>CM060908.1:183005604-184255604 GCA_030737815.1 Allium fistulosum | reverse complement strand
CCAAGTTATGAATGAATTCTTTTTGAAAGCTATGAATTAAATCTGTCTATTTTTAATAGATTTAAAATGGTGATTTGTTTAAACCATTCAAAATGAAATTGTTTGAAAGCTTTAAGTTGAATCTTTATTTTAAAGATTTAACGAGTTAATTCAAATTGAAATGGAAATTGATTTTGGAAAATCTGTGAATGAATCTTTGTGAAATTAAGTGAACTTTGTGAATTGAATCTTTTTGTTTAAAAAGATTAAAATGGTAATTTGTTAAACCATTTGAAAAGAAAGTTTGGGTTTAAATTGTGACTTGATGGAAATCCCAATATCCATATATTTTTAAATATTGCGCTCACTATTCGGGTTAGCCGGGAAAAGACCTTTGTTTCATATAACCCATTCCGAATAGTGATACGTCGTATATGGATGGCATTTGAAGACCGGTGTTGAAGACCGAATATTCACAAGAACGAAAGGATAACTCGTCGATTGTCTCTGCACCGAGTCGCGCCGATATAGAGATTTCCTTAGTGATGGGAAGTCCGATCGGGATTGTGAACACCCGGATTGCAAGGGCTTCGTAAGAAGTGCCTTCGGTTCTGTTCGAACTCGGAACAGACTTGTATGGTTACATGTCTGACATTACACTTTGAGATATAAAGCCGATTTCTTTCAAATACATTTCTGTTGGTGGCGGAGAATTTATTCTCTTAGCTTAACACCCTTCTCTGAGACGTACGAGCTTAGAGGTTATGTAGTTGAAATTTATCAGCGATATATCCCAATTTGGTAATGTGACATGCTGAGTGTTGCTGTGTGATGATCATTGTTTGATCATTTGTGATATGATCATTTGTTTGATCATTTATCTTTGTGATCATTGCTTTGATCATCTGTTGACCCAAAGCATGGCTTTGTGAAAAGCGTAGCTTTGTGGACGAGACTTCGTCGAACCTCACAAACCAATAATGGTCGAAACAGGAATTGTGCGGCAAGGTTTCAGGGGTAGCTCCCCTAGGGTATGACCATTCCTTCTGGAAAAGGGTAGTATCATGGTATGGAGCCCAGATACTTACTCATGTAGACACACTTTATTTATTATGTGTGATGTTGGTTTAGAGAGCTCTCGTTTAAAGGTCCTAAAGGACCGGGGGTGGCATATCTGAGGTTTTGTATATTCCCCGGGAAGGGGGGTAGCCGGCCTTGTTTGGCAGAGAACAGTTTGGTTCTCGGGGCGTCTCGCCAGAGGCGTTCCCATGTGGCAATAGGAAGTTCCTTAGCCTGACCATTTGTTGGAAATCCAAACAAAACAATACGAGCCATGTACGGTTTTAGTTGTATTACCTGCCATGGAATGTGGCGGTAACCTGCTATTGAACATGGTAGCTATAGTAAGCATACGATAATGGTCGTATGTTGGCTAAGATTGATATTCTATTTTCGAAATACTTTTTCCACTATGCACTAATAATAATATCCAATGATTTGTTTCGCGTAGTAAGCATATTTGACTATCATAAGGAGAAATCTCCTCCAATTCTGTGTTTGCATTGTGTGTGTGGTGGGAGGCCTTATGGTAGTCTCATTTTCCAAAAGCATTGCGAATTGACTTTAAAATTCTTTTGCTATTTGTTTTTAAAGATAAATTGTTTTTGTTCCTCACACCAATCCCACGACTGACCTGGAGTTTATTGTTTCTTTCCTAAACTCTGGGTGATCAAAATTTTCTACACGAGAAGTCTAGAGTTGGGTTTTTCAGATAGTCAGAATTAGTAGATTTTCTGGAGCTAGTTCAGTCTTTGGATATGGACTGCACTTGCTTATCATTGTGCATCGTTATTGGGAGTTTGAGCTATTTCTGGATTAACGCTTTGAAGATGGAGATTATCCGCTGCTGATGTTATCGTTTTCTTTTCCGCTGCTATTTCTTGTATCATATCTCTGATGTATATTGATATTCATTGTATCACTCTATTGTATCAAATATTGTATCAGATATTGTATATCAATGTATTATTCTTTTTCTTCCGCTGTGTTGTTTACTTAATTGTGTTATATGCTCCGGCAACTCGGATTTGAACAGTCGAATCTACGGCATTCGAGTACGATGTAAAGTATGGATGTCGATTTTCGAACGCGAAAATCTAGGACGTTACAAGTACCCTCCGTGAAGAAGTATAGTATGATATGCTTCGACCCAGATGGACTTGGGGAATCCAGGAATGGATTCGACACATAAACCCTTTTGGACTTGGGTGAATTCAGAAATGGATTCGAACTGATATGGTTATCCGGACTTAAACTCATGAGTTCCTTGATTTTTTTCAGGGTAGATGGTTCTTTAGTTTACCCAATGGAGGTGCTTTCGATCCTGGGATCTGTTATTTATGGATCTTCCGGGAAGGAAGTGCATCCATTGCGTAAATCATTGAATCAGCCGCGTACCACTGTAGCAGGGGTCGATGGTCCCTTGTTTACGAACTGGCTACGATATTTTTCTAGAATCTGGAAGGTAGAAGGATTTTCTGGAAAGTTTTGTGTCCATTGCCTAAATACTTGATAAGCAGCGGGCCACTACTATCGTATTATCATCATTTAACATTGGATTTTGAGTGGTACTTCTCATACCTATTTTTTTAAGTATTTTCACTGGGTGTTGAAACAGGACTACTAAGTACTTGGAGAATTCTAGCCTTGTGCATGATCAACGCATGGCCAGAGTCTGCAAGAACGAGGATAAACCTGTTAAGACACCGAGTTATAAAAGTATTTTGATAAAGTATTATAAAAAAGATATTTTGGTCACTTTTCCATTTCTAAATACTTTAAAATGTTTAAAATATTGTTTATATATGTACAATATGGTTTAATAGTAAATTATTAGTGTTGTAAATATTTTGAGAAGTTATTAATTAAATAAAACATAATTAAAGTAAATGATTATGGATTTATTAATAATGTTTGAAGGGAATTTTGAGATTTAAAGCTAATAAATTTATAAATAATAGATTTAAGGCTTCAATAACTTCTTTTTAAATATAAGTAATGATGTAAATAATTTTTTTCAAATAATTTACATATATTTATAAAGGTGTTATTTAAATGGTATTAATAAATGAAACAAGAAATTTTACAAATGAATTTTTTGAAAAGTATTAAAGTATTAAAGATAATTGATTTGCAAATGAAGCTTTTCAAATGAATATTTCAAGTAAAATTTATGTAAGTTCTTCGAATGTATAATTTAAAGATATTATATAAATGGAAAAAAATTGATTTGCGAAGTTTATTTATAGTAATATACTTGTCAAGTAAATTTGAATCTCTATTTTGGAAGTGTAATTTAGAGTATTTACTTGATTTCAAAGTAGTAATAGTGAATTTATTGATTTATTTATTGTTTGAATTTTGTATTAAACCATAATAAATGTTTTTCCATGATTTGAAACTTCATTTTAAAACAAGTGTGTAAAATTAATTATGAAGATATGAAATTTTATACTTTGATTTAGAAATTTAATGTAAGATTTGAGTATACTATTAGTTTCAGTTTAATAATCTTGAGTTTATACTTAATTTTAAAAAATATGAGTCTAATAAATTTTTGGATTTAAGGAACTTTATTTTAAAGCTTATTATAATGTTTTGATAAAATTTCTAACATTGTTTTGGACTTCAGAAAAATCTTTACATAATGCTATGAGGATGTTTTAAATATATCTTAAATTTTTACTAAGTGAATGAGGTTAAATGTTTTAATTGAATTTTTAGATATATTGAAATATTTCTTTTCTCTTCAAGAGCGAATACCAAAAACTTAAATTTTTATTCAATAACCGAACTAAGTTATAAACTTAAGTAAGGCAGTAAAAGCTTAATTAATATTTTACGAAATGATTCATTAATGTCTTAATCCCTTAATGGGAAACAAATGATGGAAGTGATTGATCTTTATATAAATAAATGAACGGAAAAGTAAATAATGAGAAAAAAACAAAAAAAAACCCGTAGAATAAATTAAAGTAAAAAAAAAATTGGAATTTCAATTATTGTAATGGAATAAAATCTTAACTAATTAATAATTGGAACTTCTAAAGTTGAAAGTAAGAAATTAAGCGCTAAATTATAAATGAAATATACAAGGAATTTGAAATTCGTAACTTGTAAACAAAAAGGATATGAAAAATAAGAAATGATAACTATTGAACATTTATTTAATAAAATGAAATAAGATAAACTTGTGTAACTTTCAATTACATTCTTAGAAACATATATATAACTTACCAAAATATTAAAAGTTGTAATGTTAAATAAGGATATGTAATGGAATATTATACAAGAAAAACTTAAATAATGAAAGTGTTCAATGAAATTTTCATTTATAATTAAAAAAAATTGATATGAAAATAGTTATAAAACTGAGTTATCATTGTAGTGCTACTAAATAAAATGAAATAGAAAGTGAATATTGTAAGCAAAGAATTATGAACTTAAGTTAATGTTGAAGCTATTGATAATTAAAGTAAATAATAAAATGAATAATATATTAAACTGATGATTGTAACTTCAGAAATGGTTGATTACTTTGATCCCGTATGAAGATTGTATGCTTGTTTGCAAAAGATTGTTGTTATGTTGTATTGATTTATTTTGATTTTATGTGATGATAGTGCGCTTTCGGTTGAAAGTGATTGTTGTTATGTTATGTTGATTGTTTGTTGTTAATTTAAAGCAATATAATTATTTCACTTTTATATAATTATTAACCTCTTTGGATTATATAAGTGGAATACAGGTTATGGAAGCGATTTGCTACTGCTTTAGGTTTCATAAAATAAGCGTTGTTTGCCCGACTAATAGGTACGTTCTCGGATTACGGTTTTCAAGTGGTATAATATTGTTTCTCCCGCTGTTGGGATATATTATTTTGAAAATATATGATATATTTTTTTATTTTGATATTATAATTTCTCCTGAGCCTCTCCGTACAAAGGAGACTCTGTCGAAATTTTTCATGAATTTTAGACTTAGAAAATTTTGTGAAAAGTTTTCCAAACTTTTATTAATTTGAGTATAAAAGGATTTAATTGAATAAGATATATTGATTGATATATTTTATTTAAATAATTTAATTTTGTAACTTTAATTGTCTGTAAATTTAATATTTTAAATAAGATATATTGATTGCTTAATTTCTTCTTTCCCTTCTTCTTTCCTTTTCGAGGACGAAATTTTTTGAGTGGGGGAGAGTGTAACGACCCGTAAATTTCGATAATTAAATTAGTTAATTTAATAAGATTATGCGATTGAATATTGTAAGAAATAAAAATTAGGGATTTATTTATGAAATAATAACCATAATAAAATGTAATAGTGTTAATCTAAGATAATTATTAACAAATTTGGATGAAATTCCAATTATTTGAAATAATAAAATTGCTATACTTGGTTATAAATTGAATATAAGGAAATAAATGAAAATATTGGATTAAGCAAGGAAATAATAGATCGTAAATGGTAATTGAACAAAAATTAGTGTTATGAAAGAAATGGTAACATTTGTTGTAAGTAATAAACCTGTAAATGTAATTTAAGATTAATGGTAACAATTATCCTACGTTACCGATTTATTGATCTATTAAACCTAATTTGAAATCAACTGCAATTTATTTTACTTAATTAGTACAGTTAATATAGATTAAATTGATAATGGTAAAATGTTGATTCAATAAGATTTAACTAGTGTAAATTCTATTCATAATATGGCAATTGATTGAATAAAAATAATTGAAATTCAAGTTTGATTAATTTATTGGATTTTAGCGGTAATAAATGGGTTATTGAAATTTAATGAAATGAAATATTACGTTAATGAGAATTAATATGAAATGGGAAAATATTAATGTAATAATGAAACCAATATTAATTATACTCATAAGATGATAATTGGTTGAATAACAAGATCTAAAAATCAAATGAATGGATTTATTGGAATTTTAAATTATAATTACTGAATTTATTAAAATTGGAACTTAACACTATAAATTGTGAAGTATTTATTAATAATTTGATATAGAAATTTGTTTTAAAGGATTATAAATAATTAAGTAATCCAAAGTGATAGAAATTGTGAATTATTAAATTTGAATTGAAAAAGTGATTTAAATAATTTAATATTAATTTATTTAATTAAAGTGAAAATAGCCATTTTGGCAACTGTCTCAGATTTCGACGAAACCAGTTTCATCAGATCCGTAACAGTGAATTATTGTAGGATTTCAAGTTTCGTAGCGATCGGACTTGGTGTTTGATCGTACGAGCTCGAAACGCCTAGAAATCAATTTAATTGAAATCAATTGAAATCAATTTGAAATAAGCTGATTCTAACGTAACTTCTTCATACGATGGAATTAGGACCTGAAACCTGTTCCATTAAGTTTAAAAATATTGAAAACATCTATTTTGATATATGGGTTGACCCATTTTCGTTCCGAAGGCAGAATGGGCTTTTCGGGTCGTTTATCGTTCCAATCCAAACTAATCTGGTCATTCATTCCATTTTTCTGATCTGCTTATAAATACCTCACTATAAACCCTAATTATTTCTTATTTCTCATTGACAGTACGTACAATTCTTTCTGCTCCTCTTCTCATTCCAATGACAGACAAATTCAAATTCCAAACCCTCAATTTCAATTTCAAATTCAATTCCAAAATTTAAACTCCTGAAACCCTATCGAATTATATGTCGATTTGAAGCTCTCGGCGAGCGCAAGTCAATTTTTCTATTTATTTTTCGATCTGGGTTTCTATGTTGCTGGAATTGGACGATTAAGCTCCGTCCGTTCATTGTTTGGCTTCTCGATTCGACGGTGGATCGTCATCCTTGCGACGATCAGGAGTTGCTGCTGACTTGTAGAGGAGGGTGAGCAGGGCACATCGGTGCAGTTAGTTTGGGTCGGAGGCGCTTCAATTCGCCGATTTCGGCGTTTCATTTCAACAGCAGCGGTCACCACCAGGCTGCATTGGAATGGGCCGCGACTCCAAGGTGGGGTCGGCTCTACGTGGTGGTGCCGAAGATGATGGCCGATCAGGGTGCTGGCGCGAGATTAAGATGGCGCTAAGAGTTGTTTTGTAGCGGCTGGGGCTTCAGTCAGGTTTGAAGCCTGTAGGGGGGGTTCGCGTTTGCGTGTGATGACGTGGACCGGTAATTAGTTTTCTTATTTATTTTCTTTTATTTATTTTAAATCGTTTAATCTTCTAACTCGAATAACTTTTGCATACGAGCTCGGATTTTGGTGCGGTTTCTTGCGTTGGGATTGTATTGAAATTCTGGACATTTTGACACAGGTTTGGATGAATTTGGAGACTGTTTGAATTTTGGGCTTAAATTGGATTTAAATTCGATTAAAATTCAAAGGTGAGTGTTTTAACCCACTCATAACTTCTAAAACTTCTTATGTTTGTTAAATTAAATTTATGATGTGATTAAAAATTTATTTAAGGCTGTTTGGTATATTTAAATCGTCATCCCATTTAATTTGAATTTATTTGAATTAAATCGTTATTTAATTTACTATTGAATTTAAATTGCCAGTTAAATACCCGTTAGTGATATTCAATTATCTATTGATGTTTATTGATTGATTTGGATGATGATTGATTGATGATTGATTGCGGATATTGGATGTATAGATGTTGTATTTTATATCGTTATAATACTGCAAGTTCCCTATGGGTTGAAATGATACATACCCGAAAGATCTTATAGATTAAGGGAAAATCGTTATGGGTTGAAATGATAAACCCGAACGGTTTTCATTGATTTGAAATGTTGATTTTTGTACTGGTTGAAATGACATATACCCATACAATTTCTTGAATTTAGATTTTATTTGGAACTGGATTATTTGAAGGGTTTAAGTTAATTCAAACTTTGGATTTGTTTTAATTAGATGATTAAGATTGATATTGCGAATTATTTGAAACCCTTTAAAATAAATATATTCACATTGTACACTTGATAGGAGATGAAAATCCCGTAACATCTCTGAAGCCATTCCACTCGCATTTTTTAGATTAATTTGACTTACATACTTTTAGTTCTGACTCGAGTGTTTTGTTTTCATTACGCTCGGGTCAGTCTAAGCATTTCAGTGTATTGAAGACTATTTTCTAAAGGACGGAGACGAAGATTTAGTATATTATTACTATAATTATTTATGATGTTTATTCCACTGCATCCCATTGTTCCGCTGCATTTATGTATTTATTTATGCTTTATGTAACTCTTATTCTGTATTGTATTAGTATAATCAAATGTTTTGTAAAAAGCTTGATGAACTATTTTTTGATTATTATATTTTATCATTCCGCTGCGAGAATCTGTTTTGTTTTTTTTTCTCTGATTTTTTTATTTACCCCATTAACAATCCTCCCTTTCGAATGATTTGAATTAGACATGTGTGGTTTAATGTCGATTTGAACTGTCCAAAAGGGTGGGTCGTTACAGACATCAGGTTGACTTCTGTAATGGAATATCGAGTAAAGCCAATATGACATAAATTATCACCCTTGAAGAGCTATTAACGGACATTCACTAGCAGATTTCATCGTCGAATTAACCGAGAGGGATGGTGAAGAAGAAAGCACTTTGGACATGATGCCACAGTGGAAGTTGTTTGTTGATGGTGCATCAAAATGAATCCTGTTCAGGTGCAGGGGTAGTACTGAAAACCACCGATGGACGATCTGCTTGCTATGCTCTAAGACTGGAATTTCTTGCCACCAATAATAAAGCAAAATATAAGGCTTTGATAGCAGGATTAAAAATCATTACAGAATTTGGAATAAAAGCGGTGAATATCTACAATGATTCTCAGCTAGTCATGTTCCAACTGAAAGGGGAGTACCAGGCAATGGGCGATCTTGCCCTATAATTTTCAAAAATGTAGGAATCACTGCAGGACATCGAGCATTATACTTTAAGTCACATTCTGTGGGAACAAAATATGCAAGCGGATCACCTAGCCAAACTAGCCAGTTTCGAAGATGCTCAGTCAATTCGATTGGCTCTAGTCAAAATGATTATAACACCTAGCATAAAAGATATGGATATCGATTGGATTATGGAAACCGTAGAGGAAGAGCAATCGTGGATGGCGCCGATTAAAGATTACTTCATCAAAGGTACACTCCCCAAGGATCGGAATGAGCGATAGAATCTACTCCGGAAGGCTCCATGGTTCGTCTTGCGGGATGGAATTCTTTACAGCAGGGGATTCTCTACTCCCCTACTCAGATGTGTAACCAACAGCGAAGCCAAAAGGATCCTCAGGGAAGTCCATAAAGGCGATTGTGGAAACCTGTAACAACCGTGTTGTTAATTACCTAATTAATTACGATTAATTATGGTTAATTAATATTTATTGAGATTTTGTAATATAAATTGGGAAATTAAAATTTGTTTTGAATAGTTGATTTGATTATCAATTCTTAGAATTTGATGATTGAAATAAATTATTAGTAAGAAAATAAAAATTTAATTTGTCAAATTGTATTTATTTTTGATTATCAAATATAATAGGATAGTAATTTTTTTTTAAAAAGATAATGATTAAAAAGGGGGCTAACTAAATAACTTATCTTTTGTTAATTACATTAATTAGTGTTAGGAGATAATAAAACAAGAGTTAATTTAAGTTAATGCTTGTTGGGCTAAATAGAAATTTGTTAGTGTATTTCTATTTTATTGATTTTGTTTAGGCCTTTGTCTTTGGATAAGCCTACTAGCCTTTAGAAAAGAAATAGGATAGTTATCATTTTCCTTAATCACTTAATCCGTCATTCTCTTTTCTCCTGTACATATAATTCCTCAGAAAAAAAGAAATAGAAACTCAAAACCTAGGTCATAGAAAATCAAGATCAATTCATAGAAAATCCTACAATTAAAAGGAGATATGTGTAAGACTCATTTTCATCTCCTCTATTCAATTCTACCATTTATTTAAGTTCTATTTTAGTTTTTTAGTTCTGAAATTATTGGTAGAAGAGGGATTTTTGGTATTTTGAAGGAGATATAGGAGTTGTAGAAGAAAAGAATAGCAATAGAGTGTTCAAAGCTTTTTTCTTCATCAACTAACAAACTTTCTTCATATTTTGGATTAGATGTGAGTTGCAAACTAACATATTTATCTCTATTAAGTCTTAATGCTCTAAACCAAGTGATAAGTATCACTAAATAGTAGAACGGTTTGAGTAGTTTGATTGAATTGTTGAAATTTGCAAATTGGTTGCTGAAATTTATTTGTGAAAATCGATGTAGTAAAATAGTAATATCTCAGTATAGAATGATCAAAATTGGTTCAATCTTTTTATGATTGAAAGTTCCTATAATAAGCTACAAGTTATCTGTTAAACACTCTTTGTAATTTGGCGGTTTAAGGGGTCGAAATTGGGTTTGAAACTGATATACACACTCCGCTCTGTCAATTTTTTTAAGTTGAAACCTAAAACTAAAATTCTAGTAACTTTTTAACCATAAATCCAAATTGTACAAAACTTTTTTTGACGGAAATCTGAGACTTTAAGGAACAACTTTCATGTTGTAAGTTTTTGAAAAATGACGTTTCAAAACTGAAAATCTACCGTAACCCATGATTTGTTGTTATATTTGTGATGTTGTTTCAATGTGCTTTGAATGTTCGGTCGTGATCGTTTTGATACACACACACACACACATATATATATATTCATTGGTTTGTTAAGTTATAAATTGTGTTTAGAGATGATGTTAAAATCAAACCTTATGGAACTATTGGTTGTTACAATTTTATGATATGTAGTAGTGAATTTCTTCTGCTTTATGGACTTTGAATCATTTTTGATTCAAAGCATTGGAAATTTATAAACTTAACTACCTATTTTGCAAATGTATATAAATGATTAGTTTTGTATACAAATAATTTTTAAAGAGAGTTTATTTAAGTTCTAAATATCAAGCTTGTTTTCTAAAGTAGTCTAATTACTATTATAAATGATTTTATGGATTTGGAATTTCAATTTTGGAAATATAAATGCACAAGGTTTTAACTAATTATTAGAATACTGAATTGGTTTTTAAAATGGATTTATGGATTCACAAATAAATGAATACTTTTACAAGTGGCTTTTGGAATATAGTGTATAAACATTATAACCTTATGGAATTTAAAGAATCAATAAGATTTTGGAACATAGAAAATCTTGTTTTGTAAAATAAATACTCTTGGAGAAATTTGGAATAACAGAATATTTTGATAAGTGACAAATTAAATAAATTTTTTGAGAACCTTAATTCTATAATTTGGGAAGTACTAACAATCGATTTAGTATTATCGATTGGTTTAAATTCTTTCCATTAACGCTTCGTCGAATATGGTATAACTCATTGAGTAGAACGTTTGAGTGGAACTTACTAACCCATTAGCGAGTACTCGAATTCCACCTGGTAGTATGGGATGCCTTAGTAAAATTCTTTTGATCATACTTGGGATAGTACTTAACACTTTAGAGTTGATTCTCTTCTGGTGTGCGATAGGTGGTTACTAGATCCTTAAGAGATTATAATTCAGGTTTTCTAGTGATATTCGTAATAAGTGATATTTACTAGCCTTTAGTGAATACTTGGATTTCACCATACGGTATAGGACGTATTGGTTAAGTTCTAGTGATTGCTGAGGATGACAGTATTTGGCACTTTAGAGTTTACTCTCTGTTGGTATGCGACAAGTGGCTGCTAGATCCTTAAGAAGTTACTCCTAGATTTCTTTTCTAATGTAATAACATAAAATAAACCTAAAAGATTGGGTTATTGCTGCTACCCTTAAGGTCATTCTGTGATTCTGTGTTTCCGTCCTTTGTACGATCCTTGGTATCGAATCGGTTCGTGTGATATCAAATTGTTTGTTTGTTTGCCACGGTTCTGTGTACGATCATTACAATCGTTCTAAGTATGATCTCTTGGATTCTGGAAATTTGATTCTATAATTATTCTTTTTTTGTGAAATAAATAAATATATATGTTCTTGTGTCTTGTGATGGATGTTAAGTTAAGTTTATTCAGTGTTTAGTGACTAGTTATGTTTGTGACATAAACTTACAACCCTGTTCTGAGTTAATCATCTATATTTGCATGCTTAGAAATGTTGTGTTTTGTTTTGTGAATTCAGTGTTTAGTGACTAATATGTGTTCATGACTTAAAGGTATAACCATATGCCTTGTGATGAACTCTAAGCTAAATTAATTCCCATGACTCATTAGTTCATGGACATCTGTATTTACTTATATGTTGTTTATATCGGATTAACTGTGCAGCCTATTCTTGTGTTATATTTTGTTCTCACTCTATTGGATATTTAGAGTTAGTCTGGCCGAAGTGTTATTTTGCTCGGGTCAGGCCGAGACTTTTCAAGTTACAAGACGAGTAGACCTTTGATGGTTGGGTTAGCAGAAGTTGGACCTCTGACATTTAGTTATATCACTTAGGAATTTTGTTTGAACTTGAGATGTATAATTAAGATTAGAGCATTATAACACCTGTATATTGCTTAAGTTTAGAATTATATTTGAGAAAACTTCCAGTTTGTACATGTATAAATGTCTATTATTCCGCTATGATCTGCAACTGATGTTTACATGATATATTGTTTTGATTCTGAGAAATCGATATGTCTATTACTTTGTATTAATACTGTACACATCAAATTTCAGTTAAGATATTAAGTTGTTAGTATTAGTATAAAGATATATTCATATTCGATCGCCCTTAATGAGCCGTATTCTTTGGATTAGCAGACGACATTACTTGTAATGTTCTTTGCTAAACTAGGCCTCGCTATGGGGTTGTTACAAAACCACATTGCAGGCAGACTCTAGCAAAGAAGATCCTCTAATTCGGTTATTTATGGCCATCCACCAACCATGACGCAGCAGACTGCGCCAAGAGATGTGTGCAATGCCAAAAGTCCGCCAAAAATACAAAGAACTCCATCCATAGAACTTACATTGATGGTTGGCTAGTGACCATTTGCGGTCTAGAGAATTGACCTGATCGGCGTGTTCCCAATTGCTAAAGGAGGAGCCAAATATGCTATCATTGCTATTGATTACTTCACAAAATAGGCCAAAGTGAAACCGTTTGCTACTAATACTGCTAAGAAAGTAATTAACTTTGTCACTAAAAATATTATTCGTAGGTTTGGAGTGCATAGAAAATCATCATAGATAACGCAACTCAATTCGAAAGCGTTGAATTCAGGGACTTTTGCAAGCGTTTCCACATCGAAAAGAATTTCTCCATAGTGGCACACCCTTAAGCAAACAGTTTGATGAGCTCCAACTTGCACTATGGGCTTATCAGATGATAAGCAAGTCAACAACGGAGCACTCACCATTCGCCCTAACATACGGATTCGAAGCAAAGATCCCGATCGAATTGAAAGTTCCATTTCATCGGAAACGACACTTCAATCAAAAAGAGAATGAGCAGCTCCTGCTCGAGTCACTTGGTCAAACTAAAGAGAAACATAAGGAAGCCGAGCTAAGGACCACAACTCTCCCAAAAAGGGTAACACGACACTTCAGCTCCAAGGTCCGCAACTGTACCTTCGAAGTGGGAGATCTCATCCTGAAACAGATTTATCTACCTCCGGGAACATTCAGATCAAACTAAAAAGGGCCTTACTAAATCATGCAAAAACTCAGAGATGGCACTTTCAAGCTAACCATAGTTGATGGAATTCAAATTCCCCATGCTTGGAACAGCAACTTGCTCCAGCATTACTTTATTAGCTTTTATCTATCTATTTTCTATTTTTGCAAATAAGCCGCTCGACTACAATATGGCATTATAAATAGGCAAAATTTGCTCTAATTTCCGTTTTATCAGTGAAATCTCTTTAGTTTCTTGAACCAATAAAACCATGTTCATATAAATTACTCGTAAGGTCGGCGAAAGTAACCGACTCAAAACCATTCATTAGCTCTTTGGGGAAGTGAAACCATACCAAAGTACGCTCCGCCTAATTGCCAAGTCGTTGAAAGTAAATCGACTCAAAATGAAGTAACTTTAGCGGTAGAAAATAAGCTTAAATAATGCATATATGTGTTACAGGACCCTAGTAAAGTTAGGCACCATAAAAGGACTTCACAAACCGGGTCGGGAAGAGGCTACAGCTGGAGTCAAGGTAATTCTAGAAACAACATGACTGGAGTGAAGAGACAATCCCTCAGACTCAAAATCATCTCCTACGAGTTGTAATGTCCACATAAGCATTGCTCAGTCCCCAAAGTCGATATCGGTTTCCTTAGGCGGAGAACCATGAAGTCGTCCAGTTTATAGGGAAGCATCTTTACCAATAACCTCTTGGTGAGGAGAATCAGGGAGAATAGGACTCGTTTCCGGAGTTTCTCACATGATTTGAGATCTCCTTCGCTTGAACGTGCATCGAATTCCACATCGCCAGAGGTTGCCATTTCCACTCTCAATTTCACCTTCCACTTTTTCTAAGATCACTACAGCCTTTCCTTCCCATTGTTTAAACTCCTCTTCCCCTTCCTACGAGATTAGAGGCATCCTATTTAGACTAATAGTTCCGGTCGTATTGCCCTTTTCCTCATAAATTTCCTCAGTTGATCCACTGGATGGATCTTCTCCTCCTAATAGATAGCCCTCTACGGGATCATACGATAAAGAAGTGGAGCGTATTTAAATCCTAGAACTGGTAGGGGACAAAACTTCAGTGGTGACGGAAGATCTCTCAGGATGCAACAATCCATACCAATGCAAATTCTCATTCATTAGCAAAAAATCTGACCGATCTCACTCTAGAATCTATAGCCTTTAGAGTATAGAAGGTAGGATCAAGTGATGGATCTATATTTGGCCTCGGAATAACTGCAAGAAGCATCCAGTCCATTAAAACTCTACATCATCATAATCAATCTCAACGAGTGAAGAGAAAACTTACCCTCTATCGTCCAAGGACGATTGAATCCTTCAGGACATCTAATAAAGAATTATTGGGCCTTGAACTGGGATAAGTTGCTTTGGAGTTTCAACACAATTTTGCGATTTCTCTAAGCCTCGATAATCACAAAAGATGGACATTCATCTCTCTTCTTGAATAAAAGGAAATATCTTAATTCATCAAAGCTTGCAGCACGGTTAAATGTCCGCATAAACAAAACGTGAAGACAAGTCAAAATTGCATATCCGTTGGGATGGATCTAAAATGGAGCTATTCCCAAATTCAAAAGAGTGTCTCTCAAGAATGGTTGAATGGGGGCACCATAACATTCAAGCACATGTACCGATGGCAAGCGGTGTTCCTCGAAGGTGGCATGTGTGCAAACTCGTTTTCCAGCGGAAGGCACACATCATCATCCAGAACACCATGCTGAAAGCAAATATTGTGCAGAACTTTAGAAGAAATGACAGTAAAAGCTCTCTCCAGAGGGTTAAGTAAAACTCTAAAGTTGGGAGGAGTTCGATCAATGACCGGACCAATCGGCACCAATTAACCAAATCGAGCATGTGGTGCCGAAGAAGTAGGCGCTACTGGAACCAGTTGCGAAGGCATAACCGATGTCGATTCTGCTTTCGAGATACCGAGCTTCCTCCACTGGATTTATGTCGAGATGACGGATGCTTCATTCTATATAACAGAGCTTCTATTCAACGTGGTCAGGTAACTCTATTTTTAACTAGAAATCCCTATCCGTTTAACACTTGAATTCCAAAAAGACGTTGACTTGTGCCAACTCGTCGGATTCCAAGCATTGACTAAGGCAAGTGCAGTGTGTAATCTATGTGAGATGGGCTTGGTGTTCTGAACACTACGGACGCTCTATCCTTTATAGATAGCTCACTCATAGCTGAAAAATAAAAAGGCTTTTCATGTCATTCATTAAAGTTACTCCTTCCATACTTACCCGTTATCGATCGAAGATCGATAACGAATACGTTGTCCAGAGTGACATGGAAAGCCCTTTCTATTCTCAGGTACACCGAGCGTGCAATAGTTAAACTAATCCGAGATGATCTAGTCCATAATTAACAACCTCATCGGAACCATCGAGGCCACATACAAGTCGATTTTGATTTTTGATTTATTTGGCAAAGATAGCAGAATGCATCAATTGCAAGACACGACTACACTATCAACCTCCAATAAATCGCAATCAACCCACTTCGTTCACCATCCTCATAGATCTTCCCAAATTCACTGCCCACCATCACTAATACAATAGCCCCATCATCATCAACCTTAGGTCAAAAGCAAACAGGTTTAATTTTGGGCTTGTGGTGATCCAGGCTAGGGCTAGCGATCTACATGGTCGGTAGTAATCTAAAAAGCGACGATTTTAGCACTTGGGTTTGGCTCGGAGTGACGGTGAGGGGAAGTTGAGGTCAGTGGTAGTAGGCTACAGTGATAGAGATCAATAGTGTTGGTTGCAAAGGCTGGTTAGGGTTTGGTCTCGTGGTTGGCTTGGGTCGCAAGAAGAACACGTAAACAAAGGAAAGTGAGAAGGGTCAGTTTGAGCAAAGCTAAATATGGGTTTGTTTGTAGAAAATTTTCTAAGTCTATGGATTGCTAGCGATCCATAGACTATGGATTGCTAGCAATCCATCAGGTTGCAACCGATCTTCTCCAAATTTGCCTAGCATGATCTATATGTTGTTTACAAGCATCTTGAAAATTATAGGATCGAAATTGATTTGTTTCTACGAGTGACTACAATTCACATCGAAACTCAATAGACAATTGAATAGTCAAAGTCGAATTTGCATGGTAACCTCGACACAATCAACTAGATTTCAAAGAAATGGAAACTCAAAAGCAGTTACTTCCAAAGCACACCTTGTTTCCAACAAAGGCATACTCTGGGGAACAAATGTTAACAGGGTTTTTACCTAAGAAGAAATCCAGATGAGTTATAACATCTAGGCTAAGCCAAAACAACTCAAGTATCAAACAAAAGTACCAAAAGAATAGGCTAAGAAAGATTAAAGAAGAATTACCCAAAAATCCACTAATGGGACGGATTATTAGCAATCCATCACCTATAGATCGCTAGCGATCCAAAAGGAAGCTCCATGGATTGTTCCAACCTCTTGTAGGGATGTTTGCTAAGTTTCATAGTATTCCAAGCAACCTAGTCCGAGAAGTGAACATTCATCTGGTTCATGTTGTAGAACAATCTAACTCATGTGTGAACCATCACCAAAACAAGGCAATAAGCTATGAGATTACATGGAGAGCTCTTCTCGCTGTATCGAGAAGTGTAACGATACGATCTTTCGTCGCTCAAAAATCGACATTAATACATCCACTGTATCAACTGCCGAGCAATCGAATGTCGGAAAACTGAATTGTTATGGAGAAAAAGAAGAGGTAGAAGAAGACAGAAGAAAACGAAAGAAGAAACAACAGAGAAACACAAAAACAGAACAATATCAGAATCTCACATTCGCAGCGGAACAACATATAATAGATAAATGAATAATCTTTAAATCAAAGAACTATATCAGTTTATACATTACATCAGAGTTTACAAAACAATATACAACTCAATACTGGAAAGTTATATAAACTTGTCTTCATGCAGAATACACAGCGAAATAAATAACATCATATACAAATGATACGTCTCGCCATCCAGCTCGCCAATGAGCTCCATAGCATCTTCTGAATCCAGAATGACCTGATAACCTGACTCTAGACTGCCCGTGTGGAAATTGGTGGGCACCCAGAGTTTAGGAAGAAAACAATAAACTCCAGGTCAGTCATGGTGACTGGTGTGAGAACTTAAAACAGTTATTATCTTTAAAACAACAACAACAAAGGAAGTAAAGGATATTCGCAATGCTTTTGGAAAATGAAACTACCATAAGACCTCCCGCCACACACATAATGCAAATGCAGAATTGGAGGAGATTTCTTCTTATGATAGTCAAAGATGCTTACTACGCAAATCATTGGATTATTATTAGTAGTGCATAGTGGAGAAAAACATTTCAAAAGTATAATATTAATCTTAGCCAACATACAACCATTATTGTATGCCTACTATAGCTACCATCTAAATAGTGGGGCGCCACCATAAGTAAATGGCATGTTCTACAACTAATACCGTACACGGTTCGTATTGGAAGATGGATTTCCAACAAATGGTCAGGCTAAGGAACTTCCTACCGCCACATGGGATCGCCTCTGGCTGGACGTCACGAGAACTAACTAGCTCTCTGCCAACACAAGGCCGGGTTACCCCTGTAACTAGGTAACTCACGAATATGCCACCCTCCGGTCCTTTGGGACCTTTATCCGAGGCACCTCGATCAAACAACAACCACAAAATAAATGAGATTGGAGTATCCACATAGGTTAAATACCAGGGCTCCATACCTGATACCACCCTTTTCTAGAAGGAAATGACATACCCTAAAGGGCGCGACCCTCATAACCTTGCCGCATATTCCTGTTTTGACCATTTCCGGGTTGTGAGGTTCGATGAGGTCTCGTCCACAAAGCTACGCTTTTTCACAAATCCACGCTTTGATCAACAAATGATTAATCTATAATCATCACACAGCAACACTCAGCATGCCATACTACCAAATTGGGAGTATATCACTGATAAATTTCAACTACATAACCTCTGAGCTCGTACGTCTCAGAGAAGGATGTTAAGCTGAGAGAATAAATTCTCTGCCACCAAACAGAAATGTATTTGAAAGAAATCAGCTTTATATCTCAAAATGTAATGTTAGACATGTAACCATACAAGTCTGTTTCGGGTTCGAACAGAACCGAAGGCACTTCCAAAGAAGCCCTTGCAATCCGGGTATTCGAAATCCCGATCGGACTTCCCATCACAAAGGAAATCTCAATACCATAGCTAACGGTGCAGAGACAATCGATAGGTCATCCTATCGTTTTCACAAATACCCGGTCTTCACCACCGGTCTTCAATACGATTCATATCGTCGTATCACTAATTCGGAATGGGTTATATGACACAAAGGTCTTTTCCCGGCTAACCCGAATAGTGAGCACAATATTTAAAACATATGGATATAGGGATTTCAATCAAGTTACAACTTATTACCCAAATCCTTTCCTTTAAATGGTTTAAACAAATTACCATTTTAAATCTTTAAACAAAAAGATTTACTTCCCAAAATTTACCCAAATTTCACAAAGATTCGTTCACAGATTTCCAAATCAATTTCCATTTCAATTGGATTAACCAATTAAATCTTAAAGTTAAGATTTAATTTATAGCTTTCAAAACTATTCACAATCAAGTCTTTTACAATATAAAAGATACACCATTTTAAAATCTTCTTTGATTTCAAAATAAAATTTAATTATCTTCACAAAGGTTAATTTATAGTTTTTCCAAACTATTCACAATTTCATTTCAATTAGAAATGTTTTGATACAAATTGGAAATCTTTTCACTTTATGAAAGCCATTATTATTTGAAAACGGATAGTTTTCGTTTTGGGATAAACTGGTTACAATTACACTGGTTAAAGCCATTCAAGTATAAAACTTGAATATACATTTAAATTTCCAAAACCATATTTTAAATGATTAAAAATCCATATAAACACCTTTTATAATTTATACAATCTTTTAAACCAAAATCCCAAATTATTGAATTCAATTCAAAATATTGAATTCAAAATTTAAATCAAATGATTTAAATTCCAATTCTATCAAGTTATTTAAAATAACTTTTATTTTGAAACTCGCTTTGAAAAAACTTTCAACTTCAATTTCAAAACAATTTTGGATTCAAAACCTCAATTTTCCAAAGTTGATAAAAATCGGTGACTTAACCGATTTCCACGTGAAATCCACATTTGTGTATGTATTGCGTAGTCCATGGGTTTAACACAATTGTGCACCAACATTCAACCATCACAGATCAAATATAACAATATAATTGATAAGCGGTATAAATTATAACGTTTATCTTTTGTCCACAGATCACAGATATATAAATATCACAGATAAACCATTCACAGATCACAACACAAATCAGGATATATCACAAAGCATCACACATCAAAGATGTCAAACAATTCGACATTCAGTATAATCCAAACATCCATAGATAGGATTAATATAATCATTTGATTAATTTAAATCAGATAAATTTTAATAAATCAATTTTTTTACTAGTTATAGTAAATTAATGATCAATTAATTTCAAATTTATTTTCAAGTTTATTTCAAAACACTAAATCAAATTTCCAAACATTTTCAAAAGATTTATCTTTAATCACAAAAAAATCAATTACCAAATGAATTTCAAAATCTATTTCTTTTTTTAAAGTAAATTCCTTTATAAGCAGATAAATTCCTTTATTTTCCAAACTATTTAAAAATCCAAATTTTAAATAAATTCTCATTTTATAAATAATAATTTCGAGATCCATTTATTAAGCCTCTTTTTCCAAAATTTGAAATTTAATTTAATACAGCTCAAAATAAGACTTTTATCTTTAAAACTCCTTTTATTTTATCAAATTATTAAAAATAATTTTTTCGATAAAGTTTCAACTTATATTTCGAAAATCCAATTTTTATTTATTTTCGGTATCCAACGATACCAAAAATATATCCGGCTAATTTATAGCCGTCAACAATTTCAATCACAATATAATCACACACAGATTATAAATAAATCAACACACAATATTGGAATAAATACAAATGTTTGAGGAATCCAGTTGGATCCCTCCAACCTGTTTCCTTGCATCCACAGATGTTAACACAATACCAATTTCACATCCAAAGTGAAATATCGTGGTATATAGGATTTATAAAATACTATCCGCTATTATGCGGCGCAATAGGGTCTCATCCGCTATATAATGCGGGAAATCAACTGCAAATACATATATAATACCAATTCCACTTCATGGTGGAATTATCGCGGTATATGTTTTTAATAAATAACCTCCGCTTAATATATGGCGTATAGGGTCTATTTAACACAATAGATAATAATTTATCATCCAATCATCACAATCCACACTATCAACAATTTTAAATCTATCTATTTAAAATTTAAATCGAAAAAAAACATTCGATTGAGTGAGAAGTTCTCACCTTGAGTTGTCGAGTGATTAAATTTTAAATTAAATCGAACCGTTCGATTTAAATCAAAAATTTTCGCTTGCCCGGAATAATCCTAGAATATCTCCACTGCGTAATACTCATCGCTGCGATTTCAGCGCTTCTGGTTTCGTCAAATTTTGATCACGCATCAAAATGATATGATTTTTTAAAGTTTGAACGATTTATTATATATAAATTTACACATTTCTATTTAATTTTAAAACACCACTCATCTCAGCTGTTCGATTTCTTTGAAGGGATCTCGATCGCACTTTTATTTCTTCTTACCCTCTGTGCCTACCAGGTTTGAATCGAACGAAGAAAACAACCCAAAGCCGCCCTCTAGGGTTTGAATTAACGCGCCATTACACTCGACTCCACGACGATCAAGCACCACCATGACGTGCGCCTCCACGCCCGCTACCTCCGGCCGAAGCCTGTTGAACTCGACGTCCAACCCAGCTCGAAAACTACACTCGAACGCGAGACGAACGCAGAGAAATTCTAGCTCCAAACGACGATTCCAAGCAAGATCCACCGTTGGATCTGGAGCTCTCGACGAGCTCGTCGTTTTCTCAATTGAAGACTTTTGAAATTAATGAGTGGATTGATCGACAATTGAGGGTGAAAGTAGATGTTTTTTTGGCCATTAAATTGTTGAGGTGGCGGCCTGAAGGAGAAGTTAGGGTTTAGTGCAAAAATGAAAAACGTTGTCCTTTTATAGAAAATTGACGAACACTATTCACTCGAAAATTTTCGAACTCCAAATCGAGCATGCCGGCTGGCGTTTCTAAGGTTTACCCCGCGTTCCAAACACAATGGAATGTGTTTCGGGAGCTAATTCGATCGTATGTAAGAGTTACGAAAATAAACGATCAATTTTAAATCAAATCGATTTAAACTGATTTCGATGTGTTTTGGCTTGCCCCGGACAAACCGTACATCCGATTGACACGAAATTTGAAACCATACAATAATTCAACATTACGGATCCGATGAAACGGGTTTCAACAAAATCCGAAACTGTTTGAAAAATGGTCGTTTTTACTCGTCAATTAAATATTAAAATATTCAAATTTCACAATTTAACTTTAAATTCAATTTTAAAAAGTTATATAACATCATTCTAACTTCAATGTGATTTAATATAACTTTATAAATCATTTTTACACACATTTAAACCCAATTATCAATTATTTCTGCAATTTCAAATATTAATTATCGATTTAATTATACACTTAAATCACTATATTTGAATTAAAATTAATTCGACTTATAAATCTTACTTTTTAATATTTAAAATTAATTAAATATCTGAATTTCAAATGACAGAAATTTTGGGTCATTACAATCTTCCCCCCATAAAAGAATTTCGTCCTCGAAATTGCAAAGTAAGAAAAATGCCCAAATCCATTAACTTTTCAAAAATCCGTTCAAATTAGATTTACAAATCTCTTAAGTGTTTAACTTCCCAAAATCCAATAGTTAAACTCTTTCAAAAACTTTACTAAGTTTTTTTTCAAATCCATATATAGTTATACCTTTTAAAACAAATTATATCGTTTAACTTTTAACTCCAAATCCAAAATTTAGTTTTCACAAATTTTCCAAAATTTCCCGAAAATTTTCTAACGCCTTAAATTTTCAGAAAAATTCGCCATAGCCTCATTTGCATGGTTCGATCGTAGTAGGATCACAATAGTCATAAATATATATACATCGACCCACACGGTCGGAAAAGCAGAAAAACAGTTCATATTTCCTATTTTTATTACGTAGGCGTACCTTTTTAGCATTTTTAAGCAAAGCAGTTATTTATTTAGCATTTTAGCGCAACCCAACCAACCGAACGGCAGCCACGGCACCTGTACTTACTCAATTTAAATATGTAAGTGACATATATATGAAATTATTAACAATTTACTCTTTTAAACAACTACAACATATGCATATCAAAAGAAATGCATACTAAACAAGTTTATAAGCAACTTATATCATTTAGACATTACTTGTAATTGTTTACAACCAATTCATATACAACGACATTCATTTATTCATTTTCAATTAGTCTACATTCACTAATTCATATTCAAATTTGTTTACTTTCAATTCAAAACAAATTCAATTCTATTTAAATTTACTTCACCACCAATTTGAATTCAGTTGCTTTAGCTTCCAATTTTATTCATTTCAATTTCATATGAATTTATACACAATCAACTAAGAACCATCGAACAATCAATCATAACCAACACAACCAAATTTATTCAATTTACTTTACTTCACATTCAATTTGGTTCAACACTTTTAATTCCAATTGGTTTAATATTAAATTGGCTTTCATTCAATTTCCAATTTATTTTAACTTCATTAGCTTCTAATGAATTAACACTTACATTCATTATTCCACATCAATCCATTTACATTAGATTGATTAACATTCAATCCATTTATTAATTCAATTGCTAATTCATTTTACAAATAAAATTGAATTTCATTTATATAACTCAAGTTCACATCCATTTAATTTACTTTATTATTTCACTTTGACACCCAAAATCAACTTCATTTAACATTACTTAAGTTATATTCCATTTCAAATTTCCACTTACATTTGCTTTCACTATACAACTTAAGCCCATTTCTAATTTATTTTAAATTCAATTTCATTTAACTTTTCCCTAAAGTCAAATTCATTACTTAATCAAAATCAAATTTTATTTTGCTTACATTCACTCATTTTATAAGTTATACAACTTATATATTCAACTTCCAAATCATATTATAAGTATAAAACTCATTTCACTTATAATTATCAATTACAACTTGCATTTTAATTCCAATTTTTGTTTATCACAACAAAACTTCAATTTTCAATTTACTATGGTAGCAAATCAATCACACAGAAACTCAAAAATGATACTGATGATGCTGTAGTCATCACCCTTATTATTTCTCAGTAAAAGTAGTGAATTCAGTGCTTAAATTCTTTTAAAAATTTCCTTTTTTATTTATAAATCACATTTATAAATCTTTTTCTCATATAATTTCACTATTCCACTTTACTTATACAAGATTATTTCACAATTGTAAATCATTTTAATTATAATTCTATACTTATACAATTGTTGCTTTTATTCTTCATTCTTTTACAATTGTTGTTTTTATTAAGATTATTCAAACAACTTTTATTAACATATATATATTCTTACATTTTCAACAACCAACCAATCAATTTGTATACACTTTAATAATTTCTGAAAAATTATTTCCTTTATATACAAAATATAACCGAGGTAAAATTATTTCATTTACCCAATTTAAAATGATACTATGTAACAACCCGCATATCTATCGATTTTATATTTAAATATTTTATCGTTAGTCGGATGTTAGTCCGAAAAGCTACTTTTTGCATACGGTCAAATTAGGACTCGAGACCACCCCCATTGAGTTCAAAATGACGTTTGCGATCTTTTTGAGTGTAGACTTCGATATGTTTGGAGATAGTGAAATTTTCGTCACTTTTCCCACTTGTGACTTTGGTTGGGACTGCACCTTCTTAACTCAGCCCAACCCCCTCTTCTCTTCATCACTTCATCAAATACTTCAAGCTTCTTCAAAAATGGTGGAGGGAAAGAGAAATTAAAATTCCAAGCTCAAGATCCTTAGTAAATTCAGCATCAAACTCCGAATTCAAGGTGAAGAACATAGATTCAAGCTAGGGGTTGATTCTTGCTTTGCTCTTAAGCTCTCCAACATCAATTTCGTGGAAAAGGTGAGATTTTTGATCTCACATCTTGCCTATAATCGTCGTTGGACTGTTGGGAATGATTCCTCATCACTTTAGCATGTTTGTTGCATTTGGTTTGGATTGGATTGGCGAAAAATTCCAAATTTTAGTGATTTTGGTGAAAAAAAAAACTGCTACTAGGTCGTTCTGGCCATTTTTAGCTCGGTCGGAGTTAGGTCGCTCATCCATAGGTCGTAGGTCGCCTGCAAGTTAAAGTCTTAGGTCGCCTGCGAGTTAAAGTCTTAGGTCGCCTGCGAGTTAAAGGCTTAGGTCGCCTGCGAGTTAAAGTCTTAGGTCGCCTGCGAGTTAAAGTCTTAGGTCGCCTGCGAGTTAAAGGCTTAGGTCGCCTGCGAGTTAAAGGCCTAGGTCGTTCACGAGTTAAAGGCTTAGGTCGTTCGTGAGTTAAAGAGTTAGGTCGTTCGCGAGTTAACTCCTTAGGTCGTAAGACTTTTCTTTTCCTTAGGTCGTAAGACCTTAGGTCGCACCCTCCTTAGGTCGCGAACCAGTTAGGTCGCGCACCATCCTTAGGTCGTTCGCCCTTAAGTCTTAGGTCGTTGCCGACCTATAAACCCCCAGGCAAACTTTAGGTCGCAAGCTTTAAGTCGCGAGTCTTAGGTCGCGAACCACGTTAGGTCGCGTACCCTTAGGTCGTGAATCACCTTAAGTCGTGTAACCCTCTTAAGTCGTTAGGTCGTCTGGCCTTAAGACGTTAGGTCGCGTACCTAGTTAAGACGTTAGGTCGTGAACACTTAGGTCACGCCTCACTGTTAGGTCGCGCACTTCGTTAGGTCGCTCGCATTTAGGTCGCAGACCTTAGGTCGCTCGCGAGTTAGCACTTAGGTCGTTCGACCTGTTCTTCTGCTAGGTCGCACAGCAGTCTTCCCTTAGGTCGTATGACCTACTTTTCCTTAGGTCGCTTGACCAGCCTGCCTTCATTAAGTCGCACAGCAGTCTTCCCGTATTACTCTGCGTAGGCAATCTCTTCTGAAAAACATTTATCAGAATTTCTACTTTGATGGTTTTGGGATTGACTTCTTTGGACTTTACTCACGTCTTCGAACGTGAATTGATTCGTTTCTACAATCGTTTTATGACTTGTCACTTTAATGATATATGAAGGTTTCAATACTAATAGTAAATATCAAAACTCTTTCTTCAAAGCGATTTCAACACTATTTTAAATATCAAAAGTTCGTTTTCTCAAACCAATTTTCAATCTACTAGTATATACAAGCCTTTACTTCACTCGAATGAGAAATCGACTTAAACGACTTAGTAAAACGGGTGGTATGAAACGCTTGCGTTCACTTCATCGGTTAGCTCTTGGACTTGTTCGATTGAACCCCTTTTGTGACAATTTCCTAGTGAAGATTTACAGCTTGTTCGTAAATATTTAAGTTAAGCAAGTGGTTATGGGACATGAAGCTAAACTCATATATTTACTAGCTTGGTGTGATTGACACTTCCTTATGATCATGACGATCATTCTTGTGATTTAGACTAGCGATTGAGCGATGTCTCTTCGTCCGTGTGTTCGGACTTGCCTTCGGGCCATCCGTGTGTTCGGAAAAAAAAATTAAATGGATAGCTTCCATGAGATAGCTTCTCGTCCGTGTGTTCGGACTTCCCCCTTTTAGTGATTTCTGGATTTCGTGTGTTGATTTCTGGGATTTGTTCTGGATTTTGTGTGTTGATTTCTGGATTTAGTGCTTCACCAACTTTTGTGGTTTTCACTGATATGATATCAGTTATTTGTGTATTGGTGAATTTGTGTGTCATTACCCTTTTTATGTGTTTGGATCTTTGAGAAGATTCTTGTGACATTGATTAATCCCTTGTTGATTATCATTTACATACTTATAGTAGTATGCCATCATGGTTATTATATGTGTATGCCATACCCATTATCCTATATCATGTCATCTGATATTTATAGTTAGACTGATCCGTTTATTATTTTCTTATAAATAATACTCGGGTCAGACCGAGATGTTACAGGTGCTTCTGCTTGACTTCTCTTCTGGATTACTCTGACTTTTGGCTAACTACTTAGATTAGTAGTTTTTGGTTGTACACATTTGAGATATAGACTCTATGTTGTGTATCTATTCTTTTGTATAGCACGTGATGCTATTCTTTTGTATTATAGTGGATCTTTCCGACCACTACTCTGATGTACACTTTCATGTGTTATATGTTTATTCATATCTTCTTCCGCCTTTGTGATATGGATGTCTGTGACTGATTTATGTTATGATTATTTCTATGTTTGTTTCCGAAGATTATATATATAGCCACCGTGTGATAGCTTTGTGTTTGTATCAGTATGTCGGATTTCCTCCTTAAAGGATATGCATTCTACTCTATCTGGCGTATCGGTGCTCGCACAAAGAAGTTACATGGATGGTCGCTCCTCCACAGCCTTATTCTCCGTGCTAATTGACAGCACTACATCGTAGTGTTCTTGGTTAGCATGGGTATAGAGGTGGGGCGTCACATACTATGTCGACTTGCCTCGTTTAAGTGTTTAGAAACCCCTATCGATAATATGGCGTCCCACATACCGACCAGAATTCACAAACACCTCAACGGATAAGCAAACACAATATAAAACATTTTTATATTCACTAACAAATACGCGCTCATATCTATTATTACACTCACACTCATTCAAGAGTACTGCTGACTCTATCTCTAATGAGTAATTCCCAACAGAGCCAAAGTTATCGCTTAACCATATGCTCTGATACCAAATGTAACGATACGATCTTTCGTCGCTCGAAAATCGACATTAATACGTCCACTGTATCTACTGCCGAGCAATCTAATGCTGGAAAACCGAATTGTTTTGGAGAAAAAGAAGAGGTAGAAGAAGACAAAAGAAAAAGAAAGAAGAAACGACAGAGAAGCACAGAAACAGAACAATATCAGAATCTCACATTCGCAGCGGAACAACATATAATAGACAAATGAATAATCTTTAAATCAAAGAACTATATCAGTTTATACATTACATCAGAGTTTACACAACAATATACCACTCAATACTGGACAGTTATATAAACTTGTCTTCATGCAGAATACACAGTGGAATAAATAACATCATATACAAATGATACGTCTCGCCATCCAGCTCGCCAATGAGCTCCACAACATCTTCTGAATCCAGAATGACCTGATAATCTGACTCTAGACTGCCCGTGTGGAAATTGGTGGGTACCCAGAGTTTAGGAAGAAAACAATAAACTCCAGGTCAGTCATGGTGACTGGTGTGAGAACTTAAAACAGTTATTATCTTTAAAACAACAACAACAAAGGAAGTAAAGGATATTCGCAATGCTTTTGGAAAATGAAACTACCATAAGACCTCCCGCCACACACATAATGCAAACGCAGAATTGGAGGAGATTTCTTCTTATGATAGTCAAAGATGCTTACTACGCAAATCATTGGATTATTATTAGTAGTGCATAGTGGAGAAAAACATTTCAAAAGTATAATATTAATCTTAGCCAACATACAACCATTATTGTATGCCTACTATAGCTACCATCTAAATAGTGGGGCGCCACCATAAGTAAACGGCAGGTTCTACAACTAATACCGTACACGGTTCGTATTAGAAGATGGATTTCCAACAAATGGTCAGGCTAAGGAACTTCCTACCGCCATATGGGATCGCCTCTGGCTGGACGTCCCGAGAACTAACTAGCTCTCTGCCAACACAAGGCCGGGTTACCCCTGTAACTAGGTAACTCACGAATATGCCACCCCCCGGTCTTTTGGGACCTTTATCTGAGGCGCCTCGATCAAACAACAACCACAAAATAAATGTGATTTGAGTATCCCCATAGGTTAAATACCAGGGCTCAATACCTGATACCACCCTTTTCTAGAAGGAAATGACATACCCTAAAGGGCGCAACCCTCATAACCTTGCCGCATATTCCTGTTTTGACCATTTCCGGGTCGTGAGGTTCGATGAGGTCTCGTCCACAAAGCTATGCTTTTTCACAAAGCCACGCTTTGATCAAAAAATGATTAATAAATAATCATCACACAGCAACACTCAGCATGCCATACTACCAAATTGGGAGTATATCACTAATAAATTTCAACTACATAACCTCTGAGCTCGTACGTCTCAGAGAAGGGTGTTAAGCTAAGAGAATAAATTCTCTGCCACCAAATAGAAATGTATTTGAAAGAAATCAGCTTTATATCTCAAAATGTAATGTCAGACATGTAACCATACAAGTCTGTTCCGGGTTCGAACAGAACCGAAGGCACTTCCAAAGAAGCCCTTGCAATCCAGGTATTCAAAATCCCGATCGGACTTCCCATCACAAAGGAAATCTCAATACCGTAGCTAACGGTGCAGAGACAATCGATGGGTCATCCTATCGTTTTCACAAATACCTGGTCTTCACCCCCGGTCTTCAATACGATCCATATCGTCGTATCACTAATTCGGAATGGGTTATATGACACAAAGGTCTTTTCTCGGCTAACCCGAATAGTGAGCACAATATTTAAAACATATGGATATAGGGATTTCAATCAAGTCACAACTTATTACCCAAATCCTTTCCTTTAAATGGTTTAAACAAATTACCATTTTAAATCTTTAAACAAAAAGATTTACTTCCCAAAATTTACCCAAATTTAACGAAGATTCATTCACCGATTTCCAAATCAATTTCCATTTCAATTGGATTAACCAATTAAATCTTAAAGTTAAGATTTAATTTATAGCTTTCAAAACTATTCACAATCAAGTCTTTTACAATATAAAAGATACACCATTTTAAAATCTTATTTGATTTCAAAATAAAATTTAACTATCTTCACAAAGGATAATTTATAGTTTTTCCAAACTATTCACAATTTCATTTCAATTAGAAATTTTTCGATACAAATTGGAAATCTTTTCACTTTA
Organism: Allium fistulosum; assembly: GCA_030737815.1. Lineage (NCBI taxonomy): Eukaryota > Viridiplantae > Streptophyta > Magnoliopsida > Asparagales > Amaryllidaceae > Allium > Allium fistulosum. The sequence goes on along the minus strand of CM060908.1, from coordinate 184,225,704 downwards.
TGAAAGCCATTATTATTTGAAAACGGATAGTTTTCGTTTTGGGAAAAACTGGTTACAATTACACAGGTTAAAGCCATTCAAGTATAAAACTTGAATATACATTTAAATTTCCAAAACCATATGTTAAATGATTAAAAACCCATATAAACACCTTTTATAATTTATACAATCTTTTAAACCAAAATTCCCAAATTGTTGAATTCAATTCAAAATATTGAATTCAAAATTTAAATCAAATGATTAAAATTCCAATTCTATTAAGTTATTTAAAATAACTTTTATTTTGAAACTCGCTTTCAAAAAACTTTCAACTTCAATTTCAAAACAATTTTGGATTCAAAACCTCAATTTTCCAAAATTGATAAAAATCTGTGACTTAACCGATTTCCACGTGAAATCCACATTTGTGTGTGTACTATGTAGTCCATGGGTTTAACACAATAGTGCAACAACATTCAACCATCACAGATCAAATATAACAATATAATTGATAAGCGGTATAAATTATAATGCTTATCTTTTGTCCACAGATCATAGATATATAAATATCACAGATAAACCATTCACAGATCACAACACAAATCAGGATATATCACAAAGCATCACACATCAAAGATGTCAAACAATTCGACATTCAGTATAATCCAAACATCCATAGATAGGATTAATATAATCATCTGAATAACTTAAATCAGATAAATTTTAATAAATCAATTTTTTACTAGTTATAGTAAATTAATGATCAATTAATTTCAAATTTATTTTCAAGTTTATTTCAAAACACTAAATCATATTTCCAAACATTTTCAAAAGATTTATCTTTAATCACAAAAAAATCAATTACCAAATGAATTTCAAAATCTATTTCTTTTTTTAAAGTAAATTCCTTTATAAGCAGATAAATTCCTTTATTTTCCAAACTATTTAAAAAATCCAAATTTTAAATAAATTCTCATTTTATAAATAATAATTTCGAGATCCATTTATTAAGCCCCTTTTTCCCAAATTTGAAATTTAATTTAATACAGCTCAAAATAAGACTTTTATCTTTAAAACTCCTTTTAATTTATCAAATTATCAAAAATAAATTTTTCGATAAAGTTTCAACTTATATTTCGAAAATCCAATTTTTATTTATTTTCGGTATCCAACGATACCAAAAATATATCCGGCTAATTTATAGCCGTCAACAATTTCAATCACAATATAATCACACACAGATTATAAATAAATCAACACACAATATTGGAATAATTTCAAATGTTTGAGGAATCCAGTTGGATCCCTCCGACCTGTTTCCCTGCATCTACAGATGTTAACACAATACCAATTTCACATCCAAAGTGAACTATCGCGGTATATGGGATTTATAAAATACTATCCGCTATTATGCGGCGCAATAGGGTCTCCTCCGCTATATAATGTGGGAAATCAACTCCAAATACATATATAATACCAATTCCACTTCCCGGTGGAATTATCGCGGTATATGTTTTTAATAAATAACCTCCGCTTAATATACGACGTATAGGGTCTATTTAACACAATAGATAACAATTTATCATCCAATCATCACAATCAACACTATCAACAATTTTAAATCTATCTATTTAAAATTTAAATCGAAACAAAACATTCGATTGAGTGAGAAGTTCTCACCTTGAGTTGTCGAGTGATTAAATTTTAAATTAAATCGAACCATTCGATTTAAATCAAAAAATCTCACTGGCCCGGAATAATCCTAGAATATCTCCACTACGTAATACTCGTCGGTGCGATTCCAACGCTTCTGGTTTCGTCAAATTCTGATCACGCATCAAAAAGATATGATTTTTTAAAGTTTGAACGATTTATTATATATAAATTCACGCATTTCTATTTAATTTTAAAACACCACTCATCTCAGCCGTTTCATTTCTTTGAAGGGATCTCGACCGCACTTTTATTTCTTCTTTCCCTTCGTGCCTACCAGGTTTAAATCGAACGAAGAAAACAACCCAAAGCCACCCTATAGGGTTTGAATTAACGCGCCATTACACTCGACTCCACGACGATCAAGCACCACCGTGACGTGCATCTCCACGCCCCCTACATCCGGCCAGAAGCCTGTTGAACTCGACGTCCAACCCAGCTCGAAAACTACACTCGAACACGAGACGAACGCAGAGAAATTCCGTCTCCAAACGACGATTCCTAGCAAGATCCACCGTTGGATTTGGAGCTCTCGATGAGCTCGTCGTTTTCTCAGTTGAAGACTTTTGAAATTAATGAGTGGATTGATCAAAAATTGAGGGTGAAAGTAGTTGTTTTTTCGGCCATTGAATTGTTGAAGTGGCGGCCTGAAGGAGAAGCTAGGGTTTAGTGCAAAATGAAAAACGTTGTCCTTTTATAGAAAATTGACGAACACTATTCACTCAAAAAATTTCAGACTCCAAATCGAGCGTGCCGGCTGGCGTTTCTAAGGTTTACCCCCACATTACAAACACAATGGAACGTGTTTTGGGAGCTAATTCGATCGTATGTGAGAGTTACGGAAATAAACGATCAATTTTAAATCAAATCGATTTAAACCGATTTCGATGCATTTTGGCTTGCCCCGGACAAACCGTACATCCGATTGACACGAAATTTGAAACCATACAATAATTCAACATTACGGATTCGATGAAACAGGTTTCGTAAAAATCCGAGACTATTTGAAAAATGGTCGTTTTTACTCGTCAATTAAATATTAAAATATTCAAATTTCACAATTTAACTTTAAATTCAATTTTTAAAAGTTCTATAACATCATTCTAACTTCAATGTGATTTAATATAACTTTATAAATCATTTTTACACACATTTAAACCCAATTATCAATTATTTCTGCAATTTCAAATATTAATTATCGATTTAATTATACACTTAAATCACTATATTCGAATTAAAATTAATTCGACTTATAAATCTTACTTTTTAATATTTAAAATTAATTAAATATCTGAATTTCAAATGACAGAAATTCTGGGTCGTTACAAGAAGTGTCCGAGGCTCTTATCGGTGTCTAATTATATTTATCCATTCTATAAGTTTGGATTTTGTTGTTATCTATGTACATTCTTTTGTCCGGATTGTTATTCTGATTGTTTCTCATTTCTTAGTATATGAATGTTGTTCTTATGCGATAAAAACCCATTCAACGTTTAGCGGTGTGATCTTACATACCTATTAAATGTTAGCCTTATTACTTTAGTTTTCTCACACTGGTTTTCCAGACTGATCCGGGTGTTATTTCATTATAGTGCTATGGTCGGAACGAGTATTTTTCCAGGTTGTCATTGGTGGGATATGGAGCTCATGGAGCAGAGCTAGATGTTCACCTGTCATAGTATTTACTTTTCTCTATATTACATATACCTATCTGCAATTGTAAGATTAAGATTTTATAATTTTCCAGCTAATAAGGTTTATTTTTAACTCTGATGTACACTATATTTTGGAGTGACAATTTTTATTGTCTTTGTTATATCATATGTTGTCGGTTCCGCTGTAAGATTCTAATTTCCCTGTTCTCTATTCTTTTCTTTTTATTTTACCCTAACAGTCTGCTTTTTCGACGATTGGATGATCAACATTTGAATACGTAAGATGTATTCGGTGTCGACTTTCGATGGTTGAAAAAGCGGGTTGTTTCAATTTGGCATTGGAGCTGAAGGTTAAGCAAGAACCTTAGCTTTGGTAGGATATGGCTCATTAGAGATAGGGTAAGTGGTGCCCTAGAATGATTTTGGGAGTATTATGTATACAAGAGTGTATTTTTTATTGTTATAAACACGTATTGTGTTAATTGGTCTACTGAATTGTTTAGAATTCTGGTCGAGACGTAGGATGCCACGGTGTTGATAGGGATTTCCAAACACTCAAATAAGGCAAACATACACGATATTGATCTTCGAAAATTTGGAAAATAAAATATTTTTCCAAAGACTATATTTTATATATATAAAGGAATAATTTTCAAATTTTATATAGTTATTATGGTGTGTTTGTTTGAAAATGATAATATTTATTTATTATCCTAACTGTTTGATCTGTTATGCTTTGATAGTTTAGGAGCATTAACTATTGTTTGATAATTTATGCTCATCCAGTTTACGAGCATTTATTGTTTAATAATTATGAGTGTATTAAAACGAACCCCTTTGTGAATTAAGTTTCACAATTTAATTTTAAGGTGTTCGGAGAAATTGTTTAGTTCAAATTCACCTTTTTATAATGTTGAGTAAAAATTAAACTTTTAATAAAAGTTGTTTAATAGAATCTAAATGGTAAGTTAGGACATTTAGAGAATAAATATTCAAGAAAATTTTATTATAATAAAGGAAAACTAATATAATATAAAATGATTTATATAAAGGTAATTTTATATAAATTTGATTTATAAAATGTGTTTTTTAAAAAAAGACTTTTGAATTTAAATCTTGGAATTGTATGAAATAATTTCAAAGGGTTTTGAGGAAAAGTAAAAGTGGTATTACTTGGAAGTATTTATAATTAAAAATATTTTGGAAGTGAAATTTGAAATGGAATGCATTTTCTTTAGGATAATTTAGGGGAAATTGTCTTAATTGGTCTTGTGGTAATCTGAATAATCTTCTATGCGACGATTGGATGTTTGCTTAGGCGAATATTGTAGTATACTTCATAAATTATTCTCTTTATCATTATGTGATCAAAATGAATTCAAATCCAAACAAACCTAAAATGTTTAGGAAACTAAATTGTTGAAGTTATTTCATACAGAAATATTTGTAGAATGTTTTCAAAAAGGAGATTTAAAACATAAACCGGGTATTTAATTCTTAAGTTTCGTTGAAGGAAACTTGTTTAAAATAAAAGTTATTTTGAATAATAATTTGATAAATGAAAATTTAAACTCTTGGATAGAAAAGAGATATTTTGACTTAAATTTTAACATGGTTCAAATTAAATTAGATAGGGAGGTTTTATTAGACATTGTTCTATTAAAACCATAGCTTTTGTTAAAACTTCTAAGTAGTGTAGACTATTTGGTGATATTGGGCTGACCTGTAAGTATCTTTCCTTAGCACACTCTATGGTAAAGTAGTCGACGGGTTGACTTAGTTTTTATTAATTAGGTTTTTACCCAAGTAGGAATCCAGATGAGTTAGAACGTAGGCTAAACCAAAACAACTCAAGAATCAACCAAAAGGACCAAAAGAATAGGCCAAGAAGGATTCAAGTAGAATTACCCAAAAATCCACTAAGGGGATGGATTGCTAGCGACCCATCACCCATGGATCGCTAACGATCCACAAGGAAGCTCCATGGATCGTTCTAGCCACTTGCATCATGAACCAATATCTTTTCTAGGGATGTTTGCCATGTTTCATAGTATTTTAAGAAACCCAGTTCGAGAAGTGAACATTCATCTGATTCAAGTTGTAAAACAATCTAACCCGTGTGTGAACCATCACCAAAACAAGGCAACAAGCTACAAAATTACATGTAGAGCACCTACATAAGGCAAGGAGTGCAACTCAGAGAAAGAAGCCCAAAAGTTCCCTAAGTACATGGATCGTTAGTGATCCATGCCCTATGGGTCGCTAGCGACCCATCAGATTAGGTTAGGTCGTTATGAAATTTTCAAAGTATCGTCTTATCATCGAGTGTAGGCTTTTAGCAAAGAAGGCTAGACCAATAGCTCTCCAACCCCTTTAAATACAATCCTACCTTCAAAATAAAGAGGATATTCGGGACATGCTATTGGAACTATGCAGAGATTTTTCTTCACTTTTCTCCTCCCACACAATAGTCATAAGGGTTCACTGTGATTCTCCAGTAAACTCTTATACTTATAACCTGATTTGACTTGGAAGATTCAATCATATTGTAATTCGATTCAACTTGTAACAGAAGTCGGTTAATCGAAAATTATAAAGTGGACATAGGCTTTGTTAACAGCCGAACCACTATAAAAATCTTCTTGTCTTTTAACTATTTCGGCTTTTTTCTACATTTATTTTCTATACAGAGCTGGTGCTTTCACACTCAATCCAGAGTGTTGATCCATTTTTTGGGTTAAAAGTTTTGAAGACCCATATTTTGTTTGGGCCTTCAATTAAATTTTAAGGAAAAAAATAAAATAAATAAATAACAAACAAATAAAATAAAATAGATATTTTGTATATACTCTTAGGATGTAGAGGGGTATTCTACAAGTAATTAAGAGTGGAATAAGTTTTAATCTAATGTTTTATAAAGATCAGACTTTATAAAATGTTAATAAACTTAAGTAAAAATATATAAAATAATTCATAAATAATGTTAGTATTGAATAAAATACTAAATGAAAAATATAAATGATTTAGAAAAATTGGATAATTAAGAAACCAATCGAATTAAGTACGTAAGTTACGTTGATCATTCAATTCGCACGGTTCTCGATTTAGGGTTCGAATAAATAGCTTCGAGGTGACTCAAACCAGTCCGTAAAAGGATTTCTCACTTGATTCTTGTTTAGCAAACACTTGATTTGAATTCTCGATATGATACTAAATTTATCTATCATAGTTTATGGCTATGCAAGGGGAATGGAAGTTTCTAATCAAAGAACCTGATCGGGGTCTGCCCTAGAGAGGTCAAGTGAGCAATACTAGTTTGAAAGTAGAAGTTTGTGTATCCGAGCAACTGATTAGATCAAATGTAGCATAGGGATGGTTTATGTATATTATATGGGCTTGAGTATATTGGTATACTTAGTGTGTGACTTAAGGAAGTGCGAGTCTAAGGGAAAATTCTAAATTTTGTTTGTTAGTCATTTTACATTTAAAATTATGTTAAGTGTTAATTTATTCCTTTATGAAATTTGATTGATTTGATTTGATTTGATTAATAGTGCTATTTTATAGACTACAGTTTATGAAAATTGTTATTTGTTAGGACTTAAATCCCGGTGCTTTTGAAAAAAAAAGCGATCTAGAAAGAATTTGTGAAAAAATACTAATATTATTATTTTGAAAACTTTGGGGAAGTATTATTATTTCAGTATATTTGAAAAAATATTGGTTGAAGTGATTTTTCAAATATTTTTGGGTTATGACTAAAGTTGGACACAAATGGAGTTTTTCCGATATAGAGGACTCGTCGAGTATATTTGTTTTCTTTAGTTGTTGTTTAGAAGGAACTAGAATACCACTGGATGCTCCATGTTGTTTGATTCTAGAGTTATACCATGCGTCGATAGGGAAAGCCCCTCCTTGTCATAATTGATTTTGATTTTGTTTTAAATTCTCTTCGAAGAAAATTTGAAAATATATTTTGAATATGACACCCGGGCATTTAGTTATGAAAATTTTATTTTGAAATGATTGGATGCACATTATTTTATTATAGGATATCCTCTGTAAATTGGTTGCATATGCTTGTTATGTTACTTTTGGTTGCATGTAGCTTTGTTTCATACTAGAGTTGTATGTAGGTTTATGTCATGCTAGTTTTTACATGTAGAATACATCATTTTTATTAGTTGCATCATGTCGCCTTGTTGCACATGTTGTTACATTGTTTATGCTGTTCGAGCTTACAATAGAAATAGCTAGTGTATTGCTCTTTTGTCAACCTGGCTCTCTTTTGGATTATTTAAGTACAAGCAAGCAAGAGATTTCTACTTGATTTCTTACATACCTGCATTTGCATCGAGTTATTGAGTTGCTTGCAAAAATATAAATCAAATGCAAAAAGATACATTGTAGATTTAGAAATTGAAATTTGTTGATGATTTTATGCTCGGGATATGGTTGGTCGCTTGGCTTTTGTTTTCTTTCGTTGGTTTGGTCTAGTAAAGGCAATTTGTAGTTGTTCTGCTCAAGCCGCGCAAAGAAGATGCTGCCAAAATTTTCCATAGTATTGAGAATTAATTAGGTAATAAGTTTAATAACTCATTTTAATTATAGTTTTTAAACTAAAGGGTTTGGTGACGTCTTACTTGGGAATTTTGAGGATGAAATTCTTTTAAGGAGTGAGAATTTAACAACATAGAATTTTGCTTATTATATTTTAATTATTTAATTAATCTTGAATATTTAAATAATTGGATTTTGGATTTAATAACTTGAATTCAAATATAGTGGTCATTTAAATATTTGAATTGTAAATTAAATATTTGTTAAATGGATTTAATAATTTTATTTAACTTTTTTTAATTAAGAAACAATATTGGTGAATTCAATTTGTAAATTCTATTACAAATCAAATAGTTCAAATTAATATCGATAATTAGACCCGAAAAGATAAACAATATTTAAAATGTGTGAAATTATCAGTTCGAGGAACAATCTCGAATTTTGACGAAACTAGTGCCATTGGAACTAGAATGATAAATCGTGGTACGTTGATGAGTTCCATGACGATCGGATGTACTGTGTGATCGAGCGAGCTCGAAACGCACAATGATTAATTTTAGAGAATTAAAATAATATAATTGAATTTTAAAATATATCTTTTGTGTACTTTGGAATTAGATCCTGAAACTAGATCCACTGAGTTCAGAGTAGGGGTAATTAACTTGGAACACCAGCGAGCACGCCTCGATTTAGATCGTGCTCATACGGTAAACATCCATATTTTGTACATCTCTTTCTTTTAGTCATATTCCTTGTTATTTCAAACAATACACCCTCATACATAATTATAAAGTTGGAAAATCTTTATAAAAATTATGTTGCAACATACTTTATTGCAATGAATTAAAATATTACTTAAATCCTAATCCAATTCATAACAATCTACAATGGATGTTTAATAACACATAACATTCAATCAACAAACTTGAAATTTACATTAATGAATTATTCATAACTTTTAGGGACTACTTTCAACCTTACTTTCTAGATTTAGGTATATACGATAGTTAATAAAAATTTAACAAATCACAGAATATGTTGGTAAGGTTCTCAATTTTATTATATATATATATAAGCCTACAACTCAAAAATTTACAATTAGGCATACAAGAAACAGATTAAGAACAATATAAATCCAATTCATACAAAAATGTATAGTTTCCCACTTGCCTCTATGCTTTCAAATCTCTATATCTAAATCCATTACTCCTGATTGATTCTCTTTCTTTCTACCAAAATATGTATCAAAAGTGTTTATATATATATATTAGAATTTTAGATCCGACAAGAGATTTGAATTAAATATAGATTTTGATTTAGATTTACAATTTACCTTTGGCTTTGGCGATTCGATTCGACCCTATTCTTCTTCTATATTGTTTTTTACTTCTCTCTCTCCACATACACATAAATATGTAGTTTATACAATTTTAAGATTTTGTAGAGAAAAGAAAATGGCAGAGCATCGCCTTTGATTTAGAAAATATGAGAAGAATAGTGAAGGGCTAGGCCTATATTTATAGGCGTTCGAATCAATCCCAGCCTTTAGGTTTCATTATATTAATTCCGAGCCGTTCAGCCAAAGGTTATTAGCAGCCGACAATGCACCAACGGTCAATTTCTAGCCATCGACCGGTCCCAATAAGGGGTCGACCGATAGCATTTATACGTCAACTATTTATTTTGTTCCGTTTGTTTCCTTCTGCAACTGATTTTATTTGATTTGATTAACATTAACGTTACTTAGTCCTTAAGTATTGGTTTAACTTTAATTTAACATTAATTAACAATGTTTATTTCCTTAATATATATTTTGGTCTGAAATCTTCAATCGTTAGTAACTTTTCGTCTAAACTCCGATCGTAAAATTTTGTATATGAAAATTGATCAGAAAACTGCCACAAATACAACGGTGCAAGTTAGCCAAATTCTGACATTTGTGAAAATTCTATTTTTAGGCTTTAGTAATTATATATTAATCTCTTTTTAATTGATTATCATTCTACTTACGAGGTGCTACACTTCCCATGGGACTATATGGTGTCATCCAATCCCTCCAAAACCTCGATCTTCTACGAATTAGGACCAAGGATGGAGCTGGAGGAAACAATTGGAATGATTAGTTCCATGGTGACAGAGGTTGGCTCGGTGGAAATAGCAACGGAACCTAAACTCTAAGAAATTGGTGGCGGAGGAGGACGCGATGAATGATCTATAAGTTCACAAACGATGAAGTAAAGATTAGCGATGACCTCCGATAAGAACTAAAGCTTCTCAAATACTGGAGTGTTGAAATACCTTTGCTGGTTGGAGTTTCTTTGGCGGGGGATGTAGTAACTTCACCCGCTTCTGATGTTGACTGCATTGGTTGAGAAACATGAATAAGAATATAAGGCTCATCGGTAGTCATGGCAGTAAAAGTTGGAGCTGTAGTAAGGATGACCTAAAAGCCGGCCCGAATGGAATTTGGAATTTCCATCGCTGGCTCTTTGGATTTTGAAGATGGCGATTCTGCTTGGCCCAATGCACTAGGACCATCAAGAGCCTCAACAGAAGCTTTGGTTATAGCCGTATCTAGCAATTTATAAAATCTTGAATACTTCACTGTAAAATAATAATCTATTAAATATCAATCGATTCAAATATTTTACTCGACTTGAATACTTTATTTTCCTTAATTCAATGATTAACTTAACCTTTAGCCGTTTATCAAAACTTATTATTTCACAAAGAATACTAACAATAATCTGGCAATTAATGTTATATACATCTCTTACTTGTAATAGAAAACGCACTAAAGCCTCTTTATTCTAAAAACTGAAACTCAATTAGCATTAAGCATTTCTTAAATGTTCATTTCTTACTAAAATCACTGAAATTCCTTTCATATGTTTGGTTCTAATTTTGATTTGAGTTTGCATTCTAATTAATGTAAAAGTGTTGATATTTTCATTAGAATTAAATTAGAGTTCTATATAACGAATATATGTGAAGTAAGGAAATGAGATGACTCTTCCTTGAACTTATATGTTGTTATGCATCTCTTAGAAATTAACTAGGAGAATGTAACAACCCTTTCTGAAACGGACCTAATTTTCACCCAATAAAAGCCCATTACCCTTAGGTCCATTTCAAGCAAGCTATTGGTTGGTATAAATGATAAAATAATATAGAGAGCTATCTATCAATGCCTTCAGAATATCACAGTGAAAGGAATAAAATAGAATAATGAAAATAAGTACAAATTTCATAAAACCATATCCTAGGAATACAATATCTCAAAATGCAATAATCAAGTCAAATACACTATTTTTTAGGGTAGATTAGAATACAAATAGAAAATTAATACTTCCACCAGGAGTTCATTGCCTTTTCCTCCACCTAAATCATCAAATCTAACATGTATGTTGTAATGAGTAGGGGGTCGGAACAACAATGTCCGGTGAATGAAAACCTCAAATTTTACATTAATAGTATATGGGTAGTAATCATTCAAATAAGTATCGTGCCATATGTAATTAATATATGTATGTGTATGTGTGTGTGTGTATCTCCACGTCATCTCCATTATAGGCTAATGACCCTTCGAATTCTACTCCATGACTACAAAAGTAGGTACAAAACATGAGTATACCAGGTTCAACAACCCATCTTTCGTTCAATTATATCAAAACGATGCAAGAGGAAGAACCTAAGCTACTTACTACCCTTAAATTGGAAAATAGGCAGACCCTCCCGTCATTATCTACATAACCCCAGGCCAACCTCTCCTTCTACTAGTACTCCCTAACTATCATTGTACCAATCCTCTTGTAGGCTACTTAGTACTTCTTGAATAGGAAAGCAGCAGATTCCCGAAGGTCATTTAATATCTTAATCCTGAAGCGGGCCTTCCCAAGGGATTTTCACTAACGCACGACAAAGATACTCCTTATTTTATAACTCATAACCCAATCGTAACGTCTCATATTGGTCTAATTATTTATAGGTGCTGATAGCCAATTAGTTGGGCATACTTACCCTATAAAAATTAGGACTAACCTCGCATCCACCATAGGTACTTATAATAGGTGATGTCCTACATCAGTTACAAAAGTCACACTACTAGTAATTAGATTAGCTGAGCAGACTTCTATGTGCATTTTAACTGACCTCTCAACCCTACAACTTAGCCATATTCTCATACACACACACACACACCCATATTATATATACACCTCACTCGTAATTACACATTAAATGCCTTATAAGGGAAACTCCTTATTTCGCCTTTATTTTATGGATTAATTTCCATCATTATCTTTAACTCGTCTTTATTAGATTTATTATTGATTATTAATTTCCATTTATGTGTCTTAATTATTATATATATTATAAGTCTATAATTATAATTGTGAGTTTTGAAGTTTCAAGGAGGTATGTGTGTAGTCTATTATTAAATTGTACCTAACTATTTTTTTTGTGCCTAATTTAGTCTATTCGAGGTGGTATATTATAGACAGCTACAATTTCCATACAAGTCTAAAAAATACAGTAATTTCATAAGTGCCAATATTATCAATAATTTAACACCTAATTTAGACTTGTACATATATAAAACAATGGAATCTAAATGTACAATTTTATTTTATACTAATATCTAGGACTACACTGCTTTTTTTATAAAGAAGAAAACTTATGATATAAACCTTTTATATTCCATCCAATCAATTTGAACCTATGGTGTTGAAACAACAATGAAATCGAGCTTATTTCAATAATTCAAAAATAAACAGTGCAAGCTATGGATAAGAGTTAGAAACCTCTTTTTCCCTACTTTGCACCTATTTCCATCAATTTGTTCTGGAATTATTTGCAATTACAACAGCAAAAGTGGAATCAAATGGAATATAAAATGTTTATCGTATAAATATTAATAGAATCCAATCCTATTACATTAATATAAAATAATCAAGATTTCAAATAATTCAAGAATTACATAATATAGGGAGATTTTGGGGTTTGATTACATTTTCGTATGCAAAATCCTCCAAGGCATAGTACAAATCTAAATATCAAACTAAACAATACTATCAATGAAAAATCAAGATTACCACTCATATATGATTACCCAAGAATTCCTTTAGATTTTATTCCATGCTTTCGCCTTGTTCCTTCCTCTAATCATCTTTTCTTTATTTTGTATAATATGTAAATTCAATTAAGTGTATTTGGCTCAGAATATTTTAGTTTAGGGCAGAATAAAGTAGAGAATACACACACACACACATTCATATAATTTCGTTACCTTTTCTGTGCTTGACTCTTTAACCTTCCCTAAACCCTTTAATATTGTATATATATATATATATGTATATCTGTTCTTGAATTTTTTTTAAATAAAAGTCAGGGGTCTGGCCACTTATTTATAGTGGTTAGGATGCACTTGGACCATACGATGAAATTCTATTAAATTCGGGCTATTTAGGCCTTTAAGAACCCTAGCCGCCTCAACAAAATAGGTCGATCGGTCCTCCTAGGGCAGTTGACCGTTCTTCGGTCTCTAGCACTACATAAACATTAAATTACTTTAACTTATATTTTTTGTCCTATTTATTAATTAATGTAATGATTTCTTAACTTTTAACTTTTATTATTTAATGATTATTTAACGTTATGCTTTAAAATATTTATTTTGAATTATTTTCGGTTTGAAATTTTCATACGTCGATAACTTCTTTGTTTAAACTTCGATTGCAAAACCTTATCTATGAAATGCTTAGAAAATTGACATGAACACATGGTGCATGTTTCGCGATCAAATTAAGATGTTTGCATAAATTCCATTTCTAGCCTGATTATTAATTAATTAATTTTTTTATTAATTTTATAGGGTCTTACATTCTCCTCCCCATAAAAGAATTTCGTCCCTAAAATTCCTCAGGGACGAATAGTGTAATGCACACTCTAGAACCATGCTGTATAACCAAGTTATGTACATAACCATCTACTTAACCAAAAATGCAATGTGATTATACATGCAATATATCTATAGGTGAGCTCAACCTAGCATGAATGGAAGATCATGACATATCAGTATGTATGCAGAACAACCTAAATATGCATAAAATTCTATATGAGTGCAAAAAAAACATGGAAAAATGTGGAAACCATCCTCTACCATCACATTTACCAACCACGATGCAACTAAACCTACATAATACTAAATCTAGAGGGAGGACATTTACCATATAAGAGCTCTGGGTGAGAAGCCTTCACCTTTTCCTTTGTTTCCTAAGTGCTCTCTACCAGATTATCTCCCATCGAGCTCGGACCGACCTAATTTTTTTTGTTACAAAAGCTTTCTAACTCTATGCTCCACCATGCCTGAGATGGCACGGGATGCTATCAGTTTCATCTCTATATTCGCTAACTGATCAGCCTCCACTATGATAGCTATACTATGTAAATACTTCCTCAGATGCGACAAGTGGAAAACATTATGGATTCTAACCAAATTAGCTAGAAGCTCTACCTGATACGTAAGTCTTTCCACTCTCTCTAAAATTGGGAAAGGTCCAATGAATCTCAGTGTCAATTTCCTCGAAGTTCCTGTAACGACCCGATATTTTCAACCATTCGCATCCATTATAAGTGTATAAGTAGACACACATGCCGGAATTGAATTGCTCAAAATACCGCGTTGTAAATAAAATTTGGCAAATCTCAGAATATACAGTAAATAAATATAATCACAGATCACAGACACAGAGTAAAATAATGCAGCGGAAGTAAAAGAAATAGTAGTTCATGAAGCTACTATGTAAATATATCAGAGTTACATAAGATACACATAAGAAATAAAGTACAGCAGAAGTCTCAATACAATAACCAAGTACAGGCTGAATAGAACAACGGAACCGAAGTCGATAGAACAAGACTAGCATATAATCTCCAGCGATTCAAATCTCCAAAAGGTGGAAATCCAAATCTGTGAATACTCAGGCTGACCCGAGCGTAAAGCAAAACACAAAACACTCGAGTCAGGACAATATATACTTATATAATGTAAACTAACTCAAGTGAACTGTAATAAAGGTACAAGTAACTTAGAAGATGCTTGGGACCGCCCATCCTCTAAGGATCCGTTAAAATATCTACTATGTAGTAATATTCGCTATTATAATAATGTCTAATAAGTAAACTATAATCATATAGAAAATAGCGTTAAGGGGATGGAGAACCTTAATGCGGTCGGATCTTAAAATCATAATCGTAGTAAAGCTCGATATGGTAGGTGACACGGCACTACTAGGCAATGCCAAGGTAGATATACCAATTACGCACACGGACTGATGGATACGCATAGCAGCCACTACCGTTCCACCTCGAACAACACTCCCAAATCGGAGGATGGCCATCTAATCAATCACAAGTAAGAGTATAATATCGAAGAAATGTGTCCGAGAAGAGGTGCTACCTCACTGGTCCGAGATCGCTCCTATTTTAGCCACCTTATGCCAACTCACGGGAGTTTGGTCCACGTAACATACCTTAAGAACGTCGCCACCATCCTACTTCATTCTGGAATCTCCACCGCGTACACGGTTGTCAAAGTGGTTTTCGGTATCGACAGAGAGTATGTCCATATCCGATCCCGGTCTCTTTGCCAACCAATCATTATTATAACCCGTGGTTATAACTTTTAAAAAAAATACTTTACTTCAAAATAAAATATCATTTCAAACCATATCTTTATCAAAATAAAGATTAAATCAATTCCAAACCATTTCCATATATTTAAATTTTCATATCATTTCAAAACTTCATTTCAAATCATTTTAATATAATAAAATATCATATCCTTACAAAACTTCATTTCAAATCATTTTAATATAATAAAATATCATATCCTTACAAAACTTCATTTCAAATCATTTTAATATAATAAAATATCATATCCTTACAAAACTTCATTTCAAATCATTTTAATAAAATATCCTATCCGTTCAAATCCAAATATTCAACTTTAAATACCTTTTAAATTCAAAGATATCGTTCATTTACTATCATTTCAAATCACCTTTAAATAGTTTATATTCCAATCAAAATAATTCATTTAAACCTTTTAAAAGTGTAATTATTATATTTTCAAATCAAGTATTCAATTTCCAAAGTTTCAAACCATTCTGGGTTCGTTTACTAAGTCAAAAACCATAATTATTAAAATTTCAGCATTTCACAGCATTTAAAAACAGTTGCTATAAGTTATATTTGAAAACATTTTTAATTCAGCAAAGACAGCACTTAAAACTGCTGTTAAAACTCAGTTTTTAGTTGAATTATAGTTCAAAACAGAAAAGACAGCATTTCAGAAGTGCTGCGGTAGTTCAGATATCAAAACAAGGGTTAAATTTGGTTTCAGCAAAGACTGCAGACCATTATAGCATTTCCAAAGAATGCTATAATAGACCTGAGTTCAATATTAGCCTATAAGTTCAATTACAGCAACTACAGCATTTCAGAAATGCTGTAATAGCTCTTTTTACACAATTTTAGTTCAAAACAGAATCTATAGCATTTCTGAATGCTATTAAAAGTTAATTTCAGGTGTTAGTGTATTTCCAGCAATTAAATAACTTTAATTTAAAACACATAAACATTTTTAAAATCATATTTTAACATTTAAAATGATCATTTACATATCATTTAACATATATCTTTTCACAATAAATTTCTTATAATCAAATCCAATTTTCAACAATTTACCAAATAAATTTTAGTGTAAAAGTGTCCAATTCTTCACATTTCCACAAATAACTTAACACTTCAAAATTAAATTACCATTTCACAATTTAACTAAATTTCCAATTTTATTAAATTAACTTAAACCTTTAATTAAACCAAATTTCACATTTCCTAGTCAAGTTATATTTTAAAAGATCACTTTTAAACATCCATTTATTTAACCACTTAAATTCATAGAAAAATCAATAATACTTTAATAAATCACTTAAATTCAAATTTAATCAAATTATCATATTTACCATTTCCAAATAAAATTTAATATCCATTTTATTTATATAACTTAAATATCATTTTTAACCAAAATTCCAAATTTCCGACTTAAGTTATATTTCAAAAATCCAGCTAAACCTTTCATTAATTACATTTTTAACACATAGAGAAAAAAATCATAATTTCTTTATTTTAAAACATTTCAAAATCTATTTAAGTCAAATTTCATAAATTTATAATTTTTAACATACTTAAAAATATCCAAAACACTTTATAAAATAACCACGGGCCTGTATATAATTTTCTAACTTAGGTCAAGTGATACGGATATGTATCATTTCAATCCGCAGTTAAAAAAAGAAAAATCCGGGTTTTATTATTTCAAACCCGCAATCCCAAGTTAAAATAATTTAAATAAAAATCGTTCAGGCCTATCATTTCAGCCCATAACGATTTTTCCCTATTCTAAAGTCCGTTCGGGTATGTATCATTTCAACCCATAGTGATTCTAGTCTACAGGGAACTTGCAGTGTGATAAACAGATATAAATGAACAGAATACATTATATAACAGTAACGGATGATATAACTAGTGTATAAACATCATATGATCATAACATAGTCAAGTATAACATGATAATATATTTCTACAGATTCATAGGGTGTCAATTTACCAGTTATATAGGTACATATTGTCTGGTGAGAATAACTCACCTTTTCAAGCTGAAGACCACAACGACACACAAAACGATTCCAGAAGGCACGATTTGAATTGAATGAATGGAGAGCCTTGATAATGATCTTGTATACAACAAATAAACAAGACCATATAAACATATGCATACAATACAAAATACATTGAAACAATTTGAATTTTGAATTAACAAAGAACATCACCTAGCTTTCCTCAAACTTTGCTTGACCATGACAACATGGTTTGCTACATGATCAATTTGGGCTTGATCACACCACACTAGGTTCGGCCTAGGTGTCAACATGGCTCGGCCAAGACCTAAATGCAAGGCTAAGGGCATGAAAGTGGAAGGCGAAGGCAAAATAAGAGAAAGGTCAAAGGCAAGGCAAGATAGGAAGGGTTTGGATGCACCACTTGGCTCGACTTGGTCAAATATGGCTTGGATCATGCTTGTACAGGTCTGGACATGTCTGGAGCAGCAGCTAATGGTGGTGGAGTGGCTGGTGGTGGCGGCTAAGGGGTGGCCAAAGTGCATAGGAAGAGGCAGGTGGAGTATAGTGGCTTGTCTAGGCATTTTTGGAAGAGTTTTATGCAAATTTTGGGTGATGGCTTCCATTGGATGGCATGGCCAGGTCAAGGTCAGAGGAGAAGGAGGAAGAGCTGCTGTAGATGTGGTGGTGATTGGAGCTGAAGGGTGGAGAGGCTAGTGGCCGAGCATGCAAGGTAGGAGAGGAAGGCTAAATTCATTGAATATTGAAGAGAAGAAGAGATAAAGGAAGCCATTGCTCTTTTTTTTTCATTCTTTGAAGCCGTGAGTTTTTAGGGGAGATATGAGAAACATTTTCACGTGAAAATGAAGAGGAATACAGGGCAAAAGCATAAGAATGAACGGCCAAAAGAAATGAATGCAAGAAGGTTAGGAAAATGAAGAGACGGGAAAACAAAGGGACAAAAGCAACTAAAAAGACACAAACCCTTTCAAATTTCTTTTATTTCTTTTTATAACTTTACATTTCTGGAAATAATAATAATCCCAGATAAAATTTCGAAAATTTATCAAAATATAATAATTTATATAAATATTTATCAATAATATAAAGTTAAATTAAGAAAATAGCTAAAAATAGTAAACTAGTCTAGAAAATTTGAAGTTTAATATAATAAATTTTAGAAAAATTCATATGAGCTTGTAATATATTTTTAAACATAAATAATAACATAATATAAAAATATATTCACAAAATAAATATTTAAAATTAAATTTACATATAATTTTTAATGAAGAAATAGCAGAAAATAGGAAAACAGCCTTTAAAAATGGAAAATAAGTACAGTAAATTTTTGGAAAAATTCTATTATCATTTTAAAATATTAAAAGACAAAAGATACATAAAATAACATATTAAAACATATTAAAACAAAATATAAGAAAGAAAATATGATTTATAAAATTTAAAATAGGCAAAATTGTACAATAAAACAAATTATACTAAAAATTGAAATGTACATAACTTTTACATTTTAACTCCGTTTTCAACGAAACGAAAAGTAGAGTTCAATTTATTAAATCCATTTTCATAATAAAAGATAAAATTTATAATTTCAAACTATTTAAAATTTAAACTTAAAAGTCAAAGTTTGACTATTGACCAAAATTCACATTTTCTGGAAATATTAAATTTAGTCATATTTGGAATTCTAACCCACATACAAAATCAAAGTTTTTATATTTACAATAACAAAATTTATTATTTTCATAAATAAAGCTTTTAAATCTGGAAATCAATTTAAAAATAATTGTAAAATACAGGGTTGTTACACTCTCCCTCACTCAAAACTTTTCGTCCCCGAAAAGGAACGAGGTACGGGAAAGCACAGAAAAAGATAGAATGAATAGAATTAAGACAAGATGATAAGAAAATTGGAATTACACCTGATAACTATTGTTATAGGTAAGTTTAACAAAATGGAGGTGATCAAATCAAGAATATAAGCACGAAAAAGATCCTCTAGAGTCTGAATCTCCCTTTTCACTTGACCGACGGTCTATGAATGGAAAAACAGTGTTCAGATCCAGATTAGTAACAAAGATTATCAAAGATTATAGAAAGCTTTCTAAACAGACTGGTATAAGCAATAGCCTTCCCATTCTGTAACAAGATAAGAGAAATAAGGACAACCAAAAGATAGTTTGAAAAAAAAATAAGATAATAAATTTGAAACCATAATGCTTTGAAATCATAACAATTTAGGGATGTTTATCATTTGGAAATCATACTACTAAAATCATAACACTTTGGAAATGTTATTCTTTTTTTTTAAAAAAGAACATAATACTTAGAAAATCATAACACCTTTTAAAAAAATAATCTTCATTAAACCATTTTAATTCAAGGTCAAATAATATTCATTTTAAAGTTGTAACATTTCTCAGTTCATTCAATTATAAAAATTTCCAAAACATTGTATTTTCAAACGGCAGCACTTATAAATTGCTACAGTAGATATATTAGTATTTCAAATCAGTTTTATTTCAGAAATATTCATTTGGATATCTTTTAACTTAAGACTTATTAAAACATACTTTTATGAATGGAATATCTGTTTGCACAAAAAATGGACAAACACCTCAAAGTTGTATGATTTAGTGGATCTTATGTTGTTCATAGCGATTTGAGTCATTTACGCAAATATATGAAAAGCAGGGGCTAAACTGTAAAAAGACACGCAAATTTATAGTGGTTCAGCCAGAATGTGCCTACGTCCACTTTATATGTTATTTCTCTTCTCTTCTTTTGATTACAAGTACAAAGCTTTAATACAAGTAAAAGAAAGTTGTTTGAAAGTTCCTTCCGTGCTTGAGCTCTCAAACTTGTCCCCATTGTTGTACCCCTGCCCCTCTTTTTATAGAGTGAGGTTGGGGGCAGGGGTCTTGGATGTATATAGCTGCTGGTGGGCCTGGGCTGATGCAATCTGGCCTGGCACACCTTGGTTCGGCATCCCATGGTTCGGTGGTAGGAGTGCGATGGTGTGGACCGGTAATGCTTGGTCCGGGGGTTTGGTTCGGTGAGGTTGGTCCGGTGGTTGGGTTGGCGAGGCCAGATGAGAGTTGGTTCGGTGGGAGACCGGATGTAGGTTGGTTCGGTGGGAGACCGGATGTGGGTTGGTTCGGTGGGAGACCGGATGTGGGTTGGTTTGGTGGGAGACCGGATGAGAGTTGGTTCGGTGGGAGACCGGATGAGAGTTGGTTCTTGCCTTTTGGTTCGGTGGTAGAAATGCACACAACACTTGCCCCCCAAAGTAGGGTATGTGCGTGCGCATGGCGTGCTTTGCTTTAAGTTTGGAGGAGCTTTCTTCCGGTTTTCATTACCGAGCCAACCGGTCCGGTAGTCCACTTTCGTCTATAAGTAGAGGCCATGTGCCACCGTTATTCCCTACCAAGTGTAACAACCGAACCAGATCCCTCCCAGCCGAATCAACTTCTTTGCCGAATCACGTTGCTAGCCGAATCAAGGTGAGGTTCTTTTTGCCGAATGAATTCACGAGTTGAGTGCCGAATGAACTTATGAGTTGAGTGCCGAATGAACTTACGAGTTGAGTGCCGAATGAACTTACGAGTTGAGTGCCGAATGAACTATTGACCTGTTGCATCTGCCCGCCGAATGAACTGTTGTATCGAGTGAACATGCGTTTCATACTTCGAATTTTTAAGCGAAATTCCAGATTACGCTGCTTGTATATTCTAACGATATACTTTTCCCATGTTTGCAGATAAATGTCTCGAAAAGTTGAAACTCGATCAGATAAGAGGAGATCCGGGGGTGAAGGAGAGTCCTCGGCCGTGCCCCCAGCTCAATCAGGATCGGAGCGTCATGGGCCCGCCCCGAGGTCATTAGTGGATGGATATGGTCCCCAGGAGCTGCTGGATTCCCCGCCTGACTGCTTTCCTAGCTCTCTCAAAGAGGAGCAACTCGATGTTATATCTCGTTCCTTTAGGATCGATAGAGCCCTCATGCTGCTGCCGGGCCCAGGAGTCATGCCATACAGTCCTCCCGAAGGATACTTTGCTTATAGTAGGTACCATTGCATGTGTGGGGCTATCCCGCCTCTCAATGCTTGGGTAGTCAGCTTCCTCACGTATCTGAAGGTGGCCCCATTCCAGCTTCAGCCCAACTCTTATGCCATACTGGTGAGCCTTTTCGTTATCTTTCGGAGGAAGTATGGTCGCGCTCCCTCCAACCGGGAGATCCGGTACTTGTATAATTTAAGGGGCTATAAGAAGGGGTCCCCATATATTAGCTTGGAGTCCGCTGTGACCTTCAAGCCGGTCCTGGACCTGTACTCTAAATTCAGCATGTTCAAGAAAGAGTGGTTCTTTGTTAGGGACGACTCCGTCTCCATCCGGCGCTTTACCTCTGGATGTAAGTTGATGCTTTTACTTATAACTTTTATTCCGATTGCGATGCTTCTTCTCATACTTTCTCATTTTTGCTAGCGACAGGTGGCTTTCCGGTTGTGGAGACTGACCGCCTGGTTCAGACGGCGGCTGAGATAGAAGCCATTCTTGGGAAATACAGATCATCTGCCTTCTTGATTAGAAATGCGATTCTTCTGGAATATAACTTGATCCTTCCGCAGCAGTCTGTAGTTAAGCTGAGGGAAACGGCGGAAGAGAGGGCGACTGCTCAGGCTAAGGGAGGCGTTGCGGCAGAGGGTGGAAAGAGAAAACCATTCACGAAACCTCCAGCCGTCGGAGGTAAGAAACTTAAGAGGTCGGACGGTCCTTCTCCCAGCAATTGTCCACTTACTCAGGGGGAGATAGATGCGGAGGAAGAAAGAGGTGAGGCTGAGGGCGGAAGTGACGTTGAGCGTCTTGGTGATGATGGTGGCGATGGACAGGGTGGTGATGGTTCCAGGGTTCTGTCTTCTGGGCAAGTAGGCGAAATGCAAGAGTGGACGGATGATGCTTTCCGCCAAGCTTTTGAGGGGTTGGATGATGATCCGGCTTTGGTAGAGAAGACCGGGAAGGCGGACAAAGCCGGGACTGGTGCAAGTGAGTCTTCTCCGACTGTTCCGGCCAAGGTGGCTCTGACGACTCAAGGTGAACTCTTGACCCCTGCATGCTTCACTAATGATAGGGACTTAGGAATATTTTATGACCCGCTCCCGTCCTGGAATGAAATCCAGGACTTATTGCAGTATCCCACTCCTCCCCAGGGTTTGTACAACCACAGCTGTGTTTCTTTTCCTTTTCTAACTTGTAATCTACCGCGTTTCTTGAATCATATAGTAATGTAAGATTGTGACACTTGTTCTTTATATCAGGAGCAGGCAAGACGCCCAAAGCTTCAGACCTTCGACACAGGCTCGAGCAATATAAACTTTCCAAAATTTCTGCTAAGCCGAAGCCCTCAACCCAACGCTCCGGGGATGTAGTCGGATACCGTCCTCTTCTTGGGGTCATTGAAGAGGGTATTCAGCAGAGGAAGAGGAGTCATCCTTTATCCGAAACTTCGCTCGGTCCTCAGCCTCCGGCTCAGCCTATTCATGATATTACTGAGGAGGGTAGCGAGTTTGTACCTTCTCCACACCCGTCCGGAAACCCTTCTGTTATTCATATCGACCGTCCCGACTTGGCCCGTAATCCATTCGCGGGTCATCCTGATCTGGATCCAGGTTCTCATGATATTACTTTTGACGAAGTCACTGGTGAACACCTTCTCCCCCGTAACCCCATGGTACGAGTACTTGATGAAGCCAAGTCCTTAGATCTCGATCTACTCACCACTCGTATAGTCACTATGGGAGACGAGGCCAAAGCTAATATTGATCGGGTGGTAGAGGAGACCAAGAAGCTGATGGGGCATCATGCTCGGCTGGTTAAGGCCGGAGAGGAGATTGGGAGCGCCAATATCCGACTTCGATTGGTGGTTTCGGATCAGGCCAAGCAGCTTGCGGATCAGGCTATCCAGATTTCTCAGCATGAGGCTGCTACTGGGCGATTAAGGAAAACCATGGAAGAGGCCAGTCGGGCCGAATTGCGGAAAATGGAAGCTGCTTGCAAAGAGCGGATTGACATGGCTATTGCCACGGTGGATGAGGTTCGGAGAGCGGATCTCGAGCAGGTGGAGGAATTGTCCGAGAAACTTGAGGCTGTAGAGCTTGCCCAAGCTAAGTTGAGGGAAGAGATGGAGGTGATGCGGAGGTCCCTTCAGGCTGATTGCTCGAGATACAGACTGGAGAGAGATGCTGTCGTCGAAAGGTTGTCGGCCTCCGATGCCCGGATGAGGGAGTTTGAGGAGAATGAGGGAATGATGGATGACATGCTCCAGGACATGTATTTCCGGACTTGGAAGCAGGGCAATCTCTCTTGGATGGATGATTATCCCAGGGTCATGGCCAAGACCTATCTTCGGGCTTTGGAGGAGGCTAAGGCTGATGCAGATAAAGAGGGTGGAACGGTCTTCAGTATGGATGTGGTCACTGCCCAGTTCACCAAGGAGGAGAAAGTGGCGGTAAAGGAGGGTATGCGGCTGCTTGCTGCTGAAGAGGCAGGTGTGCAGGTAGAGGATGACGACCAGGATGGTCAAGAAGCAGGTGCTGGTAAGTTTTCCTTTCTAGTCTTTCCGTTAACTTGGTTACTCATCACTAATGAATCCTTTTTATGACCGGACAGGCGGGCAAAAGAGCAAGGACAAGACTTCGACGCAACCGGCTCCCTGATTGGACCTGGAAAATTCTTTTTGTAGGCTTGGCAGTGTTGTATCTGTTAGTCTTAAGTCAGTAGAGTAACTTCTAAGTTGTAATTCTTGCTACTTGTAATAATATTATTCTTGACGTGTAATTTTTTAGCTTAAGCTGATTCTGTCGTTTGTTGAATATTTGTTGCTATTTCGACATATCGTATGAGAAATGTAGCTATGTATATTCTTGTAATTAAATTGTGTTTGATGTCAGATTCTGGTTTTAAATCATAATCTCATGACTTGCAATGTTAGCGTGTGGTGTGAAAAAATTAAATTACAGTCATGCATATGCACATAAAGGAAGAAAATACCGCCTTTCATGTTCTGTTTGTAAATGGCAGTTTCGAATATCTTGTATGACCAAGCATGGAAAGCAGTCGAATGCCCTGCCATCTGATTGTGAATCTCTGCATCCATTGGCGGGTATCTCTTACCCTGCATCCTGTACTTTATGGTTTGTTATAGAGGATAGGAGGAAAGTTTTTTAAGTAAAATTGAAATATGTGAAATGGTAAAACTTCCAGTCACGGAAGGCCTTCGATGTGCTTAAGTTCGTGGCAAACGGGTTTTGTAGTCACTTTCCCTAGCTGTGGGTCTTGGAGACATTTGTCACCCATCTTACGCCTCCGCGGGGAGTTAATTCTTTTTTACCACAGCCGCACTTAAGACACACCGGAGCCGAGATCGCGCACAGTAACTACCCGGGCCATTATGGCCCGTACTCATGGGTATTATTCGACTTACTATGGTCGGCTAGCGTGGGTGCCGATCGTCAACTGTGAACTGCCCCTGGCTGGCCACACCTTATGTTGGGGCTTATAATCGGTTCACAGTCGCCGGCGAGCCTAACGCCGTAATGAGCTGCCTCGGCTATAGTCGGCCTTCTCGGTGGCTTATAATCGGCTCATTACAGTTGGCTTTAAGGGCCGTCGCGAGCAGTGAGTTAACCCGCAGCAGAGGGATGCTGGAGCAAAAGTGTCTCATTGGCGAGGGCATAGATTCGCATAGTACCTGTTGGGTCTTGTCCACGTGAAGTTGCATCGTGGAGTGCTTTGAATAGAAATGCTATATGCTCAGGATTTTGTTCAACAGAAAAGGATAAAGTTAACAAGCAGCCAAGATACAAAGGAACAAGTTAAAAAAGAGACAAGGCTTTTTTAAAGTGGTTCGGCACGAAAAAATGCCTACGTCCACTGATTCTCTTTGTTAATTCACTTCATATGGGCAATACAAGTTAAGAAAAGTATCGACGGAGGTGTTGGATGTTCCATGCCCTCTGGAACACCTCTCCGTCCACTGTTGACAAAATATAGGCTCCGTTGTGGAGATCTTTATGAATTACATATGGTCCATCCCAGATTGGGTCTAGTGCTCCGGGGCGAGGGAAGATTCGCTTGAGGACAAGATCCTCTTCTCGTAAGGTACGATGCTTGACTTTGGAGTTGTATTGTGCTGCCACCTTTTGCTTGTGGGCTGCTGTTTTTAGGACTGCATCATTCCTTCTCTCCTCGACTAGATCCAAAGACATGTTGAGGAGCTCTTCGTTCTCTTCTGGGTTATAGTGGATCCTACGGTGGGAAGGCACAATGGTTTCAACTGGGAGCATAGCCTCCGATCCGTATGCCAAAGAGAAAGGAGTGTGCCTTGTTGATGTTCTGAAAGATGTGCGGTAGGCCCATAGTGCCGTAGGGAGTTCATCCACCCAAGCGCCCTTTGACTTTTCGAGCTTCTTTTTGATCAGAGTTTTCAGAATTTTGTTGACTGCTTCGACTTGTCCGTTTGCTTGGGGATATGCTACGGATGAGAAGCTTTTGTGAATTCCGTGTTCTTGGCACCAGTTGGCGAATTCCTCGCTGTCAAACTGAAGTCCATTGTCTGATATGATTTTTAGTGGGACTCCGTACCTGCACAGAACATTTTTGATTAAGAAGTTGATAACTTTCGCTGAAGATACTTTATTTAGAGGTTCTGCTTCCACCCATTTGGTGAAATAGTCGACTGCTACTATAGCATATTTGGCGCCGCCTCGACCCATTGGCAGTTCACCGATTAAGTCAATTCCCCATACTGCAAAGGGCCAAGGGCTGGTCATCTGAGTAATCTCGGTTGTTGGTA
Source organism: Allium fistulosum (assembly GCA_030737815.1). Taxonomy (NCBI): domain Eukaryota; kingdom Viridiplantae; phylum Streptophyta; class Magnoliopsida; order Asparagales; family Amaryllidaceae; genus Allium; species Allium fistulosum. Next base: position 184,199,246 of record CM060908.1, on the reverse strand, counting down.
GCCAAGGGATCTTAGCAAATTTTTGGCATCTGTCACACTTTTTGACGAAATCTAAGGCGTCCTTGCTTAAGGTGGGCCAGAAATATCCGTATCGGAGTATCTTTTTTGCTAACGTTTGCCCTCCGGTGTGATCTCCGCAGCTTCCTTGATGAATGTTGGATAAGATTTCCTTGGCTCCCCTTCCGGCGACACACCTTAACAATGGGTTAGAGAACCCGCGCCGATAGAGGATGTCTCCTTGTATTGTGTAGCGGGACGCTTTCCTCAAGATTTTCTTGACTTCTTTACGCCCGTCGGGTAGTGTGCCATTCTGTAGGTAGTCTCGGATGGGAGTCATCCAAGTTGCCTCTTCGGTTGCAGCTATCAGATTCACTTGCTCAAAACTTGGGATCGTTTGCTTTGAGACAGTTACTGCTCCGAAGATGGCGACGTCTCTCATACTTGCTTGCTTTGCCAATTCGTCGGCCTCTTGGTTCTCTTCCCGAGGGATGTGTTTGACTAAGTAGTGGTCCAATCGGCTGAGAAGTAACTTGGTCTTCTTTAGATATGCTATGAGTCGTTCTTCTCGAGCTTGGAATTCCCCTAGTATTTGATTAACAATAAGCTGAGAATCGCTGTGAAGACACAAAGAATTGGCTCCGATCTCGATAGCAATTTCCAATCCGGCTATTACTGCTTCATATTCCGCATCGTTGTTGGTGGCAGCGAACTCCAACCTTATAGCATAGTGCAGTTTATTTCCCCTGGGAGTGATTATTACCACACCTGCCCCCGAGCCTTGTTCGTTAGATGCACCGTCCACAAAGAGATTCCACTTGATATCTTCTGTTATTTCCAGTTGCTCCTTATCCTCGTTGGTAGTGAATTCTGCAATGAAATCAGCCATGGCTTGTCCCTTGATGGCGGTGCGAGGGTGATAGGTGATATCATATTGACTCAGCTCAATACACCATTTAAGTAGTCGCCCGGAAGTGTCGGGACGATGGAGTACCTGCCTCAGTGGTTGATCGGTCAGAACTTTGATGGAATGGGATTGGAAGTAGTGACGTAGCTTTCGTGAAGTGATTAGTAAGCAGTATGCTAACTTTTCAAGCTTAGGATATCTGACTTCTGCCCCAGCAAACCTTTTACTGACGAAGTAAATTGGTCGTTGCGTGCGGTTGTCTTCCCTTACCAAGGCAGCGCTTAGAGCGTGAGATGACACAGCAAAGTATAGGTATAATTCTTCGCCTTCGCTTGGGGTCGAGAGTACCGGTGGTTTCTGGAGGTGTTCGATTAGGTTAAGGAAAGCGGTTAAGCATTCGTCCGTCCATTCGAACCTTCCTTTATCTTTCTTTAGAGCTTCGAAAAAGGGGACGCACTTGTCCGTTGCTTTGGAGATGAATCGGCTTAGGGCAGCCACTTTTCCATTTAGGCTTTGCATTTCCTTTCGGGTGGAAGGTATCTTGATGTCCCTTAATGCTCGGACTTGTTCAGGGTTTGCTTCTATCCCTCGGGCATGGACGATGAATCCTAAGAATTTTCCCGATGACACTCCGAAGGAGCACTTTAGTGGATTCAACTTCATTCCATACTGTCGAAGTACCTGGAACATTTCGCCTAGGTGGCTTATGTGATCTTTGGCTTTCCGTGATTTTACCAGCATGTCGTCTACATATACTTCCATTGTTCGTCCTATTAGCCCTGCAAACATCTTGTTGACGAGGCGTTGGTAGGTGGCTCCTGCATTTTTAAGTCCGAAGGGCATCACTTTGTAGCAGTATAAACCCCGATCGGTGATGAAACTAGTGTGGTCTTGGTCGGGAGCATGCATAGGAATTTGGTTATATCCTGAGTATGCATCCATAAAAGACAGGAGTTCGTGCCCGGCTGTGCTGTCTACAAGTTGATCGATTCTGGGAAGCGGGAAGCAATCCTTTGGGCAGGCGTCGTTTAGGTTGGAGAAGTCAATGCAGGTCCGCCACTTCCCATTAGCCTTCTTTACTAGTACCGGGTTGGCGATCCATTCTGGGTAAATAGCTTCTCGTATGAAGTCATTGGCGAGTAGATTCTTTACTTCTTCATCGAGGGCTGCTGATCGCTCTGCCCCCATACTTCTCTTTTTTTGTTTTACAGGCGCCTTGGTAGGATCAATTTTTAATACGTGGCATGCTATGTTGGGGGAGATTCCGGTCATGTCAGCGTGTGACCAAGCGAACACATCCAAGTTGTGGCGGAGAAAATCAATGAGTTGTTCCTTCAATTCAGTTTTCAGCTGCGACCCAATTTTCAGGAGCCTACTTGAGTCGTGCTTGTCTACAGATATAAACTCCATAGCCTCTGCAGGCTCGGCGGTGGCCTCCTCCTCTTTGTCCCTAGGGTCTAATTCATTGAAAGGGTCGCTGGTGTATCGAAGAGGAGGGGCTTTCTTTAGTTGCTATGCTTCAAGGCTTTTTGTGCAGAGGGCAATCTCTACACCTTTCCCTTTATCTCTCCTGTGGTTGTTGCGAAGTTCGGTTACATAGCAGTCTCGTGCAATATCTTGGTCTCCTTCCACTTCCCCTACCCCATTGTCTGTTGGAAATTTCATTTTCAGGCACCACGGGGCTAGGACAATCTGGAAGTCAGATAGGGCTGGTCTTCCTAGGAAGGCGTTGTAGGCCGAATGGTTTTCTATCAGCACAAACGTCTGTTTCCTTACAACGGAGCGGGGATGGCTTCCAATTTCAACGAAGAGGTCCAGCTGCCCGATGGGCATTTTTGCATCTCCAGTGAAACCGTGTAGCGGTTTATCGCAGGGAGATACATCCTTCATTGATAGCCTCATTTTGTCGAATGCGTGTTTGAACAGGATATTTACAGAGCTTCCAGTGTCTACCAGGATTCGGTAAACTTCGGCGGGACCGAGTCGGGCAGAGATAACCATGGGATCCATGTGAGGGTACTGTCTTCCTTCTAGGTCGCGTTTACTGAATGTGATGTCATCATTTTCTTTCCGCTTTGGGTGGCGCTCTTCTATAACCGTATTGACACAGTCTCTATTGTCTCTAAGCGACTTCCCATATCTTTCCATCTCTTTCCAACTTCTGTCTGCGATGTGCGGACCTCCTGAGATGGTATGGACCACTATCTTCTCTTGACTAGAGCTGCTAGCGTTGCGGTCGCCTCTGCCGGTCCCTGGTGAGGGTAGCCTTGGGTTTTCATTGGCAGGAGCTGGAGTCCTGTCTTGACTTTTTACATAGCGTTCCAGTTTCTTTCTTCTGATGTGTTCCTCAATCAGATCTCGGAGATGATGGCATTCGTTGGTATCATGTCCGTGGGATTCGTGGAAGCGGCAGAATTTTCCAGATTTCTGTGCGCTATCTGATTCCTTCTTGTATGGTGGGCGTTTGTATCTAACTTCGCCTTGGGTGGCAAGGAAGATATTTTCGACGGTCTCGTTCAAAGGGGTGTAAGAGTCGAATCTTGGTCCTGGCCGATATAGGCGTTTTTCTACTTTCTTGCCCCCAGCATTGTCTCTGGTATCATTTCTTCGAACGTCCCTCGCCACAGCAGGGGCGTTGCCATGGGTCGTCTTACTTTGCTGTCCTGACTGCCCCTCAATGGCAGCATCCTCAAGCCTCATGTATTTCCTGGCTTCATGGAAGAAATCGGGTAAAGTAGCTGGTTTTTCTTTTGTCAATCTTCTAGCAAATTTAGTGTCCGGATGCACCCCACTGCAGAGGGCCATTAGGATAAGCTTCTCATCGGCATCTTGAACTACGGCTGCTGCGGCGTTGAATCTGGTTAGGTATTGCTGCAGCTTTTCTCCAGGTTTCTGTTTGACGCTGGATAAGGAATAAGCGTCCTTAGGTTGCTCCACATGAATGCGGAACTGACTGATGAATTTTTCTTTCAACATTTCCCATGAGCTGATGGATCCTTGGGGTAGATGACAGAACCAGGAGGTAGCAAGATCTGCTAAGAAGAGCGGGAAGCATTTGCACAGTACTCCCTCTGTTGCTCCACTCATGAGCATATGCTGCGTGTACCTCTGTAAGTGTACAACGGGATCGGAGGTTCCTTTGTAGGGTTCCATTGTTGGCATCTTCCATTCTCGGGGGGTGATAGCAATTTCGATATTGCGGGCGAAAGGGCTGGTTACCCTAGCGCCTATCCCTCGATCTCTTTGCTCCCGTTGGACACACTCTCTGAATAAGCGCGCCATCCTTTCATCAGAATTTGGAGCGGACAGAAATGAGTTTGGTTCTGTTCTGTGTGGTTGATTCCGTCCAGACAACCTGTAGGGATGGTATCGTCTATCATTCCTCATATTTTCCAGTGGCTGCCTTTGATCTTCTGGGAGCATGCTTGGGTCAGCTACAGTTGGCCCTTGCCTTGATCTTCCCCTGTTGGGTTCTGATCTAAGCACTTCCTCGGGTCCAACTTCGGGCTGAACTCTAGCTCGGCCCCGTTCACTGGTGTTTTTGTGGTTAGGCAGCATGACAGGCTCAGCTGCAGTTGACCTTCGCCCGGTACCTTCCCCGTTGGGTTCGGCACCAAACGTTTCCTCAGGCCTAACTTCGGGCTGGGCTCGGTCTCGGCTCCTACCACGGCTACTCCTGCCGTTAGCTCCTTCGAAGAAGGAAGATCTTTGCTGTCTCTGAGATCCTCCAGACTGGGACTCGCCCCATGATTCAGTGTTGCGGTTGGATTCTTCAGCGTCCCTCAAGCGTGACATGAGATGGTCCACCAAGGCTTCCTGCTGGGACGTGAAGCGGTTAGTTACTTCAACAACAACTCTGTCCAAATCTGCCCTAGTAATTGCTGCAGGCTGTTCTGTGGCAGGAGTGGTTGGGTTAGCCTGTCCTTCATTTGTTGCCGTTGCTGGAGGAGGACGATTTACTTGATTCGCGGCAGCTGGATCAGGAAGGCTACTGGATGCGATGTTTTTTCCTTTGTTAACATCTTTTCTCTGTTTGGGAGGCATGTTTTCCAAGTGGCGGACGATGCTGTTAGGAAAACTCGTTAAGTAGATGAAGCTGAAGCTTCGAGTTTCTATTTTCTCAGTGAAAGCACCAAAAATGTTTGCACAAAAAATGGACAAACACCTCAAAGTTGTATGATTTAGTGGATCTTATGTTGTTCTTAGCGATTTGAGTAATTTACGCAAATATATGAAAAGCAGGGGCTAAACTGTAAAAAGACACGCAAATTTATAGTGGTTCAGCCAGAATGTGCCTACGTCCACTTTATATGTTATTTCTCTTCTCTTCTTTTGATTACAAGTACAAAGCTTTAATACAAGTAAAAGAAAGTTGTTTGAAAGTTCCTTCCGTGCTTGAGCTCTCAAACTTGTCCCCATTGTTGTACCCCTGCCCCTCTATTTATAGAGTGAGGTTGGGGGCAGGGGTCTTGGATGTATATAGCTGCTGGTGGGCCTGGGCTGATGCAATCTGGCCTGGCACACCTTGGTTCGGCATCCCATGGTTCGGTGGTAGGAGTGCGATGGTGTGGACCGGTAATGCTTGGTCCGGGGGTTTGGTTCGGTGAGGTTGGTCCGGTGGTTGGGTTGGCGAGGCCGGATGAGAGTTGGTTCGGTGGGAGACCGGATGTAGGTTGGTTCGGTGGGAGACCGGATGTGGGTTGGTTCGGTGGGAGACCGGATGTGGGTTGGTTTGGTGGGAGACCGGATGAGAGTTGGTTCGGTGGGAGACCGGATGAGAGTTGGTTCTTGCCTTTTGGTTCGGTGGTAGAAATGCACACAACAATATCCAAATAAACTATACTTCATTTATTAAGTCAAAAGTTCATTATTTTACTTAGCTCTTCATTTAACAAATAACCTAGAGTAGCATTCCTCCGGCTAAGGGTGCCATCAACAACATTCCATTTTCCAGGGTATACTGAATCTCTAAGTCATATGATGCTATAAACTCAATCCACCTCTGCTGCCAAAGGTTCAAGTCCTTTTGGGAAAATAGGTGTTTAAGAGACCTATGGTCCATAAATAATGCAAACTTTTCTACTAAAAGATAATGTCTCTACATCTTCAAGGCGAATGCGATAGCCGGTAATTCCAAATGATGAGTAGGATACCTTTTCTCATAGTCCATCAACTGCCTGCTTTCATAGGCTACCATCTTCTCTACTTTCATAAGAAAAACTCCTAACCCTGTACTGCATGAATCAGTATAAACAATGAAGGCTTTCGATCCATCTAGGATCGTTAGTATAGATGCACTAGTTAATAACTCGAAGGCTTTCATGTATTTCTCATTCCATGCGAAGATTAAGTTCTTCTTGGTCATATGAGTCAGTGGTACTGCTATCTTTGAAAAGTCCTTGATGAACTTCCTATAGTAACCCACCAACCCTTGAAAACTCCTAACTTCCACAATGTTCTTTGGAATCCTCTTGTCTTGAATAGATTGCACCTTTGCAGGATCAACTAACAACCCCTTCTCGGAGATAATATGACCGAGAAACTTTACTTCCTTCCTATAAAAATGACACTTTGATAATTTGGATTTTAGTCGGTGCCTTCTTAAAATCTCTTGTACCTCCCTTAAGTGGTTTTCATGCTCCTCTTCACTTTTGGAGAATACTAGGATATCATTCACAAATACTACCATGAACTTATTCAGCTACCACCAAAAGACTTTACTCATCAAATCCATAAATAATGAATAGGCTTTTGTCAAACGAAAAGGCATTACCTCCCATTCATATAGTCTGTCCGAAGTGCAAAAAGCGGTCTACTCCATGCTATATTCGGCAATTGTCAATTAGTGGAATCTAGTGGCTAAGTCTAACTAAGAAAAGATTTTGGCTCCCACTAGTTAGTCAAATAAGTCATCTATTCTCGGTAAGAGATACCAATTCTCCTTGGTCGACTTGTTGAGTTTCGGTAATCGATGCATAGTCTTAAAGATACTTCTACCTTAGAGGTGAAGACAACCAGTGCTTCCAATTCTGAAGTATTAAGATGAATAAACTTCTTTTGTAATAGCTCCAAAATATGCATATCTAATTCCCGCCATTCTTTGGGGAGCATATTCCTCAACGACAATGTTACTTGTCTAGCATCATTCTCCAAATCAATCATAACTCTATTTCTCTTTAGGGAGAGAGATCAGAGACTTCTTCAAAAACGTCCAAAAAATCCCCAAGTACAGTTACATATTAGAGCTCATCTTATGATAGTTTAAGAGAATACAAATAGCTCAAAGCGGCGGAGTCTTGAAGCATGCATTGAACATCTATATTTTGTTCCCTTGTCTCTTTAACCACACAATTCTCCTATCATAATCTAAGTAGGCCCCATAGTAAGATGACCAATCCAATTCTAAGATAAGACCATATCCCTGAAAACTCAGAACATATGCGGTACATATAAAATTACATTACATATATCCACCACAACGGTCTTTGCAAATCATAGAAAGATGTGTCGACCCCTAACCAGATTCGACACAACTATAGGGCTAGTGACAAGTTGGGTTTCTAATTCTAAGGCTTTAACTATATTTCTACTATGAATGCATATGATGCTCCTAAATCAAATAGGGTATGAATAGAATTTCCAAAAATAACAGTTGTACCTTCCATAGCAACTTTTCCCTTATCCTTGGAAGGAGGTTTGCTTGAGCAAGGTATAGCTTCAATGACATAAGCCTGCACAACCCATGCCCCTTTAGCTAGCTTAGGACACTTGTTCTTGTAATGCCCTTCTTGGTGGCAATGGTAGCATATCCCTTAAATGCCTCCTTTATCAAGCTTAACCTGTAATCTTTATCGACGGGTCTCTTTTTGTGGCATTTATTGCATATAAGTCCTTTCTTTTTTAACCTTTCTTCGGCCTTCTTATTCTTCCAGAATTTTCCCTTCTTTGAACCAGCTTGGTTATTGGACTACCCTACCTTCTTCTTTTCTTTACCAACCATTTGAAATAGAGCCATTTCAACTATTCCTAAATAGTCACTACTTAACTAACATAAACTTGGGTTTCTTAATGTTTAACTTGGGAAATTGGGTTTCTTAATGTTAATTAACTATTAGGTAACAAATATAAGTTTACATAAGGCTTGAAAAAGGCTACTTACTACCCTTAAATTGGGAAATAGGCACTACTTAATTAATGTAAACTTTTAATTATTTAACTTTTATTAGTTAACATTAATGATTTCTTAATAAATATCCAATTTATTAGTTAACATTAATGATTTCTTAATGTTTAACTTTTATTATTAATGGTGCTTTAACATTAAGTTTTAAAATACTTATTTAAATTGCTTTCGATTCAAAATTTTAAAATGTTGATAATTTTTTCATTTGAACTCCAATCCCAAAATTTTATATATGCCAATTACTCAAAAAATCGCCACAAACACAATGATGTAGCTTTCGTGGCTATATTCTAACATTTACATAAATTCCATTTTTTTAGTTGATTATTAATTAATTAATTTTATGGGGTGCTATAGAGAATGTTATAATTCATGTGATTCACTAAGTTACTTTATTTAGTATAAATATATAACGTGGGTATTTCTAAATCGGTTACATGATAATTCATTAATTTACAACATTTTGTAATTTTAAAATTAATTTCTTACTAGGATAGTGTTAAATTGCATATAAAAACTTTTTATTTCCCTAACTATTTTTCTTTCTAAAACAATGCTATAATATATGAATATGTATGTCATAGTACTTTGAACCATCTATTATTTGTTACTACAACTACAAGCCCAAAGATATGTTCACACTTCACACTAAGTGCTTCTTTGAAGTTAGTTGCATGATGATATTAGTGTTATTATGATTATGAATTTGTTTTCTTCTTTTTTTGCAAGAGTTGTTGGATTTACTAATATATTGGCACCATAAAAACTCAATTGTTTAGTTAAATCCATTATAGATTAATGAACTATTTTTCTTATCTAATATTACTTAAATTTGATTTTTGTTCTATTTAGATGATTATGAGCTTCTTTTACTTATTTTATTTTGTAGGGCGTAATTTGTTTGTTTAAACATGGATATCAAAACAATCCTTAAAATTTTTGTGTAGTCTATCAGTAGTAAAATCTATTCTTTCTCCATTCATAAACATAAGTATATAAAGCAATTAAGTTGCAAAAAAATATGCGAGAAAAGAATATTCAAAAAATAATCTATATACCATGTTTTAAGAAAAAATGTATGTGTAGCACATTATTTTGGCTACAGTAAACAATTTTAGATTTTATAATTTGATTGTAAATATTTGCTTTATAAACTTATAATTTTTATTTAATTGTTATATATTGCCTTACTTGACATAAACTTATTTTTTTAGTCCGATATTATCCATCTTAATCAATCTATGGTTTAACATACTTTTATATGGTGTTATTCAATAGACAATGAAATATTCAAGCAACCCATGGTTTCCATTAAATAAATAGCTATCACCAATTTTTTGGAGACCATGCGAAACTATAAGGTAATTTATTCCTACAAAGTGCATTTGATGTTATATTATTTTGAATTTCTATGATTTAGAGATGTTTGTAGATAATAATGGATAAGAATGTACTTATTTATATTATTTTGAAGTAAACTAATTTAAAACTAGAAGGAACATAACAAACTATATTATCATTCAATTGATAAAATGAATTATTTATTTCTAATTTTGTTTAGTTTGAACTTGAATTAATAAATTTTAATTCTTTTTGATCGAATTTAATAAGGCGACCAACTACATATCAGTTATTGTAATTCTTAAATTAGATTCTCCTTTATTTAATATAATATTGGATTTTGTAATGAACCAAATTTTCTTTTTAGAATTGCATTTTTTCTATGGAATGATTTTGTTGATCATGTTGTGTGGTTTTTATTAACAATATTTGCACATTTTCTTATAAAATAGGATCATTCTTAAGTATTTGGGATCATTAAAGCAGGAAGGTGCATAGTTTAGGAGTCAATTTTCTTTAGAAGCCATATGTAGCGAAAGTGATATGATGAATACCAAAGTATACAAAATGTAGTTCATGATTTAAGGTGCTATTGAAGTGCACTTTGATTATCTTCTATCAATACCACGTCTACAAATACTAATAAAAAATTTATTAGACTTTGTAATACTTTTATTGATTCTTTGGACCATAATTACATATATATTTAGTGTTTAAAAATTTATTGATATTCCTTGAATAAACTGCTGAATACACTATATTCATCTTCTTTATTTGAACTTGGGTACTTTAGGTGGTGGTACATAATTGTTCTATAGGTCTTAGGTAGTATGTAACATACTACATATCAATATATATCCGGTGTTCAAATCATGTGTTGTACGCGGGATTCAAACTTAGACTTCGTGGTAAAAAGCCAGAGCGCCTAACCATTGGAACAGTGCTGTTGGACTACTATAATATGTAATATACTATATTCATCTTCCTTCCAAAATTTTGAAATAATATCGAGTGCATTTGCAATTGATTCACTAAACCACTAGTGTGCCAAAATTATGAGAATATGCTTCGAAAAGTCTCTATGTGTGTATATGTAGTTTTGTAAAAGAAAAGAAAACAGTTTATAATTTATTCAAATTTTCTAAAATTCAAAATTTAAGTGTTGCATTTTAATATTTATTGCCTTTACAAAATGTTGTTTTCAAGAATGCCGTTATTATTGAATATTTAGATAAAACCATTGTTAGTAAGTTATTTTTAGAAACTTTGGTAGAAATCAATAAGGGGAGACAATATTATATCGGAAGTTATCGAATTTCACAGGCAAAGTAAATAATTTTTGGGAGTCAAGTTTCTTTGGAAACCAAATATGGTGAAAGTGATATGATGAATACTAAAGTATATAGAACTTTTAGTTCAAGATTAAGGTGTCACCGAAATACACTTTGATTTTCTCCTATTCATAACAATTTTAAATATACCAACAAAAATATTTATTTGATTTTGTCATACTGTTACTAGTTCTTTAGATCATAGTTACATATATTTATTATTTGAAATTTATAGATGTTCCTAAAATAAACAGCTGAATATACTCATTTTACTTTCGAATTTTACAACTATGGTCGAATGCATTTGCATCGATTCACTCAATCACCAGTGACTAAGAATAATGAGAATTTTCTTTAAAATAATCCATGTATTGCTATATGTAGTTTTTTAAAAGAAAGAAAACAGTATATTTTGTCAAATTTTCTAAAACTCAAAATTTTAAGGGTTGAATTTTAAATTTTTGTAGCCTTCAAAAATATTGTTTTCAAAAATGCTGTAAATATTTTGACAAAATCATTTTTAGTAAATAATTTTAGGAAACTTTTTCGGAAATTGATGAGTAGTGGAAATGTTATATTGGACATTGTTTAATTTCGCCCGTAAAGTTCTAGCGTTCGGTAGAAAAACTACCCAAGAATTTCAATTGGCAAAATTAGGTTTTACTATCTTTTAATTAATTATTAGATGATGGAATGCAACTATGGTGTTAAAAATGTTAAATTCTAAGTGGATATATTTGAAATGTTATTAATGAAAAAAATTGACCGATTGCCAAGTTTGAAAGCCATGTGGTGAAACTTTCGCATCTATGGTTTCAATTACGAAAACAATGTTGAGTTTGACTCGTTTTATGCTTTCAGCTTAAACCTAAATTCATAGATTATAAAAGATATTTTGTGAAATCTTAATAGAGAAAAGGTGGAATCTTTTTTTTTAAATGGTATATTATATACAACATGTAACTGAGACAACATATCACATGTCAATAAATGTTCGAATCACGCTATGCATGTTTCGAATTTATGACCTCTTGCACCAAAGCCGAATCAGTTAACCACTAAGACAATGGTGCTTGTCGAAAAGGTGGAATTTTTTAGTTAATTTAAAATTAAGTAAAATATTTATTTCTTGATTTTGTTGCTGGTGATTTTATAAATGAATAATATCATATTTTTTCATTTTTGATATTATGTTAATTAATTATTATCTAGTGGATAAGCCAATTGATGGTAATTAAGTTATTTAATTAGGATCAACGAATATTATAGTTCTAGATTTAATATGACATTAGTTCCTGAAATCAGATTGGAATCAAGCTAGAAATATATAAATAATAATTAAGTGGAGTTAGTTGTACTTCATTCTCCATTTAGTTTCAACTCAAGTTTAGAGAAGAAATCTATTTATCATAATTTATTCATGTTGCATATAATAATTAATGTATATTCATTCTCACTCGGTACCTTATTTTATGTTGATTAGTATTGAATTTTTTTATACCTATCAATAATTATCTACAAATTAATGTGAACTAATGCCATTTATTTCACGTTTTCAATTATGGTAAACGTATTCACCATTTTAAATTTTTATTAGAATAAAATGCAACTAATTCAAGTTAATTATCATCTTTAACTCTCTAATTCAATTTCAAATTAAATTAGAGTCGTATCAAACAATATTACCATACAATTGATAAAAAGGAATTAATTGTTAATAGTTCAATTTAGAAAATCAACATTATTACTAATGTAATACTTCCAAGTCATGAATTACTTATAGTTGATGTCAATATTTTTTGTATAACATCATTATATCCATAAAATATTAGTTATATTTTTGAAATTTTCCAACCATGTCTGTCATTTAAGGTGTTAGTAGTTTACGAGAAAAACAGCCTAAAAAATCACTATCCAAAACTATATTTTTCACCTTCATATAATTAAAAATTCAGTTAAAAAATTATGTGAATTCCATGTGGATAGCATAGCTTCACACTTGTTTAAATGATTTTTCATTCATTTCTTTACAAAAATTGATATTTTATCATGCAATTGGCAAATGTCTGTCCACCTTGCAACACAAGTCAAATTCATATCATTTATCAATGCTTATTTATTAGTATGGAGTAAATTATTTTATTGTTGATTTGATTGTTCTCTCTACCAATATTTAGACTTCAATTTATTTGTCCTTCTGCAGGGTTGACAATCGTTCCATACACATGTTCAACGCTTTGTTAAATTATCCTTTCATCCTACAATTCTGATAAAGAAGTTCCAGATTCCAATAACACAAAATCATGAATATATACTTTCAGTAAGCCTACTACAATATAAGTGACTAATGATTTTTAGTTTAGTCGTTAACATGTAAAATATTCCATGAGGTAATTGTCACATTCTTTGTACAATATGTAGGCATTTTGTGTAATTCTGGAACTAATTACAGTGAAAAATCTGACTATTTGAGGATTTAATCACTATTTTTATTCTTTTATGAGTTCATATTAAAATACGAATACACAACCGCAAAAGATGGTTATATATTTGTCTATGTTCAATCTTTTATTTATCTCCATTGAAGTATAATCATTTTCATATTAACTTTATATCCTATATAGTAACTTTTGACATATATTTTTGCGTATTCAATGCCTAGGGATTAAGTTATTTCTAAATTTGTTTACAAGTATAAACTATGTGTGTATACATATACATATGGACATAAATATACAGTTGAAATTAACTGTGAAAGAGCATTGAGAGCATACGAGAGTTGAAATAAATGTGTACATAGATTTTGTTATGTTAACTTACATTTTTGAGAAATGTCATATATGTTTCTTTCCATACAAATGCGATACAATTTTACAGAGGTCATACCTTTGATCATTATTCATCGACACTTCATGTTTATATACACATTTTATGTGTGAGTATTTATATTTAGTTGAGATTTTTACAAAAACATACGCAAGTGCGTACGCACACATGTATATATGCATGCATGAGTAAAGCTTTATATAAATATCCACCACGAATTGTGTTTGCTGAACTATTATTTGACATTAGCAATGTCATTGGTCGAACAATTGAGAAGTTGTTGATGTATGCTTTCATTTCCTTTAGTCACGATTTGTTTTTAATTTTTTGCTTAACGGTTGAATGGTTGTGTAATAGTCATCTTGAACATTAGTTCATGCATGATTTGGTTATGCAAATTTTTAGTGGAAATATTTTCCAATAATTGTTTTCTCATTAAGATGGTACTCAATGATCATACATTTGGTATTTATTTATTATTTTCTACCTTTAGCAAATAGAATTTTGTAGTGTGTCATATCTTATATTACGGCTGCCAATGGATATTCGAAAAATTCGAAATCCGTTCTCATTTGCATCCAAAAAGAAGATAAATATCCGATATCCGAAAAAACAGATGCGGATACGAAGACATCTGCATCCGAAAATTATCAGTTCGGTTTTTGTCAAGATTGTAGTTCAAATTATATGTATTTTAGTGTAGTGAAAGATATTTGTTTATTATTTTATTAAGTTGACAAGCCTATCTTATATTCTTAGATGAATTTCTTATCAACTCTAAAGTCATGAATCACATTAAGTTTATTGAGAAATATGTTACATTTTTTTATAGTAAGAATGTTACTTTACTCAAACAGAGCTCTTATTTGATGTCTAGTTGGTTTGAACCTATGACCTCTGGAACATATGTTTAAAGAGTGTCATACCACTAACCAATTGAACCGGCGATCCTTGATGAGACACACGTTACATTTATCCATTGTCTTGCATTAAATGTAAAAGTAAGTTGATCAATCTTTGTAATTAATAGAACTTAGATGTGAACTATTGAAATTATTTAACATAATTACACTTATTCCTATAAAATTATATATATTGATATGTTTCAGCACACTTTCTATTTTGCTACTCAGAAATTATTTCCTACTGCAAATGAAAAATAATTTTAACTAACCTAATAGGTGTTCACCCGCCATTTGGCAAGGCCGTGGACAGGAGGATTTAACTAAATCGGCTGCTCGTTCATCGAGGCTGGTTTATGATGGATTTAGTCGACTGGATGAATGGATGATCAAGCGTAGATAATAGTCATGACTATACAGCCGGGATTCAGCATAGTCGATGGATGAAGGCTATTGAATACTTGAAGCTTAGGTTTCGACGAGTCTCGACTCACCCTGGACTCGCTTCAAGTCGTATGGAGTTGAGCTTCAAGTCTTTTGGAGGAATACTTTGAGTCGAGGTCGTTCGATAGGCATGGAAGGTGGTTCAGCGTAGGAAGTGGTTCGGCATAAGTGGCTCTACCGCGTAGGTTGTTCGGCGTAGGAAGTGGTTCGACATAAGTTCTCGGCCGTGTAGGTGGTTCGGCATAAGAAGTGGTTCGGCATAAGTGGCTCGGCCGCGTAGGTGGTTCGGTGTAGGAAGTGGTTCGGCATAGGTGGCTCGGCCGTGCTAGTGGCTTGTCATGGAGGGTGGCTCGGCTTAGCTAAATGGTGGTTCAGCCTTAGTTGTCGCTCGGAAACTTCGAGTCCTGAGGCATATAACTTCGGGCCATCACTCTGGTAGC
The DNA here is from genome assembly GCA_030737815.1 of Allium fistulosum. NCBI lineage: Eukaryota > Viridiplantae > Streptophyta > Magnoliopsida > Asparagales > Amaryllidaceae > Allium > Allium fistulosum. Next base: position 184,183,875 of record CM060908.1, on the reverse strand, counting down.
TTGGTGGAGTATCAGGTGGATCGGCGTGGTTGCTTAGGGTGTCGCTCGGTGTCCTCTGGCTCCTTTCTTTGAGTCTTTGTGTTTTGGCTCCTAGGATATGGGTCGGTATGACGGAAGGTGGGTCGACGTTTGAAGGTGGTTCGGTGATTCGAGTCTCCAGGCTCCTTACTTCGAGTTGGTGGTGTGGTTCGATCAGAACCAAGGTGGGTCGGCCTTGTTTTGTGGGTCGATCACTTGAGACTTCTGGGTTGCTTCGAGTCTTCTGGCTACATGCTTCGGGTCGGCTTTGTGACTTCGTTGGTCGGTGTTCTCATGGTTTGGCATTTAGCTACTTCGAGTCCAGGGATGCTCTGCTTCGAGTCAAAGGTGGCTGTGCTTCGAGTCGCCTTGGTGGTTTTTGTAGGTCGGCAACACTTGGATATGGAACTGGTCGCAACTATGGATTCTTGATCGGCTATGGATTTAATGGGCCCTTGGTCACCTAGGAGACCCAACTACCTGAATTTACCTATAAATACAGCATGTGGGTCTCCAGATTAGGGGATCTTCTTTTCGGCTCTCTTGTTTTCTATTTTCTAAGGCTAAGGCCACTCTATCATTTTGTAACTGTAATTGATTATTACAGTAATAAAAAGAAAATTTCTGGAGTGGACGTAGGCCGGAGTTAGCCGAACCACTATAAACCTGGTGTCTTTACTGCTTTTGTTTTTAATTTTTACTGTTCTTCATATTTATACTCTTAACATACATTCTATCTGTGATCTGTGACTGTTGTTTGGTGCTTTCATTGGAATTTGGGTGTTAGCGACCAATTTTGGCGCTAACAATAGGTGACAATTTTTTATCTAGCAGAACCATGATAATACAAAATTCTATTCGCATCAACATAACAAAAGGCGGATACTCCAAAGAAATAACATATATCATTATTCAAATGTATTACTAATTAATAACACGTTATGTGATAGTACAAATTCAAATGAGGTATTTCAAAATGATGATGAATGAATATTTATTCTATAATGATCATGGAACATACAAGAGTTTTCAAGTAGATATATCCAACTCAATGGAATAATATTTCAACTACATGTACAAGAAGCTGCGCCAAAAACAAATAAACGGAGAAATGAACAAAAATATGATACACAAACTACAGTGTAGCTTTTTATTCCCATTGTCTTAGTTCATACCAATGCTAAACAAAACTGGTGTCCTATCGGTTCTTTGATACCTATAAACTAACACAAAAAGAGTGAACCAAAAAAAGAGGAGGATCCAGTCAATTATGAAATACTTTTACAAGATAGTTTACCACAATATTTTATCACAAATACACTACCAAATACATATTAACATCAATTAAAATAATGCCTCCGTGGCTAAAGTTCAACAATCCAAGGCTAGGCTTCTTATAGAATTACTACTACCGTTATAACGTAGTAAAGCTGTCGGACTAAAATATGTCTACTCATAGCTTGGACTACATGACACTGCAATCCAGATTAATAACAACATGTCACCCTCTCCTTGATGTCCCATACCTGAGCATTTAGTAAACAACGCATGACAATAATTGTGACGCCCCACCTCTATACCCACGCTAGCCAAGGACACTACGGAGTAATGCCGTCAACTAGCACGAAGAATAAGGCTGTTGAGGAGCGACCATCCGTGTAATTGCTTTGTGCGAGCACCGATATGTCAGATAGTATAGCATGTATTTCATATGAGGAGGAAATCCGACATACCGATACAAACTCAAAGCTATCACACAGTGGCTATATATAATCTTCGGAAACAAATATAGAAATAAACATAACACAAATCAGTCACAGACAATTCATATCACAAAGGCGGAATAAGATATGAATATTACACCTAAAAGTGTATATCAGAGTAGTGGTCAAATAAGATCCACAATAACACAAAAGAATAGATACAAGTGCTAGACAAAAGATTAGTTATACAACATGGAGTCTACATCTCAAATGTGTACAACCAAAAAAACTACTAAACTAAAGTAGTTAGCCAAAAGTCAGATGATGGTTCCAGATAGGAAGTCAAGAGGAAGCACCTGTAAAATCTCAGTCTGACCCGAGTATTATTTAAGAAGAAAATAATAAACGGATCAGTCTAGCTATAATTATCAGATAAAATGAGATAAGAAGAGATATAATAAAAACGTATGATAACCAAGAATGTCATACTGCGACAAGTCTACATAGAAAATCAATTAAAGGCATACAATATCTCAAGAATCTCATAGCATCAAAAGAATGTCATATTCTTTATTTAATTCACCAAGCCACAATAAAATGACATACTCATCAATGTCAATGGTAGAAGCTGGTGAAACATAAATTCCAGAAATCACAACAAGAAATCCAGAAATCACAAGAAAAGGATGGCCAATCCCAAACAGGAGCATGAAAGCCGGAACATTGACGTAGTGCAAACGGTACGTCCAATGAACCGGAAAGCCGAGACATCGATGTAGTACAAACGGTACATCAGATGAATCGAACATTGACGCAGTGCAAACGGTACGTCCAATGAATTGAACAATGACGCAGTGCAAACGGTACGTCCAATGAACTGGAAAGCCGAGACATCGATGTAGTACAAACGGTACATCAGATGAATCGAATATTGACGCAGTGCAAACGGTACGTCCAATGAATCGAACAATGACCCAGTGCAAACGGTACAGCCAATGAATCGGACAATGATGCAGTGCAAACGGTACGTCCAATGAACTGGAAAGCCGAGACATCGATGTAGTACAAACGGTACATCAGATGAATCGAATATTGACACAGTGCAAACGGTACGTCCAATGAATCGAACATTGACGTACTGCAAACGGTACGTCCAATGAATCGAAACACATTAAAAGTACTTAGGTTGCTAGCCCACAAAGAAATGAGACGAAGCTCAATAAAATGAAGTACAGTCCTTCACATGGACAAAGATACATCGCACATTGCTAGTCTAAACCATAAAATGATCATCATCGATCATCAAGAAGTGTCAATTACACTAAGCTAGTAAATATATGAGTTTAGCTTCATGTCCCATAACCACTAGCTTAACTTAAATATTTACGAACAAATTGTAGATTTCCACTAGAAAATCGTCACAAGAGTTTCAATCGAACAAGTCCAAAAATTAACCGACGAAGTAAACGCAAGCGTTTCATACCACTTGTTTTGCTAAGCCATTTAATTATATTTTCTCATAGGAATGAGGTAAAGGTTTGTATATACTAATAGATTAGAAAATGGTTTTGAAAACAAGCTTTATATTTAAAAATAGAGTTGAAATCGTCTTTGCAAAAGAGTTTGAATATTTACTACTAGTATAGAAAACCTTTATATTTTTAAAGTGACAAATCATAGAAGTGATTGTAGAAACAATCAATCATTAAAATTCACATTCGAAGACGTGAATAAAATCCAAAGAAAATCGATACCGAATCCATCAAAGTGGATGTTCCAAAAATCCCGAAGAAAAGGTCATCAAAAATCAATAATAAATGATAACAACAAATAGGATCATTACGAATCGATTTAAATTGGAAATTCAATCCAAAAAGGCAAAGTGGGCTGAAATAGCAAATTCAGTTGACTAAACAGAGATTTTCAGTTGACTAAACAGAGATTTCAGTTGACTGAACAGAGAATTTCAGTTGACTGAATTCTGCCTGGAAACTTTCTGTTCCAGGTTCAGTCGACTAAACAGAGATTTTCAGTCGACTAAACCCTGCTTGGAAACTTTCGGGTTCCAGATTCAGTCGACTGAACAGAGAATTCAGTCGACTGAATCATGCCTGGGCTGTTTTTCAGCCTATACAAATGAAGAGCAAACTCTTCCAAAATGCAACCGGACGAACATTGGCTTTAAGGGATTATGCCAATCAGCAACCCGGCCCTATATGCTCCACGGTGCATCACCAAAAGCATGATCAAACATCCATAAAAAGATTTACACACAAAATTGACTTCAAAAACCAAAAATTGGAATATTCACAAAACCAATCCAAATCAAGGGCAAATGCACATAAAGAAGTGTTAGGAATTCATACCCAACAACCAAAGATAATTATAAACATAGATGTGAGATAAAAATCTCACCCTTGAACCCAAATCAATGAAGAAGAAGCTTGAAGGCAATGGCAAGGGCAATCACTCTTTAATTCCAACTCAACAAGCTTGAATCAAAGCTTTAAAGAAGGACATCCCCAAAGTTAGGTTTAGGAATAAACTGAAATTGAAGAGGAGAAGAAGATAGAGAAGATGAAGAGGAGGCTTACCAATGGTTTCTCTTTGAATTCGGAGCTAGAAGTTGGAGTTTGCAAGAGGGACTAGGGCTAGGAGTTTCTAATTCCCTTTCTCTTCCCCCATTTTCAGTTTTTCTTGAGTGTTTGGAGAATAAGAGTGAAGTGAAGAGGAGAGGTGGACTGAGCTAGGGTAATAAGTGGGGTTATTGGGCTGAAACCCAACCCAAAGCCCTAAGTGAAAAGTGGCAAAATTCTCCTAACTCCAAACATATCGAAGTTTATACTCAAAAAGGTTGCAAACAGCATTTTGAACTCAATGGGGGTGGTCTCGAGTCTTAATTCAACTATTTGCAAAAAGTAGCTTTTCAGACCAAAATCCGACGAACGACGAAATATTTAAATAAAATATTTAAATATAAAATCGATAAATATGCGGGTTGTTACAGACTCCCCTCCTTAAAGAAATTGCGTCCTCGCAATCTTAAGAAGAAAATAAATAGTAACAACCATATAGGCATATCAACACAAAAGAAAATTTGAAATAAGAAGTTCACCATAAAGAGCACGAAAGAGTTAGCCCGAACGTGTTCGCTCGATGAATTCTCTGGATTCCCAAGAGAAATCCTTAGGATTTAAGAACCATCGCACTTTCACGAGAAAAACATCTTTATTTTGAAGGCGCTCAACCTCCGAAGCAATGATGCGAATAGAATGTTGCTCATAAGTCAAATAGGCGAAACTTCAATTTCCACAATAACACCGGGCTCAAGAATAAAAATCGAAATCCCAAAGGCATTTCCGTAGTTGAAAGACATGGAAAACGTCATGAATAACAAAAAATTGAGCCGGTGCAACGGCGTAGCACAAAAGCGGTACGCCCAAGAAATTAGAAACTCGAATAATTTGGAACAATGGCGTAGTACAACAACGGTACGCCAGATGAACCAAAGCACAAATAATTCGAACACTGATGTATTTCGAAGACGGTACGTCAAATGGACCAAACACCATAAAAGAACATCGGACACTTGTCCATAAAAGAAATGAGTTGAAGCTCAAAAAACGAAGTACATCGAAACGTCCGATGAACTTGGCATTCCATACGGATATCATCAAAGAAATAACCGCTTGTTGCTTAAGACTAAGGGCATCGGCAACACGATTCTCCCATCCGGGAGTAAACAAAGAATATCAAGATCATAAGATGCAAGGAACTTGAGCCAACATTGTTGACACCAATTAAGTTCCTTATGAGCAAATAAATATGCCAAAGATTTATGATCAGGGTAGAGAACAAATTTCTCACCCAAAAATAATGATGCCAAATTCTAAAAGCGAAAACAATAGCCGCGAGCACTAGATCATGAGTGGCATACCTAGTCTCGATCGGCTTTAATGATTTAGAAGCACAAGTGATAGCACGTTCTCTTTTGCAAGAGAACGGCATCCAAACCAATACGATTAGCATTGGTACCAAAGATAAAGTCTTGGTTCCGTTTGGGAATCACAAGAATAGGAGTATCGAAAAGAATGAATTTCTTTTAAATAATCTTCTTTTCCAAAAAGCTAAAACTTTCAAAATTACATTTATCTCTATGTAATAATCTTTCTAGAAAAATTTACATTTTTACAAGTTAATATATATCGTGTCTGACCGTCTCATCAAAGCGTTTAGGAGATTCTTATCGATAACGTTGATCAAGCGCATCGACCAGAATTCTTAAAGCACTCAATGGGTGATACAATCACAAAATCATCTTCTATATGATAAACATGTTTCTTAAAAAATGTTTTAAGAATATTCTTTGCTCTTTTCAAGAACAAAATCTAATTATACTTATAAGTAAATCTTATGAAAAAGATTTGCAAAATTTTAAATTGCTATTTCCATCCAAAATCAATAAATACATGAATGGTCTCATCGAGATATTCGTAGAATACTCGATTCATAAAATGGATGAAATAAGCTGGACAAACTGAATGACATAATAAGTCATTCATAAGAATCATAACGAGTTTGGAATGCGGTAAGTGGAATGCTAACTTCCGCAACTCGTAGCAAATAAAATCGGTGGCAAGGTCAAACTAAAAAGACCTTAACACCTACCAAAAGATTGCTTAGGAGATAATCCTAAGACAAACTCAAAAATACCGGAAAATTCTCAAACTACATGAATAATAGAAATAACACTTTCCTCATCATGTGAGCTTAAAGAATAAAATGATGCCATCAAAATGGAATCAAAATCACAAAGGAAAAATAGAAATCTGCTTAACAGATTGAAAATGTCGAAGACGAATAGTCCATACGGGACAAAGGATATGGCTTCATAATAATTAATCCAATCCTTACAAAAGTCAATTCCGAAGCATAAGTAAAAATCGGCTCGGAAAGAAAAATCACATAAAATAATTTCGACATCAATAAAAAGCAAATTGAGTGTTGCGGATCCACCAATTCGGATTCGCAATCCTCAAAGAAGTCATCAAGCCCAGAAATGTTTAAAGAAAAAGAATCACAAGTTCTTTTGATATAAAAATAATGAGATGAAACCCATATCAAAAAGAACTCGAATAAAATAATCACAAAATAAATGTCGTCAAGGATAGAAAATACCTTGACCAAGAGAAGAGTTGCTAGGGGCTTGCACAATATTTAGCTTTCTCATGTCCTTGTTCAAAAGTTTGGGACATGCAGATAAAAGATGACCCGGTTTTTTTGCAATAGCGACAAGAATGGGGTTTCGGACACATATTCGCATAGTGTTCCTTAGAATTGCAATTGTAGCATCCTCTACGATTAGGGATTGGAGTCTTTGCTACAAAAGTAGTTTGCTTCACCCTCTTACCGGGATTAAGGCTCTTGAAGTTAATATGCCTCTTCTTGGAAATCCCAATATCACAATCACTTCCTTTACCAACCTCTTCATGTCGAAGAGTGATATCCACAAGTTGATGGAAAGGAACTTCAAGTTTTAGAGGTAAAACCATTTCGGGGTTCTTACACAAAGCACAAATAAACTTTTGATTCTTTACAAGATCCAAAAGTTGATGGGCAGACATGAATACGCCATCCAGAGAAGGACTACTGGATTGACCAGCGCTAGGACTGCCAGATCCAACCATTTCTTCTTCTTTAAGAAAGAAAGAAAGAAGAGGAAAAAGGTTATTCTCAAAATGAAGGTCAAACAACCTTGATTGATAAAACAAGGAATGATAAAAAGAAATAGGATAGAACGAGTCTAATTGACTCGAATAAATTCCTAAAGTACGACTCCTAAGAAAGACTTAGGACATGATCCTTGCTAAATTCTTCTACATTGTTCCGAAGTTTGGCTTTGATACCAAGCTGTGACGCCCCACCTCTATACCCACGCTAGCCAAGGACACTACGGAGTAATGCCGTCAACTAGCACGGAGAATAAGGCTGTTGAGGAGCGACCATCCGTGTAATTGCTTTGTGCGAGCACCGATATGTCAGATAGTATAGCATGTATTTCATATGAGGAGGAAATCCGACATACCGATACAAACTCAAAGCTATCACACAGTGGCTATATATAATCTTCGGAAACAAATATAGAAATAAACATAACACAAATCAGTCACAGACAATTCATATCACAAAGGCGGAATAAGATATGAATATTACACCTAAAAGTGTATATCAGAGTAGTGGTCAAATAAGATCCACAATAACACAAAAGAATAGATACAAGTGCTAGACAAAAGATTAGTTATACAACATGGAGTCTACATCTCAAATGTGTACAACCAAAAAAACTACTAAACTAAAGTAGTTAGCCAAAAGTCAGATGATGGTTCCAGATAGGAAGTCAAGAGGAAGCACCTGTAAAATCTCAGTCTGACCCGAGTATTATTTAAGAAGAAAATAATAAACGGATCAGTCTAGCTATAATTATCAGATAAAATGAGATAAGAAGAGATATAATAAAAACGTATGATAACCAAGAATGTCATACTGCGACAAGTCTACATAGAAAATCAACTAAAGGCATACAATATCTCAAGAATCTCATAGCATCAAAAGAATGTCATATTCTTTATTTAATTCACCAAGCCACAATAAAATGACATACTCATCAATGTCAATGGTAGAAGCTGGTGAAACATAAATTCTAGAAATCACAACAAGAAATCCAGAAATCACAAGAAAAGGATGGCCAATCCCAAACAGGAGCATGAAAGCCGGAACATTGACGCAGTGCAAACGGTACGTCCAATGAACCGGAAAGCCGAGACATCGATGTAGTACAAACGGTACATCAGATGAATCGAACATTGACGCAGTGCAAACGGTACGTCCAATGAATTGAACAATGACGCAGTGCAAACGGTACGTCCAATGAACTGGAAAGCCGAGACATCGATGTAGTACAAACGGTACATCAGATGAATCGAATATTGACGCAGTACAAACGGTACGTCCAATGAATCGAACAATGACGCAGTGCAAATGGTACGTCCAATGAATCGAACAATGATGCAGTGCAAACGGTATGTCCAATGAACTGGAAAGCCGAGACATCGATTGTAACGACCCCGAAATTTAATTTTATTTAAATTGATTATTAAATGAATTTTTGAATAAAAATTGTAAAATTAATTTTAAAATGGATTAATTGATTGCGAGTTTCCCCATTATCGAAATATATTTTGTATAAATCAATTAAATATAATAATATTGTGTATATATATATATATATGAATATATATGTATGTGTGATATATGAATAAAAATTGAAATTTTATATATGTATGTATATATTGAAATTGAGTTTAAAATCTTAAATAAATGGTTTAGAATATAAATAATAATAATTTTGAATTTATTATTGATGGTTTAATGAATATTTGGGTTAATAAAATATATATAGTAATACATGAAATAAAATAACAAATACAATATAAGATAATAAAAACAAAGTAAGAAAATAAGTGAATACATTAGCTAAAAATACAACAAACATTAACAAATGAAACCAAACAAACAAACATATATATTCAAGTATGTAGCCGAAGTCAACAAGTATATATTCAAACATGAAGTAAACAAAATGTCTTTATAAAATAGGACAAGTATGATACATGAAGGACATAAGCATGTACAAGAATCATCATCTCAGCCGAGGGCAAGGAAAATAATATTCATATATGTACACTTACCAAATAAACCAAGTACAAAACAAATAAAAGTAAGATCCTAAGTACACAATATAATACTTACCAGCCACCAAATATCATCTTGTATTGTACTAAAGAAGAAAGCATCTAGGCTGTAAACAAAACAGCACATAGGCTGAAAATAAAACAAAAGGACAGTAAGATATAGCAAACAAGAAAACATGCTTTCATTTAATGCAAGTTGTAAATACATACTTCCATTAAATGCAATTACTGTCTAGCATGATGAAGATCCCATCAGCCAATTTAAAGTATGGTTTAGTCTTCTTTTTATATACCTCAACTTGTACCTGTATACAAACCCAAACATCGCCTTGTATAAAATAAATACACCCTGTATATTTCATCTCCACATCAAACTCTCTTACCATCAGTTCATTCGAAACTGAGTAACCCCTAAAGCAAGCATCCTCTTTAAAACTTGAACAAACATAAACAACTGGAAAATGAATTCAATAACTTCAAAGCTTGAGAGAAGAATCAACTTGATTCGAACCTACAAAGCAACAAATTCAACATAATCAAAGTTGCAGTTCAAAAAACATCAGCTTCAGGAATCAAAACCAAAGCATTTAAAACCTGGAACCAGAAATAAGAAGACTGTCCCCTGTTCTTTGTTTTTACAGGTGAGCAAACTTCTAAACAAATCCTTTTATCTGTGAGTAAACTCTTATTTTAAACAGTTAAGTAAATGCAGGATTTGTTGCTTATAAAATTTTGAAACAAGAAATGCTAGCATAGGTAGATTTAAGTGTGCGATATGTTTGCAATGATATAGACTGTGCATGTCTGTTGTGGATATTACCTCTGTTATGTGTAATAATGTTTGAACAAATGATTGTTAGAAACAACAGGAATTAAGTGGTAAAAGTATTTTATGTAGGAATTGATGATAGTTTAACTGGACTGGAAGTATTACAGTAAGAATCTTAACTTCTCAAAATCTCGACTTTAAAGTTTTGTTGTTTCAAGATTATAACTTGAATCCACGTTGCAAATTAGGATTTTTAAAACAAAATCCATGATTTTTAACATTTAATTGAATGAGGAATCTGAGGTTAACCAGAAAATGGGTTTTGGGTGATTACTGGTGATCGGCGTAGTGCTAGGGGTCGAGATTAAGGGTGAAGGTGGCTGGAACGTTGGGGTTTCCAGGAAAAATAGTGTAGAATTTTTCTGATGACGATGGTGGCCACGCGAGGCCAATCTAGGGTTTTGGTGTCAGGGTTGGTCGACAGTGATTTTCGAATTGACGTGATGTCCACGATGGATCGGAGGCAATCGCGCCACTGGGGAATGGAGTATTGGATGCTAGCGAAGCTACCTTCGAAGTCGCGAAGTGGTCAGTAGTCAGATCGTCGATGTCGAGGAAGTTTTTCAGATGGCAGTTTGGTTCCAGTTGAACTTGAGTGCTCGATTTTGATTTGGGGACGTTTGAGTTGATCGGGGTTATCGAATTGAGTAGAGGGGTTGCCGATGACTTGTCGGTGGTCGTGGCACTGGTCGGCGGCGCCTAGGTTGCGTGTGCACGTACACGCTTGAAGTTGTGTGCATCTGTGTTTCGTTCGATTTGGGGAAGACGAGATTGGATCGTGTGATTGTTCGAGATTTGGTAGAGTCGACTCGAAGCAAGGGTCGGGGGTTTTGGAGTTTATCTCGGGTTGTACGCGAGTGATAAAATGCTTCCAGAATTTGAACGAAGCAAGATTTTAAAAAGAACAAGAAGGAAGGGAAGAAACAGATGGTGACGCCAGTTTCTCGGGTGAAATTTCCTTTTGCTCGAAGTAGAATAGGGGAATCTCGGGTATTTGTTTGTCTTCCAGTTTTTAGCCTGTAACTTGATTTTCAGTTTTAAAAGTTTGGGTTTTAAAATTTAAATCAAAGTTAATCTGAGTCTAAGGAATATTTAATTCCAGTTTTTGAAATGAAGAGTAAGTTTAAAATGTAAATACTTTAATAAATTTGATTTAAAGTCTCTTCATAACTAAGATTGGTTTAACTTGGGATTTAATGTTTTTATTTAAAAGTTAGATAAAGTAATTTAAAGTTAAATTAGTGATCATTTGAACTTGGGGTTTTAAAATGAAAGTTCAAAAGGAAATTTGAAATAAAAGTTTCCAACATATGGAAGTGAAATTTAAATAAATAAATGAAAAATGGGTTTCTTTAAGTAAATGAAGATGTTGTATAAGTTATATTGAATACTTAATTAATTAAATAACTAAAGATTAATTTATGAGTTATTAAAGATGAAATTTAATTGTAAGTAATAATAAATCTTAATTTAATTACTTTAGAAAAGTAATTTAAGAAGTGTTAATAATTAATGACGATTAATTAACCCGGATTTGAAATTCATAAGTAATTAATCTAATTTGAATAAATCAGATAATTAACTGACCTTACTTATGAATATTTGGATTTGATTGGATGATTGAATTGTTTGATATTTCCTGATCTATGATGCTTTGTGATATATTCTGATTTGTGTGTAATCTTTACTGTAGTTTATTTATCTGAAATTTATATATATCTGTGATCTGTGAGTAAAAGATAAGCGATATAGTTTATATCATCTATCAACTATATTTCTGTATTCTGATATGTGATGATTCATTGTGTTGCACTATTGTGTGAAACCCCTGGACTACACCTTTACACACACAAATATGGATTTCACAAGGAAATCGGTTAAGTCACAGATAATTTAAATTTGATGTTTTTGAAATTGAAATTTTAATTTCAATTGATTTTGAAATTGGAATTCGGGTTTTAAAGTGAAAAGCTTTTGAAATGGAATTTCAAAGATAAAAGTTATTTTGAGTAACTTAATCGAGTTTTGAAAATTTAAATAATTTGATTTAAATTTGAATTCAAGTTTGGAATTGAATCCTATGAATTGAAACTAGGGATTGAAAATGTTATAAATGTGTTTATCTAAATTTAAACCATTTAAAAGTATAATTTTGAGAATTTGAATTTAACCCAAAGACTTTAACTCGTATGAATGAATCAGATTTTCTGAAATGAAACTGTTTGTTTTTAAATAATAAAAGCTTTCAGATAAGAAATGAAATTCCAGTTTAATTAAAGGAATTTCAATATTGAAGTGAAAATGGTTTTCCAAGTTATAAATGAATTCTTTTTGGAAAGCTATGAATTAAATCGGTTTATTTTAACAGATTTAGAATGATGATTTGTTTAAACCATTTGAAATGGAATTGTTTTGAAAGCTATAAGTTAAATCTTTGATTTAAAGATTTAACGAGTTAAACTAAAATGGAAATTAATTTGGAAAATCTGTGAATGAATCTTTTGTTTAAAAGATTAAAGTGTGGAAACTGTTTAAACCGTAAAGGTTGAATCTTTTTGTTTAAAGATTTAAAAATGGTAATTTGTCTTAAATCAGTTGAAAAGAAAGTTGGGTTTAAGTTGTGACTTAATTGAAATCCCATTTCCATATGATTTTCGAATATTACGCTCACTATTCGGTTTAGCCGGGAGAGGACCTTTGGGTCGTATAACCCATTCCGAATGTGTGATACGACGTATATGGATAGCATTTGAAGACCGGTGTTGAAGACCGGATATTTTTGAAAACGGAAGGATTACCGTCGAGTTACTCTGCATCGGCTGATCCCCGATATAGAGGTTTTATCACCCTTAGTGACGGGAAGTCCGGACGTGATTGGAAATTATCCGGATTTGCAAGGGCTTCGTGAGAAGTGCCTTCGGTTCTGTTCGAACCCGGAACAGACTTGTATGGATTGTATGTCTGACATTACACTTTGAGATATAAAGCCGATTTCTTTCAAATACATCTCTGTTGGTGGCGGAGAATTTATTCTCTTAGCTTAACACCCTTCTCTGAGACGTACGAGCTCAGAGGTTATGTAGTTGAAATTTATCAGCGATATATCCCAATTTGGTAATGTGGCATGCTGAGTGCTGCTGTGAAATGATCAGTGTTTGATCATTTGCGATATGATCATTTGTTTGATCTTATATCTTTGTGATCATAGGTTGATCATTTGTTTGACCCGAAGCGTGGCTTTTTGAAAAAAGCGTAGCTTTGTGGACGAGACTTCGTCGAGCCTCACAACCCGGTAATGGTCGAAACAGGAATTGTGCGGCAAGGTTTTCAGGGGTAGCTCCCCTAGGGTATGACCATTCCTTCTGGAAAAGGGTAGTATCATGGTATGGAGCCCAGATACTTACTCATGTGGACACACTTTATTTATGACGTGTGATGTTGGATTAGAGGTACCTCGGTTAAAGGTCCCAAAGGACCGGGGGTGGCATATCTGAGGTTTCTTTTATCCCTTGGGAAAAGGGGTTGTCGGCCTTGTTTGGCAGAGAACAGTTGGTTCTCGGAACGTCCCGCCAGAGGCGTTTCTTTCGTGGAATAGGAAGTTCCTTAGCTTGACCATTTGTTGGAAATCCAAACAAAACAATACGAGCCCTGTACGGTTTTAGTTGTATTACCTACCATGGAATGTGGTGGTAACCTGCTATTGAACATGGTAGCTATAGTAGGCATAAGTGCGAAATGTCTATGCTGGCTAAGATTTATATTCTACTTTCGAAATTTTTTCTACACTATGCACTAATAATAATATCAAAAATGATTTGATTTTGCGTAGTAAGCATCTTTTACTATCATAAGAAGAAATCTCCTCCAATTCTGCGTTTGCATTGTGTGTGTGGTGGGAGGTCTTATGGTAGTTTCATTTTCCAAAAGCATTGCGGATTTCAATGTTTAAAACCTTTTGTGTTTGTTTAAAGATAAACTGTTTTTGTTTCTCACACCAGTCCCATGACTGATCCGGAGTTTATTGTTCCCTTCCTAAACTCTGGGTGCCCACTATTTTCCACACGGGCAGTCTAGAGTTGGGTTTCTCAGATATTCAGGTTGAGTAGATTATCTGGAGCTAGTCAGTCCTTGGACGACTGACCTTGCTTTTCGCTAGCTATGGATTGGAGCATTCTATTGGAGATATTCTATCCGTTGCTGTTGTTATCTTTTCTTTTCCGCTGCTATTTGTTGTATCATCTCTGATGTATATAGATATTCCTTGTATCATCATTGTATCTGGATATTGTATCAGATATTGTATATCTATATTCTTTTATTTCCGCTGTGTTGTTTACTTAATTGTGTTATAAGCTCCCGAGAACCAGATTCGGCATTTGAATCTACGGCATTTTGAGTACAAGTGAAGTACGGATGCCGATTTTCGAAGGCCGACGGTAGTCCTTGACATGTGGTATCAGAGCTAAGGTTGAACTTTAGCTCAGGAGTATAACACGTTAAGTAGCTCATTAGAGATAGAGTGAAGTATACTCTAGAATGAGTATATTCTCAAATATCCGTTCGAATGCCTCAGTAAATTCTCTTACTATCCACTGATAGTGAGTATGAGTGCAAGAAGAGGATTGGATAGGGGACAGAGAAATACGACTATAAATGGTCGATACTCTGTAACAACGAGGAAGCCATCTTTTCTCTATTAATCTTTTTTGTTCAAATATCTCTTCTCAATTCTTCGATAGTTTCTGGTAGATCCAGGAAAAAGAAATTCGACATATTAATATGGGACATAAACTCCGAAATGGCCAAAATTGTTTGTTTGGATTAATTGTTTGCTTTGATTTCTATGGTTGATAGGTATACTTTAGTTCTAAACTGAAAGTTTTGAAATTGTATCCATATATCTATCTATTCTTTTGGGTCCCAGTATGTTCTATGAATGGTTAGTTATCCTTTCAAACTAACCGATGCCACTGCATACTTCGTAGATCTGGATAACCCGAGTATTTTGTTGATTGTTAAACAGATTCGTTCTCGTATCTGATTTTGATATTCTGATTTGGTAAGCCAAATGCAGAATAAATGTTCAGTTTGATTAGATGAAACATTCTTCATCTATCTTTGTTTTCGTGCCTGCGAATTTCGAGGACGAAATTCTTTTAAGGGGGGAAGTTTGTAACGACCCCGAAATTTAATTTTATTTAAATTGATTATTAAATGAATTTTTGAATAAAAATTGTAAAATTAATTTTAAAATGGATTAATTGATTGCAAGTTTCCCCATTATCGAAATATATTTTGTATAAATCAATTAAATATAATAATATTGTGTATATATATATATATATGAATATATATGTATGTGTGATATATGAATAAAAATTGAAATTTTATATATATATGTATATATTGAAATTGAGTTTAAAATCTTAAATAAATGGTTTAGAATATAAATAATAATAATTTTGAATTTATTATCGATGGTTTAATGAATATTTGGGTTAATAAAATATATATAGTAATACATGAAATAAAATAACAAATACAATATAAGATAATAAAAACAAAGTAAGAAAATAAGTGAATACATTAGCTAAAAATACAACAAACATTAACAAATGAAACCAAACAAACAAACATATATATTCAAGTATGTAGCCGAAGTCAACAAGTATATATTCAAACATGAAGTAAACAAAATGTCTTTATAAAATAGGACAAGTATGATACATGAAGGACATAAGCATGTACAAGAATCATCATCTCAGCCGAGGGCAAGGAAAATAATATTCATATATGTACACTTACCAAATAAACCAAGTACAAAACAAATAAAAGTAAGATCCTAAGTACACAATATAATACTTACCAGCCACCAAATATCATCTTGTATTGTACTAAAGAAGAAAGCATCTAGGCTGTAAACAAAACAGCACATAGGCTGAAAATAAAACAAAAGGACAGTAAGATATAGCAAACAAGAAAACATGCTTTCATTTAATGCAAGTTGTAAATACATACTTCCATTAAATGCAATTACTGTCTAGCATGATGAAGATCCCATCAGCCAATTTAAAGTATGGTTTAGTCTTCTTTTTATATACCTCAACTTGTACCTGTATACAAACCCAAACATCACCTTGTATAAAATAAATACACCCTGTATATTTCATCTCCACATCAAACTCTCTTACCATCAGTTCATTCGAAACTGAGTAACCCCTAAAGCAAGCATCCTCTTTAAAACTTGAACAAACATAAACAACTGGAAAATGAATTCAATAACTTCAAAGCTTGAGAGAAGAATCAACTTGATTCAAACCTACAAAGCAACAAATTCAACATAATCAAAGTTGCAGTTCAAAAAACATCAGCTTCAGGAATCAAAACCAAAGCATTTAAAACCTGGAACCAGAAATAAGAAGACTGTCCCCTGTTCTTTGTATTTACAGGTGAGCAAACTTCTAAACAAATCCTTTTATCTGTGAGTAAACTCTTATTTTAAACAGTTAAGTAAATGCAGGATTTGTTGCTTATAAAATTTTGAAACAAGAAACGCTAGCATAGGTAGATTTAAGTGTGCGATATGTTTGCAATGATATAGACTGTGCATGTCTGTTGTGGATATTACCTCTGTTATGTGTAATAATGTTTGAACAAATGATTGTTAGAAACAACAGGAATTAAGTGGTAAAAGTATTTTAAGTAGGAATTGATGATAGTTTAACTGGACTGGAAGTATTACAGTAAGAATCTTAACTTCTCAAAATCTCGACTTTAAAGTTTTGTTGTTTCAAGATTATAACTTGAATCCACGTTGCAAATTAGGATTTTTAAAACAAAATCCATGATTTTTAACATTTAATTGAATGAGGAATCTGAGGTTAACCAGAAAATGGGTTTTGGGTGATTACTGGTGATCGGCGTAGTGCTAGGGGTCGAGATTAAGGGTGAAGGTGGCTGGAACGTTGGGGTTTCCAGGAAAAATAGTGTAGAATTTTTCTGATGACGATGGTGGCCACGCGAGGCCAATCTAGGGTTTTGGTGTCAGGGTTGGTCGATAGTGATTTTCGAATTGACGTGATATCCACGGTGGATCGGAGGCAATCGCGCCACTGGGGAATGGAGTATTGGATGCTAGCGAAGCTACCTTCGAAGTCGCGAAGTGGTCAGTAGTCAGATCGTCGATGTCGAGGAAGTTTTTCAGATGGCAGTTTGGTTCCAGTTGAACTTGAGTGCTCGATTTTGATTTGGGGACGTTTGAGTTGATCGGGGTTATCGAATGGAGTAGAGGGGTTGCCGATGACTTGTCGGTGGTCGTGGCACTGGTCGGCGGCGCCTGGGTTGCGTGTGCACGTACACGCTTGAAGTTGTGTGCATCTGTGTTTCGTTCGATTTGGGGAAGACGAGATTGGATCGTGTGATTGTTCGAGATTTGGTAGAGTCGACTCGAAGCAAGGGTCGGGGGTTTTGGAGTTTATCTCGGGTTGTACGCGAGTGATAAAATGCTTCCAGAATTTGAACGAAGCAAGATTTTAAAAAGAACAAGAAGGAAGGGAAGAAACAGATGGTGACGCCAGTTTCTCGGGTGAAATTTCCTTTTGCTCGAAGTAGAATAGGGGAATCTCGGGTATTTGTTTGTCTTCCAGTTTTTAGCCTGTAACTTGATTTTCAGTTTTAAAAGTTTGGGTTTTAAAATTTAAATCAAAGTTAATCTGAGTCTAAGGAATATTTAATTCCAGTTTTTGAAATGAAGAGTAAGTTTAAAATGTAAATACTTTAAATAAATTTGATTTAAAGTCTCTTCATAACTAAGATTGGTTTAACTTGGGATTTAATGTTTTTATTTAAAAGTTAGATAAAGTAATTTAAAGTTAAATTAGTGATCATTTGAACTTGGGGTTTTAAAATGAAAGTTCAAAAGGAAATTTGAAATAAAAGTTTCCAACATATGGAAGTGAAATTTAAATAAATAAATGAAAAATGGGTTTCTTTAAGTAAATGAAGATGCTGTATAAGTTATATTGAATACTTAATTAATTAAATAACTAAAGATTAATTTATGAGTTATTAAAGATGAAATTTAATTGTAAGTAATAATAAATCTTAATTTAATTACTTTAGAAAAGTAATTTAAGAAGTGTTAATAATTAATGACGATTAATTAACCCGGATTTGAAATTCATAAGTAATTAATCTAATTTGAATAAATCAGATAATTAACTGACCTTACTTATGAATATTTGGATTTGATTGGATGATTGAATTGTTTGATATTTCCTGATCTATGATGCTTTGTGATATATTCTGATTTGTGTGTAATCTTTACTGTAGTTTATTTATCTGAAATTTATATATATTTGTGATTTGTGAGTAAAAGATAAGCGATATAGTTTATATCGTCTATCAACTATATTTCTGTATTCTGATATGTGATGATTCATTGTGTTGCACTATTGTGTGAAACCCCTGGACTACACCTTTACACACACAAATATGGATTTCACAAGGAAATCGGTTAAGTCACAGATAATTTAAATTTGATGTTTTTGAAATTGAAATTTTAATTTCAATTGATTTTGAAATTGGAATTCGGGTTTTAAAGTGAAAAGCTTTTGAAATGGAATTTCAAAGATAAAAGTTATTTTGAGTAACTTAATCGAGTTTTGAAAATTTAAATAATTTGATTTAAATTTGAATTCAAGTTTGGAATTGAATCCTATGAATTGAAACTAGGGATTGAAAATGTTATAAATGTGTTTATCTAAATTTAAACCATTTAAAAGTATAATTTTGAGAATTTGAATTTAACCCAAAGACTTTAACTCGTATGAATGAATCAGATTTTCTGAAATGAAACTGTTTGTTTTTAAATAATAAAAGCTTTCAGATAAGAAATGAAATTCCAGTTTAATTAAAGGAATTTCAATATTGAAGTGAAAATGGTTTTCCAAGTTATAAATGAATTCTTTTTGGAAAGCTATGAATTAAATCGGTTTATTTTAACAGATTTAGAATGATGATTTGTTTAAACCATTTGAAATGGAATTGTTTTGAAAGCTATAAGTTAAATCTTTGATTTAAAGATTTAACGAGTTAAACTAAAATGGAAATTAATTTGGAAAATCTGTGAATGAATCTTTTGTTTAAAAGATTAAAGTGTGGAAACTGTTTAAACCGTAAAGGTTGAATCTTTTTGTTTAAAGATTTAAAAATGGTAATTTGTCTTAAATCAGTTGAAAAGAAAGTTGGGTTTAAGTTGTGACTTAATTGAAATCCCATTTCCATATGATTTTCGAATATTACGCTCACTATTCGGTTTAGCCGGGAGAGGACCTTTGGGTCGTATAACCCATTCCGAATGTGTGATACGACGTATATGGATAGCATTTTAAGACCGGTGTTGAAGACCGGATATTTTTGGAAACGGAAGGATTACCGTCGAGTTACTCTGCATCGGCTGATCCCCGATATAGAGGTTTTATCACCCTTAGTGACGGGAAGTCCGGACGTGATTGGAAATTATCCGGATTTGCAAGGGCTTCGTGAGAAGTGCCTTCGGTTCTGTTCGAACCCGGAACAGACTTGTATGGATTGTATGTCTGACATTACACTTTGAGATATAAAGCCGATTTCTTTCAAATACATCTCTGTTGGTGGCGGAGAATTTATTCTCTTAGCTTAACACCCTTCTCTGAGACGTACGAGCTCAGAGGTTATGTAGTTGAAATTTATCAGCGATATATCCCAATTTGGTAATGTGGCATGCTGAGTGCTGCTGTGAAATGATCAGTGTTTGATCATTTGCGATATGATCATTTGTTTGATCTTATATCTTTGTGATCATAGGTTGATCATTTATTTGACCCGAAGCGTGGCTTTTTGAAAAAAGCGTAGCTTTGTGGACGAGACTTCGTCGAGCCTCACAACCCGGTAATGGTCGAAACAGGAATTGTGCGGCAAGGTTTTCAGGGGTAGCTCCCCTAGGGTATGACCATTCCTTCTGGAAAAGGGTAGTATCATGGTATGGAGCCCAGATACTTACTCATGTGGACACACTTTATTTATGACGTGTGATGTTGGATTAGAGGTACCTCGGTTAAAGGTCCCAAAGGACCGGGGGTGGCATATCTAAGGTTTCTTTTATCCCTTGGGAAAAGGGGTTGCCGGCCTTGTTTGGCAGAGAACAGTTGGTTCTCGGAACGTCCCACCAGAGGCGTTTCTTTCGTGGAATAGGAAGTTCCTTAGCCTGACCATTTGTTGGAAATCCAAACAAAACAATACGAGCCCTGTACGGTTTTACTTGTATTACCTGCCATGGAATGTGGTGGTAACCTGCTATTGAACATGGTAGCTATAGTAGGCATAAGTGCGAAATGTCTATGCTGGCTAAGATTTATATTCTACTTTCGAAATTTTTTCTACACTATGCACTAATAATAATATCAAAAATGATTTGATTTTGCGTAGTAAGCATCTTTGACTATCATAAGAAGAAATCTCCTCCAATTATGCGTTTGCATTGTGTGTGTGGTGGGAGGTCTTATGGTAGTTTCATTTTCCAAAAGCATTGCGGATTTCAATGTTTAAAACCTTTTGTGTTTGTTTAAAGATAAACTGTTTTTGTTGCTCACACCAGTCCCATGACTGATCCGGAGTTTATTGTTCCCTTCCTAAACTCTGGGTGCCCACTATTTTCCACACGGGCAGTCTAGAGTTGGGTTTCTCAGATATTCAGGTTGAGTAGATTATCTGGAGCTAGTCAGTCCTTGGACGACTGACCTTGCTTTTCGCTAGCTATGGATTGGAGCATTCTATTGGAGATATTCTATCTGTTGCTGTTGTTATCTTTTCTTTTCCGCTGCTATTTGTTGTATCATCTCTGATGTATATAGATATTCCTTGTATCATCATTGTATCTGGATATTGTATCAGATATTGTATATCTATATTCTTTTATTTCCGCTGTGTTGTTTACTTAATTGTGTTATAAGCTCCCGAGAACCAGATTCGACATTTGAATCTACGGCATTTTGAGTACAAGTGAAGTACGGATGCCGATTTTCGAAGGTCGACTTTTGGGTCTTGACATCGATGTAGTACAAACGGTACATCAGATGAATCGAATATTGATGCAGTGCAAACGGTACGTCCAATGAATCGAACATTGACGTAGTGCAAACGGTACGTCCAATGAATCGAAACACATTAAAAGTACTTGGGTTGCTAGCCCACAAAGAAATGAGACGAAGCTCAATAAAATGAAGTACAGTCCTTCACATGGACAAAGAGACATCGCACATTGCTAGTCTAAACCATAAAATGATCATCATCGATCATCAAGAAGTGTCAATTACACTAAGCTAGTAAATATATGAGTTTAGCTTCATGTCCCATAACCACTAGCTTAACTTAAATATTTATGAACAAATTGTAGATTTCCACTAGAAAATCGTCACAAGAGTTTCAATCGAACAAGTCCAAAAATTAACCGACGAAGTAAACGCAAGCGTTTCATACCACTTGTTTTGCTAAGCCGTTTAATTATATTTTCTCATACGAATGAGGTAAAGGTTTGTATATACTAATAGATTAGAAAATGGTTTTGAAAACAAGCTTTATATTTAAAAATAGAGTTGAAATCATCTTTGCAAAAGAGTTTGAATATTTACTACTAGTATAGAAAACCTTTATATTTTTAAAGTGACAAATCATAGAAGTGATTGTAGAAACAATCAATCATTAAAATTCACATTCGAAGACGTGAATAAAATCCAAAGAAAATCGATACCGAATCCATCAAAGTGGATGTTCCAAAAATCCCGAAGAAAAGGTCATCAAAAATCAATAATAAATTATAACAACAAATAGGATCATCACGAATCGATTTAAATTGGAAATTCAATCCAAAAAGGCAAAGTGGGCTGAAATAGCAAATTCAGTTGACTAAACAGAGATTTTCAATTGACTAAACAGAGATTTCAGTTGACTGAACAGAGAATTTCAGTTGACTGAATTCTGCCTGGAAACTTTCTGTTCCAGGTTCAGTCGACTAAACAGAGATTTTCAGTCAACTAAACCCTGCCTGGAAACTTTCGGGTTCCAGATTCAGTCGACTGAACAGAGAATTCAGTTGACTGAATCATGCCTGGGCTGTTTTTCAGCCTATACAAATGAAGAGCAAACTCTTCCAAAATGCAACCGGACGAACATTGGCTCTAAGGGATTATGCCAATCAGCAACCCGGCCCTATATGCTCCACGGTGCATCACCAAAAGCATGATCAAACATCCATAAAAAGATTTACACACAAAATTGACTTCAAAAACCAAAAATTGGAATATTCACAAAACCAATCCAAATCAAGGGCAAATGCACATGAAGAAGTGTTAGGAATTCATACCCAACAACCAAAGATAATTATAAACATAGATGTGAGATAAAAATCTCACCTTTGAACCCAAATCAATGAAGAAGAAGCTTGAAGGCAATGGCAAGGGCAATCACTCTTCAATTCCAACTCAACAAGCTTGAATCAAAGCTTTAAAGAAGGACATCCCCAAAGTTAGGTTTAGGAATAAACTGAAATTGAAGAGGAGAAGAAGATAGAGAAGATGAAGAGGAGGCTTACCAATGGTTTCTCGTTGAATTTGGAGCTAGAAGTTGGAGTTTGCAAGAGGGACTAGGGCTTAGAGTTTCTAATTCCCTTTCTCTTCCCCCATTTTCAGTTTTTCTTGAGTGTTTGGAGAATAAGAGTGAAGTGAAGAGGAGAGGTGGACTGAGCTAGGGTAATAAGTGGGGTTATTGTGCTGAAACCCAACCCAAAGCCCTAAGTGAAAAGTGGAAAAATTCTCCTAACTCCAAACATATCGAAGTTTATACTCAAAAAGGTTGCAAACGCCATTTTGAACTCAATGGGGGTGGTCTCGAGTCCTAATTCAACTGTTTGCAAAAAGTAGCTTTTCGGACCAAAATCCGACGAACGGCGAAATAATTAAATAAAATATTTAAATATAAAATCGATAAATATGCGGGTTGTTACAATAATACAGAAGTTCCTATACATATTATAACAAGTAATCTGTAACGACCCGCTACCACACAATTCAAGCTGACAATAAACCACACATGTTCATCCTAAATTGAACGGAAAGACGAAGAGTTAGAAGAAAGAAGAAGAGAACAAGAAAAAAACTAAACAAAACAGATTCTCACAACGCAGCGGAACAATATATAATATAAACCTATGATCTTTACAAAAGAGAAACTGTAATATACATACATCAAATCAGAGTACATGAATAACGAATCATCAGCCTAGATATTTATAACAACATGTCCTCACAAATGCTGATAATTTCAACAACATTGCAGAAGAAAATGAACATATATGTGAATATGACCTGAAGACCTCTATCTCATTTGCTGAAGCTCCAAAGCATCCACATCTAAATCTGTAAATATGCTCGGTCTGACCCAAGCATTGAAAGGGACTAATGCCCAGATCAGTCTGGTAAACCAGCGTGAGTAAACACATCTCAACTGAATTATAAAGTAATCAAAAAATTTCTTTTTCAAAACAATGGTATCTCGTAAAACCACGCCGCATAGAAACACGGACGGGTTTTGTAACAACCTGAATTCCAGTGGGTCTGGATTTTTCGCAAACATGCTAAAATCCAAGCCCACCAAAGCTCGAGTTGGGTATCCGGTATCCTGCAAATAGAAAACGATAAATATATCAGAGCTCAAAAAATATCTCACAACGGGACCGACTAAAATATAATAGTAAGTAAATACTCACCAAGTTAATAACACTTTCTAAACAAGTGTCACAAAGCTGGAAAATCTCTTCCTTTTATCTAACCTATGGGATGATATGTGGAGGGGGTCAGAACTAAAGTTCTATTGAATGGACAAATTATACACTTCTAAGCATAACTTTACATATACCGTTCTATTTCCATTTTTTGTTATATTAGGTTTATTGGGTTTATAATACTCTCGCCCCTCTGCGTGCATCGTACCCATCTACACCCTAGTAGATTAAGACCTAATAACCAATATATATATATATATCATACATACATACATACATACATACATATAAATATATGTGTGTGTGTGTAGCTACATGCCCAAAGATCGCATCGGTCCTACGTACTACCCATAGTACCTTCCGTATCTTTCTCGAAAAGGACTCCATCGTCTCGCTACTAGAGCGTACTGTAACTACATCTGTAAAGGATAGCTTCATGAGGCCTACAATACAGATGTTTCACCGTCTACTATGAAAACGTGAAACTGCATCTGCACTAGCTTATACTAGTGCTCGGACATCCACAATGTACCATCTAGTTTGTACTTTGAGGACTACACGTAATCGTTATGTCTACTCTCTGAATTCCACCAATAAGATCTACCTTGTACGGAACTGATTCAGAGATTTATAGAGATTCAAAGCGACGTTATTCGTTCGTTTAAAGCGACTGAAATCTAGCCGTTAAAAATAAGCAAAACGCGTCGATTTCTACGTGTCTAGCCTTTTTGTTTTATATGTATTAATTTGTTTCCTCTATTTTTAAACGTTATAAATTATTAAACGTTAACTTTTAATCATTGCCTATTCATTCTAATAAATTTTCATCAATTGCAAACTTAATTCCCTTTATAACACATGTTTATTTTGAAATTCAAACGTTGCTAATTAATGTAAATTAATTTCTTTTAATTGCCGATTTGATTAACATTGCCTAC
The DNA here is from genome assembly GCA_030737815.1 of Allium fistulosum. Classification (NCBI taxonomy): domain Eukaryota; kingdom Viridiplantae; phylum Streptophyta; class Magnoliopsida; order Asparagales; family Amaryllidaceae; genus Allium; species Allium fistulosum. Next base: position 184,158,820 of record CM060908.1, on the reverse strand, counting down.
GAATGTTAATTAATTACCTCTAATTTCTGATGTCAATTAATTTTCTTTATGACGTGAGTCTATTTTGAAATTCAAACATGCGTTATTTTTGGAATTTATACGCGCATATATTTACACACATTTACACATATAATTATTTTTCGATACGGAACTTCGAACGTTAATAACTTTTTCATACGAATTCTGTTCAGGACATATTATACATGTAAATTAATTAGAAAATCGCCATGAACACAATGGTATAAGCTTCGAGGCCATATTCTGAAAATCCCGAAATTGCTCATTTTCACTGTTTATAATTATTTGATTATTTAATTATCTAAATATGCGGGGTGTAACAGTCTCTCATCCTTTAGGAAATTTCGTCCCCGAAATTCGACAAGGGTAAAACTATGTAATTCCTCGCATCAAACACATCTATCTTGTGTACATCCAATTTTCGCAACCATCCGTGTCCTTATGCAAAGTGTCCTATATAAATAAATATATGCATGTTCATGAATTTCTAAGTGGTACCTCCTATATGAATGCTTTTCTTCTTTAAAAACTTCTTTTTAAAATATGATGCACACATTCTAAATATACTTGTAATTTTTATATGAATGCAATCTTTTAAAAACTCAAAACATTTTTCATTCAATTTTTCCCACATTCCTACGGAATAGGAGCGTAGCTCGACAATTTTTTTTTCATCCAAGCCTTAACACACAACTTTTAATATTCGAATTTAAGAAAATGTAATTTTTCGAACTCGATTTCTTATGTTAGAAAGAAGGTAGAAAACGAAAAACCTCACATTTCCCCGTTTACTTTTGCGCAACTCTTTCTCCGTACTTGGAACTTGTGCCACTATTCTATAAAAATCTCTATTTGCTTTTCCACGCACAGTTCACATGTAACAACCCAGTATTTTGCATCAATTGATTATCGTAATTAAACGATTAAGCGATTGTTAATTGCTGTTGGGTATTTTAAATCGGTTGAATTCTTTTAAAATTGGATTAAAGTTGTGTGGGCTTTAAGAAGAAGTTGGTCCACTTTCTTTTGATTGGGGCTGAGGTGATATTATTACCCGTTCCCTTTTCGTTCTTTTCATTCGTTGGAAAACCTAAATATAAGCATACGAAAAAAAATGGCGGCTCTGTCCATTCTTCGTTCGAGTCAAAATTAGGGCTTTGCTCTTGTTCTTTTTGCTAGCGAATTGGAGCTTCTGCTTCATCTTCCTTTTGAGAGCATTAATGGCTTCAGCCTCGTCTTCAAAGTTAGGGTTTTGGTCAAATCGAAGATGCCGACTTTCGATCTAATGATGATCTTTGTTGCTTGCTCCACCGATCGCTCGTGCTCTTCACTTCGAAGAAGGTGAGTGATATTCTCCACTCACATCTAAGTTATTCTCTTTTATTCGTGAATTCCGTTGTTTGATTCTGGGCTACTATTGCTTTGAATTCTAGTGATTTCTGATTGTTCGATTGCCGTTCCATGACATTTGAATATGTGTGTATTTTGGCTTGATTCGAATCCTTTGACAATTATGGCTATGATCTGTATTTGTTCGAACTTGCTGATTTTATTAGTTTGAAACTGTTACCTGACTTTGGCAAGTTGATAATTTGTGAGGATATTTTGACTTGTTTCCTTAACTAAAGTGTACTGTTTGGATTTGTGATACTTTGAATTTCTGGCTTTAACCTCCTCACGGGTTCGTTCTGTTTACTGGTGATCATAGGCTTTGACATTTGTTTAATGCACTGGTTCACTTGAACTTCGAGTTACATTCTACCCTTACTTTGATATGCTTTGTGTCTTCACCTTATTTTGATCTCCATTCTGCTCGAATTGTCTACTGTTGTCTTTGATGGGAGCCTCTTCTCTGATCATCTGACTTTTGGCCACTGCCTTGACATTTTGGTTACTGGTGATCTTTGACTGGTTTTCTGCCCATTCCTTGTTCACTGCTATCATGTTTCCCCTGTTGTGTTTGATGTTGTAGTTGCAGTTGTACATGTGCACTGTTGTGTCTGCACTTGTATCTCTTGTGCACTTTGTGCCGTGTCTGCCTGTACTTGTCTTGTTGAACTGTTGTATTCGAACTGTGATTTCTTGATGTTTACTAGATATTGGTTCATTCATAAGTCTGTACTCTGGCCTTTGGTCTTGTGTATGATAGTTGCACTATCCAGTTTACAGTGCATACTAGTTGTACTTTGTTCATGTTACTCCTTTAGTTTGTGATTTCATTTTGGCCTTGACCTTGATCTGATAACACTTGTATCAGTTAGTATTGTAGCATTGAGTTGCACTGTTCTTTTGTGGAATGACTTCGACATTGTCTATGTCTCTGTGCATTTTGTTATTGTTGAGTTTGTGATGTTGTCGACTTCACTGTGAATTTTGTGACTTCCCTGCAATTTTCTCCATGTTGACTCCACTGTGAATTATGGTTTTGATTTTCTGTTCTTCCTTGGTCCATACTGTAGAACTCTGTTAAACTTGACCATTTCCATTCATTCTGACATCACCTCTGTTTCACTCGAACCTGTTCACTGTGTTGTATATGTATTTGAATCGTGTAACTTGTATTCTCTGCTGCATATCAACTTGCTCATGTGCATTTGATTCATGTAGATGATTCTGCATTATGTAGCTACTGCAGTACATTGGTTTAGGTTGCTGTGTTCATCACTGTTACATTGTTGTATTTTTGTCTTTAACTTGTGATGATCATCTGTTCATCACTGTAGTCTTTGTAGTTGCTCTCTGTATACTTCCTATATGCCACCAGTTAGAAGGGTGATTGTCTTAGAGTTTCAAAACCGTGGCATGCTTGTTGCCATCCCTGTTATGCAGTTGTTTGCATCTCCATTTGCTACTCAGTTAATTGATTCATGGGCATTATCAACTGCTTGAGGTTTTTGCTTCACTTTGGGGTTCGCAGTTTCACTACTGCTTCTTCAACTTAAACTGGGTTTGTTGTATTGAGTTCTGTGTTGAGTTTCTTGAAATCTCCATCGCATACTAGTCGGTCTGTAACAGATATTTCACTGTTGCACTTGTTGCCTTTTTCATGGTGGCAATTAGTTTGCATCTGTATTCGTGCTGCCTTCTTTGACCTCACCTTTGTTTTGATACTGAAGCCTTGCCTTGTGGTTTTCTCTTTACAGTGGTGTGAGGTAGCTTGTATATTAATTAGCTGTCTTGACCACTTGAGATATTTAGATTTGTTTTCGAACTTCCTTGAGTTGAACCCGATTTCGGGATTTGACCTCGTGATCAATTGTGATTTTCTCTGAGCTTGTGTATCTCCTACGATAGTGGTGAGGCAGTACACGCGTGCGTGTACTGCAGCCCTATCAGATTTGGCATTTTTAAATTGATGTTTCGATTTGATGAATTGTTTCGTTGATTAATTTCAATGTTTTGGAGTTGTATTCTGATTTGGACTGTTGATATGTCGTTTTGACACTATTTAGTGTTATATATGCCGTTATCCAATTCTCGTATCGAGAGTTGGATATACGAGATTTCTGTGACTGTCGTCTATTTGACTATCTGATTATTATCGCTACTATGCACTAATAACTGAGTTTGAATTAGACTGACCCGTGTATTATTTTCTTCTGAATGTAATACTCGGGTCAGACCCGAGTTATTTCAGGTTGTAGATTTTCTTCTTTGAGTTGCTGTTCAGGATATGAAGACTTTTCACATCTTCTGAAGTTGTCATTGTCCTTTTGTAGTAGTCGTGTCATTGTATAGAACGATATGTATTCATGTATATTAGTTGATAATGTACTTGTATATATAACTTCTAGAGTCGACAGTTGTAGTTGTATCATATGTATCGTGTCAACTATATTGTAACTGACATCGGTTATATATATATGAGATTTTTGTTAATCTGTGTTCCGCATTTATATTATCTGTGTTATTGTTATATCTAATGTCCTAAACTACTATGAACTATCGTAGTTTGTTTTATACTGATAATTGGGTGTGTCGATGGGAGTAAATAAATAATAGATGAAAAATAAAAAGTATATACCACTCCTATCGAGATAACCAATATTAGTGTAAGGCCAATTACGGATGGTCGCTCCTATCCAGCCTTATTCTTCGTAATAATAGACAGTATTTCTTTTAATACTCTTTGTTATTATGAGCATAGAGGTGGGGCGTCACAGTTGGTATCAGAGCTTGGGGTTTATGGACATAATATAAAACATAACTTGGATGGAACATATGTTACAACTATTGGTCGATGTTTTATTGTGATTGGAGTCAAAACTAAAGTTTTGAAATTTTGATGCAAGTTTTTAAATATCATTATTTAAAAATAATAGTGAAATTGTGTTCTGATGATTTGATTGATTTGTGTTTTGTTTATCAGAGTGCGCAGCGGAAACAGTGAAACTGTCTTCGCTGAGTACAACTGATAATCTTTTTGATTTAAAAATCAAAATACGAAATTAATATGAATTTCATTTGTTGTTTACATAGCTGTAATTATTTTATTTCTTTGAGAACTTCGAATCCGAATTGAGGATTCGAAGAAATTGCAGATATGTGATTTTTGTTGAAATTTCCGCTGGCTTTCTTTTGTACTAATCATCTATTGATTAGATTTTTGCTGTTTTAAATTATCTTCATTGAAGATACATTTGAATGATTCTTTGTTCATTTTGTAGTACGTGCAAAAATTTAAATTGCACGTTATTGCATTTATTTTTACGTTGAACCGATGCTTGGTTATGAAACGTATTTTGTTGCCGTTATTTTTATAACGGGATTTTTACACCAATGCAATATTTTGAAGCACGGTGTTTTGTGGCATTTTGATGAATGAAAATTCACTGATATTACATTTTGATGTAAATTGTTTTGATGTGATTTTGACGTTTTAAAACTACTGTCGCTTTGGCTTCCGTAACCGTCAAATTTTAAAAGTGGATTTTCAAGCGGTTATTCCGCAATACTGATTTGTGACCGTTTTTACGGTATTTTGAGAAGTACAATTTCTTTATCGAAATTGTTACTAATATTGCTGTTTTAATCACGTGATTGGAAACTCGTTTTAAAAATGAAAATTGTTTTATAAAATTTTAGCAGTTTGCGTTTTCAAAAGAATGAGAAAGCGACTTAAACGATTCAGAAAAATCGAGGATTATGACCCCTTTCTTTTACTGTTTCGCTTAACTCCGGACTTGTTCAGTTGAGAATGCGAATTGTTATTTTTACAAAATAAATAAAATTGTTTTCAAAATTTTTACAGTTTGCGATTTCAAAAGAATGAGGAAGCGATTTAAACGTTTTAGCAAAATCGAGGACTATGACCCCTTTCTTTTACTGATTCGCTTAATTCCGGACTTGTCCGTTTGAGAATGTGAAATGTATTTTTACAAAATACACAATTTTGCACTTTCAAGGAAACGATGAAGAGAATCAAATGATTTAGTAAAACACGTGGTATGGGACATGTGCGTTTGCTATTTCGGTTAATTCCGGACTCGTTAATTGAAATATTTGATGATTTTGTGTGCTTTCGAGCCACTCTGCGGACCTTCGGGTCATTTGTTGGGCTTTCGAGCCACTCTGCGGACCTTCGGGTCATTTGTTGGGCTTTCGGGCCACTCTGCGGACCTTCGGGTCAAATACCAGTACTAGACCTTCGGGTCACTCTACGGACCTTCGGGTCAATCTGATGGGCGCCAAAATTATGTTGAGTACTTGGTAGGCTTTGGCCACTCTGAGATGCACGTGCGGCGAATTAAAAACTCGCCATCTGATGGGATCGATCCAAGCTTTTATGTTGATTTTCTAGTCTTCTTAATTGATTTCTAGATATTTGTTGCTTCCAATTATCTGCAGGTAATTGGATATTTGTTGATATGAGTTCTGATTATCGTTTTTGATAATCAGATATTTGTTGTTTCTAATTATCGCTTGTGATAATTAGATATTTGCTGATATGAGTTCTGATTATCGTTTTTGATAATCAGATATTTGTTGTTTCTAATTATCGCTTGTGATAATTAGATATTTGCTGATATGAGTTCTGATTATCGTTTTTGATAATCAAATATTTGTTGTTTCTAATTATCGCTTGTGATAATTAGATATTTGCTGATATGAGTTTTGATTATCGTTTTTGATAATCAGATATTTGTTGTTTCTAATTATCGCTTTTGATAATTAGATATTTGCTGATATGAGTTCTGATTATCGTTTTTGATAATCAGATATTTGTTGTTTCTAATTATCGCTTGTGATAATTAGATATTTGCTGATATGAGTTTTGATTATCGTTTTTGATAATCAGATATTTGTTGTTTCTAATTATCGCTTTTGATAATTGGATATTTGTTGATATGAGTTCTGATTATCGTTTTTGATAATCAGATATTTGTTGTTTCTAATTATCGCTTGTGATAATTAGATATTTGCTGATATGAGTTCTGATTATCGTTTTTGATAATCAGATATTTGTTGTTTCTAATTATCGCTTGTGATAATTAGATATTTGCTGATATGAGTTTTGATTATCGTTTTTGATAATCAGATATTTGTTGTTTCTAATTATCGCTTTTGATAATTAGATATTTGCTGATATGAGTTCTGATTATCGTTTTTGATAATCAGATATTTGTTGTTTCTAATTATCGCTTGTGATAATTAGATATTTGTTGATAAGAGTTCTGATTATCGTTTTTGATAATCGGATATTTGTTGCTTTTAATTATCACTTTAGATAATTAAATATTTGTTGATTTTAGATTTAATTATCGCTGTTAGATAATTAAATATTTGTTGGTTTGAGATTTAATTATCGTCTTTGATAATTAAATATTTGTTGATTTTAGATTTAATTATCGTTGTTAGATAATTAAATATTTGTTGATTTGAGATTTAATTATCGTCTTTGATAATTAAATATTAGTTGATTTTAGATTTAATTATCGCTTTTGATAATTAAATATTTGCTGGTTTGAGATTTAATTATCGCTTTTAATAATCGAATATTTGTTGACTTGAGATTTAATTATCGCCTGAGATAATTAAATATTTGTTGATTTGAGATTTAATTATCGCCTGAAATAATTAAATATTTGTTGAATTTGAAGTTTGATTATCGCTCGAGATAATCAAATAATTATTGAATTTGGAATTTGATTATCGCTTGAGATAATCAATTATTTGTTGAGTTTGAAATTTGATTATCGTTTTTGATAATCGAATATTTGTTGAATTTGAAATTTGATTATCGTTTTTGATAATCGAATATTTGTTGAACTTGAAATTTGATTATCGTTTTTGATAATCGAATATTTGTTGAATTTGAAATTTGATTATCGCTTGTGATAATCGAATATTTGCTGATTTGAGAAATTTGATTATCGTTTTTGATGATTGAATATTTGCGATTTTGAGATTTGAGCTTCGTCTTTTTCTCTGGCGATTCAGGTGAGTAATTTGATTTACTCACATTCAATTCGTGCTCTGTATGGGATTTCTGCTATGTTTTTCCTTCTCTTTTAGTTGCTGGAACTCGATTGTTCTTGCTTGTGTTAGTCGTCTGATTTTGATCCCTGATTCCCACGATGTTGATTCTTTTGATTTGAAGCAGTCGAACCTTTTGATTTCTTATCTAATACTTCCCCGCTGACACTTGCTTTGCTTATACATTCGACATTGCCATGCTCTTTTGGTTGTTACCTTTTACTCATTTATTCCCTATGATTGCGTGGACGCAATTTTTATAAGGAGGGGAGTCTGTAACAACCCAGTATTTTGCATCAATTGATTATCGTAATTAAACGATTAAGCGATTGTTAATTGCTGTTGGGTATTTTAAATCGGTTGAATTCTTTTAAAATTGGATTAAAGTTGTGTGGGCTTTAAGAAGAAGTTGGTCCACTTTCTTTTGATTGGGGCTGAGGTGATATTATTACCCGTTCCCTTTTCGTTCTTTTCATTCGTTGGAAAACCTAAATATAAGCATATGAAAAAAAATGGCGGCTCTGTCCATTCTTCGTTCGAGTCAAAATTAGGGCTTTGCTCTTGTTCTTTTTGCTAGCGAATTGGAGCTTCTGCTTCATCTTCCTTTTGAGAGCATTAATGGCTTCAGCCTCGTCTTCAAAGTTAGGGTTTTGGTCAAATCGAAGATGCCGACTTTCGATCTAATGATGATCTTTGTTGCTTGCTCCACCGATCGCTCGTGCTCTTCACTTAGAAGAAGGTGAGTGATATTCTCCACTCACATCTAAGTTATTCTCTTTTATTCGTGAATTCCGTTGTTTGATTCTGGGCTACTATTGCTTTGAATTCTAGTGATTTCTGATTGTTCGATTGCCGTTCCATGACATTTGAATATGTGTGTATTTTGGCTTGATTTGAATCCTTTGACAATTATGGCTATGATCTGTATTTGTTCGAACTTGCTGATTTTATTAGTTTGAAACTGTTACCTGACTTTGGCAAGTTGATAATTTGTGAGGATATTTTGACTTGTTTCCTTAACTAAAGTGTACTGTTTGGATTTGTGATACTTTGAATTTCTGGCTTTAACCTCCTCACGGGTTCGTTCTGTTTACTGGTGATCATAGGCTTTGACATTTGTTTAATGCACTGGTTCACTTGAACTTCGAGTTACATTCTACCCTTACTTTGATATGCTTTGTGTCTTCACCTTATTTTGATCTCCATTCTGCTCGAATTGTCTACTGTTGTCTTTGATGGGAGCCTCTTCTCTGATCATCTGACTTTTGGCCACTGCCTTGACATTTTGGTTACTGGTGATCTTTGACTGGTTTTCTGCCCATTCCTTGTTCACTGCTATCATGTTTCCCCTGTTGTGTTTGATGTTGTAGTTGCAGTTGTACATGTGCACTGTTGTGTCTGCACTTGTATCTCTTGTGCACTTTGTGCCGTGTCTGCCTGTACTTGTCTTGTTGAACTGTTGTATTCGAACTGTGATTTCTTGATGTTTACTAGATATTGGTTCATTCATAAGTCTGTACTCTGGCCTTTGGTCTTGTGTATGATAGTTGCACTATCCAGTTTACAGTGCATACTAGTTGTACTTTGTTCATGTTACTCCTTTAGTTTGTGATTTCATTTTGGCCTTGACCTTGATCTGATAACACTTGTATCAGTTAGTATTGTAGCATTGAGTTGCACTGTTCTTTTATGGAATGACTTCGACATTGTCTATGTCTCTGTGCATTTTGTTATTGTTGAGTTTGTGATGTTGTCGACTTCACTGTGAATTCTGTGACTTCCCTGCAGTTTTCTCCATGTTGACTCCACTGTGAATTATGGTTTTGATTTTCTGTTCTTCCTTGGTCCATATTGTCGAACTCTGTTAAACTTGACCATTTCCATTCATTCTGACATCACCTCTGTTTCACTCGAACCTGTTCACTGTGTTGTATATGTATTTGAATCGTGTAACTTGTATTCTCTGCTGCATATCAACTTGCTCATGTGCATTTTGATTCATGTAGATGATTCTGCATTATGTAGCTACTGCAGTACATTGGTTTAGGTTGCTGTGTTCATCACTGTTACATTGTTGTATTTTTGTCTTTAACTTGTGATGATCATCTGTTCATCACTGTAGTCTTTGTAGTTGCTCTCTGTATACTTCCTATATGCCACCAGTTAGAAGGGTGCTTGTCTTAGAGTTTCAAAACCGTGGCATGCTTGTTGCCATCCCTGTTATGCAGTTGTTTGCATCTCCGTTTGCTACTCAGTTAATTGATTCATGGGCATTATCAACTGCTTGAGGTTTTTGCTTCACTTTGGGGTTCGCAGTTTCACTACTGCTTCTTCAACTTAAACTGGGTTTGTTGTATTGAGTTCTGTGTTGAGTTTCTTGAAATCTCCATCGCATACTAGTCGGTCTGTAACAGATATTTCACTGTTGCACTTGTTGCCTTTTTCATGGTGGCAATTAGTTTGCATCTGTATTCGTGCTGCCTTCTTTGACCTCACCTTTGTTTTGATACTGAAGCCTTGCCTTGTGGTTTTCTCTTTACAGTGGTGTGAGGTAGCTTGTATATTAATTAGCTGTCTTGACCACTTGAGATATTTAGATTTGTTTTCGAACTTCCTTGAGTTGAACCCGATTTCGGGATTTGACCTCGTGATCAATTGTGATTTTCTCTGAGCTTGTGTATCTCCTACGATAGTGGTGAGGCAGTACACGCGTGCGTGTACTGCAGCCCTATCAGATTTGGCATTTTTAAATTGATGTTTCGATTTGATGAATTGTTTCGTTGATTAATTTCAATGTTTTGGAGTTGTATTCTGATTTGGACTGTTGATATGTCGTTTTGACACTATTTAGTGTTATATATGCCGTTATCCAATTCTCGTATCGAGAGTTGGATATACGAGATTTCTGTGACTGTCGTCTATTTGACTATCTGATTATTATCGCTACTATGCACTAATAACTGAGTTTGAATTAGACTGACCCGTGTATTATTTTCTTCTGAATGTAATACTCGGGTCAGACCCGAGTTATTTCAGGTTGTAGATTTTCTTCTTTGAGTTGCTGTTCAGGATATGAAGACTTTTCACATCTTCTGAAGTTGTCATTGTCCTTTTGTAGTAGTCGTGTCATTGTATAGAACGATATGTATTCATGTATATTAGTTGATAATGTACTTGTATATATAACTTCTAGAGTCGACAGTTGTAGTTGTATCATATGTATCGTGTCAACTATATTGTAACTGACATCGGTTATATATATATGAGATTTTTGTTAATCTGTGTTCCGCATTTATATTATCTGTGTTATTGTTATATCTAATGTCCTAAACTACTATGAACTATCGTAGTTTGTTTTATACTGATAATTGGGTGTGTCGATGGGAGTAAATAAATAATAGATGAAAAATAAAAAGTATATACCACTCCTATCGAGATAACCAATATTAGTGTAAGGCCAATTACGGATGGTCGCTCCTATCCAGCCTTATTCTTCGTAATAATAGACAGTATTTCTTTTAATACTCTTTGTTATTATGAGCATAGAGGTGGGGCGTCACATCACATAAGAAAAAATTTCTTTTCAAAATTTTCTGTTGACATTTCTGTCGCTTTCTTTAAATCTTACTATTTTTCTTTTGGTTACATTTATCTGCTTTTACTTTTCTTTTATTATTTACATCCTATGTTCTTATTCTTTTCTTGTGAACATCACAAAAACATAAACAAAACGTACTATACTAATCATCACTGATTTACTACAATAGGAACTAAATGCTTACATAGGAGTACAGTCTCATAACTAAAAGAGAAAACAAGTCCTATTACGAAGCGATACTAGATAGGTAAATATACCAACTAAACACAGCTATCATCTAGGTCTAGTAGGCCTAGGACCATGTCCATCCTGACACAAAAAGGTCCTACTTTGCGAATCCAAGTAACTCATATGCTCCCTCTATCGCCTATTAATCGTTACTAACTTACGTTATATTACTCTCGATGAATAAGATCTATTCATCTCTTTCATTCCATACTCAAAATGGAATAACCAAATCTCATTTACTGCAATGAATAAGAATTTCAATCTATGCACTCTCTATCTAAAAAAACAACTAAGCTTTGGGAAATTTTCTCTTTACCTTTACCTTTCATTTCCCCCCCAACTAAGGTCTACCTATCCCAACCACGTGTGTCTTACTATCTTACTAATATCACTTCACTATTCTTCTATAGTCTGCACACATGAAGCAACATTCCTAGATTTTCACTAGTGTCATGTATACTTTACGGGAACTTTTATTATTACTACTAAAAGTAATCACTGTTATCTCCTACATGGCCTTACACTTTTCCCGTCACAACTAGGAAATGATTCCTATCTACTCCATATTTAAAAGTTTGGTTTGGTATTTATCATTTCATTTCAAAAATTAAAGCTTCTAAATTTTTGAAACATCAAATCCTAAAATTCTTGCCTTTAAGTGTTACTTTGAAGTTTCTATTAAATTCAAAGGTACTTGGTTACTTAACATTTTATCTTTCTAGACTTGCCTCTTTACAGCTCTTTGAATTTAAATTATTCCCCAAACCTAGAGGGAAAATTTACAAATTCAAAGTTCAAAACTTATTCCTCTTTTTCATTTTAAAGACCTTTAAAGCTTTCCAGAAAAAAATATGGATTCTTAAATTTAACTATTTACTAAGTTTTTCTCTTCCAAAAACTTATTTACTTTTTCACCAAACCATTTTTCTTTAAAACATGCATTGCTTGTCTTGACTTCCAAAAATGTCCTTATATGTTTTCAAAACATCTTCTTTTTATAGATTTTCAAATTTACAAAATCTGGAGTAGATAAGAACAATTATTTTATCAAAAATCACTTAAATTTCTTATTCTTCCAATTACCTAACCTTGGAGGAGTTTCTAACTGTAACAACCCATAAATTTTCAATAATTAAAGTTGTCAATTTAATAAGATTTTGGTAAATAAATTTGGAAGAAATAAAAACTTTGTAATTTAATAATGAAATGAATGCCAAAATGAAATGTAACGATGTATTTAAAAACTAATTATTAACAATTGAAATGAAATTACAATTTATTGAAGTAATGTAAATTGTTATACTTGGCTATAAATTTATGTAAGAAAACAAATGCAAACATTAAAATTATAAATGATTTAGTATGAAATAAATAACAATTGGATAAAGATTAGATATATAAGAATGGTAACATTTGTTTCTGAACAATGAATTCAAAAAGGGTGATTAAAAGTTATAGTAACGGTTGTAAGTTACTATTTAATTGGTCTATTAATTAAATTGTAAATGTTAGATTTGGGGTATAAAACTGAATATAAGTGAATAAATGTAAGTGTGGTATGAATAAATGAACTTGTATATAGTTTATGGTAATTGGATGAATTAAACATTTTGTAAGCAATTATGATAATTAGTGGACATAATAAACTTGAATGTAATATAAAGATAATGATAACATTTATTGCAAGTTACATTCTATTTAGGCTATAAAATGAACTAGAAATTTATTACATTTAAGTGTAAGTAAATGTTTGTTAACTTGGGATAGGACAGTAAATTGTAAAATGTGAATGTAATGAAATAAATGGAAATGCATATTTTATTCATAAGATAATATAAAAGAATGAAACCTATTTGAATGAAATAATGGAGTATTCAATCATAATAAATGTACACATTTAACAAATTCAATATAATTGAGAACAACTGATAATACAAAGGAAAGATGGATATTTGTATATATATTAATGTAATGAAATTTGTAGAGTGGTATAGACTTAATAAATGGATTAGAATTGAATCAAATCAGTTTATTTGAAATTTATTTATAACTTATGGGAATTCAATTTCAGAACAAATAGATTTATGGTAAGAGAATGAAATTAATTACTTTGCTAATTGAAATTTGGATGAATTGGGAAGTTATTAATGTATTAGTATCTAAACCAATGTTAATATGGATTTTTGGGAATTTAAACTTATACTTTTAATTTAGATAAAAATACAGTGTTTGCACGTAATGACTTTCTATATTTTATTTTCTATTTCCCTATGTTTGTTTCTCTAATTTTTATTTTCTATTTTATTTGTATAAACTTTGAATATATTCATTTGATCTTTGATTGATTTTTCTTTGAATAATAGCTTAGGAATTTCAAGAGATATAGGTTACCTGTTTTGTATATTTGTTGCCTTTTCATTGCGTGCAAACAAAGGAAAAAATATACAAGATTCTTCCTCCTTAAATTGTGCCTTTTTAATTTCTTGCCTTTTTATTCACCTACCCTCTTTATTTATTTTCTAGACGTGCATATCAAGTTGAAAATTCACATACAAAAATTTATTTCCCATCTCTTTCTTTTTTCATTTGCATTTAAAAATAAAATATATTGTACGTTTCTTTCTCCTTAACTTATGCCTTTCCGTTTCCCTAGCATTCATAACTCCTTAGCTGTTTCTTTTTTTTTTCTTCTATAGTCGTGTATTTCCTTTTGTCATTCACGTACAAAATTTATTTCCCATTATGATCTCATTTTCCATTTGCATTTAAGAATAAATTATACACAAGATTCTTTTCCTTTTTCTTACCATTCAAAATTCCTTAATTCTTGCCTTTTGTTTTCCTAACATTTATTTCTTTCCTTTAGCTGTGCCTTTTAATTGCAATTCATGTACAAAATTCATTCCATCTCTTCTCATTTGTTTCCCGAAGAAAAAAATTTACAGCAAGTTCTCATGGCTTCTCCTCCTTCTCTCTTTCCTTTTTTCTTTCTTTTGTTTTCTATTTTGTTCAAGCAAGGCTCGGTCATGCCTCCCTCCAGCACACCTCTATCCATCATGACCAAGCAACACAAGATGATGGTTGAACCCATATGTAGTGTAGCCAAGCCATTGATTAATTAAGGCAAGTTATGCCACTTTGATTCATTTATTTTTCCATTGTTTTAACCTCTATTCTTTTGTATTGAATCATATTCTTATGTATGTAATATTTGTTTGCATATAAAATTTGGATCTGATTCTCCATCCACTCAAAAATATAGTGGTGCCTTGTCGTGCCTTTTCGTGCTTTGCTGATTTTGGATCTGGATTTTGAATTTGATTCTAGCTTTAAAAAGGTGAGTTATTCACTCTAGACATACGTACTTTTATAATTGTGAATTGATGACAAGTTAATTGTATAAAATAATGTGTTATGTTCATACATGCCTGTGATATATTTATATGATGTTAAATACTGTTTATATGCCGGTTATATCATCTGTTATAATATTATTTGTATACTGTTATTTATTTCCTGCTTATCATCACTGCAAGTTCCCTATCACTATGGGTTTAAATGATACATACCCGAACGGACTTTAGAATAGGGAAAAATCGTTATGGGCTGAAATGATAGGCCTGAGCGATTTTTATTTATTTTATTTAACTTGGGATTGCGGGTTTGAAATGATAGAACCCGGATTTTTCTTTGTAAATTATGGATTGAAATGATATATTATCCGTATCACTTGACCTAGGTTAGAAAATATTATACAGACCCGTGGTTATTTTATATATTTTACTGGAAGTTTTAAGTATTTTGAAAATGTAAATTTGATATTTTAATTTAAATTTGGTTTTTAAAATGGTTTAATAAAGTGAAAAATGATTTTCTATGTATTAAAAATATTAAATAAATGAATGGAAATTTTGTGATTGGAAATATAACCTAATTTGGAAAGTGGAAAATAGGCACAAGGATAAATTTTCATAAAATTTTTGGCTGAAGGACAACAAGTTTCATTTTTAGGCTGAAGGACAAACTTTGAAAGGTAATTAGGCTGAAGGACAATGCTAAATACAACTAGCATTTTGTACAATGTAAAACTGGATATAATGCTAGTTATAATTAGCATTTTGTACAATGTTTGCACTGTACAAAATGCTACTATATTTAGCATTGTCCTTCAGCCTAATTTTCTTTCAAAGTTTGTCCTTCAGCCCAAAAATGAAACTTTGTGTCCTTCAGTCTAAATTTTTTTCAAAGTTTGTCCTTATGCCTAATTCCCTCATTTGGAAATATGTGATATTGATTAAGACAATATATGCTCTTTATTGTGAAAAATTAAATGTAAGTTAAAAATGAACATTTGATATATAATTTTAATTAATGTGATATTGATTAAGACAATAAATGCTCTTTATTGTGAAAAATAAAATGTAAGTTAAAAATGAACATTTGACATGTAATTTTAATTAATGGGAGATTGAATAAGAAAATAAATGCTCTTTATTGTGAAAATAAAATGTATGTTAAAAATGAACATTTGACATGTAATTTTAATTAATGGGATATTAATTAAGACAATAAATGCTCTTTATTGTGAAAATAAAATGTATGTTAAAATGAACATTTGACATGTAATTTTAATTAATGTGATACTGATTAAGACAATAAATGCTCTTTATTATGAAAAATAAAATGTAAGTTAAAAATGAACATTTGACATGTAATTTTAATTAATGGGAGATTGAATAAGACAATAAATGCTCTTTATTGTGAAAATCAAATGTAAGTTAAAAATGAACATTTGACATGTAATTTTAATTAATGGGATATTGTAACGACCCGCCATTCATTCTACAGAATGACGCATCATTAATAAGAAAGAAAGGGATAGAAAAAAGAAAAGAAGAGAAGAGAGAAAGAAACAACATCAGAATCTCAACAACGGAACGAATAAATTATATTAATAACATAAACTATTACATAGTATACAACAATTATCAGAGTTACACAGATTATACATCACATACTAGACAGTTATAAACATCTATCTAGACATTACAACTCAAATACATACAAGACACTATCACAGATCTCAATACAGCGGAATACTATCTATCTACGAACGCTGAAGCCTCCTGCTCCATTGCTTCTCCACAATTCGTCAATGCTAACCTGAATCCCTTGGCTACTCGTAAAAATTTGAGTACCCAAGAGTTTATAAAACAGAAAATAAACACTTGGGTCAAACATGGGTCTGGTGTGAGTAACAGGTTAAAGTTGCTTAACTTCGAAAACCATTTGAAAGAAAAGGTATATCGTAAGACTTCCCGCACATAAACACGGAAAAGTTTTTACCTTACGATAACCAAAACATTTGATAGGAAATCCAGTTATATTATATTAGAGTCTAGGGTTTTCAAGTAAAATACAGAAATAGCTGGAATGCTTACATCTCACGTTCCAACATAGTTGGGCACAATTAATACGTACGGCACTTATTGGAGTTTGGATTCCATACAATAGCAGGACTACCGGGGTACCGCCCGTCACAGTACGTGGCCTAGATCACCGTACCGAGGATCACGCCCAATCCCCTGCAACACAAAGCCGGAACCATCCCTTACTGGATAATTCCGAATAAAAATCACCCCACGGTTGTGTACATCAACTGCACCACTAAGCCGAAATAGAAAGGGACATCTAGACAGGGATGACCTTACTCTCAGTGGGTGCTACCCACGAAGCCTTGCTGCACCTCCCCTGTTTTAGCCATTCCCGGTTGATGAGGCTTGAGGCTACGATTACCTTTAATCAGAACACATCACTTAGAATGCTCAACATCCACTTGACGATGTTCTAAAAGCATTCAATCCATACAAGTTCGTTCCAGGTTCGAACGAAACCGAAGGCATTATCTCGTTACACTCATTTTGGAATCACCCTCAGAGTTAACGACAATAACCCTTGCACTCTGAATCTTCATCTTCACTTGAGATTCATGACCTATCGTTAGTTTGGATCGATGTGGTATTCGGATGTCCAAATCTGGAAACCCGATCCCGGTCTCATCGAAATCCAAAACGTATCTTTTAAGGCCAAGTTGTTTTAAAGTTAAAACAATTCAATTCTATTACCTATATACACATAGATAGATAATTCACAGATTCACAATAGATAATCAACATTATCATTATAAGCAGATAATTCGTATTATCATCATAAACAGATAATCCATACTATCATCAAAATAGATAATCCATATTATCATAAAATGCAACCAAAGCATCCATATCACGTAGCATTTCTTATCTCATTTGAGATCTTAAACCATTCAAGGCAAATCAATATCATCCATACATAAGAAATGATTTATTCATTTTAATTAATCATCCTTGATTAAGTAACATTTAATTACATTCAAGTAATTAGCATTAATTCCACAAATTAATTATTCTTAACCACTTATAGTAATTATCCTTTAATTACTTCATTAATTAATTAACTATAATTAATTACATTACTCCTTAATTAATTACATTAATTAATCACTTCATTTATTAATTATTCCTTAATTAATCAATTCTTAATTACATCATTAATTATATTAATTAATGATCCCTAATTACATTTTATTATTAATTACTTTATTTAAATTAATTACATTAAGTAATTAATCTTCAATTAGATCATAATTATTAATCACTCTTGATTAATCACATTCAGTAATTAACTACCCTTAATTACTTTATGAAATAAAATTAATTATTCCTTAATTAATTTCTTAATTAATCCCTTGATTAATTCCATTAAGTAATTAACTAACCTTAATTACTCTATTAATTATATCCAGTAATTATCCATTAATTACTTTCCTAAGTAATTGTACTTCAGTAAATTATATTAAGTAATTATACTTCACAAATCATTAAGTGATTATCTTAAATTAATTAATCTTAATTAATTAACTTAACTAATCAAATTAAACTCAATTAATTACAATGAGTAATTAATTTCTTAATTACTTCCATTAAGTAATTATATTTAAACAATTTTCATAAATGATTAACCTTAATTAATTAATCCATTTAATTATCAAAATTAGTCACATTAATTAATTATTTATTAAACCCAAGTTAATGATTAACTATTAACTATTCTTTAATTATTTTTCTTAAATAATTAGACTTTAATTAAACATTATTAATTACAAATTAATTAATTCTAATTACCAATAAATTAATCTCTAATTACTTAATTAACTAAGTACCTAACAATAACTTAATTAATCCTTAATTACTTGATTAATTTTCCTAACCATTAATTCTTAATTATCTTTAAGATAAAAACATTATCCTTATTAATAACTTAATTGTTATTAACAAATGCATTTGAAACCTTTTTCTTTTAAATCTATCTTTAAATTTCATTTCAAATAAAAGATTTCAAATAATTACAATTTTAACTTTAACAAACTTTACAACAATTTAAAAACCTTTTAAATCATATGTAAAGTTATACTTATCTTATAAAAGAAATTTTAAAAGAGTTTTAAACCAAATTTATTTTAAATTCAAATCATTTTAAATTACACTTTAAACATTTTAAAGTTGTTAAAACATTATAAATTTATAAACTTATTTATTTCAAACTAAGATACAAATTCAATTTGAGTCCATACTTCGAAATCTTATTTTAACTTTGTTTAAAATCTTGTTTTACATTTTTAAATTCATTTTAAATTTAAAAACAGACAGGTTATTAAAACCTGGCACAACAGATATGACCCGAGCCCATCTTCATTTACTTCGAGAGTTCCTTCGAGTTCCCTACCCAAAATCACGAGAATAACCCGAGTTGCTCCCCTTCTTTCCCCAAAAACATAACAGATACCCAGACGTGCACGTGCACGTGCACCAACCCACGGCGACGTTCCGACCATCTCTCCGGCATTCACCAAGCTGCAAACGATCTCAATGAACAACTCGACCAAACAGAACTACAAAATCGATGGTCAAATGAAAACGAGCAATCTCGAACAATACAGGAACCCATATCTTATTGGAATTCCATCACTGGTAGTCACCTCCGATCTCCAGGACTCACACCGTTCAACCCAAAGCCGCGCCATGATATCCAGCTCCGATCCCCCCCTATGCGATCCATCCCAGTTATCCATCAACGCCGTACAAAACTCAGAAATCAACACGACCAATCGACACGTCGAACCCTAGTTCATCGTCGTTCGGCCACCATGGTCAATAATAAAATCAACCACTATTTTTCTTGTGACCACCAGACCACCCTCTACCTCCAGCCTTGGTCACGACCACAATCATCCCTCCGTTCGTCGACAATCGATGTAAACCCAGATTCAAGTCATCTCAAGAATTCTCTACAACCCCAAACCTAAAAATCATGATTTCTTGTTCTAAATTCATTATTAACAATCACAAACCTTATTATGGATTCCCATCATGAAATCAAGATATTTGATTTTTTCTAAATTTTAAAAGTTTCACTGTAAATTTCATTTTAGAGGTAAATATTCAACCAATAAACTCGAAATCATTTTTATAAATAATGTTACCTCATTTTAAATATTTACTCTTCAGAAATCAAAGTCTAAAATGGCTTCTAATGGAAGATAGAAATTTTTGTTTGAAGTTTTTGAGTCTGTGATTATAACAGGGACAAGATATATATATACACAGTCATATACATCCATATATACAGGGTAGTTTCAATCATATTTCAGAAAAGAATCATTCATGCAAACATATTATATCATATCCATATAAATTTATCACATGCAATAGATTTAAACTGTTTTTAAAATAAAAGTTCATAGGAAAACAAGAACAGAGAATATTACAGGCATGCATAGAAATAAATATTCACATCAGACATTCACTTATATATACATGCAATACACATTTATATTCAACCATACTAGCATGCAACCAAATTATATTTAAAATTTTTAAAAGTTACTCACTAGATTTGAAGAAGACAGAGCCTCCAGATTTAATTTTGAAAAGCCTTTTGAAAACTTTGAACTCTTTTAAAAACTGAAACTCTTTTGCTCTAAAACTTTAATGCTGAAATGCCTTATCAACCAGAAATGCTTTTGCTCGAGTTAAAACTTTGTACTTGATTACAGACAGCATTGTATTTGCTTGCTCTCAAAACAGAGTTGAAGAAATGCAGGCTTTTGATTTTGGTTTGATTCCAGATTTGAAGAAATGATACAGGTTTTGATTGTTTTGATTTTTGAAGATGCTTAACAGGCTATTGAATTTGAATACATAGTGGTTTGAGAAGGATTGTTGATTACATGTTTTGTTTTGAGGAGGGTTTGATTTGTACAGGCTGAAAACATTTTCTCAAGTTTTGAAAGAGAAAATGGGAAAAGAATGAAGGTAAGGTAACATATGTATAAAGGCTGAAATGATTTAATAAAAATAAAAGAAAATTAAATTAAATGTGACACTTGTCCTATATCATATTTAACTAACTAACACTTGTAATAATGAGGCCTTAAAATAATAACACATGTCTTTTTAAGTTAATTAGTATTTATGTTAAAAGTAAATAAAAGCCCTTTTTCTCTATTTATTTAAATACTTATCTATATACAAATTATTTTAAAGAAACAAAACTAATTATAAAACCTTATTCAAATATCTTTAGAATGTCTATCTTTTGAATTTCTATTATAAATCCAAATTCATATTCAAATTAAATTTAAAAATCCAATTTAAAATCAAGTTATATATATACATATATAACTACCATTTAAATTTAAAATAACAATTCTATTTTCATAAAATCTATTTATGTTTATAAAAATAAAGTAATTGGTATACTACCCTGGCATTGCCTTGTGTGCCGTGTCACCTACCATATCGAGCTTTACTACGATTTGTGATTTCTCTCGTAGCCTGTGGAGTATAGAGGGTAGCCCCCATTTTGGGAGTATGCTAATACTGGATAGACTACTGGGACTATTACGTGTTAAGATGGAAAATGTAAACCCTTAATGCTATTTAAAAGTATGTTTATTTTATATTAGACGTTATTATAATAGCGAATATTACTACATAGTAGATAGTTTAACGGATCCTTAAAGAATGGGCGATCCCAAGCATTCTTTAAGTTACTTGTACCTTTTATTACAGTTCACTTGAGTTGGTTTACATTGTATAAGTATGTATGTCCTGACTCGAGTGTTTTGTGTTTTGCTTTACGCTCAGGTCAGACTGAGTGATACAACATTTGAGACTCACCTTTGGAGCTGGAGTTTTGCTTTGAAGATCCAAATATCTATTCATTTTGTTATCCAGTTGATTCCAGTTGTATTCTGAGTTGTACCTGATTATCATACTGTTACTCCTGTTGTATCTTGGTATTCCTATTGTATCTTACTTAACTCTGATGTATTTTTATAGTAGCTTCATAAACTACTATTTCTTCACTTCCGCTGCATTATATTACTCTGTGTCTGTGATCTGTGATTATTTATTTACTGTATATGATGAGTTTGCCAAATTTTTATTTACAACGCGGTATTTTGAGCAATTCAAGTCCGACATGTGTGGATGTGAATGGTTGAAAATATGGGGCCGTTACAGTTGGTATCAGAGCTCTGGATTTAGGCAAACTCAGCGTATAGAGTAAATTTAATTACAAAATCACTTTCGTTCGAACTTGAATTCCTTCTTCTTCGATTCGGTTTCCTTTGAATTTTGGAACGTTCCCTTCGGTTCCAAGTCCATTCTTGTCCTCCCCTATTCGTGTCTTCTTGATTCTGGAGTGTCCCATAACTCCACTCCGAATAATCTTTCTAATGAATTGGCGGTCCCACCAATATTCTAATGACTTGTAAAGGGGTGAAACTCCTTTACAAAAAGCATTGATTCACCGAAGATTTCTATATCCTCGGTTTAGATGCTAGTATCTCTTATTATTCCGAATTCTATCTCTTGAGATCGAATATAGATTTACCCTAGAAAATCCACAACGATCTTTTTCGTTAAGTCACGGTTGACCTGGTTAAGGTTACCCGCGATTTATATAGGCTTATCCATACTCCCTATTCTGTTGTTTAATCATTTTATCTTTTATCTCCAACTTATCTTCAAATCAGAATTCTCTTCGATTCGAGTCCATCAAATCTGAACCCCTATCCTTATTTTGAAAATTAATTTTGTATTTGAATTTTTTTTATTTAAAGATGTTTTATATATTGTGTTGTTTGAGTTGTTGATGTTGATTTGGGTTTCCGATCGATTCGTCTGATCAACGCTATCGGTAGGATCTCCAAAACACTTGAACAGAACAAACTGACACATTAAGGTTTTTAAATTTAGTAGATGGATAAATTTCGTATAATTATAATATGTATAAGGTTAATTTTCTGAATTTTTGATAATTAATGGAATTGGGTGTTAAGAAATAATATTTAGCTTTGCATGTATTTTATAATCATTGGCTTTAGTTTCATATCTAAATAATTAAACATGGCTATAAATTAATTTGGAAATTTAAATGAATTTAAAACAAGAATTGAGAATTTAATTTCCGATGATTTCGAACTTTGTTTTAAAAGTTTTAAAAGGATATGTTATTTAAAAGTATTTCTGGTAGAAATTGTTTCAAAGGATTTTTAATTTGTAAATCAGTGCTTTTTTCTTTGTCCCTGGAAAATAATTTCGGTGATCACTGCAGCATCATCGACATTCATTTTCGAGTTTCGAAGTGAAGAGACCATTCTGTAGTTTTGCTATAATTTTTCTTTGGAGAATTTAATTGATTTGAATTTCTAAATATGACTTAACTAATATTATATAGATGTATGATTTAAATTTGATTTGATATATATTGTGTATGTATATATATATATATTTATTTCTAAATAGTTTGAAGTTAATCGAAAATCTAATTCTTAAATTTTATCTTAAAGGATAATTTCAACTATAAAAGTTTGAATAAATATGTAAACTTGAATAATTGAAATTGAAGAATTTATTTGTATAATATTCTATTAAATTCCAATACTAGTGCAAACCCGTGCTTCGCATACGGGTCGTAGCTATATTTATTTTTGTAGTTATTGTTGAAACTTTGTATTATTGTAGGACTATCGATAATTAACTTGAGTATTTCTCGTTTCTTGACGGATGCTTAAGATAGTGTCCAAAAGGAGATTTTGTTTAGCAATTGTTTTATTATAAATGTCAAATTATGTTGTAATCAATGTAGTAAATAGATGTATCAATTTTTTATGTTCATGAAACTGGCTTGATGGCAAAAGATATAACCATACATATTGTCCACAAAGATCCTTCAAATAAATCAAGTAAATAAACTGATGAATCAAGTTACAGTAATAAGTCCCTTATGAAGAAAATTTGTTCACTTGAAATTGCTTATATGTTGCAACTATGTTAACTTATCATGTGCCTAGACTAAAAATAGGTTATAAAATATCTCATGTTAGCATATATAAGTTAAAAATTAAAGGGAGAAATAAGTTGCCTGTAAATAAAAGGAGAAAAGGAGAGCAAATATCTTGATGACGCTTTGGTTGAACTACAACAGAGATTAAGCATAATATCATAAGACATGATGTTAGAAATTAAATGAGTAACACTACATGTATAATATTTTAGTTTTATAGGATGTGAGAGCACAGAGATGAGGAAATAAAAAATCAATAGCACTCATCCCACATCGGCATCTTTGAATATTTTTTGCAACATTTAATAGCCAATTTTGGTTCTAGTCGTGATGCCTTTTTTCACAGTAAATTAGATTACTTAATAGTACACTGTTTGGGTGAATTCACCACTTCTTTGGTCATTAAAACCATAGATGTGCCCCTTCACATGATTGACTATTAATAGAGATTTTTTAGACGATTCAAATCTTTCCTGACTACAAAGCCCGAATACTTGATTCTTAAAAGATAGTTGAGCTTACATTTCCATGTATGTTAATTGTTCAATGGAGTAGTGAGTTTGTTGAAAATTTTTGTAGTTGTAAAAAACCGATTCGCCTTTTTTTGTTTACATCTCAAAACTTAAAACAATAAAGTCATTCCTCAAGAGCAATCAAATTCTACATGTGTTTTGATAAAGTCTTTGTTTGGAAAAGAAAGTCCATAGATTTGAAAATCACGCAACTTTCACAAGCACCAGAAGAATATAAATTGCTTAAACTTCATATCTAAGCATATGGAAAAAACTAATATAAATAGATGAAAGAACATTTTAGAACCCTATAATGCAACTCAAATGTTACTGATAAGGTATTTGATTAGCGTACAGTTAGAAGAAAATAACTCTTGGCAAGAATAAATGTTGTCACAAAGCTCAATACAATAGTACTAAATTTATATACACCCATCATAAAGCAGGAACTAAGATATAAGATGTATAGTACTACAAACTATGACAATGCATGTGGGCCACTTTTCATTGAGTGTTATATTCCTCATACAATCAAATCCATGCTGACAGGAATCTTGTAAGCTATAAATGGCCAATTGCACCTACGCGAAGCCTTGCACTCTCTATCATTGTTGAAGTTCAAAGTGCACAACCATATATCTGTCATGACTAATTGCCAAAATTTTCAATTTTGTATTGTGAAATCTCTCAATAACAGAAGCATCTATATAAAAGTGGTATTAGATATACATACCCAAAGTACAAAGGTGAAAATGACAATCTTATTTCTAAATAGGATCGCAGCAGTAAAGCAAAAACCAAATTACCGATTATGTTACCGAAGTTGAGTATTTATTTCATTGGCGGAAAAATCGATTAATAAAAGAAAATGGAATTTATAACTTCCATGATATATCATATAAGATATTTACTGCAAGAGATCCTTAATGTTACTGGCCAATATCCTCAATTTAACAATATGAGAACGAAAATTTCTTAAGACAGAAGAATTATTTTGTACTAAAGATGTTTTATCCAAGTTCTAAATTCATAGAAACATTTAAATGAATACTTTTAGGAGCTAAGTAATGTTAAATAGGATTAAAAAATCCCAGTGTATGATAAGAGAAGTATAAACAGGTCTCATCCAAAATAAACATGATATAGTAGTAACATTTTTAGTCCACGTCTTTTTAAGGGGCTTTGAAATTCTTTGACCTCATAATTTATATGGTTAGTACTTTAGTATTTATATTAATCTTATGCATATGTGACTCTCAAACATTGACAGAAAATCATAAACAAAAACAAAATATAGTATAAGTTTCCAATTAAATATAAATACTTTTAGAGACTATTATAAACATGCATCACCGCAAATCAACTATATGTGTGTATATGTATATGTATATGTAAACACAAAGCAACTTATATCAAAACATATCTAAATTCACATCGATCTTAAAAATGTTACTAAAAAGAAAGGTTTTAGCAATAGTGTACGTATATGTATGGACTTAAGCAGGGAAGACAACTCGAAACAGCTATTTATAATAGACAAAACGAATTGCAAACCTAAAGCAACTTATATCAAATTATATCTAGGCATTGTGTTTCATCGATCTTAAACGTGACTGTAGCATTACACATAACCTACGCATTGCACAACTGAAGCTTGATCATAACTTTGTAAAAACAGCATAACAATGAATATATATGTATAAAATGATATATAAAGAGTAAGAATTCAACCTATCCTCTTAGAAGTTTGACGCTTTGGCTTGGTAGTTTTTTTCTGGTCCGAAAATGGTATGGCTGCATACATTAAATAATCATCAGATATATGGAATCTGAAAATACAACATGGATAGGTAAAAAGCAAAACACATTATTCCTACATAACTAATTCATTTTGTATATAAAATAATCCAAACATATATTGTAAATATAAATTATATGATATTATTCATGGATATGACCTCTTCTTTCTAAAAGCTAAAGTAGTAGAAACCTTTAAAGTAGTTTCTACGTCACATTTTCAAACAAAGATGCTTATTGCTTTAACAATTGAAGGGACTTTCGCAAATGGAAATTACCGTTCATATGGTTTATACGCACATGAGAAATAATCATGGATTAAAATCACACATGCTAGATAATTGATATTTTCATGCTAAAAGGTAATTTTTCTAATTTATGCATAAATTATCGTTTGCATTCTAGATAGTTCAGCATGGCGGTCGAATAATAATCGACTTAAAGTAATGCATTGAAATTAAATATGTTTATATTGATGTTAATTTCAAAATGATTTTTTATTGAATTTAAAGTTATTAAGAGAAAAGGAGTTACCATGAAATAGTTTTACTAACTTGATCAACTTCACTAATATTAACCACAAAAAGGAATAGATCTGCATAATCAAGTACCATCAATCAGCCTCCTAGGATCCACTATCAAAAAGAATTCACCTTTTGCAAAACACAAAATAACAATAATCATTTGAATTTGCCTGTGCTTAATAAAGCAATATCAAAAGATTGAAAGGATACTAAGATGTTGTAAAAAACAAAGTTCAGATATAACTATTTCCATGATAATTAATTTTGTCTTTCATTTTCATTCTCCATACTTTTTACACTAATTAGTGAAGATACCATGTTATGACTTCCTACTGGAGAAAGACTCCTATATTTACTGTTTTGGAATCCTATAGATTTAACAATTACATTAAAGAGTCCCAAAGTTAATATGCATTAGACAAACTCACGTATATGTAGAAAATATGAGCGATCTTGATCCATAAAACCAAACTATACATCATTTTTCATTTTGGTATTCAAGGAAGTGATGTAATGAGTTAATGCTTAGATCAAATGTGCGTGTTTATGTGTGTGTGCTGAACGAAGCTGAAATAAATTAATAGAAAACGGTATGTATGTACCTTGCATATCGAAGTTACCAAAAAGACGGCATCTGATAGTTTTGATTCCTCAATCTGCATAATTAATGGATATCAAATCTTAATAATAATCATAGTGATGAATAGAATGAAATCATTACTAAAATCGTTCTAAAAAATTCCCAAAACACCAAAGCCAAAACCCAAGTTCTGCCATGCTTGCAAACATGTAATATGATATATTGAAAAAAATTTACAAAAAAATTTCATTTTCCTTTATCAAAAGTTAATCGTATAAAATTAAACTGGTTTTCTCACCATTTTTCTACCAAGCACAAAGAATTCACGCTCGTAATATTAACTAGGGTCAATAAATAAGAGATACAATAGGTAGTGTTTTCTGTTTCAAATAAGGTTTCAATAGAAAATTATTGAATTGAATCTCCATGGCTTCATAAATCTTAACAAAAAATTAAACAGTTCAAGTAGCAAAAATTTAACAAAAAATTAAACGTACAGCTCCTCTACAGGTTTAAACCCAGTTTAACCAAGCTTGGGCAAGATCGGCCGCACTGAAATCAGACGCAAAATTAAAAAAACGACAACAATCCCTTACGGCATGTGACAAAAATGGTGAAGAACAGTGATTTTCCTTGGTCATACCTTGTTTATTGTTCTTGCGCCAAAGCCAAAAGAAGGAAGGTGCGAAGAGATGTACAGCTGAAAACGACGTTGAGGTCGAGGGTAGGGCAGAGGACGTGGTGGTAAATTTGGGGCAAAGGAACAACCGAAGCCGAAATCGAAGGGAATCTCTCGAGTGGCGAAGGGAACAAAGGAAAAGGAGTGGAAGGGGAGAAAATGGGAAGGGCATTCGATCGGCAGTGAGCAGCGTCAATTGAGAGGAGAGAAGAAGAGACCGAAAGAGGGGAAGGGTTTGCGGATGAAAATGAGAATACGCGTAAAGTGGGAGACGGTTCGGTTATCCAAATTCAAGGGGATATAGTATAGATTAGGGGACTGTTCAGTTGCCAAATTTCAAGGGGTCTGTGTGAGCTTGAAATTTAACTCACTAATAATAATATAATATAGATAACTTAACTAAATTATTAAAAGTTAAATATGTAATTGAAAAACATACAATATAAAGGGGATTTATAAATAAAATTTGAGTGGTTATAATAAATGTTATACACTTAAATTTTAGTTATAAAGGATCAATAGAGGTAAATAGAGAAAAAGGGTTAATTGAATAATTTACAATATAATGATATTTAAGAAATTATAAATAAATTGAAATAGTTATAATAAGTGAAATAAACTTAATATATATAGGATTTGATATATTAAGTGGAATAAATATAAGAATAAATTGGAGTAAAGAAGAATGAAATTTAATGAATAAAGATGAATATAATAAATGATTGTTCAAATTCATGACTTTATAAATTGTTGATTTGATGATGAGATAATGAGATTTATAAATAATTAAGATTTATTTAACTTAAGAAAGAAAATCAAATGGATGACATTAATTATTAATGTATGTTGAAATTTCCATGGTTTCAAAACAATTCAATATAAAATTCTCATGGCAGTACCCACCTTACCTCTTGTCCTACCACCATCCCCTCCCGTACCTCCTGTCCTTCCACCATCCCCTCCCGTACCTCCCCTGTCCTCCTCTAATCAAACGTCTGCTCCATCATTTCGTCCTGCTCCTGACCCCCCTCCACCCCCTTTGCCGTCATCGTCTTCCCCCATTGACCCATCTTCATGTCAGAATCCTAAACCACCTTCTCCTCTCCCCCCCTATCCTTTACAACCATCTCAACTGCAATGGACTTCCCTTTTCAAGCGTAAACCTAGTAATGCAGGGAAGTACATTCCAGTTGATATGTCCCCCAAGTTCATGAATGAGATTATGATTCCACTTTCTTGCGTCATTCAAGCTGGAGCAGAAGTGTGGAGCAGTTACCTTGTTGGGTTTTTTCTTGACAAACCACTTCCGTACTCCACTGTCATTAACTTCCTAAAGAAATATTGGAAATTGAAGGGAGCGATCAAAGTGCGATCCAATGGTTTTTTATTTTTGTTTCACCTTATTTGTGATGTAGATAGGACTAGAATCTTGCAGGGAGACCCGATAGTCATGCGTAATAAGCTATTTATTGTTAAACAATGGGATCCTTTTGTTGGTAATGCTTGTGCGACCATTTCATCTGTGCTAGTGTGGGTTAAATTATCTAATATTCCAATGTTTGTGTGGTCTCATTGTGGCATTAATTGGTTAGCAAGCAGATTGGGAGGCTAGTTTGTATGGATGAATCTACTGAACAAATGGAGAGACTGTCTTTTGCAAAGTGTTTAATTGAAATAAAACCGGATCGCACACTCATTGATTCCTTTCCAGTTCAACTTCTTGATGGAGGAACCCAATATATTCATATTGATTATCATAGGAAGCCAGACATTTGTACTAATTGTTGCATTTTTGGACATTCGGAGTCCAACGGTGAAAAGATTTTGTCTTCTGTTTCAGTGGAGAAGATCGAACAGAGAATTACTACTGAAGCAGTCACTGGAAAAGAAGCTAAAGAAAATACAAAAGATAATGGTTTTATGTTTAGACAATGAAAACAAAAATGGCAACTGGTGAGCAAATCTAGAAAGAAGAAAAATAAATTTTCCATTATGAAAAATCAGTTGTTGGATGTTAATGAAGTTAACAACACTGATACATCTAAGATGTCAGTTGGTAAAGAAGTTGAGGAAGGTGAGATAGTAAATGGTATTCCTGTTTAGTCATCTGGACATGGAGAAGTAAATGATTATGAAAACTATGAAATTCTGAAAAATAATGGTTTTCATATTCTAACTGGGATGAGTGGAATGATACTGAAGTGGATTTATGCAAAACTTATGGCTCTGAAAAGAATATTAGTGATGATGATAATGGTTCTGGTGAACATGAACATTCAAAAGCCAAAATAATTAGTAACTCAACTCTTCTATCTGCTGATGGTAATCTTGAAACTGTTTACCCAGTGATCTACGATAATTCAGAAAGTAATCCCATCTCTTTCTCTCCATGTAAAACCAAACCTAGTTTGTCTTCTGTTCCATCTACCTTGATCGAAGAATCTTCTTATCTCTTAAACCAAAATTCAACTGACCAAGTTAAAATGAATGTAACTCTCCAATCTGCTGAAGGTGAACTTGAAGTTGTGTTCCCTGAAGTTTCCATCATTTCAGATAGCAATTCCATCCCTTTCCCTCCATGCAACACCAATGTTGATTCTGCATTGTTCAAAGTTATCCCCTCATCAAATCCAACTTTAATTTCTTCATCACCATCTTATAACAAAGAGAGCTCTAGTGCCTTAAGCCAAATTCCAACAACTCGAGTCAAGTCTGTGCATGTTACCTCTGTGCATGTGCACAATCCAAATGATGCCAATGATAATCCTACTTCTTCTTCTACTCCTCCTTCTAAACTTACTGAAATCCTCCATGAAACTAATCTACCATATAATCACATTTCTGCTCCTCAAGCATGGAAACCCCCTTCCTCCAGTAAAGCTAATCAACTACTGCTGTTAAATTTAAGCAATTCGCCAGATCGAAACAGTAAGGCAACTTCTAATCTGCCTAATGACCTGGATCTCAACCCTTGTGTTGGAAATGCAACTACCACTTCCCTTCCGGTAACAAATGTCCAATCTTCACCCCTAACCAGGGGTGGCAAGAAGAAACTACAACAAAAACAATTGTTTGCTCAATGATGAACAACATTGGAGCATGGAATATTAGAGGTGCCCACTCGGAAGTAAAATTAAACCAATGCAAACAAATTATTTCTGTTCATTCGTTGAGTCTTTTTGCGATTCTTGAAACTAAGCTTAATGCTTCTTTCTCGTCCAAGGCAGCTACTTTCATTAATCCGACTTGGAAAATGATAAATAATCTTTCTGATGCTCCCTACGGTAGAATTCTAATATTATTTAACCCGTCTATCCTTCAGGTAAATCCTATCTTGACAACTTCTCAGCTCATCCACCTTCACTGTATTCATCTCTCAACTTCAACTTCCTTTTACATTACAGTCATCTATGGTCATAACTCTGTTATAGCTAGACAATCATATCTCTCTCTTCTCCCTTCTTTGAGACAAGAAACTCACCCGTGGATAGTTATTGGTGACTTCAATTGCTCCTTCCTATTAACTCATAAGCAAGGTGGAAATCCCTTATCTCTCCATCAAATTAGACCTCTTTGCAGTGCTATCTCCCAATCTAACCTTATTGAAATAAATTCTGTCGGTGCCCCCTTCACATGGAATAATTCTCGTAGACTTTCCCCTCGTACCTTCTCCAAAATTGATTTCTCCTTTTCGAATCTCATTGCTCTTTCCAGATGGCCTAATATGTTTAATCTCATCCCAATGCCTGGCTTATCGGATCACTCTCCCCAGATATTAACCTTTGGTGCTGCCATGAGAAAAAGAAATACAAATTTTAATTTTTTTAATGCATGGGTTAACCACCCTGACTATTTTCAAATTGTTAACAAGGCATGGTCAACTAATTGTTTTGGTAATCCTATGTTTATCTTGCAGTCCAAGCTGAAAGTTGTTAAAGCTGAATTGAAAGCATGGGCTTCGAGCAAGTTTGGTCTGGGCAATATAGCATCCTCCTCTCTCTCAACTGAACTCTGATTGGTTCAGGAGTCTATGTTGAGTGACACATCAAATAGTGAACTGACAGGAAAAGAGGCAACTTTATCATCCCAACTTTTTGAGGCATTAAAGATTGAAGCGGATATGGTTAAACAGAAGTCGAGGCTTAAGTGGTATAAGGATGGTGATAGAAACTTTGCTTTCTACCATTCCTCTCTTAAAGCCAAGCAGTCTAGAGAGCTGATCAGTACCCTTATTGATGAAAATGGTGAGTACATTAATGACCCTGACCTTATTGCTAACATGTTCCTTGATCATTTCAGTAATATGCTTGGAAACTGTAATCAAGTCTACCCATCGCTTGAGCTTCTGGATTCGATTAATATTCCCACAATATCCTCTGAAGACAATGCCTTCCTCTGCTCTGCTATTTCTGACAGTGAAATTAAATCCGCCCTTTTTTCCCTGAATGCTAATTCCTGTGGCGGTCTTGATGGCTTCAATGCTTTCTTCTTTACCACCTCCTGGGAAATTGTTGGCCAAACTTTCTTGAAGGCCATTCATAATTTCTTTAACAAGTGCAAAATGATAGGGTCTGTTAATGCCACTAACATTGCCCTTATCCCTAAGGCGAAGAACGCTTGTAGAGTTTCTGACTTCAGACCGATATCTTGTTGTAACACTATTTACAAGTGCATTTCGAAAATTATAGCTAATAGGCTCAAAATGGTACTTGATAGGGTCATTTCCTCCAACCAAGCTGCATTTCTAAAAGATAGAAGCATTCTGGATAACGTTTTGATGTCTCACGAATTGTTGAAGGGATATAACAACTCTCATGTATCTCCCAGAGCTATGTTCAAGCTTGATATTTCGAAAGCATTCGACTCTCTGCATTGGGACTCTATAGTTAGAATCATGGGGTTGATAAATTTCCCCAAACATTTTGTAGCGTGGATTCACTCCTGCATATCTACCCCTAGGTATTCGATAATGGTCAACAACTATAATGTTGGATTTTTTTCAAGGAAAACAGGGTATTAGACAGGGCGACCCGATGTCTGCTTACTTATTTATTCTCGTGATGGAAATTCTCACTCAAATTCTTATCCAACTCGTCAATGAAGGTCGTTTTTCGACTCATCCGAAATGTAAGGCTCCCCTTGTCACTTCCTTAATGTTTGCTGATAAATTTTACAAATTATCAGGCTTAGCCATTAATTTATCAAAATCTGAATTAATGATAGCTGGTGTTAACACGGCTATAATTTCTCAAATCACTAGCTTCACTGGCATCTCGCATGCTGCAGAGACTTCAATGTACCTTGGCATTCCTTTAGCGACTTCGAGAATTTCGTATGCTCAGTGTATTCCTCTTTATAATAGAATTACTGCTAGACTTTCAACTTGGACTTCCAGATTGCTTAGTCAGGCTGGAAGGCTAACTCTAATAAACTCCATAATCTTCGCCATGACTGTGTATTGGTCTCGTCCCTTCATCCTTCCTACCAAGTTAATCAAAATGATAAGGTCTACTATGTCAAATTTTTTCTGGCATGGATCGATCAATTCCAACAAGCTCTCCCCATGTGCCTTCTCCAATCTTGAAAGGCCAAAATCCAAAGGTGGTCTTGGAATTAAAAACATGCTTCTGTGGAATCGTGCGGCTAAGGTTTATCACATTGACAATCTTTTGAATCATAAAGATTGTTTATGGGTGAATTGGTCATACAAATATATCATTGGCAACAAAAACTTTTGGACCATGGATATTCCTCAGTCGTGTAGCTGGACATGGCGTAGTATCCTCAAAATTAGATCTGATATTCTCCCATTTGCTAGAAGTAAAATTGGTTATAATGGTCGTATGTCTTTCTGGCATGACCCATTGGTTAAGGATGGTACAATATTATGTCTCACTCTTACGTATAACCAACAATTGCAATCTGGTATTAGTTCTAATGCTCTGGCTCTAGATTGTATTAATTATGGTAAAGTTGATCTCCCTTTTTCCAGCAATCTGAGTGTTAGACAACTATGGAATCAGTTGAGAGATAGACATGTTAATATTCATCCTGATGATGGTATATCATGGTCTTGTTGCAATGGCAGATTCATGATTGGTTCAATGTATAAACAATTCGTTTGTGGCTCTAATACTGCTTTGCTCGGTTGGTATAAACGTATTTGGTTGAATCACACATCTTAAAGTCAGAACCTTATGTTATGGAAGATATTTCCTAATGCTTTAAAAACTAAAATTAAACTGAGACAGAGAGGTCTCACCATTGATACAGCGTGCAGCTTTTGCCATGCTGCGGATGAGGACATGCTTCACCTTTTCTTCAACTGTTCTTATGTTCACAGTTTATGGTGCTTAACAAATTCCTTCATATCTAGTAGGTGTGTAGCAAATGACAGTGAGGAAGAGTGGGATATCATATTCAAGGCAACTAGATGGAGAGGTGAACCAGCCTACATTTTGCTGTTCACGCTTAAGATATTCATTACATCGATATGGGAAGAGAGAAATGCTATAATATTCTATGCTAAAAGGAAATCTTATACTCATATGCAAGACAATATCATTGGGAGATTGAAGTTTGGTATTGCTGCTTCAAGTCATCGATTTGAACCTTGGTTCTTGTCTTCCTTATCCAGATCTTAATGGTCTGCTTGTTCTGTGTTGTGTTTAGGTTTTTCTGTGTTTTATTTCTTTTCTTTGATATGCCTGTTTCCTTTGTTTTCTAAGTTCCTTTGTTGTTCTCCGTTCCTGGTATATCAATAAAAATGGTAGGGGCCCATTTCTAACCCCGCTGGCTTTGCCAAAAAAAAAAGAAATTTCCATGGTTTTAGATTTATTATCTTCTTTGCTTTCCAATCTCTTTTCTTTCAGGTTGTTTCTTTTCTCCTACCTTCTTCCTTTCCGGGGACGAAAAGTTTTGAGTGGGGGAGAGTGTAACAACCCGTAAATTTTCAATAATTAAAGTTGTCAATTTAATAAGATTTTGGTAAATAAATTTGGATGAAATAAAAACTTTGTAATTTAATAATGAAATGAATGCCAAAATGAAATGTAACAATGTATTTAAAAGCTAATTATTAACAATTGAAATGAAATTACAATTTATTGAAGTAATGTAAATTGTTATACTTGGCTATAAATTTATGTAAAAAACAAATGCAAACATTAAAATTTATAAATGATTTAGTATGAAATAAATGATCATTGGATAAAGATTAGATATATAAGAATGGTAACATATGTTTGTGAACAATGAATTCAAAAAGGTTGATTAAAAGTTATAGTAACGGTTGTAAGTTACTATTTAATTGGTCTATTAATTAAATTGTAAATGTTAGATTTGGTGTATAAAACTGAATATAAGTGAATAAATGTAAGTGTGGTATGAATAAATGAATTTGTATATAGTTTATGGTAATTAGATGAATTAAACATTTTGTAAGCAATTATGATAATTAGTGGACATAATAAACTTGAATGTAATATAAAGATAATGATAACATTTATTGCAAGTTACATTCTATTTAGGCTATAAAATGAACTGGAAATTTATTACATTTAAGTGTAAGTAAATGTTCGTTAACTTGGGATAGGACAGTTGTAACGCCCCACCCCGAGACCCACCTTAGTAAAGAGAATTAACAAGTAATTCCGTCTACTGAAGCGGAGAATAGGGCTGGTTAAGGGCGACTATCTATAATTTTGTCTTAAACATCTACTGAATACGTCGATAAATGCAATATAATTTTTCTTTTCTACTCAAGTGGATCGACATACCCAGTAAATGCATAATCCAAAACTATAGGTAGCTAATGGATCTATCAGAACAAAATACAATAACTGAATGTAGATTACATCATAGAACAGTAACCAATATCATATATATATATATACACTGATACATGTTCAGTACAATACAATATGAATACATTAATGGTGGTACACGACCACACCATATACATTGAATTAATTGTGAATATATCAGAGTCAAGCGGAAAGAAATATAAACTACACAAAAGTGCAAGGGTGATATCCAAGCAGATGCATCGAAGCAAAGTCCCGTAACTGATAGCTAACCTGAAACAACTCGGTCTGACCCGAGTATAAAGTACATGGGTCAGTCTAGCTAAAATAATCAGTTAATGAGGATAGACGATAATATGAAGCATAAGATACAAGGTGATAATTCTTTTCAAATGAGAAGAGGCAACAGAAAGAATACAACCCATGACTTAAGTGAAATAATGTCACTTAAGTATACAAAGACCTCAAAAGAGGTAAGTTCAATAATAATACTCAAATAATATAAATATTCGCCATATATCATCGGCGACATCCCAAAATGTCTACATGGTTTCCATGAGCCATATCTTCTCAAAAGGTGAAACATCAATACAAAATCTCACCAAAAAGGCAAACATAAGACATTCTCAAGTAGGATGATCCAAAACTCAAATATAAAAGAATCTCCAAACTCAATTATACCTCATCTCATCGGTATAAATGTATATACATCTCAATCTCAACTCGCCAGAATGGCAAGGCCTAGAATATCCTATAAAATCATGAAATCATCCAAACTCATAACTCAAGGAACTCGATAAGAGTTCAAAACATCATAATTGAAATCACCATATATATAACATCTCATATAGCACTAGGCTATCGATGTAATAAAACATCTTAAAAAGGTGAAATCACAATAAAACAATAAATCCGGATTGGCCAAATCCCCGATTGTAATACCGAAGCAATGCTGCACGTGCTAAACTCAAACGGCCGAAGCCTCAGACAAGGTCGCTAACACCTCCCAAAGCATTTCGTCCTCATGACAAGGTCGCTGACACCTCTTCAAGCCATTTTGTCAGCCCTAACAAGGTCGCTAACACCTCCCAAAGCAGTTCGTCATCATGACAAGGTCGCTAACACCTCTCAAAGCAGTTCTGTTAGGTAAACATCGTGAATGTGTCACAAACTCATGGATAGGAACCCGAAAAGTGTTAACGTGTGTCCCATACCACACATTCGCACTTAGCGGTTTACTAGCCGTTAGTCGATGCCACACTAGAAACATCATAAAATTCAGAAAATTATCTCGCCTAGTCTCATTGGCGAGTGATAAAGAGACACCATACTTGTCTCATCTCATCGACAAGTATTAAATGGCATCGTAACTTGTCTCATCTCATCGACAAGTGAAGACATCATGATGGTTCCTCATAAACCATAAATCTCAAAATATGAAATCATAAACTCAAGACTTGCCTTATATCATTGGCAAGTAAACAAAACATCGTGATGGTTCTCATCGACCATACTCCTGCATAGGAGATCTCAAACCATAATACTTTCCAAATATTGGCCATCTTAAATAATTCCAATAAATAGGAATTATAAAACTCAAAATACGCCATAAAATGGCAAAACATATCAGAATCAATAATCTCAAATAGCTTCGATCGTACAAGTCCGGAATTAACCGAAACAGTAAACGCACATGTCCCATACCACGTGTTTTACTGAATCGTTTAATTCTCTTTCTCATACGTTTGAATAGTGTAAAAGTGTATGTTTTATATCTAAAATATTTTACTAGAGAAAACAAGCTTCTAACTTATTCCCAAAAAGATTAATAAAACAAATATTTGAAATCCCTTTATTATAGGGAATAAATATGTTTTTTTTATATTAGAAAAATAATTTTAAAATACTATAGAATAATAATTTGAAATGTCCATTTATTTCGAAAATCACCTCAAAAATGGTTTAGTTAAAACCGTACTCGAAAACAATGAAAAACAAGAAAGATAACTCAAGACCCATAACTTGAGTTCAATATGAATTCAATTCAAATTTAACCCAAATTCAATTCAAATTCTATTTAAATTTGAATTTCAAATTCTCCAAATATAACTAACCTATTGATAGGCATCATAGCCCTTAAAAAAAATCTTAAAAACATCACCAATACCAAAAGAGAATAAGAGTAAAACGGGCTAATACAATTCTAAGGTCAATGTTTGTTGTTGCTGTCATCTTGCTCTCAGGACAGCAATATATAACCATAATTTTCCCAAGAAAACTTCAAAACTCCAGAAAACACAATGAACGAAACTTATAGCACATGATCTAAGCTTTCCGAAACATTCAAAAATATCAAAATCGGTTAAGAAACAAAGAAGTTATGGTCAAATTGGTTTCAGTTTCAAACACAGAGCACATATTGGTTTTGCTCTCGGGTTAGCAGTAGAAAAATTTGTTTTTGACATAGCTAACCTCTAAACTAAAGAAAACTCAAAACATGAAAGTTGTAGAACATGATTTAACCTTTCCAGAACATCCAAAACTATCAAAATCGGATCAAAAATGAAGAAGTTATGGCCAATTTAGTTTCAGCCTTAAGCACAGAGCAAATATTGCTTTTGCTCTCGGGACAACAATAGAAAAATTAGATTTTGACAAAGCAAACATCAAAATTACAGAAAATACAATACATGAAAGTTGTTCCTTATAAATATACCTTCCTACTGAAAAAAATCACACTCAATTTCGATTTAACGTTCAAAAGTTATGGTGATTTGAAGGTCAGGTTTCAACAAAACAAATTGCACAGAGCAGAACTGTATACATCAGATTCAAACTAAATTTCGACCCTATAAACAATAAAATTTCAGAAAGTAATTAAAAGAGAAGTTGTAGCTAATGGAATGTT
Source organism: Allium fistulosum (assembly GCA_030737815.1). NCBI lineage: Eukaryota > Viridiplantae > Streptophyta > Magnoliopsida > Asparagales > Amaryllidaceae > Allium > Allium fistulosum. The sequence goes on along the minus strand of CM060908.1, from coordinate 184,120,245 downwards.
CTTTCAACTGCAAAAAGATTGAGTTAATTCGGGTAAATATGCACTAAGATATTGTTGTTTTACAGCAGCAATTTTTTTTTACAATAATTTTCAGCAAAGCACAACCAACTTGAAAGCAATTCAATCAACATCTCATAGATTAAAGCTAGTGGTGTGAGTGATTAACTCACCTTGGATTGGCAGCAAGATATTAGAAATTTTCAGCTAGAATCCGGATCAAAATAAAGGCTTGGAGGCTCAAATTATTGCTTCAGCATTTATAGAAGCCATTTAAGCAACATGCAAGGAGAAATCAACCTATAGTGGTTCAATTTTCACAAAATAGAAAAGAACCTGAGACAAGTTCATAGTTTTGAATTGATTACCTGAATTAATGGCTTCATTTTTGATTGTTACGTCAAGAATTTGAATTAAATTAGGGGATTTAGGTTTTTGATTATGAAGAGGAGTTGGGTTTCTTCCTTTCTTTATTACTGTAAAAGAGTTATGTACGTATAGGAAGAAGAAAGCTTCCTTTCATATTTCTGGTTTAGTCTAAGTGGGCTTTGGACCCAAAGTTATTTAATTACTTAGCCTAGGAGAAATTAATTAGCACTAAACAAGTATAAACACTATATAATTAAAGTAAACAACACATTTTCTACATGTTTTCTCTACAAATAATTCATGTAAATCCACTTACATGTTGAATAAAATATTGTACGATATATAAAAAAAAATTAGTTTTAAAAATATTTTATTATTAAAAACTCTTAATTTACACAAATAACCCATTTTACAAAATAAATGCTTAAATCACCATTATTCACTATTTATTACTAGCCAAACTATCTTAATTCTATTTTATTTATTTCAAATCCATTGCTTATTTGAAATAAACAATTTTAACAAATTTTTATCTCTCCAATTTATTTTTAATTCATAATATTAAATTATAACTACCGTTATAATTTAATATTTACAGGTAATCGCCAAAACCAGGGTTGTTACAGACTCCCCCCCTTACAAAAATTGCGTCCCCGCAATTTTCTAGAAAAAGAGACATAAACAACACATAAAATTCAATCAACAAAGGATAAAAGACAAGCTCGAAACTCAAACCCTTCATACTCTCAACATAGAATGGTAGGGAGAAACAAGGAAAAACTCACTTGGTTAATCCAATGGCCCATCAAATGCTAATATAGTGATTAGCAAACCATCGAATTTTCCAAGTAACTCAAAAGAATTTCAAAGATCTCCCGTCTTGAATCAAAACTCAATAAGATGCTCAATAAATAATCAATCTAAAATGATTGATTACTCAAAACTCTATGAATAGAGTCGAGATCAAACTCACTCAAACCCGAACTCTAAACAATAAAGAAGATCATCTACAAGATTTTCCGTGTAATAATACGGAAAGAACATCCTCACAACACGATAAACACAATAGACAGATGGATAAGTCATGAAATGACTTCTTACAAGGCCACCAAACTCGAACGACCGTGCAAATGCATGTCGTTGCTATTAACTCAAGGATAGAATATACTCAAGGGAGAAGGATATAAGCTCAAATTACTTTTCAATCCAAGATATTTAGAATTTTTAAATCTCAACATCTTTTAAATTTTAAATCTCATTTTCAACATTTGAAAATTTTCTAACTCTTTACTATATTACTTAGTAAGTAATTTAAAACTCAAATTAAAAGTCCAAATTTCTTCTCTTACTTCAAAATTAATTTCCAACGAATTTTGTAAATCCGTAATAATATTCTTAAAAATAAATTAAGGGTTTAAATTCTCTTTACTCTTTTAGTTAAACCACTTAAATAGTTTGAAAACAATCTTCAAATCCTCATATAACTCTTCTCTTAAAACATCCAATATATATAATATAGGTTCCAAAATCTCAAAATATACTTTCAATAAAGTATAGCTCAAGAATATTCTCACTTATTCTCATCTTTATAATTTTGAAATAAATAAATAAATAAATGGCATTGCCTTGCCATTAAATCTCTAATAAATAGATATATCCGTTGGCTGCAGAGTCGATCGAACGATCATAACTGCCTTACCACTCTATTACTCGTCTCTAAAATCAATGGCTGTAATTACCGTTCAATTTTTTTTTACACAAACCATCGTGTCTGATTGCCTCATCATAGCATTTAAGAGATTCCTATCGATAACGTTGATCAGGCGTATCGATCAGAACTCTTAACTACTCAATGGATAACCAAACACTCTCAAATTATTTCTATAAAAAAAATACTACTCATATAAATATATTCTCAAAACATTCTTTGATTTTTAAAACATCTCAAAACTCCAAATTCTTTTTTTTAACTCATATTTATATAGCTTCAAAAACTCAAACCAAAGAACATTAAAAGAATGCATCGAGATATTCCTAGAATACTCGATTCACAAAATCAATAGAAGGAGATGGAGCGTTCGTCAACTCCTACAAGATGACGAGCCTTTTTCGAAAATCATCAAGACAGAAGATAAACAAGATATTCTTCTCGAAGGAGAAGAAGCACACAAAGAACAAATCATTACTTCAAATAAAGTAATGCTACAAAGGATAACACCGATTGAGTATCCGAAAAGGATAACTCAAAGAAACTGAATGATAAAATCAATCAAACTCGAACAATCTAAAAACTCATCTCGTTCCTTAGTGGATGGTCCTCGTGGAAGGATAGCCGAAGGATAAAAGCCAGGAATAAGGTTAATTCAACACTCGATTTCCCGATTGGATATCAAACCAAAACGGACTCATCAATACTCAACAAAGTCACCTTGATTGGAATTCGAGATATGTCATCAACATCTCGATACTCAAGAGTGAATTCAGAAACTTCGGAATCATTATTAACATTCCGAAGTGACAAAAACAGTAAACCAATCAAAATAGGAAACCTAAATATACAATAGGATCCTATAAAACAAAGGATTGGACTTAATATCAAATAAGTCAATCCACCTCAAATCAAATGCATCTCAAGATTGTGAGTAACAAACAAATACTCACAAAAGCAACATCAAATGAAAATCTCAAAATGCTCACAACGAGCCAATCGTTGTGGATCCCCTCAATACGATTCACAACTCTCAAAGGAATACAACAAGAATACTCAAAGGAATCAATAAGCTTCATCGATACGAACTCACTCGCATCGACAAAAATAAGAATAGAATAATCCCAAATAAGATTATTCATAAGATAAGATAACATCAAACTCAATTATGGAAAACTACGAAATACAATTTATATTCCTAGACATATTCCATCTCAACAAATCCCAAAACTCGAAAAAGAATCAAAGCACGATTCGAAAACAAGCTCGAATAAAGGACAATGATTCACTCGTATTGTACTTCGACGTATCGTGATATACGTACTGTTCTGAGTTTATTCTACTTTGTTCTGACCACAGCTCTGATACCATGCTGTAACGCCCCACCCCGAGACCCACCTTAGTAAAGAGAATTAACAAGTAATTCCGTCTACTGAAGCGGAGAATAGGGCTGGTTAAGGGCGACTATCTATAATTTTGTCTTAAACATCTACTGAATACGTCGATAAATGCAATATAATTTTTCTTTTCTACTCAAGTGGATCGACATACCCAGTAAATGCATAATCCAAAACTATAGGTAGCTAATGGATCTATCAGAACAAAATACAATAACTGAATGTAGATTACATCACAGAACAGTAACCAATATCATATATATACATATACACTGATACATGTTCAGTACAATACAATATGAATACATTAATGGTGGTACACGACCACACCATATACATTGAATTAATTGTGAATACATCAGAGTCAAGCGGAAAGAAATATAAACTACACAAAAGTGCTAGGGTGATATCCAAGCAGATGCATCGAAGCAAAGTCCCGTAACTGATAGCTAACCTGAAACAACTCGGTCTAACCCGAGTACAAAGTACACGGGTCAGTCTAGCTAAAATAATCAGTTAATGAGGATAGACGATAATATGAAGCATAAGATACAAGGTGATAATTCTTTTCGAATGAGAAGAGGCAACAGAAAGAATACAACCCATAACTTAAGTAAAATAATGTCACTTAAGTATACAAAGACCTCAAAAGAGGTAAGTTCAATAATAATACTCAAATAATATAAACATTCGCCATATATCATCGGCGACATCCCAAAATGTCTACATGGTTTCCATGAGCCATATCTTCTCAAAAGGTGAAACATCAATACAAAATCTCACCAAAAAGGCAAACATAAGACATTCTCAAGTAGGATGATCCAAAACTCAAATATAAAAGAATCTCCAAACTCAATTATACCTCATCTCATCGGTATAAATGTATATACATCTCAATCTCAACTCGCCAGAATGGCAAGGCCTAGAATATCCTATAAAATCATGAAATCATCCAAACTCATAACTCAAGGAACTCGATAAGAGTTCAAAACATCATAATTGAAATCACCATATATATAACATCTCATATAGCACTAGGCTATCGATGTAATAAAACATCTTAAAAAGGTGAAATCACAATAAAACAATAAATCCGGATTGGCCAAATCCCCGATTGTAATACCGAAGCAATGCTGCACGTGCTAAACTCAAACGGCCGAAGCCTCAGACAAGGTCGCTAACACCTCCCAAAGCAGTTCGTCCTCATGACAAGGTCGCTGACACCTCTTCAAGCCATTTTGTCAGCCCTAACAAGGTCGCTAACACCTCCCAAAGCAGTTCGTCATCATGACAAGGTCGCTAACACCTCTCAAAGCAGTTCTGTTAGGTAAACATCGTGAATGTGTCACAAACTCATGGATAGGAACCCGAAAAGTGTTAACGTGTGTCCCATACCACACATTCGCACTTAGCGGTTTACTAGCCGTTAGTCGATGCCACACTAGAAACATCATAAAATTCAGAAAATTATCTCGCCTAGTCTCATTGGCGAGTGATAAAGAGACACCATACTTGTCTCATCTCATCGACAAGTATTAAATGGCATCGTAACTTGTCTCATCTCATCGACAAGTGAAGACATCATGATGGTTCCTCATAAACCATAAATCTCAAAATATGAAATCATAAACTCAAGACTTGCCTTATATCATTGGCAAGTAAACAAAACATCGTGATGGTTCTCATCGACCATACTCCTGCGTAGGAGATCTCAAACCATAATACTTTCCAAATATTGGCCATCTTAAATAATTCCAATAAATAGGAATTATAAAACTCAAAATACGCCATAAAATGGCAAAACATATCAGAATCAATAATCTCAAATAGCTTCGATCGTACAAGTCCGGAATTAACCGAAACAGTAAACGCACATGTCCCATACCACGTGTTTTACTGAATCGTTTAATTCTCTTTCTCATACGTTTGAATAGTGTAAAAGTGTATGTTTTATATCTAAAATATTTTACTAGAGAAAACAAGCTTCTAACTTATTCCCAAAAAGATTAATAAAACAAATATTTGAAATCCCTTTATTATAGGGAATAAATAGGTTTTTTTTATATTAGAAAAATAATTTTAAAATACTATAGAATAATAATTTGAAATGTCCATTTATTTCGAAAACCACCTCAAAAATGGTTTAGTTAAAACCGTACTCGAAAACAATGAAAAACAAGAAAGATAACTCAAGACCCATAACCTGAGTTCAATATGAATTCAATTCAAATTTAACCCAAATTCAATTCAAATTCTATTTAAATTTGAATTTCAAATTCTCCAAATATAACTAACCTATTGATAGGCATCATAGCCCTTAAAAAAAATCTCAAAAACATCACCAATACCAAAAGAGAATAAGAGTAAAACAGGCTAATACAATTCTAAGGTCAATGTTTGTTGTTGCTGTCATCTTGCTCTCAGGACAGCAATATATAACCATAATTTTCCCAAGAAAACTTCAAAACTCCAGAAAACACAATGAACGAAACTTATAGCACATGATCTAAGCTTTCCGAAACATTCAAAAATATCAAAATCGGTTAAGAAACAAAGAAGTTATGGTCAAATTGGTTTCAGTTTCAAACACAGAGCACATATTGGTTTTGCTCTCGGGTTAGCAGTAGAAAAATTTGTTTTTGACATAGCTAACCTCTAAACTAAAGAAAACTCAAAACATGAAAGTTGTAGAACATGATTTAACCTTTCCAGAACATCCAAAACTATCAAAATCGGATCAAAAATGAAGAAGTTATGGCCAATTTAGTTTCAGCCTTAAGCACAGAGCAAATATTGCTTTTGCTCTCGGGACAACAATAGAAAAATTAGATTTTGACAAAGCAAACATCAAAATTACAGAAAATACAATACATGAAAGTTGTTCCTTATAAATATACCTTCCTACTGAAAAAAATCACACTCAATTTCGATTTAACGTTCAAAAGTTATGGTGATTTGAAGGTCAGGTTTCAACAAAACAAATTGCACAGAGCAGAACTGTATACATCAGATTCAAACTAAATTTCGACCCTATAAACAATAAAATTTCAGAAAGTAATTAAAAGAGAAGTTGTAGCTAATGGAATGTTCTTTCAACTGCAAAAAGATTGAGTTAATTCGGGTAAATATGCACTAAGATATTGTTGTTTTACAGCAGCAATTTTTTTTTACAATAATTTTCAGCAAAGCACAACCAACTTGAAAGCAATTCAATCAACATCTCATAGATTAAAGCTAGTGGTGTGAGTGATTAACTCACCTTGGATTGGCAGCAAGATATTAGAAATTTTCAGCTAGAATCCGGATCAAAATAAAGGCTTGGAGGCTCAAATTATTGCTTCAGCATTTATAGAAGCCATTTAAGCAACATGCAAGGAGAAATCAACCTATAGTGGTTCAATTTTCACAAAATAGAAAAGAACCTGAGACAAGTTCATAGTTTTGAATTGATTACCTGAATTAATGGCTTCATTTTTGATTGTTACGTCAAGAATTTGAATTAAATTAGGGGATTTAGGTTTTTGATTATGAAGAGGAGTTGGGTTTCTTCCTTTCTTTATTACTGTAAAAGAGTTATGTACGTATAGGAAGAAGAAAGCTTCCTTTCATATTTCTGGTTTAGTCTAAGTGGGCTTTGGACCCAAAGTTATTTAATTACTTAGCCTAGGAGAAATTAATTAGCACTAAACAAGTATAAACACTATATAATTAAAGTAAACAACACATTTTCTACATGTTTTCTCTACAAATAATTCATGTAAATCCACTTACATGTTGAATAAAATATTGTACGATATATAAAAAAAAATTAGTTTTAAAAATATTTTATTATTAAAAACTCTTAATTTACACAAATAACCCATTTTACAAAATAAATGCTTAAATCACCATTATTCACTATTTATTACTAGCCAAACTATCTTAATTCTATTTTATTTATTTCAAATCCATTGCTTATTTGAAATAAACAATTTTAACAAATTTTTATCTCTCCAATTTATTTTTAATTCATAATATTAAATTATAACTACCGTTATAATTTAATATTTACAGGTAATCGCCAAAACCAGGGTTGTTACAGACTCCCCCCCTTACAAAAATTGCGTCCCCGCAATTTTCTAGAAAAAGAGACATAAACAACACATAAAATTCAATCAACAAAGGATAAAAGACAAGCTCGAAACTCAAACCCTTCATACTCTCAACATAGAATGGTAGGGAGAAACAAGGAAAAACTCACTTGGTTAATCCAATGGCCCATCAAATGCTAATATAGTGATTAGCAAACCATCGAATTTTCCAAGTAACTCAAAAGAATTTCAAAGATCTCCCGTCTTGAATCAAAACTCAATAAGATGCTCAATAAATAATCAATCTAAAATGATTGATTACTCAAAACTCTATGAATAGAGTCGAGATCAAACTCACTCAAACCCGAACTCTAAACAATAAAGAAGATCATCTACAAGATTTTCCGTGTAATAATACGGAAAGAACATCCTCACAACACGATAAACACAATAGACAGATGGATAAGTCATGAAATGACTTCTTACAAGGCCACCAAACTCGAACGACCGTGCAAATGCATGTCGTTGCTATTAACTCAAGGATAGAATATACTCAAGGGAGAAGGATATAAGCTCAAATTACTTTTCAATCCAAGATATTTAGAATTTTTAAATCTCAACATCTTTTAAATTTTAAATCTCATTTTCAACATTTGAAAATTTTCTAACTCTTTACTATATTACTTAGTAAGTAATTTAAAACTCAAATTAAAAGTCCAAATTTCTTCTCTTACTTCAAAATTAATTTCCAACGAATTTTGTAAATCCGTAATAATATTCTTAAAAATAAATTAAGGGTTTAAATTCTCTTTACTCTTTTAGTTAAACCACTTAAATAGTTTGAAAACAATCTTCAAATCCTCATATAACTCTTCTCTTATAACATCCAATATATATAATATAGGTTCCAAAATCTCAAAATATACTTTCAATAAAGTATAGCTCAAGAATATTCTCACTTATTCTCATCTTTATAATTTTGAAATAAATAAATAAATGGCATTGCCTTGCCATTAAATCTCTAATAAATAGATATATCCGTTGGCTGCAGAGTCGATCGAACGATCATAACTGCCTTGCCACTCTGTTACTCGTCTCTAAAATCAATGGCTGTAATTACCGTTCAATTTTTTTTTACACAAACCATCGTGTCTGATTGCCTCATCATAGCATTTAAGAGATTCCTATCGATAACGTTGATCAGGCGTATCGACCAGAACTCTTAACTACTCAATGGATAACCAAACACTCTCAAATTATTTCTATAAAAAAAATACTACTCATATAAATATATTCTCAAAACATTCTTTGATTTTTAAAACATCTCAAAACTCCAAATTCTTTTTTTTAACTCATATTTATATAGCTTCAAAAACTCAAACCAAAGAACATTAAAAGAATGCATCGAGATATTCCTAGAATACTCGATTCACAAAATCAATAGAAGGAGATGGAGCGTTCGTCAACTCCTACAAGATGACGAGCCTTTTTCGAAAATCATCAAGACAGAAGATAAACAAGATATTCTTCTCGAAGGAGAAGAAGCACACAAAGAACAAATCATTACTTCAAATAAAGTAATGCTACAAAGGATAACACCGATTGAGTATCCGAAAAGGATAACTCAAAGAAACTGAATGATAAAATCAATCAAACTCGAACAATCTAAAAACTCATCTCGTTCCTTAGTGGATGGTCCTCGTGGAAGGATAGCCGAAGGATAAAAGCCAGGAATAAGGTTAATTCAACACTCGATTTCCCGATTGGATATCAAACCAAAACGGACTCATCAATACTCAACAAAGTCACCTTGATTGGAATTCGAGATATGTCATCAACATCTCGATACTCAAGAGTGAATTCAGAAACTTCGGAATCATTATTAACATTCCGAAGTGACAAAAACAGTAAACCAATCAAAATAGGAAACCTAAATATACAATAGGATCCTATAAAACAAAGGATTGGACTTAATATCAAATAAGTCAATCCACCTCAAATCAAATGCATCTCAAGATTGTGAGTAACAAACAAATACTCACAAAAGCAACATCAAATGAAAATCTCAAAATGCTCACAACGAGCCAATCGTTGTGGATCCCCTCAATACGATTCACAACTCTCAAAGGAACACAACAAGAATACTCAAAGGAATCAATAAGCTTCATCGATACGAACTCACTCGCATCGACAAAAATAAGAATAGAATAATCCCAAATAAGATTATTCATAAGATAAGATAACATCAAACTCAATTATGGAAAACTACGAAATACAATTTATATTCCTAGACATATTCCATCTCAACAAATCCCAAAACTCGAAAAAGAATCAAAGCACGATTCGAAAACAAGCTCGAATAAAGGACAATGATTCACTCGTATTGTACTTCGACGTATCGTGATATACGTACTGTTCTGAGTTTATTCTACTTTGTTCTGACCACAGCTCTGATACCATGCTGTAACGCCCCACCCCGAGACCCACCTTAGTAAAGAGAATTAACAAGTAATTCCGTCTACTGAAGCGGAGAATAGGGCTGGTTAAGGGCGACTATCTATAATTTTGTCTTAAACATCTACTGAATACGTCGATAAATGCAATATAATTTTTCTTTTCTACTCAAGTGGATCGACATACCCAGTAAATGCATAATCCAAAACTATAGGTAGCTAATGGATCTATCAGAACAAAATACAATAACTGAATGTAGATTACATCACAGAACAGTAACCAATATCATATATATACATATACACTGATACATGTTCAGTACAATACAATATGAATACATTAATGGTGGTACACGACCACACCATATACATTGAATTAATTGTGAATACATCAGAGTCAAGCGGAAAGAAATATAAACTACACAAAAGTGCTAGGGTGATATCCAAGCAGATGCATCGAAGCAAAGTCCCGTAACTGATAGCTAACCTGAAACAACTCGGTCTAACCCGAGTACAAAGTACACGGGTCAGTCTAGCTAAAATAATCAGTTAATGAGGATAGACGATAATATGAAGCATAAGATACAAGGTGATAATTCTTTTCGAATGAGAAGAGGCAACAGAAAGAATACAACCCATAACTTAAGTAAAATAATGTCACTTAAGTATACAAAGACCTCAAAAGAGGTAAGTTCAATAATAATACTCAAATAATATAAACATTCGCCATATATCATCGGCGACATCCCAAAATGTCTACATGGTTTCCATGAGCCATATCTTCTCAAAAGGTGAAACATCAATACAAAATCTCACCAAAAAGGCAAACATAAGACATTCTCAAGTAGGATGATCCAAAACTCAAATATAAAAGAATCTCCAAACTCAATTATACCTCATCTCATCGGTATAAATGTATATACATCTCAATCTCAACTCGCCAGAATGGCAAGGCCTAGAATATCCTATAAAATCATGAAATCATCCAAACTCATAACTCAAGGAACTCGATAAGAGTTCAAAACATCATAATTGAAATCACCATATATATAACATCTCATATAGCACTAGGCTATCGATGTAATAAAACATCTTAAAAAGGTGAAATCACAATAAAACAATAAATCCGGATTGGCCAAATCCCCGATTGTAATACCGAAGCAATGCTGCACGTGCTAAACTCAAACGGCCGAAGCCTCAGACAAGGTCGCTAACACCTCCCAAAGCAGTTCGTCCTCATGACAAGGTCGCTGACACCTCTTCAAGCCATTTTGTCAGCCCTAACAAGGTCGCTAACACCTCCCAAAGCAGTTCGTCATCATGACAAGGTCGCTAACACCTCTCAAAGCAGTTCTGTTAGGTAAACATCGTGAATGTGTCACAAACTCATGGATAGGAACCCGAAAAGTGTTAACGTGTGTCCCATACCACACATTCGCACTTAGCGGTTTACTAGCCGTTAGTCGATGCCACACTAGAAACATCATAAAATTCAGAAAATTATCTCGCCTAGTCTCATTGGCGAGTGATAAAGAGACACCATACTTGTCTCATCTCATCGACAAGTATTAAATGGCATCGTAACTTGTCTCATCTCATCGACAAGTGAAGACATCATGATGGTTCCTCATAAACCATAAATCTCAAAATATGAAATCATAAACTCAAGACTTGCCTTATATCATTGGCAAGTAAACAAAACATCGTGATGGTTCTCATCGACCATACTCCTGCGTAGGAGATCTCAAACCATAATACTTTCCAAATATTGGCCATCTTAAATAATTCTAATAAATAGGAATTATAAAACTCAAAATACGCCATAAAATGGCAAAACATATCAGAATCAATAATCTCAAATAGCTTCGATCGTACAAGTCCGGAATCAACCGAAACAGTAAACGCACATGTCTCATACCACGTGTTTTACTGAATCGTTTAATTCTCTTTCTCATACGTTCGAATAGTGTAAAAGTGTATGTTTTATATCTAAAATATTTTACTAGAGAAAACAAGCTTCTAACTTATTCCCAAAAAGATTAATAAAACAAATATTTGAAATCCCTTTATTATAGGGAATAAATAGGTTTTTTTATATTATAAAAATAATTTTAAAATATTATAGAATAATAATTTGAAATGTCCATTTATTTCAAAAATCACTTCAAAAATGGTTTAGTTAAAACCGTACTCGAAAACAATGAAAAACAAGAAAGATAACTCAAGACCCATAACTTGAGTTCAATATGAATTCAATTCAAATTTAACCCAAATTCAATTCAAATTCTATTTAAATTTGAATTTCAAATTCTCCAAATATAACTAACCTATTGATAGGCATCATAGCCCTAAAAAAAAATCTAAAAAACATCACCAATACCAAAAGAGAATAAGAGTAAAACGGGCTAATACAATTCTAAGGTCAATGTTTGTTGTTGCTGTCATCTTGCTCTCAGGACAGCAATATATAACCATAATTTTCCCAAGAAAAATTCAAAACTCCAGAAAACACAATGAACGAAACTTATAGCACATGATCTAAGCTTTCCAAAACATTCAAAATTATCAAAATCGGTTAAGAAACAAAGAAGTTATGGTCAAATTGGTTTCAGTTTCAAACACAGAGCACATATTGGTTTTGCTCTCGGGTTAGCAGTAGAAAAAATTGTTTTTGACATAGCTAACCTCTAAAATACAGAAAACTCAAAACATGTAATTTGTAGAACATGATTTAAGCTTTCTAGAACATCCAAAATTATCAAAATCGGATCAAAAACGAAGAAGTTATGGCCAATTTAGTTTCAGCCTTAAGCACAGAGCAAATATTGCTTTTGCTCTCGGGACAACAATAGAAAAATTAGATTTTCACAAATCAAACATCAAAATTACAGAAAACACAATACATGAAAGTTGTTCTTTATAAATATACCTTCCTACTGAAAAAAATCTCACTCAATTTCGATTTAACGTTCAAAAGTTATGGTGATTTGAAGGTCAGGTTTCAACAAAACAAATTGCACAGAGCAGAACTGTATACATCAGATTCAAACTAAATTTCGACCCTATAAACAATAAAATTTCAGAAAGTAATTAAAAGAGAAGTTGTAGCTAATGGAATGTTCTTTCAACTGCAAAAAGATTGAGTTAATTCGGTTAAATATGCACTAAGATATTGCTGTTTTACAGCAGCAATTTTTTTTCACAATAATTTTCAGCAAAGCACAACCAACTTGAAAGCAATTCAATCAACATCTCATAGATTAAAGCCAGTGGTGTGAGTGATTAACTCACCTTGGATTGGCAGCAAGATATTAGAAATTTTCAGCTAGAATCCGGATCAAAATAAAGGCTTGGAGGCTCAAATTGTTGCTTCAGCATTTATAGAAGCCATTTAAGCAACATGCAAGGAGAAATCAACCTATAGTGGTTCAATTTTCACAAAATAGAAAAGAACCTGAGACAAGTTCATAGTTTTGAATTGATTACCTGAATTAATGGCTTCATTTTTGATTGTTACGTCAAGAATTTGAATTAAATTAGGGGATTTAGGTTTTTGATTATGAAGAGGAGTTGGGTTTCTTCCTTTCTTTATTACTGTAAAAGAGTTATGTACGTATAGGAAGAAGAAAGCTTCCTTTCATATTTCTGGTTTAGTCTAAGTTGGCTTTGGACCCAAAGTTATTTAATTAATTAGCCCAGGAGAAATTAATTAGCACTAAACAAGTATAAACACTATATAATTAAAGTAAACAACACATTTTCTACAAGTTTTCTCTACAAATAATTCATGTAAATCCACTTACATGTTGAATAAAATATTGTACGATATATATATAAAAAAATTTAGTTTTAAAAATATTTTATTATTAAAAACTCTTAATTTACACAAATAACCCATTTTACAAAATAAATGCTTAAATCACCATTATTCACAATTTATTACTAGCCAAACTATCTTAATTCTATTTTATTTATTCCAAATCCATTGCTTATTTGAAATAAATAATTTTAACAAATTTTTATCTCTCCAATTTATTTTTAATTCATAATATTATAATTTAATATTTACAGGTAATCGCCAAAACCAGGGTTGTTACAACAGTAAATTGTAAAATGTGAATGTAATGAAATAAATGGAAACGCATATTTTATTCATAAGATAATATAAAAGAATGTAACCTATCTGAATGAATTAATGGAGTATTCAATCATAATAAATGTATACATTTAACAAATTCAATATAATTGAGAACAACTGTTAGTACAAAGGAAAGATGGATATTTGTATATATATTAATGTAATGAAATTTGTAGAGTGGTATAGACTTAATAAATGGATTAGAATTGAATCAAATCAGTTTATTTGAAATTTATTTATAACTTATGGGAATTCAATTTCAGAACAAATAGATTTATGGTAAGAGAATGAAATTAATTACTTTGCTAATTGAAATTTGGATGAATTGGGAAGTTATTAATGTATTAGTATCTAAACTAATGTTAATATGGATTTTTGGGAATTTAAACTTATACTTTTAATTCAGATAAAAATACAGTGTTTGAACGCAATGACTTTCTATATTTTATTTTCTATTTCCATATGTTTGTTTCTCTAATTTTTATTTTCTATTTTATTTGTATAAACTTTGAATATATTCATTTGATCTTTGATTGATTTTTCTTTGAATAATAGCTTAGGAATTTCAAGAGATATAGGTTACCTGTTTTGTATATTTGTTGCCATTTCATTGCGTGCAAACAAAGGAAAAAATATACAAGATTCTTCCTCCTTAAATTGTGCCTTTTTAATTTCTTGCCTTTTTATTCACCTACCCTCTTTATTTATTTTCTAGCCGTGCATATCAAGTTGAAAATTCACGTACAAAAATTTATTTCCCATCTCTTTTTTTTTTCATTTGCATTTAAAATAAAATATATTGTACGTTTCTTTCTCCTTAACTTATGCCTTTCCGTTTCCCTAGCATTCATAACTCCTTAGCTGTTTCTTTTTTTTCTTCTATAGTCGCGTATTTCCTTTTGCCATTCATGTACAAAATTTATTTCCCATTATGTTCTCATTTTCCATTTGCATTTAAGAATAAATTATACACAAGATTCTTTTCCTTTTTCTTACCATTCAAAATTCCTTAATTCTTGCCCTTTTGTTTTCCTAACATTTATTTCTTTCCTTTAGCTGTGCCTTTTACTTGCAATTCATGTACAAAATTCATTCCATCTCTTCTCATTTGTTTCCTGAAGAAAAAAATTTAAAGCAAGTTCTCATAGCTTCTCCTCATTCTCTCTTTCCTTTTTTCTTTCTTTTGTTTTCTATTTTGTTCAAGCAAGGCTCGGTCATGCCTCCCTCTAGCACACCTCTAACCATCATGACAAAGCAACACAAGATGATGGTTGAACCCATATTTGGTGTAGCCAAGCCATTGATTGATTAAGGCAAGTTATGCCACTTTGATTCATTTATTTTTCCATTGTTTTAACCTCTATTCTTTTGTATTGAATCATATTCTTATGTATGTAATATTTGTTTGCATATAAAATTTGGATCTGATTCTCCATCCACTCAAAAATATAGTTGTGCCTTGTCGTGCCTTTTCGTGCTTTGCTGAGTTTGGATCTGGGTTTTGAATTTGATTCTAGCTTTAAAAAGGTGAGTTATTCACTCTAAACATACCTACTTTTATAATTGTGAATTGATGACAAGTTAATTGTATAAAATAATGTGTTATGTTCATACATGCCTATGATATATTTATATGATGTTAAATACTGTTTATATGCCTGTTATATCATCTTATAATATTATTTGTATACTGTTATTTATTTCCTGCTTATCATCACTGCAAGTTCCCTATCACTATGGGTTGAATGATACATACCCGAACGGACTTTAGAATAGGGAAAAATCATTATGGGCTGAAATGATAGGCCTGGGCGATTTTTATTTATTTTATTTAACCTGGGATTGTGGGTTTGAAATGATAGAACCCGGATTTTTCTTTGTAAATTACGGATTGAAATGATATTTCCGTATCACTTGACCTAGGTTAGAAAATATTATACATACCCGTGGTTATTTTATATATTTACTGGAAGTTTTAAGTATTTTGAAAATGTAAATTTGATATTTTAATTTAAATTTGGTTTTTAAAATGATTTAATAAAGTGAAAAATGATTTCCTTTGTATTAAAAATATTAAATAAATGAATGGAAATTTTGTGATTGGAAATATAACCTAATTTGGAAATATGTGATATTGATTAAGACAATAAATGCTCTTTATTGTGAAAAATAAAATGTAAGTTAAAAATGAACATTTGACATGTAATTTTAATTAATGGGAGATTGAATAAGACAATAAATGCTCTTTATTGTGAAAATAAAATGTATGTTAAAAATGAACATTTGACATGTAATTTTAATTAATGGGATATTGATTAAGACAATAAATGCTCTTTATTGTGAGAATAAAATGTATGTTAAAAATGAACATTTGGTATGTAATTTTAATTAATGGGATATTTATTAAGACAATAAATGCTCTTTATTGTGAAAATAAAATGTATGTTAAAATGAACATTTGACATGTAATTTTAATTAATGGGATATTGATTAAGACAATAAATGCTCTTTATTGTGAAAATAAAATGTATGTTCAAATGAACATTTGACATGTAATTTTAATTAATGTGATACTGATTAAGACAATAAATGCTCTTTATTGTGAAAATAAAATATAAGTTAAAAATGAACATTTGACTTGTAATTTTAATTAATGGGATATTGATTAAGACAATAAATGCTCTTTATTGTGAAAATAAAATGTAAGTTAAAAATGAACATTTGACATGAAATTTGAATTAATGGGATATTGATTAAGACAATAAATGCTCTTTATTGTGAAAAGAAAATGTAAGTTAAAAATGAACATTTGACAGGTAATTTTAGTTAATGTAATATTGATTAAAACAGTAAATGTTCCTTACTGTAATAATGAAATGCAAGTTAATAATATACATTAACTTAACATAAGGAATTTCAACTTTAAATGGGAAATTATAGTAATTAAGTTTATTTAACTTAAAAGCATGATTTATTTAATATCCAAATGAATTAATTAGTGTAATAAAATAGAAGTGATAAAATAACTATGCTAAAAAATTTGTAAGTGTATAAACATTTGGATTATATAAAATGGTAAAGTGGAAAGTATTACATTCCAGAATGCCTTGATTTCTTAAATATTACATTTCAAAAACGCTATGATCCCTTAAGGTTACATTTCCAACTTGCTATGATTTCTTAAGTATTGCTTTTCCAAAATGCTATGATGACTTAAGGTTATGTTTTCAAAATGTCATTATTTCAAAAATGTAATGTTTCAAATTGCTATGGTTATAAAAGTTACATTTTAGAGTGCTATGGGTTTTAAATTATTATGGTTTCACAGTGTTATAATTAAATGTTTAATTTTGGAAGTGGATATGATAATTTGGTTTTGGAAGTATATACTATTTTAAAATAAATGATATGGTTTGAAATAGATATGATATTTTGGTTTTAAAAGTATATACTGTTTCGAAAATAAATATCCATGGGTTATAATAACGATTGGTTGTTAAAGAGACCGGGATCGGATATGGACATACTCTCTGTCGGTACCGAAAACCACTTTAACAACTATGTACGCGGTGGAGTTTCCAGAATGAAGTAGGATGGTGGCGACGATCCTAAGGTATATACGTGGACCCAACTCCCGTGATTTGGCATAAGGTGGCTAAAACAGGAGCGATCGACGGGCCAATGAGGTAGCACCTCTGATCGGACACACTTCTTCGATACCATTCTATTACTTTGTGATTGATTGGGTGCACCCCTTGATTTGGGAGTGTTGTTCGAGGTGGGCGGTAGTGGCTGCTATGCGTCACCACCAGTCCGGATGCGTAATTGGTATATCTACCCTGGCATTACCTTGTGTGCCGTGTCACCTACCATATCGAGCTTTACTACGATTTGTGATTTCTCCCGTAGCCTACGAAGTATCGAGGGTAGCCCCTATTTTGGGAGTATGCTAATACTGGATAGACTACCGGGACTATTACGTGTTAAGGTGGAAAATGTAAAGCCTTAATGCTATTTAAAAGTATGTTTATTTTATATTAGACATTATTATAATAGCGAATATTACTACATAGTAGATAGTTTAACGGATCCTTAAAGAATGGGCGATCCCAAGCATTCTTTAAGTTACTTGTACCTTTTATTACAGTTCACTTGAGTTGGTTTACATTGTATAAGTATGTATGTCCTGACTCGAGTGTTTTGTGTTTTGCTTTACGCTCGGGTCAGACTGAGTGATACAACATTTGAGACTCACCTTTGGAGCTGAAGTTTTGCTTTGAAGATCCAGATATCTATTCATTTTGTTATCCAGTTGATTCCAGTTGTATTCTGAGTTGTACCTGATTATCATACTGTCACTCCTGTTGTATCTTGGTATTCCTATTGTATCTTACTTAACTCTGATGTATTTTTATAGTAGCTTCATGAACTACTATTTCTTCACTTCCGCTGCATTATATTACTCTGTGTCTGTGATCTGTGATTATTTATTTACTGTATATGATGAGTTTGCCAAATTTTTATTTACAACGTGGTATTTTGAGCAATTCAAGTCCGACATGTGCGAATGCGAATGGTTGAAAATATCGGACCGTTACAGTTGGTATCAGAGCTCTGGTTTTAGGCAAACTCAGCATATAGAGTAAATTTAATTACAGAATCACTTTCGTTCGAACTTGAATTCCTTCTTCTTCGATTCGGTTTCCTTTGTATTTTGGAACGTTCCCTTCGATTCCAAGTCCATTCTTGTCCTCCCCTATTCGTGTCTTCTTGATTCTGGAGTGTCCCATAACTCCACTCCGAATAATATTTCTAATGAATTGGCGGTCCCACCAATATTCTAATGACTTGTAAAGGGGTGAAACTCCTTTACAAAAAGCATTGATTCATCGAAGATTTCTATATCCTCGGTTTAGATGCTAGTATCTCTTATTATTCCAAATTCTATCTCTTGAGATTGAATATAGATTTACCCTAGAAAATCCACAATGATCTTTTTCGTTAAGTCAGGGTTGACCTGTTTAAGGTTACCCGCAATTTATATAGGCTTATCCATACTCCCTATTATGTTGTTTAATAATTTTATCTTTTATCTCCAACTTAACTTCAAATCAGAATTCTCTTCGATTTGAGTCCATCAAATCTGATCCCCTATCCTTATTTTGAAAATGATAATGATAACATTTATTGCAAGTTACATTCTTTTTAGGCTATAAAATGAACTGGAAATTTATTACATTTAAGTGTAAGTAAATGTTCGTTAACTTGGGATAGGACAGTAAATTGGAAAATGTGAATGTAATGAAATAAATGGAAATGCATATTTTATTCATAAGATAATATAAAAGAATGAAACCTATCTGAATGAATTAGTGGAGTATTCAATCACAATAAATGTATACATTTAACAAATTCAATATAATTGAGAACAACTGTTAATACAAAGGAAAGTTGGATATTTGTATATATATTAATGTAATGAAATTTGTAGAGTGGTATAGACTTAATAAATGGATTAGAATTGAATCAAATCAGTTTATTTGAAATTTATTTATAACTTATGGGAATTCAATTTCAGAACAAATAGATTTATGGTAAGAGAATGAAATTAATTACTTTGCTAATTGAAATTTGGAGGAATTGGGAAGTTATTAATGTATTAGTATCTAAACCAATGTTAATATGGATTTTTGGGAATTTCAAGAGATATAGGTTACCTGTTTTGTATATTTGTTGCCATTTCATTGCGTGCAAACAAAGGAAAAAATATACAAGATTCTTCCTCCTTAAATTGTGCCTTTTTAATTTCTTGCCTTTTTATTCACCTACCCTCTTTATTTATTTTCTAGCCGTGCATATCAAGTTGAAAATTCACGTACAAAAATTTATTTCCCATCTTTTTTTTCATTTGCATTTAAAAATAAAATATGTTGTACGTTTCTTTCTCCTTAACTTATGCCTTTCCGTTTCCCTAGCATTCATAACTTCTTAGCTGTTTCTTTTTTTTCTTTTATAGCCGTGTATTTCCTTTTGCCATTCACGTACAAAATTTATTTCCCATTATGTTCTCATTTTCCATTTGCATTTAAGAATAAATTATACACAAGATTCTTTTCCTTTTTCTTACCATTCAAAATTCCTTAATTCTTGCCCTTTTGTTTTCCTAACATTTATTTCTTTCCTTTAGCTGTGCCTTTTACTTGCAATTCATGTACAAAATTCATTCCATCTCTTCTCATTTGTTTCCTGAAGAAAAAAATTTAAAGCAAGTTCTCATGGCTTCTCCTCCTTCTCTCTTTCCTTTTTTCTTTCTTTTGTTTTCTATTTTGTTCAAGCAAGGCTCGGTCATGCCTCCCTATAGCACACCTCTAACCATCATGACCAAGCAACACAAGATGATGGTTGAACCCATATTTGGTGTAGCCAAGCCATTGATTGATTAAGGCAAGTTATGCCACTTTGATTCATTTATTTTTCCATTGTTTTAACCTCTATTCTTTTGTATTGAATCATATTCTTATGTATGTAATATTTGTTTGCATATAAAATTTGGATCTGATTCTCCATCCACTCAAAAATATAGTTGTGCCTTGTCGTGCCTTTTCGTGCTTTGCTGAGTTTGGATCTGGGTTTTGAATTTGATTCTAGCTTTAAAAAGGTGAGTTATTCACTCTAGACATATCTACTTTTATAATTGTGAATTGATGACAAGTTAATTGTATAAAATAATGTGTTATGTTCATACATGCCTATGATATATTTATATGATGTTAAATACTGTTAATATGCCTGTTATATCATCTGTTATAATATTATTTGTATACTGTTATTTATTTCCTGCTTATCATCACTGCAAGTTCCCTATCACTATGGGTTGAAATGATACATACCCGAACGGACTTTAGAATAGGGAAAAATCGTTATGGGCTAAAATGATGGGCCTGAGCGATTTTTATTTATTTTATTTAACCTGGGATTGTGGGTTTGAAATGATAGAACCCGGATTTTTCTTTGTAAATTACGGATTGAAATGATATATTATCTGTATCACTTGACCTAGTAAGAAAATATTATACAGACCCGTGGTTATTTTATATATTTTACTGGAAGTTTTAAGTATTTTGAAAATGTAAATTTGATATTTTAATTTAAATTTGGTTTTTAAAATGATTTAATAAAGTGAAAAATGATTTTCTATCTATTAAAAATATTAAATAAATGAATGGAAATTTTGTGATTGGAAATATAACCTAATTTGGAAATATGTGATATTGATTAAGACAATAAATGCTCTTTATTGTGAAAAATAAAATGTAAGTTAAAAATGAACATTTGACATGTAATTTTAATTAATGGGGGATTGAATAAGACAATAAATGCTCTTTATTGTGAAAATAAAATGTATGTTAAAAATGAACATTTGACATGTAAATTTAATTAATGGGATATTGATTAAGACAATAAATGCTCTATATTGTGAGAATAAAATGTATGTTAAAAATGAACATTTGACATGTAATTTTAATTAATGGGATATTGATTAAGACAATAAATGCTCTTTATTGTGAAAATAAAATGTATGTTAAAATGAACATTTTACATGTAATTTTAATTAATGTGATACTGATTAAGACAATAAATGCTCTTTATTATGAAAAATAAAATGTAAGTTAAAAATGAACATTTGACATGTAATTTTAATTAATGGGAGATTGAATAAGACAATAAATGCTCTTTATTGTGAAAATAAAATGTAAGTTAAAAATGAACATTTGACATGTAATTTTAATTAATGGGATATTGATTAAGACAATAAATGCTCTTTATTGTGAAAATAAAATGTAAGTTAAAAATGAACATTTGACATGAAATTTGAATTAATGAGATATTGATTAAGATAATAAATGCTCTTTATTGTGAAAAGAAAATGTAAGTTAAAAATGAACATTTGACAGGTAATTTTAGTTAATGTAATATTGATTAAAACAATAAATGTTCCTTACTGTAATAATGAAATGCAAGTTAATAATATACTTTAACTTAACATAGGGAATTTCAACTTAAAATGGGAAATTACAGTAATTAAGTTTATTTAACTTAAAAGAATGATTTATTTAATATCCAAATGAATTAATTAGTGTAATAAAATAGAAGTGATAAAATAACTATCGTAAAAATTTTGTAAGTGTATAAACATTTGGATTATATAAAATGGTAAAGTGGAAAGTATTACATTCCAGAATGCCTTGATTTCTTAAATATTACATTTCAAAAACGCTATGATCCCTTAAGGTTACATTTCCAACTTGCTATGATTTCTTAAGTATTTCTTTTCCAAAATGCTATGATGACCTAAGGTAATGTTTTCGAAATGTCATTATTTCAAAAATGTAATGTTTCAAATTGCTATGGTTATAAAAGTTACATTTTAGAGTGCTATGGGTTTTAAATTATTATGGTTTCACAGTGTTATAATTAAATGTTTAATTTTGGAAGTGGATATGATAATTTGGTTTTGGAAGTATATACTATTTTAAAATAAATGATATGGTTTGAAATAGATATGATATTTTGATTTTGAAAGTATATACTATTTTGAAAATAAATATCCATGGGTTATAATAACGATTGGTTGTTAAAGAGACCGGGATCGGATTTGGACATACTCTCTGTCGATACCGAAAACCACTTTAACAACTGTGTACGCGATGGAGTTTCCAGAATGAAGTAGGATGGTGGCGATGATCCTAAGGTATATACGTGGACCCAACTCCCGTGAGTTGGCATAAGGTGGCTAAAACAGGAGCGATCGACGGGCCATGAGGTAGCACCTCTGATCGGAAACACTTCTTCGATACCATTATATTATTTTGTGATTGATTGGGTGCACCCCTTGATTTGGGAGTGTTGTTCGAGGTGGGTGGTAGTGGCTGCTATGCGTCACCACCAGTCCGGATGAGTAGTTGGTATATCTACCCTGGCATTGCCTTGTGTGCCGTGTCACCTACCATATCGAGCTTTACTACGATTTGTGATTTCTCCCGTAGCCTGTGGAGTATCGAGGGTAGCCCCCATTTTGGGAGTATGCTAAAACTGGATAGACTACTTGGACTATTACGTGTTAAGGTGGAAAATGTAAAGCCTTAATGCTATTTAAAAGTATGTTTATTTTATATTAGACATTATTATAATAGCGAATATTACTACATAGTAGATAGTTTAACGGATCCTTAAAGAATGGGCGATCCCAAGCATTCTTTAAGTTACTTGTACCTTTTATTACAGTTCACTTGAGTTGGTTTACATTGTATAAGTATGTATGTCCTGACTCGAGTGTTTTGTGTTTTGCTTTACGCTCGGGTCAGACTGAGTGATACAACATTTGAGACTCACCTTTGGAGCTGAAGTTTTGCTTTGAAGATCCAGATATCTATTCATTTTGTTATCCAGTTGATTCCAGTTGTATTCTGAGTTGTACTTGATTATCATACTGTCACTCCTGTTGTATCTTGGTATTCCTATTGTATCTTACTTAACTCTGATGTATTTTTATAGTAGCTTCATGAACTACTATTTCTTCACTTCCGCTGCATTATATTACTCTGTGTCTGTGATCCGTGATTATTTATTTACTGTATATGATGAGTTTGCCAAATTTTTATTTACAACGCGGTATTTTGAGCAATTCAAGTCCGACATGTGCGGATGCGAATGGTTGAAAATATCAGGCTGTTACACTAACTTATTGCAAATGGGGACTTTCTACAATGGCAAGCAACCAATGCGTATAATCAATGGAAAAATATGAAATTTCCATTGCTTAGCTTCTCAACTAAGCCTTTCTATAATATCCCTCTCAACTAACACTGTCTCTAATTATTACACTTCTTATTACACCTAATGGTTTTATACCTTAATGTATTGGAACTACTTTCTCTTATGAGAAACCATTAACGATAAAATCTTCTATGAATCCTTTAAAAGAGGATTTCATGTTTATGTGAAATTACAAGGAACTTATTTTATATTTTATCAAACTAGGCTATACAAAATATGGTGCTTTTCATACCCTGTACATCTCTTTCACGTATTCCTTATAACTTGCACAAGACATCTTTATATGTGATTTGGTTTCATAGAAAATATATCAATATTCATTTCATTCTAATAGATTAAAGCATGTTCAATCTATATTCACTTAAAATAGACATTTCCTACGAAATTTATTAATTTTATAATATTTAACCTATATCTTTTTTCTTTTAAAAACCCAATATTTACTTCCTCAAACATATTAATAATTATATTTTTCAACTTTTCAATTCCAAAACTTTCATTTTATTGGGCTAGACATAAAGTGGATTTTCTTCTTACTACCCTAGGAATACCCTTCCTAAACCTTGGAAATCTCATTTCCATACTAAAATCTCTTATTCCTTCCAAAATAAAAATACTCTCCCTACTATCCCTAGGGAACTTTCCCACATCCTATAACATATGGATACTGATCTTCTCTCAAAACATAGCTTACTGTACACTATAAATCAACAATAATATAGGGCTCAACATCCTTGGGTCATTCCAAACCCAACTAGCAAACTATGCAAAAATATACTTCTAAAAACTTTCTTTATGTTAAAACCTATTATTGGGGACTATTTTAATTTTAGTACATAATTTATTTATATTTTATTCAATAATACAAATAAGTTCACTCATATTTCCTAATTTACTTAGGATCTACTAACCTAAGCTCCGATACAAAATGTAACAATCCGATTCCAGTGGGTTCGAATTTTTCCTAAAAATGAAAAAATACAAGCCCACTTAAGCACGAGTTGGGTATCTAGTATCCTACAAATAGGAAAAAATAAATATATCAAAGCTCAAATAAAATCTCACAACAGAACTGACTAAAATATAATAGTAAGTAAATACTCACCAAGGTAATAATACTTTCTAAATAAGTGTCACAAAGCTAGAAAATCTATGCCTTCTATCTAACCCGTGGGATGATGTGAGAAGGGAGTCAGAACTAAAGCTCTAGTGAATGGATAAATTATACATTTTTAAGCATAACTGTACATATACCGTTCTATGTCCATTTTTATTATATTAGGTTTATTGGGTGTATAATACTCTCGCCTCTGTGCGTGAATCTTACCCATCTACTACCTAGTAGGTTAAGACCTAATAACCAATATATATATATATATATATATATATATATATATATATATATATATGCAGCTACGTGCCCAAAGGTCGCATCGGTCCTAGGTACTACCCATAGTACCTTCCGTGTCCTCCTCGAAAAGGACTCCATCGTCTCGCTACTAGAGCGTACTGTAACAACATCTGTAAAGGACAGCTTCGTGAGGCCTACAATACAGATGTTCTATCATCTACTATAAAAATGTGAAACTGCATCTACACTAGCTTATACTATTACTCAGACATCCACAATGTACCATCCAGTGCGTACCTTGAGGACTACACATAATCATTCTGTCTACTCCCTGAATTTCGCCAACAAGGTCTACCTTGTACGGAACCCAATCAGGGATTTTCTATATCTGTAAAGGTCCACTTCGTTAGGCCTATAATACAGATATTCTACTTGGTCTGTCTCTTTTCTCATCGTGGCTATGGCCCTATGCAGCCCCCCTTTAAACTAATCAAAAACCTTTCAAGAGCTAAGTGGTTGTGCCCTATTGCAAACAATCTAAACATCCAATTGGCTTTGCCCCTCATCCAATGTCTTGATAGTGAAAGAATCATTGGCCTGTTGGTTTAACTCTAGTCTTTCCTGAACTCACTCTGACCGATGATGGCTGATACCCGCATACGACTATCCTTATGCGTCCCACCCACTGTAACCTAATTGCAAACTAGAGTATGGTGTCATACGAATATTCTACTCGATCATCAACCTTTTGAATGCCTACAAAGGTCCGCTTCGTTAGGCTTGCAATGCGAAAGCAATCAAGGCATACTCTCTTGATGGAACACCTACAGACCTGCCTTTGGGGGTGAATCTCCGTTAGGCCTACCCTAAAGGGCCATCCTAGAGTATCCTCACGTCCCGTTGAAGTCTCGTACTTCCTTCTAGCCCAAAATAACTAAGTTGGACATGCTCTTTCTGTACAAAAAATCTACGACGAACTGCTTCGTTAGGCTCTTTATACAGATTATCTTTGGGCTACTTCAAACGCACCTTACCATTTTATTAGACCCTACGTCTAATATTTTATTATGCATTTAGTTTACTTTCTTATTCTGTTGCCTACTTATTTACCCTAATCAGCATGCCCAGCCCCACCTACGTGTGAGACCATCAATCCTAGACCTAAAAGGGAATTCTGCCGGTACGGGCCACTGCTATTTTTCTCCATTAACTTAATCCAAGATCTAAGTTTGATAAAATAAGCCTCTTCTATTTCTTTCTTTTTAGTTATAACCTACGTGTTACAATTATTGTTGTAATTGTCACTTTTATATTCTTTTCTTTCTTTTACAACCTACATGTTATAAATGTAATTTCTATTGTTTCTTTTCTATTCTAGTCTGTCTTCTTTTATTATGATACTAAATTTTCTTTAGTTCTCTTATATTATATAACAGTCTTAACTTGGGACTACGTCCAACTGTCATAAGTTACTTATCATAATAAATACTTTAATTTTTACTCTACAATCTGAGCAATAATTGCAGATCTAGTCACATTTTCTATTTATTGTTTCTAGTCTTTTCAAATAATTAACTTGATTATTTCTTCTTCTTTAATTTCTTTAACGCTTCACGTCATTCTCTTTTATTCTGGGAAGTAGTTTTATTCTATTTGGTTGGTTACAAAAACTGTGCTAAAAATCCATTTCCATATTTTAATACTGAATAATGCTATAAACAATATCTCGTAACTGCAAGATATATCTTTTATCGTTTCTTTAATTGTTGGGTAATGCAAAATACAGTAATGTCTCTATTTTGCACTAATTCCATTTTTCTTGCTTTTATTATTTCAATTACAATTATCGTTATTCTTACAATGTTAAACTATGGGAATGTATTCCCTTTTCTAAACCAACCTACTAATCTATCACTAACTTACAAATCAAGTTATTAGATTTTCCCCTTTTTAATTCATTTCTCCCATATTAAACATAATTTACTGTAAATTTCTCACTTTTAGGCTTATGTCTTTCTCTATAATTTTTAAGCCTAATATTACTTATATTTAATTGGATTCCTTTCTTTTTCCATATAAATAACATTTAAATATAAGTACACTTCTCTTATAAAATTTACAGTTTTAGCATAACTAACTAGTAAAACTAATTACTGAAATTAGTTCAAATGCTGAACTAAAATATTTAACGGGGATCTAACGATATTATATATCATCAACATAAAAGATATAATTTAAATCCACTCACCTGAAAAGAAAACACTCGAAATTCCAGATCTAATTTTTAGTCCAATTTTATTATCCATAGCCTTCCCCTAGTAACCATATTTGGATCCACAAACCGAAATTTGTATGGATTTATAAATTTGGATCTAATTGAAGAAAAATAAAAAGATAAACTAGAAAACCAGATATGAAAACTCACCTTATATGGACGGCTTAATTTCGACATCTCTTTTCTAGATCTACAGTTTCTACCTCCAAATTGCAAATCAGAAAACCTAAATCTAATATATTTGATTTCCCAAGAATTGGAGGAGAAAGAAAAGTGATAGGGCTTCCGCGCCCATTCAAAAAATATAGATTTGAAGGCTAGCCCTACACGTTTATCTATAGAGAGCTAAAGTAACGTCGTACGTTCGTTTAAAGCAGTTGAAATCTAGCCGTTAAAAACAAGCAAAAACCGTCAGTTTTGACGTGTCTAGCCTTTTTTATATGTATTAATTTATTTCCACTATTTTTAAATGTTATAAATTATTAAACGTTAACTTTTAACTGTCGCTTATTCATTCTAATTGATTTCCATCAATTTCAAATTTAATTTCCTTTATAACACATGCTTATTTTGAAATTCAAATGTTGCTAATTAATGTAAATTAATTTCCTTTAATTGATGATCTGACTAACATTGCCTACTAATGTTAATTAATTACCTCTAATTGCTGATGTCAACTAATTTCCTTTATGACGCGCGTCTATTTTGAAATTCAAACATGCTTTATTTTTGGAATTTATACACGTATATATTTATAAACAAATATACGCACATTTACACGTATAATTATTTTTCGATACTGATCTTCGAACGTCAATAACTTTTTCATACAAGCCCGTTCATGGCATATTATATATGTAAATTAATTAGAAAATCGCCACGAACACAATGGTATAAGTTTCGAGGCCATATTCTGAAAATTCCAAAAATGCTCATTTTCATTGTTTATAATCATTTGAGTATTTAATTATTTAAAAATGTAGGGTGTTACAAGTTTTGCCCTTATGATGACCAAAATATTTCATATCAATTTTTTATATATTATACTAGTGTTTAGTATACAAATAACATTAATCATAGCCGAAATTGTTACATTGATTAAATTCTTGCATACTACCAACAAAATAGGTTCTACAAACAAAATGGCACGCTCATATTGGAGAATGGATTCCATACAATGGCATATAAGGAACTATCTTTTGTATAGTACATTTCTAAAGGAATGTATCGAGGATCAACAACTTTGAAACCTCTACATCTGGCAAGACAGACCTACCCCAGATCTATCTGGTGGTAGAAAGAACATAATATGACATCACCCAAGTCGTTCACGACCTATCTGTGGCCACAAGCATAAACAACATACCCGAAATATAAAGGGTAATTTAGAAAGGTGATGACCATACCCTAATGGAAGCGACCCACTTAGCCTTATAGCATACTCTGTTTCAACCATTTTCGGGTGTGAGGCAAAAGGTAACTTTTACCTTTCGCAGAACTTATTTCACTTTGAATGCCACAACGTCATTTCCAACAACACACTCATTGATTTACACAATAGTACAACTTCTGAGCTCGTACGTCTTGGAGAAGAGTGTTAAACATAAAAGGGGTTACCTCCTACGCACCAACAGATGTACGTTTGCAAAAATCAATGTATGTGGTTCTTAGAAATGTAATGTCAGACATTTGTCCATACAAGTTGTCTAGTAACAGGACAAATGAAGGAACTCTCCTACCACATCTTGTCGGGAATTACCCCTAGAATTAGTAGTGAGCATTCCTTGCATAACGAAGATTTTCATAGAGAAGTACTACTGCCACCATATACATAATATGCATCGTGGGTCTAGTAGTAAGTAGCCCTACATCATGAAGATCTCCGTCTTAAAAAATCATCATTATCAACCTCATACGGAAACCAAGTCTCATAGACTTATCACGTTTCCAACTCTCAACTTGGTATCCATCGGCCAAGAAGGAAGTCTGGTAGATTGGAGTACCGTAGTCACTCCGCACTACTCAAATCATTATTATCGACACCAAACAGTAATCAAACCTACACAGTCGGCTTCGTGCTAAGTGCATGACTAATCAGTTCACACATTAAGTCAAGGAACCAAAAATGACCAAATTTGATAGTCGGTTATTTAACTATCAAAGCAACAAATAAAATCTAGCACATAAGCAGTCACTAGGCCCATTTAATTAATCTCTTATTAATTATATCAATTTCCAAATATTTACTCCAAACTATCTTTAATAAGATATATACTCCAAACCACTTTTAATCTTTCGATATTTGGAAGACATTCCATATACTTATCTCAATGGAATAGGTATATATAATAATGCTACCATTTTGGAGACACACTAAATTAATTTCTATAACCGTTCAACTCATGAGTTTGTACACCTCAAGACGGGTGTTAAGTATAAGAATCAATGCTTCCTATACCACCAAGCCTTTAGTACGATCATAAGAACCAATTCGTGTTTTTCATAATGGAAGGTCAAAACATATTTTATTGGGTTAGTATGAATGTTGCGTAAAACATCGTTACGACAACCCAAAAACACTAGCATAGGGATTCGACTAATTATATTTAACATTAATCTTCGACGTCGAACTTCAACTATTTATTTGTTAACAATGATGCCATTCAAGTTAGGGTATCATTGCCTCTCAGACCTTGATTGAACAACATTTAGATAGAAGTTACACACCTCGAATATTAACATCAAATATAAGATATATATATATGTATATATATATATATAAACCCAACATGTTATATAAAACATTTCCTTTCAAAAATCATTTACTATAACAACAGTGTTATAGTCCATGCCTTTCTTACTTTCCTTAAAAACGTTTATTATAACATAAATGTTGAAATCTGTGTTTTCGTCACTTAACACATGTTAAATCACTTTTAAAAACCATTTAAACTCCATTTGGAAATATCACTTTCAAAACGTTCCTTTAAAAGATAAGCCAATTTTGAAACGATTAACTCCATATTTAAATCTCGACATAAATCATTTATATATTTAAAAAACCTTATCTATAAATCTCCTTTTTATTTTATAAAACTTCCTTTTATAAAATCCCTTTGTTTAAAAAATTCTATTTATAAATTCAATTCTTTATAAATCTCTTTAATTTATAAAATCGTATTTAAAATCCATTTACAAAATATCGATTACAAATCCATTTTATATAAATTTATAAATTTCGTTTATAAATATATTTATTTATTCACAAAATATCACTTTTATAAAAAAAATTATAAACCATTCAAAAATCTCAATTTAAAGTATTTATCAAAAATATAATTTTAGAACATCAAAAATCATACATTTTTATTTATTTAAAATAAATTCATTCCTTTATACAATTCGATAATAATTATTAAAAACATATAAAATTCCAATATCCTTTTAAAATCATTTCAATTTAAAATCGTTATTTTATAGTATTTCAAAATACTAAAAATAAGGCCTAGTACTACTATAGCACTAAATAGGGCAACACATCCATGTCATCAAATATGGCATCCAACACATCATATATCACAATATCACATATGGTATAAAATCAAATAATATAAATTAACCGCTTCGAGGTGGGATCGTATACAAAGGGTCATCCGCTCTTACACGGGAATGTAATATGGTCTCATCCGCTCCAAGGGCAGTAATATATCTAAACTAACTAATAAAATAGTAAATCATTCAAATAGTTAATAAACAATCAATGATAAAATTATCCATACTTTTATAGAAATATAAGTGGGCCAGAGAGGTGAGTTTAACTCACTTGGATTCCAATTATTGCTAAAGCGTTCCGACTTGAATTAAAATTGAACGGGCGTTCTAATTTAACAAAAATTCGTACTAGCTCCAAATCCATCGAATCCAACTCTATAATGTAGTGTTCACTATAATGAGCGCAACACAACTTGTCGCATTCAAATCCGATCTTGTATGAGAGTATTTATAAGCATTCAATTTTTATAATATAATTATTTTAATTTAATTACAATCATTAGCCCCTAATTACCTAATTAACCATGCTAATCCCTCTTCTCCCCGTATTGTTCCCAGGCAACAAAAGAAACACGACTTCAACTTCGATCTACCACCGCTCCACTTCGTCTCCGACCATCGCATCACCACGTGTGGACTCCCCGCCTCCGACGAGCCTCCAGCTAGCAGCGCCGCCCTCCGATTTGCCCTCGACCACCCTGAAAATGCACCCAAATGCCATGCCTTTGAATGAACAAAGCCACCATGATCACTTGATGGTGATCGGTTGGTGGCAATGGACTCAGGGGAGGAAGAGCTTCAACTTTCATGTAGGAAGTTTTCTCTAAAATGGCCTCAATTAACACATGTATTCAGACCGTAGGATAAAGGAAAGCAATGGAGGCTGCTTTTTTTCGTTAGGGTTTTGCAAATGTAAGGACTTCAAGTCCTTTTGTAGAAAATTTCTTGAAACACTATTCATGCTCTGAATTTCCGAACTCTAATCGAGACGTGCCGCCTAGCGTTCTATATGAAATACTCCTATTTCGAACATAATAGAAAAAGTATCAGGAACCAATTCCAAAGTATACAGGAAATTAGCTTTCAAAAATCAAATTATATTAATTTAAATCCCTTTAATTAATTTCTATGCGTTTTGATCTCGCAAGACCAAATGATACGTCCGATCACCATGAAATTTGATGGCATATAATAATTCACTATTACGGATCAAATGGCTCTAGTTTTGTTGAAATCCAAGATAGTGTCCCAAAAGGCTATTTTCACACGTTAACTATAACGAATTATTATTAAAACTAGTTTGTTCACTTTTAATTCAAATTCTGAAGTTTACTATCTTCACTCTTATTTGAATAGAATTTAAATCAACTTTCGAAATCATTTTATTCATATTAAATTCAAGATTCAATTATTTAAACAATTCTAATTATTCAAATAACCCTTATTTTTGAAATCTAATCTATTTAACTTATAAACTTAAATTTAAATATTTAAAATTAATTAAATATTTTAAATTTGAATGACTGAAATTCTAGGACATTGCTGACTTCCCCTTTTAAAAGAATTTCGTCCGCGAAATTACTAAGGTAAGAAAAATGCTACAATCCCATTAACTTTTCTAAACCAATTTAGTTGAAATGGATTACCAAATTCTTTAAGCCTTTAACTCTTCAAAATCAATTAGTCAAAATTTCTTATCACATTTTCTAAGTCTTTAAATTCATTCACAGATACCAACTAATACCATTCCAAGTTATAACAAAAAAATCAAATTTTTAGTTATCAATTTTTTTTTCAAAATTTCTCAAAATTTTTGTAATTCTTATATTTACGAAAAATTTCACCAACGTCCCTTTTGCACAGCTTGTTAGAAAAATTTGCAATATATATATATAATCATATAATATACATCTCATCTAAAGGATAAGGCATCCCATAGGGAAAAAATATAAAAATACGATATGTAATCCCAGATGTGTACTTTTTATTAGTATTAGCAAGCATACACAATCAATATATAATGCGAAAGTAAGCTCCAAATGCAAAACATGCACCATTCGTACCTACTAAACACTCAACAACTAATGAGAAATGTATATGGAAGTTAAAATCATTATATAACATATATAATATTACTACCATATGCGACACTAGTAAACAAAGTTAACTCATAAATATATTAACATATATAATAATACCCCATAACATTCCTCTCTTTTGAATAAATATTGTTCCGCTACATATAATTTTCCTTTACAATAATCAAACATAGAATCTCACAGCGGAATGATAGAATATAATAATCAAATAACAGTTCATGAAGCTGTTTTATAAATACATTTGATTACACCTTTACAATACAGATTAGAGTACATACAATAGTAATAAATTAATAATGCAGCGGAACAACATGATGCAATGGAATAAATAAAATAAATAATAATAGTATAAAATCTTCATCTTCATCCTCCAGAAATAAGGTCTTCAATACACTGAAAAGCTTAGACTGAGCCGAGCATAATGAAAAGACAAAACACGCGAGTTAGAACTAAAAAGTTCTTATGTAAGTTAAATCAACAGTAAATAAATATGAATGTAACAGCTTCAGAGGTGTTTACATGGTTTGACATCTCCTATCTAGTGTCAACGTGAGTGCAATAACTTAAGAGATTTTCGGGGTTTCCATCTTCTAAGGATCCGTTAAACTATCTACATACATAGTATAATACGCTATTATAATAGTGTCTACAGTAAGTAAAGTATTAAAATAGCGTCAAGGCGTTACTCATATCCGCCTTAACACATTTTTATATATTCCTGTAGTCTATACAAATACTGTAAGCCCACCAAACTAATGGAGTACTCAGGGAGCACTCTATAGATACCGTACAAACCAAACTCGTAATGGGTGCGATAAGGCATGTGACAAGGCACGTGAGGCAATGCTAGGGTAGGATTCTACCATTTGCACTCCCAGACTAGTGGTAATGCATAGCAGCTACTACCTCCCACCTCGAAACACACACCCATAATCAAAATCGAGGGGTGGCCACCAAATCAATCACAAAGTCATAATATGGTATCGAAGAAACGTACCCGATAGGAGGAGCGACCTCACTTGGCCCGGTATAGATCCTGTTTTAGCCACATCAAGCTGACTCACGGGAGTCGGGGCTACGTAAATACCTCATACAAAATCGTTTGCCAAACTATCCTACTTCATTCTGGAATCTCCACCACGTACATGGTTATTAAAGTGGTTTTCGGTATTGGCAAAGAGTATGACAATATCCGATCCCGGTCTCTTTAACAACCAAACGCTTATTTCACACCGAATATTCTTTTACATTTCCAAAACCGATTCATAATGGATTTCAAAATATTATATTCAATTCAAACCATATCACCTTCGAAATCATATTCACTTTCGAAATCATATTCACGTTCGAAATCATATCGACAAAATAGGTTAAATCCTTATTTCAAAATCATCACATTTATTCAACTATGTAATTTCAGTAGAAAATATCATTTAAATCCCAACTTAGGTTATAACATCATTTAACCATATTCACTTTAAATCAAGGATTTAAATATAACCAATTCAACCTTGCACCATTTGAAATTTAGAAATATAGTTTAAATAGTCATAAATAGTTAAAATAGTTTAAAATAGTTTAAATGGTTTAAAATTGATTAAATAGTTTTAAAAATAGTTTTAATAGTTTAGAATAGATTAAAATAGTTTAATTTATTTTAAATAATTAAAATAGATTAAAATAGTTTAATATAGAATAACATAGTTTAAATTAGATTAAAATAGTTTAATGGTTTTAAAATAGGTTAAAATAGTTTAAAATAGTTTAATAGTTTGAAAATCTTAATAATCAGGATTTTTAAAATAATACATCTTCAAAAAGTTTATATTAAAATAATTGATTAGAAATTAATATCAAATTAAACTATTTCTTCCATTTCAACAAATTTGAACCATATCCAGATTTCAACAAAACTAAATTTCTCTTTCAATACAAATACCCAAAATCATTTAAATTTATATTGATTTCAATTTCATGTTGAATCATAATTTTAAAGCCTTCAAATTCATAGATTTCAAAGTTTAGATATTCAAACATTTCAATAACTCAATTTCGATAATTTCATTTATATTTCACAATTCAAACTTTGAAATTCAATTCAATTTACTCAAACAATTCATTTAAACAAATTCTAATTTCAACATTAAAAGGTTGGATTTTCGAAAATAATTTAGTTTATATAAATCAAATTTTATTTCAAAATATCATTTAACTGAATTCAAATTTTTAAGGATTTAAAATCATTTAATTTAACCAATCCGGTGTCCGTATATAATTTTCTACCCCATGGTCAAGTGATACAGACATATATCATTTCAATCTGCAATAATTTTAATTTACAAGTATATATCATTACAACCCGCAACCCTGAAATAAAATTCAAATCCATAAAAATCGCTCGGGTTTATCATTTCAACCCATAAAGATTTTTCCCTAATCTATAGATCGTTCGGGTATGTATCATTTCAACCCATAGGGATTTCTAACAATAAACTAAGGGAACCTGTAGTGTTATAACAATATAAATATAACATCTAGTCATCCAATATCAACAATCAAACATCCATCACAATCACCGTTCAATCAACCAATAAATACATCAATTAACTGATTATCATCAACGGGTATTCAATCAACAATTAAATTTCAATATTAAATTAAATGACGATCAAATGCAACAAAAGTCATATTTAACTGGAAAGACAATTTAATTATACCAAACATAAACCAATCAAATTCTAATCACATCATAAAGTCAATTTAACTAACATAAGATAATTTAGTGGTTGTGAGTGGGTTAAAACACCCACCGTTGATTTCAAATTGATTTGAAATCCGAAACAAGACCAAAATTTAACAGACTTAGAATTCATCGAAACCAGATTCATAATGTCCGAAATTTCAATACAATCGCGCAGAGGAAACCGCCCTAAAATCCGAGTTCATACGCAAAAGTTATTAACATTAGAACATTCATCAATTAAAATTAAAATTAGAAAAATATAAAATAACGACCATTACCTCTCTGACATGTCACAGGCTATCCACGTTCACAGATCATCCTCTAGAATACCCTAAGACCTTCGAACGCGACTTCAACCAAGCAGCCGCTACCTTCATCATGATTTCGCCACCGTCACAATCGCATCCACGTTAATCAGACAGGACCATCGCCATAGGCAGCTCGGACTGCGCCCTCCAAGCGCGCACGGCCCCTCCCAAATCACCAGAATGGCCAGCGTCGCCACCCCTTCCACGGAGAAATTCGAGCACATCTCGATGAACGAACACCATCGAAGTGACCTGCTCTCCATCCCCTTCCTAACGCTGCTTCTCGATCGTCGATCGGGCAAAGATCCACGTTTAATAACAAACCCTAGCAACAGACGGCTGAAACTTCCTCCAAGACTGGAAAAAGGTGCATCAAATTGAGAAATGAATTGCACCAGTGAATTACGCTCGTCAATAGCTTCGAATCGGTATATAATATGTTAGGGTTTTGAGGAGTTTTGTTTTTGAAATTGATTTGGACATTGAACTTACGGTTTTGATTTTTAATTGGTTTCTGCCAATGAAGAAAAGAATAGAAAGAAGGAATTGTATGCATAGTAAATTAGAAATGAGAAACAATTAGGGTTTATAACATCCTATAGAGCTAAAATAGAAAGGATGGATCGGATCGATTTGGATTTTAACGGTAACAATGGCCCGAAAAGCCCGTTTCGTTCCCGAAACAAAAATGGGTCATCTAATATATCAAAATAGATGTTTTCAGTATTTTTGAATTCAATGGAACAGGTTTCAAGTCCTAATTTCATCGTATAAAGAAGTTAGTTTTAAAATCAACTTATTTCAAATTGAATTCAATTAAATTGATTTCTACACGTTTCAAGCCCGTATGATGAAACGACAAGTCCGATTGCTACGAAACTTGAAATCCAATAATAATTCACCGTTATGGATCCGATGAAACTGGTGTCGTCGAAATCCAAGACAGTGGCCAAAATGGCCATTTTCACGTTAATTTAATAAATTATAATTAAATCAATTAAATCAATTAAATCACATTTTAAATTTAAATCTAAAAGTTAACGAATTTTATCACTTTTGATTACCTAGACACTTACAATCTTTTAAAACAAATTTCCATGTCAATTCTATGTTAAATATTGCATTAATGACGGTGTTCAATTTCAATTGAATAAATTCAATGATTATTGTTTTAAATTCCAATAAATCCACTTATTTGATTTTTCATCCCATTATTCAATCCATTATTACTCTATGGGTATAATTAACATTGGTTTACCACCTATTACATCAATATTCTATAGTTACCATCTTAATTTATATTAACTGCAATATTTAAATAGATTTATTGCAATTGATTTCCAATTAAATTTCAACGGATTAAATAGTGAAATGGTAATTAAACAATTGTTACAACTTACCAATTCAAACACATTTCCAAGTTTATTACTTACAAACAAAAGCTAATAAATTTTCATATTGATTGATTATTCTATATTAACTAATTTCAATTAATTACATACAATTTCACCATTTAATACAACATTTAATTTATTTCCTCATTTACACTTTATAATCAATTATAATTTTACAATCATTTCAATTAATTGAAATTGCATAAAGTAGTTATCGATTACATTAAATCACATTATTACATTTCATTCTAGTAATTTCTCATAAATAAATCAATTTTTTTTATTTCTTCCAATATTAAATTACAAAATCTTAATAAATTGAATAATTTAATTATCGGAAAAATTACGGGTCGTTACAATAATCATACCTACAAGTATATCGGTTTAAATCGAAAGAGATTTACAAACTCAAAAGTTCAATCTTAATTACAAATGATCCTATAATCCTTGAATATCACTTAGATCTTGGTTAGAGTGGGAGAGATGATAGAAATCATAGAGCATATGATAGCGAATCAAACTAATGGCAATGGAGTTTGATTGTGGTTGAAATTCGACAGAGTATGGTTATAATTTGTTTTAGAAAATGAGAGAGAAGAAGGAGGAAAGAAGAACAATGAAAAGTGATTGAAAAATTCATTGGGATGACATGTATTTATAGAGGAATAACGATCATGTCCATTCGTGAAGAGATACGGTGAATAGACACTTCTTTTGAAATTTGATTTTTGAAAGTCATGGCTAGTATGTCGACATATAGGGTTAGAGTATGTCGACATACTCTTTGTAATTTTAAAAAACATTTTAAAATATTATTTGAAAATGTATTACTTTGTGAAATAATTTTATACTTTGTAAATATGTTTAAATATAACATATATACATTATAATCATAATAAAACTTAAGTAAAACTATATGATAAGAATTTTAAAAAATAAACTAACATAAATCAAAATTTAATAAAAACAATAACTTGGAAAATATTAAAAACTAAAATGATAAGTATAAGAAATTGAAAACTATTTGAAAGTTGTTTTGAAAAGAATATTTAAAAACTTACTTAAATATATATATATATATATATATATATATATATATATATATAGTGAGAGAGAGAGAGATCAAGTGTTATCAGAATTTTAACAAATGTTCTAGACTTTATAACTTATTTGGGATATCTTGGAATCTTGAACTCTTGAATACTCATAAGTCTTCCTTCTTAAGTCTTTATATTAACATCTTTAACTCTTCAACCTTTACTTGGTACTGTACATTCTTCTTATATCTACACCTGTTTAATATCCTGCACTATATACTATATATATCTTGATAAAACATTAGTATTTATATTTTATATGATTTCTTAAAGTTGTTGTCATCAAAACCAAATCCTTAGGTACTAACAGTTATAACAACATGTCCTCACATATGCTGATAATTTCATCAATAATGTAGTGGAAAATAAACACATATGTGAATACGACCTGAAGACCTCTAGCTTGTCTACTGAAGCTCCAAAGCATCTGAATCTAAATCTGTAAATATGCTCGGTCCGACCTGAGCATTGAGAGGGAATAACGTCTCGATTAGTCTAGTAAACCAACGTAAGAAAACACATCTCAACCGAGTTATCAAAAACTTTCTTTTTCAAAACAAAGCTATCTCAAAAGACCAAGTCGCACATAAACACGGACGGGTTTTTATCTTACTCTAACCAAAAGATTTTATATCAAATTTTTGTATATTATACTAGTGTCTAGTATACAAATAATATTAGTGATAACTAAAATTGTTACATTAATTAAATTCCAACATACAAGCTATGAATTAGGTTCTACAAACAAAATGGCAAGCACATATTGGAGAATGGATTCCATACAATGGAAGGTAAGGAACCACCTTTCGTATAGTACATTTCTAGAGGATTGTACAAAGGATCAACAACTCTGAAACCTCTATATCTGGCAAGACCGGCCTATCCGCAGACCCATCTGGTGGTGGAAAGAACCGAATACGACATCACCCCGATCGTTCCCGACCAATACGTGGCCACAAGCATACACATCATACTGGAAATATAAAGGGTAATCTAGAAAGATTATGTTTATACCCTAATTCGAGAGATCCACTTAGCCTTACAACTTACCCTATTTCAGCCATTTTTGGGTGTGAGGCTTAAGGTAATGTTTACCTTTCACAGAACATATTTCACTTTGAATGGCACAACGTCATTTCCAATAACACATTAATTGATTTCCAAAAAAGTACAACCTCTGAGCTAGTATGTCACAGAGAAAGGTGTTAAGTATAAGAGGAGTTACCTCCTGCACCACCAGTAGATGTACATTTATAAAAATCAATGTATGTGGTTCTTAGAAATGCAATGTCAAACATTCGTCCATATAAGTTGTCCAGGAATAGAACAAATCGACAGAACTCTCTTACCACATTCTGTTGGGAATTACCCTTAGAATTAACAAGCAGTCCTTGCATATCGATGATTTTCATAACGAAACATTACCGGCACCATATATATAATATGTATCGCGGTTCTAGTGGCAAGTACCCCTACGTCATAAAGATCTCCGTCTTCAAAAATCATCATCATCAAGCTGCACTTTCAAACACAAACGTTGGTCCGAAGTGGTTTTCGGATAAATCTGATCCCGGTCTCTCCAAACCAACATCGATAAGAGTCTCTTAACCTCATAAGGAAACCAAGTTTCATAAACTTATCACGTTTCTAACTCTCAACTTGCTATTCTTCGGACAAGATAGAAACCCGGTAGATTGGAATACCATAGTCATTCCGCATTACTCAAATCATCATTCTCAACACCAAACGATAATCGAGCATACATAGTCAGCATCATGCTATGTGCACAACTAATCAGTTCCCACATCTAGTCAAGGAACTAATAATGGTCAAGTTTGATAGTTGGTTATTTAACTATCAAAGCAACAAATAAAATCTAGCACATAAGCAGTCACTTGGCCCATTTAATTAAATCAATTTCCAAATATTTACTCCAAAACTATCTTTAAAAAGATGTATTCTCAAAACCACTTTAAATATGTCGATATTAGGAAAACATTCCATATACTTATCTCAACGAAATAGGTTTATCTAATGACGCTACCATTTTGGAGACACGCTAAATTGATTTCTATGACCGTTCAACTCCCAAGTTCATACGCTTCAGGACAAGTGTTAAGTATAAGAAGCAATGCTTCATATACCACCAAGCCTTTAATACGATCATAAGAACCAATTCGTGTATTTCACAATGGAAGGTCAAAACATATTTTATTAGGTCAAAACAAATGTTGCGCAAAACATCATTATGATAACCAAAAAAACTAGTATAAGGATTCGACTAATTATATTTAACATTAATCTTCGACGTCGAACTTCAACTGTTTATTTGTTAACAATGAAGCCATTAAAGTTGGGGTACCATTACCTCTCAAACCTTGATTGAACAACATTCTTAACTTCTAATTAGATAGAAGTTACACACCTCGAATATTAACATCAAATATACATATATATATCCCATATACTATATAATTTTATATATATCCCATATACTATATAAAATGTAACGACCCGTAATTTCGCTACTTCGGAAATGAGAAATTTCGTTCGTTTTAAATTTAAAAGGAATTTAAAACTTAAATAAATATGTTACATATAATAAATATTTATCTATTCTTATAGTTAATAATAAAAAAGTATAAATTTGGATTTTAGAACAAATCAACAAAAGTTAAGTTTTGTTAATAATAAATAAAGGCTTAAATAAATGGATTTAAATATTTATTTAAAAAGAAAAATCTTATTAAAAACATCTAATAAAGATAATAAAAGTATATTAAAAGATTTAAAAGTATATTAATAATCGTTTTACATACACTGTAAAATTAGAGATTTTGATATTAATTAAGTATAATTTTAAAATAGAGAGACATGTTTTAATTTATTTAAAGAAGCAAAAAGATCATTTTAAAGTTTGGTTTACTTCAATATATAGCTTAACAAAAACGTTAAATTTTGACTGTAAAATTTATCGACAAAAACACCATTTTCAACCAAAACAAGTTGTCGCAACGTTGAATGATCATATGCACTTTATAACTTATATAAACTGTAAAACATTTTCATTTACATCTTATAAAAATCAAAATATCACTTTTTATAAGTTAATTAAAGAAAAATGATAAAAATAATATTAATACATGATTTGACAAAAGAGTGCAAAGGTAAACTAAGAAAACAACATCATTACATACACTTCTTTTCTCTTATGCAAGATGGGACTTATACACATATAATTTAAGCAAAATAAAGTATGAAAAGAAAGCTAACTAAAGGGATTAGTGACATATATGCTTACCATTAATGCAAGTCAAATCAAAGCAAATGTCTTCTCTTTAAAATACAAAATTTAAGAAAGGAAAAGTAAGTAATCATTCCTATCTTTACAATCACCATTAATGCATATCAAATCTCTTCTTTCATATAAAAGAAAATGTATATTTAAATTTAAAAATGAAGAGGGTATTAATGTCATTTACCACCAAAATCTCTACTTATAAATACAACCTCAAACCCCTTTATTTTCACTTCACTTTCATTTCACAAAATTTCCAAAATCCATCTCTACTTGCTCTATTTCTCTTCTACCTTCAAGCTACCACCTCCACATCACCACACCATCACCTTACACCCTCAAAACTCACGACCAAACCCATCTACCCCTTCCAAAACTCCAAGGCCGAGCCCAAAAGACCCAAACCCGAGCACCTACAAGCCAAGCCGAGCTAAACTCCCACCTACCCACCTCCTACACCCTCCTACACACCAAGGCCGAACCCTATCCACCTAAACCTGAGCCCAAACTCCCCATACCGGCCGTGTACAAACCCTACCCAAGCCCAAAGCCACCTACCCAAGCCAATACTCCACATACCCAAGGTCGTACACCCCATTCCCTTCCAAAAAAGCTCACGGCCAAACAAATAAAAAAGAAAAAGAAAAGAGAGAGGAAAACAAAAGCATTTCAAAAGAAAAATAAATTAAGACAAAACTTCGAGACGTTTGGGAAAAGCGCATTAGTTCAAAAAAGCCTACAAAAAGATTGGCGGAGTGGATATGACGGTGAGAAATTCTCATCGCTTTTGAATTTATATTTTGGCTACGTTAAAATAATCACATTTATATCCTTATGACATATGAATGCTTATACCAAATTGATTGTTAATATGGATGATTGATAGTTTGGTTAGATAATTGAATTGTGATAATATATTCTGCTATGGTATTAATAGTGAATGTTGGATTTGAAATCATATGTTATGTGATTGGTTGAATGGATGTTATGTTAGTGATGAATAAGGACATTGGTTATGTTCATTTTGATTTATGCCTTTTGTTAAGAAAGATCAAATTTTAGTGATATGAGATATTTTGAAAAAATAAGTCTCTTTTCAATTAGAAGTGAAGTTAAAGTAAAAATAAAAGAGAATTTGAAATTTGAAGTGGAATGGATTTGAAAAGGATAGTGAAATTGAAATTGAGATGAATAGTAAAATTGAAATTGAAATCGATTTTGAAAAATTGAAGTTGAGATTAAGTTTGAATTGAAGTTTAAATTGAAATTAGATTTGAAATCTAAGTTTTAAATGTGTTTAATTTGAAGTTAGAATTGAAATTGAATTGAAATTGGAATTTAAAATTTAATATTTAAATAATGTGAATATAATAATATTATAATATGTAAATGGTGAAAATTCATTTTAAAAGCTTTAAAAAGTGAAAATATTAATTTAAAATGATTTGTAATGATTTTATAAGTAATAGAATTCAATTTGAATAAATTAGTTCAAATATTGAAAAATAAGTTAAAAATAGGTGCGTCGCGCAACGGTAGTTCGCGATTTCGCACCAAAAAGTTCGAATTAGTGTATAGAGTGGATTATAGCT
Organism: Allium fistulosum; assembly: GCA_030737815.1. Classification (NCBI taxonomy): domain Eukaryota; kingdom Viridiplantae; phylum Streptophyta; class Magnoliopsida; order Asparagales; family Amaryllidaceae; genus Allium; species Allium fistulosum. The sequence goes on along the minus strand of CM060908.1, from coordinate 184,076,567 downwards.
CGGAATTCTTCGAGATAAGAAATTTCCAGACTATTATATCCATATCTTCTAAACGAAGAAAGAAAATCAAAATTTCGTTGAGTATATTTTGAATTAAGACCAAATCAATTTTCTAGAAAAATTGCGCCAGTGCAGTTAAGTGACCATAACGTGAAATCTGTTTTAATGAACGTTTTTAATATTGGAAAAATATGAAATAAATTTGATAAATCTATTTAAATAGTTTGAAAGTGATTTGGATTAGAAAATATGAATTATCGAATGTTTAAAAGTTGATTTAATCAAATAAGCTTATATAGCACTTTCCGCAGCACTTTTACGCTGCAAATTGTATAACTTTTTGAATATGAGTTTAAAAGTAACGATTTTTCCTGAAATCAAGTGTGAATGTTTTAAAAAGGAAAATAAGCGTTTGAAAGATAATTTGGAATCTTTATAATCAATTCCAAAATAAAATTGTTATTTGAGTATGCGAAAACGACTAGTACATTTGTTCCACCTGTGAGATCTAGGAAGATAAAACAAGGTATTTAACTAAGGTTAGGGTTGGAGTAACCTGTTCCCTAAACTTACCTGGCCTATGTTTTCTTTTCTTAGGCGAGGGGTGGAACATATCGAAAGGAAAGCCCGGACGCTCTTAAATAAAAAGATCGTGTTATGTTTCCAAAATAAAAGAAGATTGGTATCATCCAAAATTTAAGCAATCTCCAAAATTAATGATTTCTATGATCCTATTTACTCAAAAAATGTTTTTCTAAGATTGATTTTAGGGTTTATGGTAAACGATGTCTTAAATAACATTGTTTTTGACCCGTCTAAAAGTTAAGGAATTTGGATAGAGAAGTTAAGCAAGGAAATTTGAGATATTTTCCAAAGCGAAAGAATGAATTACTTAGAATTATTCTACATTAAAAGAAAGAGATTTCAAAATCATCAGAAAATAATTGAAGTGAAAAGAGACTTAATAAATCTTGTACACTCATATTCACTTTTTAATCGATAATTGGATTTCGAAGGAACCGGGGGTCGGATTTGGGTGATTCCTATCCGAAAACCACTTCGGACCAATGTATACGTTCGAACGTGAAGACTTGTTGAAGATGATGATTTTTGAAGACCCTGGATCTTCATAGTGTGAGGACTGCTCGTTGACTTGCTCTGGGTAGCTCCCATTATAGAGTTATATATAGTAGTGGTCTCCTCGTTGTGGAGATTTTTTGGATTGCAAGGACTACAAGCTACTAGTGGTAGTAGGAGAGTGCCTTCGGTTTGTCCAGTTCCTGGACAACTTGTATGGATGTCCGTCTGATATTGCATTTCTAAAGATTGCGTACATTGGTTTTTACAAACGTACATCAGTGGTGGCGTAGAAGTCAACTTCTCTTATCTTAACACCCTCCTTAAGACGTACGAGATCAAGAGTTGTATTTTTATGGAAGGCAATTAGTAGTTAACGGAAATGGCAATGTGACATTCAAAGCTGTGATATGTGCTATATGAAAAGGTAATCGTTGCCTCAAGCCTCATCAAACCGGAAATGATCGAAACATGATTAAATGCAGCAAGGCTAAGTGGGTCATTCCCAATTAGGGTATGATCATCCCCTTCTAGATATATTTCTTCCTGCTATGACGTTCGGGATGTAAATTAATATGGTTTGTATGCTAGGGCGCCCGGTTTAAAGGTCGGTAATGACCGGGGGATGACATATTCAGCACTATCTAGTTATAGAGGTAGGCCGGTCTTGTGTTGGTAGAGGGTAGATGTTCTGTGCCCCGGGACATCCATCTAGTGGTGTACCCATTCGGAAGATAGATCCTTCACCTGGTCATTCGTATGGAAATCCATTCTCCATAAGAACCTACGGTTTTGTTTGTATTGGCATAATGAATAGCCTCGAAATGCTGTATGGCTAACCATTTCAGATAAGATTGATAAGTTTATTTGCAAATGTTTTTAAAGAGATTTCATTAAAAATGATATCAAAGGTTTTGATACAAAAGTGCTTTAGTTATCATAAGGTAAAAACCCGTCTGTGTTTATGTGTAGGCGTGATCTTATGAGATACTCTTTCTATTCAAAGGATTTTATTCAAAGGCTAATATATGACACTGTAACGACCCCAGATTTTAATTTAATTTAAATTGATAATTAGATTAATTTTTGAATAAAAAATTGTAAAATCAATTGATAAATTGATTCGAGTTTCCCCGAATCCAAATTCCAATATATTAAATCATTTAAATTTAAATATGATATACGAGTAAATTTGAAATTTTCTATATAAGTATATATTGATTCAAATTTAAATTTCAAGTAAATGAATTTTAAAATAAATATGTAGAGAAATACAATATAATTGGTATTAAAGTAAAAATATTTGATGGGTTAAGTCTTAGAATAAAAATAAATACACTTATGTTAGGAGTAGAATTAAATACTTAGGTACAAGATAAGATAAGGTAAGTTAAATATTTTACACTCTATAGCAATTTATACTTGCAGGCATAAAAAAATCACCTAAGTACAAGGTAATAAAATAAGGCAGACCCTATAGCAAAATGTACATGGTGCAGGCAGTAAAATCACTTCAGTGTATACGAATAGAAATAGAGTTGTATGCTTAGCAGCTAAGTCAAACAAGTATAAACATATGTATGCAAGTTTGTACCTAAAAGAATAAAGAATGGGCTGGTGTAAACTTGATAAGGAGCAAGCATTTAATGCTATATCACAAGTACACTAAATATTTCCTTTCAGCCCCAAAGAGATAAAAATCTCTGAATTTTTCGCGTACCAGAATAGTAAACAAATGAGTATACTTGTTTATTTATCAAACTATCTCATTCCATTTCGTATTACAAAAGCTTTACAAATCCAGTTTCTAAAAGTTTATACAAATACAACCTAAGTAAAAGAAAGAATAGAGGAAATACAAATGAAAGCCTCTCAACTACAACAAGTTTCCAGTTCAAACATTTCAGTGTTCAAGTTCAAAGCCATTTCAAATTTTCTAGAATCATCAACAACAATATATGCAAGTTCAAGTTTCCTGTTTTCAAAAAAAAAAGAGCTCTCTGTTTATGATGATAAGGTGAGTAACCTTCACCTTTAAAATTTTAGTATCTGAGTTAGTTGCATGGGTTGATTTGGAAATTATGTTGTTGCAATCTCTTGTGCATATATGTTAATGTGTAAAGGTATATATGCTTTGTATGCCTGTCATTTTGAAATGCCTCTGTTTTTGTTCTTCCCAAACCTAGATTTACCAATGAATCTTTATCTTTTGATCTACTCATTGATCAAACATAGAATATAAACAAAAGATGTTTGTTGACTATGAGTTAAGATTTAAAAATTCATTTCAAGTTATAACAACTCGTATATGCCTCTGGAAATTGACGAACTGAGTACAATCTTTCAATATGTCAAAATCCAAACACTTTAATTTACGAATTCAGGATTATAAACTGAATCCTCATACCAAGTTCTGATTTTTAGAGAAAAAATTATAATTTTTAGTTAAGGGATTAAAGCACAGTAATGAGATGAACCAAAAAGGGAAATATTTGGTTTTCTGGTGATCTTTGTATCTTGAGGGCTCGGGATTCTTCGAGGTGATGTTGGAGTTATTGGAGTCATTCTCTGATTGATCATTTGGAGATCTCTTCCATTTGTTGTTACTTCCGCTGTATCATTTTTTTTTATCTCTGATATTGTTGTATCATATTGATATCATTGTTGTATATCATACTGGATATTGTATTCATTGGAGTTGTATATGATATCATTTATTCTTTTTCTTCCGCTGTGTTGTTATACTTAATGTTGTTATAAGCTCCAGCGAATCGGATTTGAACGGTCGAATCTGCGGCATTCGAGTACGATGTAAAGTATGGATGTCGATTTTCGAACGCGAAAAATCCGTATCGTTACATTTGGTATCAGAGCTAAGGTTGAACTTTAGCTCAGGAGTATAACACATCAAGTAGCTCATTAGAGATAGAGTGAAGTAAACTCTAGAATGAGTGTTCCTCATATATCCGTTCGAATGTCTCAGTAAATTCTCTTACTATCCATTGATAGTGAGTATGAGTGCAAGAAGAGGATGAGATAGGGGACAGGGGAATCCGACTACAAATGGTCAATACTCTTTAACAACAAGGAAACAATCATCTCTATCAATCTCTATTGTTCGTCATCTCTTCTCAATTCTTTGATAATTTCTGGTCGATCCAGAAAGGAAATTCGATATATTAATATGGGACATAAACTTCAAACAGGCCAAAATTGTTTGTTTGGATGAATTGGTTGCTTTGGTTGCTATGGTTGATAGGTATAATTTAGTTTTTAAACTAAAAGTTTTGCAATTTGTATCCATATATCTATCTATTCTTTGGGTCCCGATATGTTCTACGAATGGTTAGTTATCCTTTCGAATTAACCGATGCCACTGTATATTTCGTAGATCTGGATAACCCGAGTATCTTGTGAAGTGTCAAACAGATTCGTTCTTGTATCTGTTATCGATATTCTGATTTGGTAAACCAAATGCAGAATAGATGTTCAGTTTGATTTGATGAAACATTCTTCATCTATCTTTGTGTCTCCTTGGTAATTTCGAGGACGAAATTCTTTTAAGGGGGGAAGTTTGTAACGACCCCAGATTTTAATTTAATTTAAATTGATAATTAGATTAATATTTGAATAAAAAATTGTAAAATCAATTGATAAATTGATTCGAGTTTCCCCGAATCCATATTCCAATATATTAAATCATTTAAATTTAAATATGATATACGAGTAAATTTGAAATTTTCTATATAAGTATATATTGATTCAAATTAAATTTCAAGTAAATGAATTTTAAAATAAATATGTAGAGAAATACAATATAATTGGTATTAAAGTAAAAATATTTGATGGGTTAAGTCTTAGAATAAAAATAAATACACTTATGTTAGGAGTAGAATTAAATACTTAGGTACAAGATAAGATAAGGTAAGTTAAATATTTTACACTCTATAGCAATTTATACTTGCAGGCATAAAAAAATCACCTAAGTACAAGGTAATAAAATAAGGCAGACCCTATAGCAAAATGTACATGGTGCAGGCAGTAAAATCACTTCAGTGTATACGAATAGAAATAGAGTTGTATGCTTAGCAGCTAAGTCAAACAAGTATAAACATATGTATGCAAGTTTGTACCTAAAAGAATAAAGAATGGGCTGGTGTAAACTTGATAAGGAGCAAGCATTTAATGCTATATCACAAGTACACTAAATATTTCCTTTCAGCCCCAAAGAGATAAAAATCTCTGAATTTTTCGCGTACCAGAATAGTAAACAAATGAGTATACTTGTTTATTTATCAAACTATCTCATTCCATTTCGTATTACAAAAGCTTTACAAATCCAGTTTCTAAAAGTTTATACAAATACAACCTAAGTAAAAGAAAGAATAGAGGAAATACAAATGAAAGCCTCTCAACTACAACAAGTTTCCAGTTCAAACATTTCAGTGTTCAAGTTCAAAGCCATTTCAAATTTTCTGGAATCATCAACAACAATATATGCAAGTTCAAGTTTCCTGTTTTCAAAAAAAAAGAGCTCTCTGTTTATGATGATAAGGTGAGTAACCTTCACCTTTAAAATTTTAGTATCTGAGTTAGTTGCATGGGTTGATTTGGAAATTATGTTGTTGCAATCTCTTGTGCATATATGTTAATGTGTAAAGGTATATATGCTTTGTATGCCTGTCATTTTGAAATGCCTCTATTTCTGTTCTTCCCAAACCCAGATTTACCAATGAATCTTTATCTTTTGATCTACTCATTGATCAAACATAGAATATAAACAAAAGATGTTTGTTGACTATGAGTTAAGATTTAAAAATTCATTTCAAGTTATAACAACTCGTATATGCCTCTGGAAATTGACGAACTGAGTACAATCTTTCAATATGTCAAAATTCAAAGACTTTAATTTACGAATTCAGGATTATAAACTGAATCCTCATACCAAGTTATGATTTTTAGAGAAAAATTTATAATTTTTAGTTAAGGGATTAAAGCACAGTAATGAGATGAACCAAAAAGGGAAATATTTGGTTTTCTGGTGATCTTTGTATCTTGAGGGCTCGGGATTCTTCGAGGTGATGTTGGGGTTATTGGAGTCATTCTCCGATTGATCATTTGGAGATCTCTTCCATTTGTTGTTACTTCCGCTGTATCATTTTTTTTATCTCTGATATTGTTGTATCATATTGATATCATTGTTGTATATCATACTGGATATTGTATTCAATTGAGTTGTATATGATATCATTTATTCTTTTTCTTCCGCTGTGTTGTTATACTTAATGTTGTTATAAGCTCCAGCGAATCGGATTTGAACGGTCGAATCTGCGGCATTCGAGTACGATGTAAAGTATGGATGTCGATTTTCGAACGCGAAAAATCCGTATCGTTACAGACACTGTCATTTATTATTGAGTTTTTCTCACGCTGGTTTATCAAGCCTGATCCGGATATTTTCAATACTCAGGTCAGATCCGAGTAGTTTTAGGTTTAGTCGAAGACGGTTGGAGTTTCCAAAGGAGAGCTGGAGATATTCATCTACGTATGACATATTCTATTATCCGCTGTACTTAGTTTGTCTTAGTTGATGTTTGTCAGCAATTGTAAGGATAGATGTTTATAACTGTCCAAGCTAAATTTAGGTTAGACTCTGATATATATATAAAAAAGTTTTCCGCTATAAAGATATTTGTTCAATATTATATGTTATTCCATTCGTGTGAAGTTCTGTTCTACTATTTTTCTTTATTACCCTTCAAGTTCCATCTTTTCGTGCAATTTGAGTTGGACATGTGTGGTTTACTGTCGATTTAAAGGGTACGGAAAAATGGGCCATGACATAAAACATTTCCTTTCGAAAACCATTTACTATAACAACAGTGTTATAGTCCATGCCTTTCTTTCTGTCCTTAAAAACGTTTATTACAACAATAAATGTTGAAATCCATGTTTTCATCATTTAAAACATTATAAATCACTTTTAAAAACCATTTAAAATCCATTTGGAAATATCATTTCAAAATATTCCTTTAAAAGATAAACCACTTTTAAAACGATTAACTCCATGTTTCAGTCTCAACATAAATCATTTCTATATTTATAAAACTATGTTTATAAATCACCTTTTTTATTTTATAAAACTTCTTTTTATTAAATCTATTTATTTATAAAATTCAATTTATAAACTCATTTCTTTATAAATCTCTTTGATTTATAAAATCCCATTTATAAATCCATCTCCAAAATATCGATTACAAATCGATTATATATATATATTTATAAATTTCGTTTATAAATCTATTTCTTTATTTACAAAATATCGCTTTCATAAATTCTTTTCATATACTATTCAAAAATCTCTATTTAAAATATTTCTCAAAACTATAATTTTATAACTTCAAAAATCATACATTTTTATTTATTTAAAATAAATTCATTCCTTTTAATAATTCGATAATAGTTATTAAAACATATAAAATTCCAAAATCATTTTAAAATCATTTCAATTCAAAATCGTTATTTTATAGTATTTCAAAATAATAAAAATAAGGCTCAGTGCTACTATAGCACTAAATAGGGGAAATCATCCATGTCATCAAATATGGCATCCAACACATCATATATCACGGTAAATGAAAAGTGAAATGAACCGGTTGAGGAATCCAGTTGAATCCTTTCAACCTGTCCCCGACATCACATACAGTATAAAATCAAATAATATAAATCAACCACTTGGAGGCGGGATCGTATACAAAGGGTCGTCCGCTCTTACACGAGAACGTAATAGGTTCTCATCTGCTCCAATGGTTGAAAAATATCCAAACCAACTAATCAAGTAGTCAATCATCCAAACAATCAATAATAAAATTATCCACACTTATATACAAATATAAGTGGGCCAAAGAGGTAAGTTTAACTCACTTTGATTCCAGTTATCGCTGAAGCGTTCCGTTTTGAATTAAAATTAAAGAGGCGTTCGATTTTAACAAAAATTTCCACCAGCTCCAAATCCATCAAATCCAACATAATAATGTAGTATTGGCTGTAACGAGCGCTACACAACTGTTTGCATTCAAATCTGACCTCGTATGAAAGAGTTATACATTTAGAAGAATTTGATTTTTATAATATAATTATTTTAATTTAATTACAATCATTAGCCCCTAATTACCTAATTAACCACGCTAATCCCTCTTCTCCCTATATCTTTCCCAAGAAACGGAAGAAACGCCACTTCAACTCCGATCTGCCACCGCTCCACTTCGTCTCCGACCATCGCATCACTACATGAAAACTCCCTGCCTCCGACGAGCCTCCAACTAGCAGCGCTGCACTTCGATTTGCCCTCAATTGCCATGAAAACGCACCCAAATGCCACGCTTTTGAACGGCTATAGCCGCTGCCGTGATTGCCTGATGGATGATTGGTTGGTGGCGATGGACTTAGGTGAGGAAGAGCTTCAACTTTCATGTAGGAAGTTTTCTCTAAAATGGCCTCGATCGACATGTGTAATCACGACCATATGATGGAGGAAAGCAATGGCGGCTACTTGTTACCGTTTAGGGTTTTGCAAATGTGAGGACTTCAAGTCCTTTTATAGAAAATTTCATGAAACACTATTCACGCTTTGAATTCCCAAACTCCGATGGAGACGTGTCGCCTAGCGTTCTATATGAAATACTCCTATTCCGAACAAAATGAAACTAGTATCGGAACCCAATTCTAAAGTATACAAAAGTTAGCTTTTATAAATCAAATTATATTAATTTAAATTCCTTTAATTAATTTCTACGCTATTCAATCTCGCACAACCAAACCATACGTCCGATCGCCATAAAATTTGACGGTATATAATAATTCACTATTATGGATCAAATAGCACCAGTTTCGTTGAAATTTGAGACAGTATACCGAGGGCTATTTTCACACGTTAATTAAAATGAATTATTATTAATACTAGTTTATTCACTTTTATTCTAATTCAAAAGTTTACTATCTTCATTCTTATTTAAATAGAATTTAAATCAACTTTAGAAATCATTTTTATTCATATTAAATTCAAGATTCAATTATTTAAACAATTCCAATTATTAAAATAACCCTTATATTTGAAATCTAATCTATTTAACTTATAAAGTTAACTTTTCAATATTTAGTATCAATTAAATATTTCAAATTCAAATGACTGAAATTTTGGATTATTACTCAGTCCATATCCATTAAAAATTCATGTCCACCATGTATCTGTGCGCGAAGCGCTAATTCCAACCTAGTTTCGTATTTATTTCTATAGCTTTTCCCATTTAATTTATCATTTCAAGTATTAATTCTTTAATTAATTAAATATTCATTAGGAGGTGTTACACATACGAACCAAAAAATCCATAGGCCAATTTAAGTAAATAAAAATATTTAAAGCTTGGTTTAAATATATCGATATTGTACATCGATAGGGGCTGGGAGAAAATGAAATGCTTTTTCTGGTCCCCCTATCACCGGAGGGGGTGCATGCATATAACTTTTATATCCACAATAAATAATTACTAACAATACACAAAACATCAACTAAATTAATAATTAATATTTCTTTAATATGAATTAATTTAATTAATTTATAACACATTATAAACTAATTAAATCAAATGGCTTTTTGGAGATTTTACGAACGCAGTTGTGTGAGTTGTGAATTCAATCAGTAAATAATACTGAACAATTCAAATATTAATGTTCATATGTCACATTAGGTAGTGCATGACATTTAGGCTAAATTCATTGCCTATGTACATATTCTACAAAATCATATTTTATATTAACCTAAGAAGTAACATTTATGTTACGATAGTTTACACACGTTCTTTTTTTCCAAACTATATCACTTTAGGATATATGAAATTTGGTATTGTAAATATTCCAATATTATCTAAATGTAACTTTGTTAGTCCAAAAACAAATTCCTTGGTTCCATAAAAACATTTATTACTAATCGTACTACTATAGCCAGAGATTATGACTTTGAGTTGACAACAGTTGAACGTGATAGAAACCTTATATATCAACCGAGGAGACAAATTCTCAGTTGAATAGTGCTTCAACTAAGACCCACTGTAGTCCCTCGATAGACTCCATCTCATGATTTAACTATATTTGAAGTCGAGTATTCACATTGAAGTTCCTGTTTGACCTAGTTGTTATCAACCAACATAAAACTCTAGGATGAGTCATTCCATAGTTAACCCATAACAGCAATTGTCACTGTAAAACAAAATTTGGAGAGGATTAAACACTTAGATGAATCGATATCCTTTTCTCGAAACCTCTTAACAAGGAAAATTTAAAGCAAAACGTCATTTTATTTTATAATTAATTACTCACGATTGCAACTATTTAGAATTACAATAAAAAACAATTTATTTTATATTTTTCTTATTATGTTCTTTAAATCAATTATTTAATTAATTATATCATATTTTAACAAAGTATGTAAAATAAAAACAAGCACCATTACTATGAACAAGATTAACTACTGAGTTAGATATATGTAACTAATTACATAATTGCCAAAATACGGCATACCACTATCTCTTTCAACCTCGCACTTGCAGTTAGGATCAATTATGGAATCTTAATCCCGTTCCTCCAATTATTAAGAACTGATTGAGCTAGTCCCTTTGTTAACGGCTCTGCTATGTTCTATTACTATCTACTATGCTGACCAACATCTCCTCATCGTTGATTAACGGTCTTTATCAAGTGGAACTTTGTCTAGACATGTTGTGAGCCCTTATTTCTTTTATGATATATATCACATCATTATTTTCACAAAATAATGTTATTAGATTATCAACATTTGTAATCACTACTAGCTTAGTTACAAATTTGTCCATTTATATTACTACTTTCATTGGGGCACTATTCAAGGCGATGTACTAAGCCTTTGTTGAATCAGCCACCATCTCTTATTTGGATCATTTCTAATGCAAAACTTCTTAACTAAGGTTAAATTTGTATTTATGATTGACATACTATATTATATGTATCACCTAACAAGTTCCAGCCCGAATACTCCTTCATAAGTAGTTCATTGTTTTTATGAACATTTCTCCAATACTTCATTAATACTCGAAAATACTCTTAAACCCATTTAGGGATTTTAATTCAGATTATTCATTTAGTGTACTAGGTACAGAAGCAAAATGTGATATAGTAGAACACATAACATATGTGGTAACTCTTATTGCCAATACATAAGGAATTCCTCTTATATGCTCCACATTAAACATTTTAATATGGCGTCTATGTATAACATATGGGACTATCCCAACATCGTTTTATACCGATTATAAAAGATGTCATTTTCAAATCCAATGTCGTGGGTTAAACAACCAAACTAAAATGATTTTAATATGGGTTCATTAACAATTGCAAGTTTGTTGTTTACTTATAGTTTAAGAAATACTTTAGTGCCTTTAATGTTCTTTCTTATAGACACATGATTCCTCTGCATTTTGACTGAAAATTAAACTATTTTATTTTTCTATAGGCATTGGCAGATTTCACCGTCAGGGTGACGAAGTAAAATAAGAATGGGCCTAACTTTCTCAGTGGAAGTTGTATATTGATAGGACCTTCAATGAGCATGATTCCAAGATAAGAGTAGTTTTCTTACTCTGAAAGGACAGAGGATCTATTATTCCTTGAAGTTAGAGTTCCAACCAACGAACAATGAAGCAAAATATGATGCGTTGATTACTGGACTCAAGATAGCAAAAGAGTTGGGAGTGAAGATGTTACATATCTTTAGCGACTCCCAATTGTTGGTTAGTTGGGTTAAAAGGGAATTTCAGCCTAATAGTGCAAGACTCGCCCCTACCTGTTAAAACATGTTGGAGTTGCCGGGCTATATTGGACACTATATGATAATGCACATGCCTAAAGAGGAGAATACGAATGTCAAGCCATTAGCCAAACTAGCCAGCTTGGGGGATGCACAACTACTGAGAATCATGCTAGCATAGGTTTTGATGACTCCAAACATCGATGAAATGGATGTTGATTGGATCTTGGAGGTTGATGAAGAGAAGGAGTTAAGAATGAGTTCGATCAAAGATTACTTTTTAAAGAGGACTCTCCTAAAAGGAAGGAATGAAAGACCAAAACTCCCGTGTAACATATCACGATTAAGTATGTTATAAGGGGTGCTATGTAGGAGAGAATTCACAACTCCCTTACTAAGGTGTATCTCTAAAGACTAACCTAAGTAGATCCTTGCGATTGTACACGAAGGTAGTTGTGGTGATCACACGTAGGGCAAAATTTATCAAAGTAGGTTCTTTGCTATAAATATTTCTAGCCAAATATCAACTAGGATGGAACTGATTATTCTAGGAGGTATGACATAATATAGTTAAGGGTATGCCCTAGGGTCAATTATATAATTTGTTACATATATCTAATTCATCGACCAATCTTGTTCAAAATAAAGGTATTTTCTTTCTATTATATGCTTGATATAATGTGATTATATTAATTAATCAATTTAATTAAAAGTATATTTAATAGAAAATCCACATATAGTACATTTTTGATAGTAGTTACAAAGTGTTGTAACCATGAGTAATTTATCACAATGAAACAAATATACCATTTTAAATGTTCCTACTCAAGATACATCAAAACTGGATATTGATGTATCCGTTGAGACTAAAGTATGTAACGCTCTCCAAATGTTGGGCAGTGTATTATTCATGACCGTTGGAGGCATCAAGGGGTAATGTACTGTTAGTTATTGGAAAACTATGGAATGACTCGCTTTATAGTTTTCTGTTGGTTAATATAACTATGGTCAAGCAGAGAATATCTATGTGACTAATTTACACAATTCTCTCAACTTGAGAATTCTATTGATCTTTAATGTGGAAGCTCCACTTTGATTATAGTTAAATCATGGCATGGTGTAACAACCCAGGATTTGTATTACCAACTAATAAACAAAAGTTAGGATTTTTATTTATTTTAATGAAGCATAAAAGGTTTTGGAATAACAAAATTTATGTGAAAAAGGCTATTTTAATTAAATGGGAAATATGGGATTTTAAAATGAGGATAAAATGTTATTTTTGGAAAGTTAAATATTTTAGGAGAGATTTTAAAACGGGTTTGGATAAGAAAAATGAGTTTTATAAACATACATGAACACTTAGACTAATTTTTGGAAAACATATAAATAACTATCTTCTTATTGGGTTTCTAAACCTAGCCCAATAACCCACCCTAAACCTCCTCTATAAATTATCTCATACTCTCCAAACCTCATTCATTCATCCCTAATCAAAACCTTAATCATTTCCTAAAGCTTTCATAACAAAAATGGTCTCTATCTTCATCTCCTTCTAGTTTTTGCTTATGCAAGTCATTCTATGCAAAGGTAATGCAAATACCCACCTCAAATCCATTTTTATATCTCTCTAATTTCTGAAATTTAATTGATAACACATGTTTTATGTGTTTTTTGATCTTATAGCCTCCTAATCATCTTTTGCTAACTTGGGTTGATGCTATAGTAGTCTTTGTTGCTTTTGTGAGAGGTATATTGCTAAAATCCTCTTCTAAGATGTGTTTAATCATCTTTTGGTTTCAGTAATCATTTAGTAACACATGTTTTATTATGTAACATGTGAATCATAGCTCTTTGATCCTCTTTGCTTTCATTTTGGATGTGCACACAAGTTGTTTGCTATATTGGTTGAGGTAATATATGCTAGCTGAAATTATAATTAGTTTATTGCTGTTAGTAAATTAGGCATATCTCATTCATCTTAAATCGGAATTAAGATTTTCTTGATGTTATGGAAAGCTTATTCTGTAGGAAATAACTTTCATGTTTTGAGCTTTGCCTAATTTTATGGTTTGAATTGTCGAAATCACATTTGTTTGTCGCTGACCTGACAACAAACTACAAAGTTGATAAAATAAAACCCTGAAATTGATTTGGCAATAAGTTACTCGTTTCTTATCCAAATCTAATAATTTTGGATGTTCTGGAAAGCATAGATTTAGGGCTAAAACTTTCATGTTTTGAGTTTCATGAAATTTCGAAGTTAATTGGGTCAAAAACTGTGCATTCTTACTACTGCCCCGAGAGCACATTGACAGTGATATAGAATTTAAATCTGAGAATTGTTTTAGTCATAAAATTTTCATCCCCGATCGGAATTTGACGATCTTGGTCATTTTGAAAAGCTTAAAACATATGCTACAATTTTTGTTCAGTGAGTTTTCTGTAATTTTGCAATTTAGATGACCTGAAATGCGTTCAAAGACAGAAGACCAATTCTGTTTTTAACAAGTTATCTTGAGTTTCAATCTGATATTATTTTGCATGTATCTCTCTCGTTTTTGATCCGAATTAGATAATTTTGGATGTTCCGGAAAGCATAAAACATATGCTACAATTTTTGTTCAGTGAGTTATCTGTAATTTTGAGTCTAACTAGGATAAAAATTGGATTTTCTACTATCTTCCCGAGAGCGATACACATATTAGCTCTGTGGATGAAACTGAAACTATTTTGGTCATAACTTTTGAGCCGCTAGTCGGAATTTGACGATTTTGCTCTCGTTGGAAAGATGGAGTTATGAACTCCATATCTAAAAAGTTTGGTCATCATCTGAGTTCATTAGACCCTTCGAATTTCCTATCAGAGTTGAACCCAGATCGCTGTGCAAAACAGTGCATTTCATGTTTTTGTGTCCGACTTTGGAACGTCGCTACGCCTTCGTTTCAATTCGGAATCGAGTAATTCTTTTTGCGTTCTGAAGTAGGAATGTTGGACTACGTTCCTACTAAATTTCATGCCAATCGGATTCAGTCTGCTGGTCCGAATAATTTTCTGAACTTGGGTTCGCGTCAGTTTTGAACTATTTTCCAACACTTAGAATATTTTCAGTGATTTTCTGGTTTTATCGATTTCTTTGAGATTTGTCTCTGGATTTTGTACACGGGCCTTATAAAAAGGGTTTTAAAAGGATTTTTCGCTCTGAAATGGCTTTCGAAATTATTATATAATATTATTTTTAATTAGTAGACTATTTACTCCATAATAGGAGAGTTTTCAAAAGCCGTTTTAGAGTGTTCTCAAAATCAATTATAAATCCGTTTCGAACCATTATTTTCTATAATAAAAATCTCACACTCACTTTTTAGCACGTCAAGCGAAGTGGAAAGGTTCTTAAATGGTTAGAAAATCTCTGGCCTATGGAACCGTGTGTATTTTCTTTCCGGTTAATCCCCGACCTATTCGATTGATCGTTTTGACCTTTGGGTCTAGTTTACCGATGATACGAGGTGGACTTTTTATTGTTTGGAATGTGAGCTTGCTATTGGTTAGTAAACCGTTTAGTGTGAACGTGGGGTATGGGACTCATCGTTAACACTTTACGGGTTCCTCTCCAAGAAGTTTGTGACACATTAGCCTCTGGGCAGCCGGTACTGGACCTCTGGGTCACCACGCCTCTGGACAACCGTCTCTGGACACCTGTTCTATGGAGCAGTTTCTTTTTCGGCATGTGCCTCTGGGCCTTTATCCTTCTGGGAAGGATCTCGCCGTCTCGCGCGTTCCGCATCTGTGCGAGTGATCGATCACAACTCTACAGTACTTGGCAATAACGACTCCGGTCGGTGCACGTGCTATACTTGTATTATCTGATGATTTTTATATCCATTCGAGTACCGCCATTCGATGTTGGTTCTATGGAACCATACGATGTAAGTGCGATTACCTTGTGGATTCACAATGTCTCTGGGCACTGCTTTTCAGTGTTTGATTTCATTGACTTTTCAGTATATCCCCATTGCTCTTTGGAGCATCGATCTTTGCTTGGGCATTGATTACAGACTCTGATCACTCTTGGGATTATTGCCTATAGGCAACTTTATATAGCTTTGGCTACGCCGATGATATGCGGCGATTTTGTTTATTCAACACTTTGGTGCTGATATTCTCTTTGGAGATTTTTACTGTTGATTGATGATTAGAGACCGTCATTATATTCATGTGATCCAAAATACTCTTCTCTTAGGAAAAGTACTGTTTCATTTATGTACCGCATTATTATATATCTCAGTTATTACTGATTGTTTAGCTAGCCTGACCCGAGTGTTTTCGCTCGGGTCAGACCGAGTTGTTTCAAGTTAGGTCTCTGGACTTAGCTTCTGTGCTTCCGCTTGGACATTATCTGCTATGCTGATAGATAGCGCTTTTATTTGTCCACTATTCCGCTACTCTGTTATTATTCAGACTTTGATATGTACATATTTTTGATTCACATGTGTGGGCAGTGGCTTTGTACCCACTTAAAATATTTGGATCTGTATTGATAATGTATTGTCCTGGGATTTTATATCTGTTATGTGATTCTGTTCTGTAATGTTTTATCATTTTATTACTATGCTTATTCTGATAGATCTTTAGCCATTGTAATTTCGTTATAAATATTTATTGAATATGTCGAACCACTTGAAAAAAAAATAGATACCACCCTTTCGACGTATTCAGTAGATAGTTATAGCTTGATTACAAATGGTCGCTTCCACTATACTCTATTCTCCACTTTAACAGACAGTATTACTCCCGTAATACTCTTTGTTACAGTGGGTCTCGGAGTGGGGCGTTACAGCTTGGTATCAGAGCCAAGGTTCAGAATTAAGCATAACAATCACAGAACAGACACGTAGTACAATACGTTATAATACGATCCAAATTGAACATATCCACCTTTTGATAAATAAGTTAGGAATATGTGTAGGAATCTATTATATTCCGTAATATTCCTTAATGAATTATCTATCTTTGAATCGTGCTTAACTAAATCTACCGATCATATGTTTAAAGAGTGTCCCAAGCCTCTTTTCTGCCGCTATTGTAAGAAGGAGGGTCATCTTAATTCCACTTGTCCTACTGCACCTCCTAGATCTGGCAAGCTTAATGCTGCCAAGGCTCCTACATCTTCAGCTCAGCCTCGAGGTACGCATCCTTCCGTTCTCGAAGGTTCTATTTTTTTTCATGGTAGATCTTGTAGAGTTCTCTTTGATACGGGTGCCTCTCACTCATTCGTATCAAAGGAACTAGTTGATACTTTATCTTTGGATGTTACTTGTTTGGTTTCTTCACTAAGGATTGTGAATCCTATCGGCGAATCCACGACCCTTAGCTTGCTTTGTGAGGATATAGATATTGATCTTTGTGGATTTTCTTTCCGTGCAAATCTGCACGTTATGGAGTATTTGGGCTTTGACATGATTCTTGGCATGGATTGGCTCGCTCAGTACGACGCCAAAATCATTTGTTCGGAGCGGATATTATTTCTTCGTCATCCTGACTCGTCCGCTCCATTAGCTATTGCTCTTCAGGATATTGGGATTTCTGATATTACTTTATTTGCTCTTGATTCACGAGATGAGGATGTGGACATATCTCGTATTCCTGTTGTTCGGGATTTCCCCGATATATTTGAGCCAGTATCAGGCCTGCCGCCAAAGCGGGCCATTGAGTTCCACATCGATCTCATTCCAGGCTCCCACCCAGTTGGGTGTCCTCCCACGAGGATGTCTACTAAAGAGAATGAGGAACTCAGGAAGCAGTTAGTAGAGCTTGAGGCGAAGCAGTTCATTCGGTCCAGTTCTTCGCCATAGGGTGCTGCTGTGGTCTTCGTTAAGAAGGCTGATGGCTCTCTTAGGCTTTGCGTTGACTATCGCAAGCTCAATGAGCTGACCATCAGAAATCGCTACCCACTTCCTTGGATAGACGACATGTTTGACCAATTGAGCGGTGCGAAGGTCTTCTCTCAGCTTGAACTTGCCACCGGATTCCATCAGCTACGAGTCGCGGAAGACAGCATTCCTCTTACAGCATTTCGCACTCGTTATGGTTCTTTTGAGTGGTTGGTCATGCCGTTCGGCTTGACGAACGCTCCGGCTTTCTTCGTCGATCTCATGAATCGAGTATTCCGGGAATACATCGATAGATTCGTTCTGGTTTTCATCGACGATATTCTTATTTATTCTAGATCCGAGGCAGAGCATGCTCATCATTTGCGGATCGTCTTGGATACTCTTCGTCAGCATCAGCTTAGGGCCAAGCTCTCCAAGTGCCATTTTTGGGAGAGCAAGGTCAAGTTCTTGGGCCATATTGTATCATCTGAGGGTATTTCTGTCGATCCTGCCAAGATCGAAGCTATTCAGAATTGGAAGCAGCCCGAGAACGTTCATGATATTCGCAGCTTCCTTGGTCTGGCGGGTTATTACCGTCGATTTATCAAGGATTTCTCTCGTGTCGCACTTCCCCTCACGACTCTGACTCGTAAGGGGGTTCGTTTTATTTGGTCTGATAAGTGTGAAGCTTCCTTTCAGCAACTGAAGGAACTTCTCACTCATGCCCCTATTCTAGTGGTTCCGGAGAGTAACAGTGATCTTGTTGTTTACACCGATGCTTGTGGTAGCGGGCTCGGTGTTGTGCTTATGCAGAAGGATCGGGTAGTTGCTTATGCTTCCAGGCAACTGCGTCCGAATGAGGTTCGCTATCCTACTCATGATCTTGAGTTAGCAGCTATCGTCTTTGCCTTGAAAACTTGGCGTCACTTTCTATTAGGCGAACGCTTCATTCTGTACACCGATCACAAGTCGCTGAAGTATCTATTCAGTCGGAAGGATCTCAATATGAGGCAGCAGCGATGGCTTGAGTTTCTTGCCTCATATGATTTAGATATTCAGTATACCCCTGGCAAGGGTAATCGTGTTGCAGATGCGCTCAGTCGCAAACACTCGGCGGTAGTTTCTATGATGATAGCCGAGTGGGATATTCTTGAGACCCTATCTTTGTGTGATATTAGAGATCGAGCTCCATCTTCTGATTCTCCGGCCTTATTATTCAGCTTGGAAGCTCGTCCTATTCTATTGGATCGCATTGCCCATGCTCAGCGGCAGGATCCAGACTTGTTGTGATATATTCATCTCCTTGAGTCGGGATCTAGTGATGAGACATTACTGGATTATTCTCTTGATTTACATCGGTGTCTTCGTAGGAGGAACCGTATTGTGGTGCCATCTGATTTATCACTTAGGCATGACATTCTAGACGAGTGTCATCGCACTAAGTACACTATACATCCCAGTTCGAGTAAGATGTATGCCGACATGTGCCGGCTATATTATTGGGAGGGTTTGAAGAGTGATGTTGCAAGTTATGTAAGCCGTTGCATGACTTGTCAACATATCAAAGCTGAACACCAGCATCCATCCGGTCTTCTTCAGCCGCTAGAGATTCCATTGTGGAAATGGGATCAGATATCCATGGATTTTATTGACGGTCTGCCTCGATCGAGGTCAGGCCATACTTCTATTTGGGTCATCGTCAATCGCTTGACCAAATCGGCTTATTTCATTCCTATTAAGTCCACTCGGACTGCTCCTCAGCTTGCCAAGCTATATGTGAAGGAATTCGTTCGACTTCATGGCATTCCTAACTCTATCGTCTGTGATCGAGACACTATCTTTACTAGTCACTTCTGGAAGTGCCTACAGTCAGCTTTGGGCTCAAAGCTGAATCTCTCGACTGCTTATCATCCTCAGACTGACGGTCAGACGGAGAGGGTGAATCGTGTTTTAGAGGATCTTTTGCGCTGTTGTATTCTGGATTTCGGAGGTAGTTGGGAGTGTTGAAACCTGACTTCTTCGATTTTAATGCGACAACTATATATTTCAATCTATATATTATTATGTCAAATATTCTTGCAGGAATCATCAAAAGAAGCTATTATCATCAACAAGATTAAAGCTCTTTATAAAATCTTTTTAGATATATTTGTACAATCTCTGATATGGTGATGAAACACACACACACACACAAATATACTTTTGAAAATCATGCTTTAAAATAAATATAAAAAGGTATTTTCAAAATTATATATTTTCTCAAGTTCAAAAATACTAAAATGGACAAAGGAACAGAACGGTACAGAAATAGACGTCTGTATATTAATTCAGACGTCTGACATCAATATCAGACGTCTAAATTAAGATAACAGACGTCTGAGCACTATGTTGTTAATTCTTCTATTTCTATATGAAATAGACGTCTGTCACTTAATAACAGACGTCTGTCATCCTAGACAGACGTCTGAATTAAAAGACAGACGTCTAAATTAACTGTTTAGTGTTTCCTTTGATTTTTTGAAATTCAAAATTATTCAGACATCTGTCACTTTTATCTCAGACATCTGAACTTGACGAACTGAAGCATCTCTTCATATAATATCAAAATCTGAAGAGTTGTCTTCTTCACCAAGAGTTGCACTTCTTCTAATAGTTGAAACTATTAAATTAAAACTATTCAATACTATAAATAGAGATGAAAATCCACTATTTTAAAAAATCAATTCTTTCTATCTTTTCTGATCTTATATTGTTATAATCTCAAGTGATTTTCAATCTCTACTTCCTATCTTTGCACATTCAAATCATCATATCAAGAAGATTATAGGAAGGGTGTACTACATTGACTATATTCGTGTTATTAAAAGAACACACAAGTCAAGAAACAATTTCCAAATTGTAATTGAAGTCCTATTCGGTTGCTTAGGCGGAAAAGTCCTATTCGGTTGCTTAGGCGGAAAAGTCCTGTTCAGTTGCTCAGGCGGTGTAATACCTGTTCCTCCGGGTTAAGTGAGGGTTATTCGAGAAATTCCAGAAGCAGTCTGGGACTGGACGTAGAACAAGACGTTCGAACCAGTATAAAAATCCCTGGTGTCATTTTTATTACTGCCATTTACTATTATTTATAATTCCGCACTTGCTAGTCGTAGTTTAACTATATTATCGATCAATATACACTTTCATTTGGTATCAGAGCTAGGTCATCACGTAACTATAACACAGTTATCTGATATTTTAATAATATGGACAATAACACTAGCAACAGTTTTACTGAGGGACAAGCCACTACACGACCACCATTGTTTAACGGATTAAATTATAGTTATTGGTCAACTAGAATGAGAATTTTTATGCAAGCAAGTGGATTTGAAACCTGGAATATTATTCAAACTGAATATCATATCCCTACTACAGAGTATGCTACATGGTCTAATACTCAAAAACTAGATGCTACTGCAAATGCAAAAGCAATGAACATGTTATTTTGTGCTTTAGACAAAAATGAATTCAATCGAGTCAGTATCTGTAAAACTGGATATGAAATATGGAATACTCTTAAGGTTACACACGAAGGAACAAATAAAGTAAAACAAAGCAAGATCTCTATGCTTAAAAACCAATTTCAAAATTTTAGGATGAAACAAGGAGAAAGTATTAGTGAAATGTATTCTAGATTCCAGGATATTTATCACTCTCTTTTAGCTTTAGAAGTCACTTTTACTGAATCTGATGTTGTATCAAAAATCCTTAACTCTTTAACTGATGAATGGGAACGAAAAGTCTTAGCTATCGAGGAAGCTAATGATATTTCAACCATAAAAACAGAAGAGTTAATAGGAAATCTAATGTCCTATGAAGTAAATTTGCAGGCAAGACGAGCACAAGCACAGGACAAGAAAACTATCGCTTTTCAAGCAGAAAAAGAAGACTCTGAATCAGAAGATGATATGGCATTTATAGCTAAGAATTTCAAAAAGTTTTTAAAATTCAAAAAGGGTAATAAATTTGGAAATAACAAGGGTTTTAATAAGCCATCAAGTTCATCTCTTGAATGCTACGAATGTCACAAGAAGGGCCACATAAAGAAAGATTGTCCTGATCGGAAGAAAGAGAATAATTTCAAAAAGGACAAATATAAAAAGAAACAAGCCTTCTCAGTTACATGGGATGATACAGAATCTTCTTCATCAGACAGTGATAATGATAGTGATTCAGAACAAGCCAATGTTTGTTTTATGGCAACAAATGATGATGTAAGTGATCTAACTTTTGACGATTTAATAGAAATAAACTCTGAATTGTTAGATAAACTTAGAATTCTAAAGAGTAAATATAAAGATGCTTTAGGAAAATTAAATAGATCTGAAATAGAAACTGTCATGTTAAAAGATGAAAAGAAAATATTAGAGGAAGAGTTAGTAAAATCTCAAGAATCTTATGTTAATATAACATCTCAATTGACTGATTTAAGCAGTGAAATAGAAAAACAGGAATATGAGAATGTTAAATTAGCAAAAGAAAATTATGATTTAAACTCTAATATTAAAACACTTGATATAGAAGTATCAAATCTTAAAACAAAACTGGAAAATATTTCTAAAAATGTTTCTAAATTTAACAGTGGAAGAGAGAGTCTCTCTAAAATAATTGAGAATTCTCAAACTTGTTCAAATAAAAAGGGATTAGGATATAAAAAACCAATACAAAAGCATTCTAAAAATAATGGTTCTTTATATACTAATTTTAAGAAAAAGGAATCTATATCTGCTCAAAAATCTTCTTCAAAAATTATTCATCCAAAATCAATTATGATTTGGGTTCCAAAAACTAATAATAATTTGATTAGGAAAAACTACATTAAATCTTTTATTATATCTGTACATAAGAATGAAAATTTTATTTTTAAAGGGAACTCTAAACCCAACTGGGTTTGGCTTCCTAAGATTTAACCCTTAGGACCCTATAGAGGAAGTGGGTACCAATAGAATTTCAATATTTTTTGCAGGTACCGATTAAGAAAAGAGGAAAATGGATTCTAGACAGTGGTTGCTCAAAACACATGACAGGCAATAAAAATATGTTAACTAACATTATCTACTCAGATGGAGGATCTGTCACTTTTGGAGATAATTCAAAAGGTTACATCATCGGCAAAGGCAATGTGAGCAATGACGGTACATCTAAATTACCTCTTATTACAAATGTCTTATTAGTTAAAAATTTAAAACATAACTTACTTAGTATTAGTCAATTATGTGATAAAGGTTTTAACATAGTATTTTCTGAAAATAAATGCAATATTTTTGATCATAACAAAAATATCATTTTCGAAGGAGTAAGAGATCATAATATTTATATTTTAAATATGAAAATAAATTATAATACAAATATGTGCTTATTAGTCAAAGAAAATGATCCTTGGCTATGGCATAAAAGATTTTGTCATATAAATTTCAAAGCTATTAATAAATTATCCAAAAATAATTTGGTAAAAGGATTACCTAAAATGAATTTTAAGGTAAATAGCATTTGTGATGCTTGTCAACTAGGAAAGCTAACTAAATCTACTTTTAAATCCAAGAAGATCATCTCAACTTTGCAACCTCTTGAATTGTTGCATCTAGACTTATTTGGACCAACTCAGACTCAATCTATTAATCACAATAGATATGTCTTTGTAATAGTTGATGATTTCTCTAGATATACTTGGACTTTATTTATGAAAAACAAAAGTGATACTTTTGAGAATTTCAAAATCTTTGCCAAACGTATTCAAAATATTAAAAATCTAAAAATTAAAAATATTAGAAGTGATCATGGAGGAGAATTTGAAAATGAATTGTTTGAGAAGTTCTGTAATAAAAAGGGAATATTTCATAACTTTTCATTTCCAAGAACGCCTCAACAAAATGGAGTTGTTGAACGTAAAAATAGAACACTTCAAGAATGTGCTAGGACTCTATTGAATGGAACCACTCTTCCAAAACAATTTTGGGCAGAAGCCGTTGCTACTGCGTGTTATGTCCTAAATCGTGTTTCTATTCGACCTTTAACTAAACATACTCCATATGAACTCTTCATCGGTAGAAAACCTAATATATCTTACTTTAAAGTTTTTGGTTCTAAATGTTTCGCTTTAAATACAAAAGATCAATTAGGTAAATTTGATCCAAAATCAGATGAATGTATATTCATCGGATATTCCGAACGAAGCAAAGCATATAGAATCTATAATATAAGAACTAAATCTATTGAAGAATCACTTCATGTTTCATTTGATGAAAATTTCAAAATTAAAACAAATGATGATGAAGACATTTTAATAAATTCAAACTCTACTTTTGACATCATTTCACCTGAAAATATCTCTTCTTTAAATCAAATTGAAACTGATTTAAAATCTCCACCAAGAATTTTAAAAGATCATCCAATTCAAAATATAATAGGAGAAATTGATGAAAGAGTTAAAACAAGAAATCAACTAAATCAAATGGGTCATATAGCATTTCTTTCTAATATAGAACCTAAAAATATTAAGGAAGCCTCAACTGATGATTATTGGATTATTGCGATGCAAGAAGAACTAAACCAATTCGAAAGAAATGACGTTTGGGATTTAGTTCCACGACCATCTGATCAAACAGTTATTGGCACTAAATGGGTTTTTAAAAATAAAGCTGATGAAAATGGTAATATCACTAGAAATAAAGCTAGATTAGTTGCTCAAGGATATAATCAGGAAGAAGGAATTGACTATGAAGAAACATTTGCTCCTGTCGCAAGATTAGAAGCAATACGAATTCTATTAGCCTATGCTTGCTTTCATGATTTCAAATTATATCAAATGGATGTTAAAAGTGCTTTTTTAAATGGATTTATTAAAGAAAATGTTTATGTTGAACAACCTCCCTTGTTTATACACGAACAATTTCCAGAACATGTTTATAAACTTAAAAAGGCTTTATATGGTTTGAAACAAGCACCTCGTGCTTGGTATGATCGTTTAAAAACTTATTTAATCAATTCTGGTTTTGAAATTGGAAAGGTTGATCAAACTCTTTTTATTAAGAAAAAGAAAAATGATATTTTAATTGTTCAAATTTATGTAGATGATATTATTTTTGGATCAACTAATGATAAATTATGTCAAGAATTTTCTAAAATAATGACAAATGAATTTGAAATGTCTCATATGGGAGAATTAACATATTTTCTTGGACTTCAAATTAAACAAATTAATAATGGTATTTTTATAAATCAAGAAAAATATTGTAATAATTTAATCAAACGCTTTGGTATGGAAAATACCTCTGCCAAACCAACTCCTATGAGTACAACCATACATCTTGAAAAAGATGAAAATGGCAAGAGTGTAGACCAAAAGTTATATCGAAGTATGATTGGATCGTTATTATATTTAACTGCTAGTAGACCCGATATTATGATGAGTGTCTGTTTGTGTGCACGATTTCAAGCCGATCCTAAAGAATCACATATTAGAGCAGTGAAACGTATTTTACGTTATCTCAACAAAACCAAAGATTTTGGACTATTTTATCCGAAAGAATGTCCTTTTGAATTAGTATCATATAGTGATGCTGATTTTGGAGGAAGTCGGACGGATAGAAAAAGTACAAGTGGGACTTGTCACTTTATTGGACGGTCTCTAGTATCTTGGTTCAGTAAGAAACAAAATTGCGTATCACTTTCTACTTGTGAAGCAGAATATATATCTGCAGCTTTGGCATGTGCTCAAGTAATTTATATGCAACAAACTCTTCAAGATTTTGGTTTTAACTTATCTAAATCTACAATCTTCTGTGATAACTCTAGTGCTATAAATTTATCTAAAAATCCAGTAAATCATTCACGGACAAAACATATTGATATTCGTCATCATTTTCTTCGTGATAATATTGAAAAAGATATAATCAATCTAGAATTTATATCTTCGGAAAATCAATTAGCAGATATTTTTACAAAACCTTTAAATGAAAACATTTTTGTAAAATTGAGACGAGAACTTGGTATTATCTCTCTCAACAATTTATGAAGTTTACTTCAGCTATTCTATCTTTATTTAAATTTTTCTTTTACCCACACATATTGTTTCTGGTTAACATTAAATTTGGTCTTCTTTTAATCTTAACCATTTATTTTTTAGCTTTTAGTTGTCTATAAATTTCTTTTTACCAAAGAAAATTTTTATTCAGCTTATCTATTCTTTTTACAAAGGTGAAAATTCAAATATGTTTTTTAACTTTGCATTATTCTTATATTCCATGGCTGGTTCATCTTCAGATGAGCCCTCCTATACATCTGAGTTTTCTTCAATTAATTTCGAAACTCCTAGTTCTGGGTCTTCCGAACTTCCGACTCCAACTCCAGCTTATATTCCGATATGTCCACCACAAAGTCATCATACGGGATATACGCCGGAAAATAAACGTTCGCGAAGAAATTTATTTCCATCTCCATCTACTAAAGAAAAGATAGATGATTTACATCACTATCAGAGGGAAACACTTGATCTTCAGCGAGAAATGTATTTTGAACAAAAGAGTCATGGAAGACGACTCAGTTTTCTTGAACGATGTGCTGCAAAAATATGTGGTTCATCTCCGATCAACACAAATGCACATATTCTCTCACCTCAACGTCCTCATGTATCCCCAAATTCATGGGAACGTCAACCTCAATGGTCTCCTATTTATCAGTCTGCTGAACAAAATCAACACGAATCATCCAAAGGGAAGTCTCCGAAGTCTCCAAAAACTCCAAAGACTCCTAAATAGATAATATATATATGTCTGTATGTTTGATTTGTTGACTTATTCTTGTATTATGTTCTTATCAATAGAAATAAATAATCTATATTTTTAAAAAAAAAAAAAAAAAAAGAAGCCTAAACTAAAGAAAATCTTTTATCAGACAGACAGACGTCTATATTTTTCAACAGACGTCTGTAAAAACAACTTCTTTTACTATCTTCAGACACACAGACGTCTGAGTCATTTTTCACAGACGTCTAAATCTGTCTATACTTTTGCAGTCAAAATTAGCCGTCTGTTTAAAGATAACAGACGTCTGTTATTCATAATAGACGTCTAAACATAAAAAGATCAGACGTCTGAATTTAGTGCAAAATGTTTTTTGCTCTCTGTTTCATTTTAAACCTTCTGAGCCGTCTGTCAATTATTTTTAGACGTCTGTCATACGTCTTAGACGGCTGTCATAAATTTTAGACGTCTGTTCTTCTAGTCTATGTTTTTTATTCTACAGAATTTCAGACGACTGTTTAATTTTCAGACGTCTGAAACCCTGTTAAGAAGAAAATCTACATACGTTATTTCAAACGGTTTATTTTTCTTCTTCTCGTCTCTCAAACTCGAAACCCTAGTTTTTTCATTTTTCAATGGCGCCCAAACCTAAGAAACAAAAAGGAGTTTCATCTCATCAACCTCCTCACATTCTTCCTTCGGAAGATCAAATTGAAGCTTGGTTATACCACGAACCTCGAAGCATGGCTCGTTACAAGCATTTATGTTCTCTTCAATCATTTCATGGTATCTTTCATAATCTTGATCATTTTCCTTTCTACAAACTTAGGCTCTATACTGATAGATCTCAGATTACAAGCCTTATTGATTTCAAAGATAATCAAGTCAACATTTGCAGACTTAGTGTACTATTATTTCTAGCGAATGTTAACAATCCAAAAATTAGAATTCATCGAGAAAAAGGAACGCTTTGGACAAGCGTTTTTGGAAACATTCTGCAAATAACTCCTTCTGACATTGGACGAATTTTAAAATGTAGCTCGGATGGGGTCGACATAGATGACTTTAAGTTAGAAGGAGAAGAACTTAAACAAATCGAATATTATCTTTTTGAACCTGAAAAATCCACAGATAGATCAAATCATCTTCGTCCTCGACCTCGACTTTTGCTTAGAATGTTAATAAAAACAATTTTTCCCCGACAAGGAAGCCATGAGGTCATTTACGATGATGAAGATAAAGCACTTCAATCAATTCTATCCAATACTCAAATCAATTGGGCTCAATACTTTTATGATGCTTTTCGCACTTATCATGACTCCAAGAAACGCTCAATTATCTATGCTCCCTATATTACTCGAATTTTAAGTGCCTTCTCTATTCAAAGTCCATCTATTGAATTTGAAAAAATCAAGGTATCCAACATTCGCTTCTTCAGTTTAATGGGATTACCAGAATCTCCTCCAACATTTCCAACATTTAATGATTATAAAGCGGAACAACTTGCTTTACAAAAAGAGAAAGGAAAAGCAAAAGTAAGTAGTTCCGGACATAATGGAAATGAAGACAATACTGAAAAAGAAAAGAATGTTGAAGGAAGGGAAAATGAAGAAGAAGATGAAGATGAAGCTTTTGAGCAAGCTTTTATCCAAAGCCCAAATTCGGAAAATTTCGAGATAGAACTAATTTCTGGTACTTCTCGCTCGTATACTAAAAATGAAAAGCTCAAATCCGACATCATTATTTCTCAAAATCAAAAGAAAATTTCTCAACAAATAGCACAAGGCTTTTCTTCCATCAATTCTAGATTCGATTACTTTGATGCCAAAGTCGAAGAGAATGCACGAGAATTGAGAAATATCAAGACAATTCTTCGTCAATTATGGAAAAAGTCTCATGGATCCTCACCTCCTTCTTCTCCTTCTTGGGGAGAATGGTGAATGAAGATGGTTCTCTTTTGGTTTCTCTTTTGGTGTCTCTTTTGGTTCAATCTTCTCTCATAAATTTTTTTTGGTTCAAACAATGGTGAATGATAAGATTGTATAATTTTATCTGTTTTTTTTAAAACAAAAATCAATATGATGTATCCTAAACATTGTTTTGTTAATATCTTGCTTGGTTTGTTTACATCTCTTAATTAGTGTGTTATTCACAGTTTTGTTATTTTTTTTATCCAAGTCAACCCCAACAATTCTTTTTGTTAATGACAAAGGGGGAGAAATAATTATATTTCTGCTATATAATATGGTCATATTGACAGGGGGAGCAAAAGGTATGATTATACCTAATCGATGAATTATATAGTTGTCATCATCAAAAAGGGGGAGAATGTTGAAACCTGACTTCTTCGATTTTAATGCGACAACTATATATTTCAATCTATATATTATTATGTCAAATATTCTTGCAGGAATCATCAAAAGAAGCTATTATCATCAACAAGATTAAAGCTCTTTATAAAATCTTTTTAGATATATTTGTACAATCTCTGATATGGTGATGAAACACACACACACACACAAATATACTTTTGAAAATCATGCTTTAAAATAAATATAAAAAGGTATTTTCAAAATTATATATTTTCTCAAGTTCAAAAATACTAAAATGGACAAAGGAACAGAACGGTACAGAAATAGACGTCTGTATATTAATTCAGACGTCTGACATCAATATCAGACGTCTAAATTAAGATAACAGACGTCTGAGCACTATGTTGTTAATTCTTCTATTTCTATATGAAATAGACGTCTGTCACTTAATAACAGACGTCTGTCATCCTAGACAGACGTCTGAATTAAAAGACAGACGTCTAAATTAACTGTTTAGTGTTTCCTTTGATTTTTTGAAATTCAAAATTATTCAGACATCTGTCACTTTTATCTCAGACATCTGAACTTGACGAACTGAAGCATCTCTTCATATAATATCAAAATCTGAAGAGTTGTCTTCTTCACCAAGAGTTGCACTTCTTCTAATAGTTGCAACTATTGAATTAAAACTATTCAATACTATAAATAGAGATGAAAATCCACTATTTTAAAAAATCAATTCTTTCTATCTTTTCTGATCTTATATTGTTATAATCTCAAGTGATTTTCAATCTCTACTTCCTATCTTTGCACATTCAAATCATCATATCAAGAAGATTATAGGAAGGGTGTACTACATTGACTATATTCGTGTTATTAAAAGAACACACAAGTCAAGAAACAATTTCCAAATTGTAATTGAAGTCCTATTCGGTTGCTTAGGCGGAAAAGTCCTATTCGGTTGCTTAGGCGGAAAAGTCCTGTTCAGTTGCTCAGGCGGTGTAATACCTGTTCCTCCGGGTTAAGTGAGGGTTATTCGAGAAATTCCAGAAGCAGTCTGGGACTGGACGTAGAACAAGACGTTCGAACCAGTATAAAAATCCCTGGTGTCATTTTTATTACTGCCATTTACTATTATTTATAATTCCGCACTTGCTAGTCGTAGTTTAACTATATTATCGATCAATATACACTTTCAGGGAGGATCACTTACCGCTTGTAGAGTTCTCCTACAACAACAGCTTTCAGTCTAATATCGGCATGGCACCTTTCGAGGCTCTTTACGGAAGGCCATGTCGCTCTCCTGCTTGTTGGTTAGAATCTGGTGAGAAGCACCTTCTTGGTCCAGATTCAGTTCGGGAATCTTCTGAGAAGATTATTCTTATTCGTCAGAGAATGAAAGAGATGCAGAACCGTCAGAAATCCTACGCGGACAACCATAGAAAGCCTTTTGAGTTCTCCATTGGTGATCATGTCTTTATTCGGATATCTCCCATGAAGGGGGTTGTGCGTTTCAGCTTTACAGGGAAGTTGGCTCCTCGCTATGTTGGACCATTTCCTATTACGGAACGCATCGGCCCTGTGGCTTATCGTGTGGCTCTACCTACTCACTTCTCTGGAATGCACGACGTGTCCCATGTTTCCCAGCTTCGCATGTGTGTCCGCGATCCTGATTCTATCATTGAGCCGTATGCTGTGCCTGATTTAGAGATCTTACCTGATTTATCTTTGGAGCAGCAACCTCTTCGTATGCTTGATTCGGAGGTTAGACGCCTTCGCAACAAAGAGGTTCCACTTGTGAAGATTCAATGGTCACCGAATCCTAAAGACTGCACTTGGGAGACCAGAGAATCTATCGAACGCTCTTATCCTGGCTTTCTCCCATCTTCTTCTGCAGGTGAGAATTCTCTATTTTATCTCTATCACTTCTTTTGTGGATTGGACGTTATAGACGACATCTATCTTAGGAATTGCGGGGACGCAATTTTCTTAAGGGGGGAGTCTGTAACAACCCGGGATTTGCATTACCAACTAATAAATAAAAGTTAGGATTTTTATTTATTTTAATGAAGCATAAAAGGTTTTGGAATAACAAAATTTATGTGAAAAAGGCTATTTTAATTAAATGGGAAATATGGGATTTTAAAATGAGGATAAAATGTTATTTTTGGAAAGTTAAATATTTTAGGAGAGATTTTAAAACGGGTTTGGATAAGAAAAATGAGTTTTATAAACATACATGAACACTTAGACTAATTTTTGAAAAACATGTAAATAACTTTCTTCTTATTGGGTTTCTAAACCTAGCTCAATAACCCACCCTAAACCTCCTCTATAAATTATCTCATACTCTCAAAACCTCATTCATTCATCCCTAATCAAAACCCTAATCATTTCCTAAAGCTTTCATAACAAAAATGGCCTCTATCTTCATCTCCTTCTAGTTTTTGCTTATGCAAGTCATTCTATGTAAAGGTAATGCAAATACCCACCTCAAATTCATTTTTATATCTCTCTAATTTCTGAAATTTAATTGTTAACACATGTTTTATGTGTTTTTTGATCTTATAGCCTCCTAATCATCTTTTGCTAACTTGGGTTGATGCTATAGTAGTCTTTGTTGTTTTTGTGAGAGGTATATTGCTAAAAACCTCTTCTAAGATGTGTTTAATCATCTTTTGATTTCAGTAATCATTTAGTAACACATGTTTTATTATGTAACATATGAATCATAGCTCTTTGATCCTCTTTGCTCTCATTTTGGGTGTGCACACAAGTTGCTTGCTATATTGGTTGAGGTAATATATGCTAGCTGAAATTATAATTAGTTTATTGCTGTTAGTAAATTAAGCATATATCATTCATCTTAAATCGGAATTAATATTTTCTTGATGTTCTGGAAAGCTTATTCTATAGGCTATAACTTTCATGTTTTGAGCTTTGCCTAATTTTATGGTTTGAATGGTCGAAATCACGTTTGTTTGTCGCTGACCTGACAACAAACTACGGGGTTGATAAAATAAAACCCTGAAATTGATTTGGCCATAAGTTACTCGTTTCTTATTCAAATCTAATAATTTTGGATGTTCTAGAAAGCTTAGATTTAGGGCTAAAACTTTCATGTTTTGAGTTTCATGAAATTTCAAAGTTAATTGGGTCAAAAACTGTGCATTCTTACTACTGTCCCGAGAGCACATTGACAGTGATATAGAATTTAAATCTGAGAATTGTTTTAGTCATAAAATTTTCATTCCCGATCGGAATTTGACGATCTTGGTCATTCCGAAAAGCTTAAAACATATTCTACAATTTTTGTTCATTAATTTTTCTGTATTTTTGCCATTTAGATGACCTGGAATGCGTTCAAAGACAGAAGACCAATTTTGTCTTTAACAAGTTATCTTGAGTTTCAATCTGATATTATTTTGCATGTATCTCTCTCGTTTTTGATTCAAATTAGATAAATTTGGATGTTCCGGAAAGCTTAAAACATATGCTATAATTTTTGTTCAGTGATTTTTCTGTAATTTTGAGACTAACTAGGTCAAAAATTGGTTTTTCTACTATCTTCCCGAGAGCGATACACATATTAGCTCTGTGGATGAAACTGAAACTATTTTGGTCATAACTTTTGAGCCGCTAGTCGGAATTTGACGATTTTGGTCTCGTTGGAAAGATGGAGTTATGAACTCCATATCTAGAAAGTTTGGTCATTATCTGAGTTCATTAGACCTTCGAATTTCCTGTCAGAGTTGAACCCAGATCGTTGTGCAAAACAGTGTATTTCATGTTTCTGTGTCCGACTTTGGAACGTCGCTACGCCTTCCTTTCAAGTCGGAATTGAGTAATTCTTTTTTCGTTCTGAAGTAGGAATGTCGAACTACGTTCCTACCAATTTTCATGCCAATAGGATTCAGTCTGCGGGTCCGAATAATTTTCCAAACATGGGTTCGCGTCAGTTTTGGACAATTTTCCAACACTTAGAATATTTTCAATGATTTTCTGGTTTTATCGATTTCTTTGAGATTTGTCTCTGGATTTTGTACACGGGCCTTATAAAAAGGGTTTTAAAAGGATTTTTTGCTCCGAAATGGCTTTCGAAATTATTATATAATATTATTTTTAATTAGTAGACTATTTACTCCATAATAGGAGAGTTTTCAAAAGCCGTTTTAGAGTGTTCTCAAAATCAATTATAAATCCGTTTCGAACCATTATTTTCTATAATAAAAATATCACACTCACTTTTTAGCACGTCAAGCGAAGTGGAAAGGTTCTTAAACGGTTAGGAAATCTCTGGCCTATGGAACCGTGTGTATTTTCTTTCCGGTTAATCCCCGACCTATTCGATTGGTCGTTTTGACCTTTGGGTCTAGTTTACCGATGATACGAGGTGGACTTTTTATTGTTTGGAGTGTGAGCTTGCTATTGGTTAGTAAACCGTTTAGTGCGAACGTGGGGTATGGGACTCATCGTTAACACTTTACGGGTTCCTCTCTAAGAAGTTTGTGACACATTAGCCTCTGGGCAGCCAGTACTGGACCTCTGGGTCACCACGCCTCTGGGCAACCATCTCTGGACACCTGTTCTATGGAGCAGTTTCTTTTTCGGCATGTGCCTCTGGGCCTTTATCCTTCTGGGAAGGATCTCGCCGTCTCGCGCGTTCCGCATCAGTGCGAGTGATCGATCACAACTCTATAGTACTTGGCAATAACGACTCCGGTCGGTGCACGTGCTATACTTGTATTATCTGATGATTTTTATATCCATTCGAGTACCGCCATTCAGTGTTGGTTCTATGGAACCATACGATGTAAGTGCGATTACCTTGTGGATTCACAGTGTCTCTGGGCACTGCTTTTCAGTGTTTGATTTCATTGACTTTTCAGTATATCCCCATTGCTCTTTGGAGCATCGATCTTTGCTTGGGCATTGATTACAGACTCTGGTCACTCTTGGGATTATTGCCTATGGGCAACTTTATATAGCTTTGGCTACGCCGATGATATGCGGCGATTTTATTTATTCAACACTTTGGTGCTGATATTCTCTTTGGAGATTTTTACTGTTGATTGATGATTAGAGACCGTCATTATATTCATGTGGTCCAAAATACTCTTCTCTTAGGAAAAGTACTATTTCATTTATGTACCGCATTATTATATATCTCAGTTATTACTGATTGTTTAGCTAGCCTGACCCGAGTGTTTTCGCTCGGGTCAGACCGAGTTGTTTCAGGTTAGGTCTCTGGACTTAGCTTCTGTGCTTCCGCTTGGACATTATCTGCTATGCTGATAGATAGCGCTTTTATTTGTCCACTATTCCGCTACTCTGTTATTATTCAGACTTTGATATGTACATATTTTTGACTCACATGTGGGCAGTGGCTTTGTACCCACTTAAAATATTTGGATCTGTATTGACGATGTATTGTCCTGGGATTTTATATATCTGTTATGTGATTCTATTCTGTGATGTTTTATCATTTTATTACTATGCTTATTCTGATAGATCTTTAGCCATTGTAATTTCGTTATAAATATTTATTGAATATGTCGAACCACTTGAAAAAAAAATAGATACCACCCTTTCGACGTATTCAGTAGATAGTTATAGCTTGATTACAAATGGTCGCTTCCACTATACTCTATTCTCCGCTTTAACATACAGTATTACTCCCGTAATACTCTTTGTTACAGTGGGTCTCGGAGTGGGGCGTTACACACGGCGTCCATCGAATGACTATAGTTGGATCGAGTGGAAGCTTTGGAAGTGAAACACTATCCAAGAGAGGATTCATCTCCTTGGTTATATGAGATTAGTATCATGGTCAACTGAAGTCAACTCAAAGTCAAAGTCTTTGGCCAAAGAATTTCGGTTATAATAACTGTTATTATTGAACTCAAAGACTTTGTGATTGGGCTATAAGGATGAATGTGGATTATATTGGATTTTTGACCATTACCAAATTCCATAAATCCAAAGTGGTATAGTTTTGATAAAGAGAATTGGTATAAATAATTGTCACTATTAGGTACCGCTTATAATAAGTAAAAGTGGATTTTTACCAAACGATGCGTGAGCGATAAATTCGGCCAAAATGTCACACCATCTGCTAAGTGACGTGTGAATGTTAATATTCAAATAGTTCGATATTAATCGCTGGCTGAATTTGCACCTATGAGTCGCACAATCGTAATGATGAATTCTCTAAAAACCACATGATTTAATTAATTTATAAATTGTTGTAAATTGATTAGATAAATTAATATTTGAGAAATATTAATTATTATTTATTTGATGTTTGAAAGTTCTCTTGTAATTATTTTAATGCTTTTATAAAAGTTATATTTGCGCGCATTGGTATACGATATCGATGTAATTTAAAGATAATTGCATGAAAATTTTATGTTATTTGATGACACGATTTATGAAAAGTTTATGTCATTTAATGACATGATTTGTGGAAATTTTATGTCATTTGATGACATACATGTAAAGAAAGGATTGGAAAGAGAGAAACAGTGAAGGGAATTAATTTGGAAAGTTTTAATTAAAGAATGAGAAAAGTTTCATTCTTTCATATAAAACATATTCTCTAATTCATTATGTACGTACAATTCATTTTTCATTCTCATTCATTTTTTCTCTTTCTCTCATCCTAACTTTTCATGGTAGAAACAGAAAAAGGAAATGAATTTTCAAAATCTTTCAACCCTAAATAAAAAGATCAAATAAAAAAAACAAAAGTGGTATATCCATCTCTTGTAATGATAGGATGTGGATCTTGAAGATCTGAGGAGATATCATCACTCAATGTGTGATTCTTAGGCAACATCCTAAGGTGATTCAATCAGATCTAGAAGCATTCTTCATTCAAGGTGCAAATCAAAGGAAACATCAACAAGGTTGTTTTAAGGATTGGGTAGCGAGGTATGTCATTTTCTTTATATAAATAGTGATTTTGCAATGTTTGATGGAAATTTTATTTGACTTTCATAATTTGTATGATGTTTTACTGTCTTGCTTAATTATTTGTTGAATGATATGATCGACTTTTCATTTGATAGATCAAAATTGAATTTGTTTATGTTTTAAAACCACATTTATGTGTAGATCTATTTTTTTAAACACTCTAATTAAATTGTAATTTTTTAGATCTGAATGTTTGCATGTTTGAATTGATTAGCTACTTTACTTTACTTTGTTAAATTGAAACTAAGTCTATATATTTTAAAATACAGTGTTTTATTTTAGTTCTATTTTTTAACATTTAATTTAAATTCCATTTCTTTAAATCTGGAAATTCATATTTTCATGTTGATTGATTGAATTATATTAAGTTAAAATTGATATTTATATGGAATCAATACATTGTTTCAATTGTAGATCTATGTTTTAATCTTTCATAACAAAGTATAATTTTAGTTTTGTATTTTAATACATGTATTGTGACAACCCAGATTTTTAACCTCGGTTAATTGGGTAAATAATTGATTTGAAGTTATCGGAATATAAATTTTATAAGTCGAACGAATAAGATTCTGACAATAAAAGATATCTGGATATATAAATGAATTTGAAAATATAATAGAAGCTGAATTATAAATATCTGGGTAAATATTTATTTGATAATCTACTAGTATAATTATTTAACATTGGCAAATTATTCCTTTAGAACAAATAGTATGTTGTCAAAAATATATATATATTTATGGGTTGATTTTAAATTTGATTTTAAATTTTAATTGAATTTAAATTGGGAATTCAAAAGGATAAATATCTTAAAATATTTTGGATTTGAAAATATATTATATATGATTTTATTTCTTTTATATAATTGGTTTTATATTATTTTCTTTAAAAGATTTATTTATATAAATAAAAATAATGTATTTATTTTATAGGAAGTATATATATATATATATATGTAAGTTTTATAAAAATCATATATAAAAAAAATTAATTTAATAATAAACTCATCGTTTAAATTAAAATAAAATACTTATAGAGAAATTCATACAAACTTTAATTGTGGATAATATATATATATAATATATATATATAACATATACAAGGTTGATGATATACAATAACAACATCACATGAGAATAAAATACATAACTATATACACATGTTTATAAAAAAAATGTATTCATATATCAACTCATATGAAACATTTGTAGACAAAAAGAGAGGCAAGCATTTAATGCAAGCACATTAAATATCAAATCTAAGCACACAAAATAATTGATCAAAGTCAAGTTGCTGACCAAAATAAATTGTAAATATGTAAATATCTGTACAATACCTCAGTTTGGCTTACCTCATAAGCTTCGTTCTCCTATTCTTTATACCTCCACTATCTTTATTTCATTGATTCAGAAAAAAGGAAAAAAATATAAAAAAATTAAAACCAAAGAAATATATACAAGAACAAGCTGCTATTAATAAATCAGAAGGAAAAAGAACTAAGTACTAAAGTCTAGGAACATGAATCAGAACAACAGTGAAAAAAAAATGGTGAGTAAAACTACCCTATTTAAACTAGAATCTATTGATATCTGGATGTTGTGATTGTATTTGGAGTATAGTGGTGATAAGTTCTTGCATGAAGGTAAATATTAGTGTATATATGTGTGTAAATAGGTGTGCATGTCTGGAAACAGGGAAGAAATGTTCTGTTCACAATTTATAGGTTTTAAAACCTGATCAAAAATCAAAAACGTCCCACCTAATCAAATTAGACTTTGATTTCTGAATGAAAAGTATTTGTATGTGTATAACATCATTTATAAAAATAGATTCAAGGGAAAATATTGGGTAAATATTTTGAAATTGGAAATATACAGTGAGAAATCAAAGATAAGTCAAAAATCAATGGCCAAAATTTTGAGTTTGGATTACTTAATCAGATTTGTATTAGAAAATATTGAATTTAGGTATAAAGATATCGATTTTTAAGTTAGTATATGGTGTAATATATCGAGTTGATTAGAAAAGTTGTTTGTGTCAATTTCCGACGTTAGACGAGGATATGGTCATCGAACTTTGAGCTGAAGGTAGCTGGACGAGTGGTGATTGTGGGAAAATTAGTTTTGAGATTTCTAGATGGTCGGGGAAGACGAGGAAGGGTAATCTAGGGTTTTCGTGAAATTTTTAGACGATGAGGTTTCCATGACATTGCAACGCCGATGGTTAGCCGAAGGAAATCACTTGTGGGGGAAATAGTCTTGTCGTGATGTGGGGCAGTTTTGGGTTTGTCGGCAGGTGACCCAACGGTCGGAGGCGAGTGCCAAAGTGCATTCTTCATCGATGTAGTGGTTCCAGTTTTGGTCGCCATGTTCGATTTCGTGCCATAGGAAATCGCCGGAGTTTGAGGGTCAGGTGAGTCGGGGAGATAGTCGCCGACTTGCTGATGACCACGGCGAGGAAGGGAGGTGGTCTGATGATCGGGACATGTGCACGTGCACGTTGTAACAGGGAAGTTGGAGTTTTGGGGAAGAAGCAGATCACTCGGGTTTAACTCGAGGGTGATAGGAAATTGTCTCGAAGTAACAGTGATTCGCGAGTGAATCATTTTGGTTCGAGGAAAAAAATTATAGTGACCCGGGATTTCGATAGCTTAAACCTGGAATTTTTCTTTTACTGCTTTATGTTTAGGGATTTTAAACATAATATGTCAGGTTGTTAAATTCAAATGAAATCGAAATTCCAGAAAGAAAATGTTTTGGAACATAATAGAAACCAGTTTTTTTTATTTAAAATTCCAAAGTGAAATGTTTTAAACAGACCTTTGTGTAAACAAGTTTGGAATTTAAATAATTTAGTTTTCAAGAATAATTAATTTACTTAAGTAATTAAAGTTTAATTACTTAATATGATTACTTAAAAGTTAATTATTTTGATGTAATTAAAAAGTTGATTTATTAATTTATTATTAAGACTAATTAATGGTGAGAATTTAAATGGGGTAATTATTTAATTTATTATGAGATAATTAATTAGAGATTAATTAATTCATAATAAAGGATAAATTAATTAATTTGAGTTTAATTATTTAAAGGACAATTACTTAAAATAAGTAATTAAAGGATGAATCTGTTGAGGGTTAATTAATTTAATTATAAATTAAAGGTCAAATTAATTAAGGATCAATGTAATAAATTATTGTTAATACTTTATGAGAGTAATTAAAGGATTATTTAATGTTGATGGTTGAAGGTTAATTAATTTTTGTAATTAATTAAAGACTAATTTCTTAA
Source organism: Allium fistulosum (assembly GCA_030737815.1). NCBI lineage: Eukaryota > Viridiplantae > Streptophyta > Magnoliopsida > Asparagales > Amaryllidaceae > Allium > Allium fistulosum. Next base: position 184,037,423 of record CM060908.1, on the reverse strand, counting down.
TTTAATTAAAGAATAATTAATCAAGGAGAATTGATTAAGATGTAAGATTTAAGAATCATTAATTAATTGGTTTGTAATTAACTAATGTTAAGCAAGCAGGATTAAGGTAATCCAAGTAATTAAAGTTGGTGATTGATTTAATTGGAGATTGATTAAATTAATTAGGAATTATATCTAATAAATCTTGCTTATGGATGATTGAATGATATTGAATACCTTGGATTATTTGTTATTCAGGGTATGTAATTGAGATGCTATGTGATATGATGTTTGGAATATGGATTATCTATCTGTAATAGAGCTATGTGAATATTTACTCTGAATCTGAATTGATTTGTCTTCACTTAAATAACTTGGATTTAAGATGACATGGGATTCGAAGAGACCGGAGTCGGGTATCAGAAAATATCCGAAACCACTTCGATTAGAATTTGCAGTAATTCTTTATATGTGATATCAATAGGCTGGAATGGAATGATTTAAGTGAATTGGACCATTTAATCTAAATTCTGGTATTTAAAATTGATGTGTGTTGTAAGTGATGTCTATAACGACCTGTGAGGGTGTAATTTGATATGGTTATCCGGGTTTTTTTTAAATAGTTGTATGCATTGGTATTTCATGGTTTACTCATGCTGGTTTCCAGCCTGACCCGGGTGTTACCTTGATGTAATGCTCGGGTCAGACCGAGTATTACAGATTTTCAGGGAAGGACGTTCTGGAGCTCAGGAGACGAGCTGGATGTTAGGAACGTATGGAGTGTTTCCGTTGTGATATATCTCTATTTATCTGGGATATGTTGATTTGTATATATCCAGTGATTGTGTATATGTATAATTCTGATGTATTAAAATAAAATTGACAGATATAGTATTCTTTGTAAACTGTTATTTTATTTGATATTATATTTTATCCGTAGCGAATGTGAGGCTCTGAGTTTTGGTTTTCTGTTTCTTCTTCTTCTAACTTTTTCTTCTCTTTCTAACTATCTAAAATTTTCTGGATCGAAAATTCTGGGTCGTTACACTTGGTATCAGAGCAAAGGTTAAGCGAGAACCATGGCTCTGGTGGGTTTACTCATCAGAGATAGGGTTAGTATTACCCTAGGATGAGTTGAGTGTAGATATATGAGAGAGAGCGTACTTGTTATTTTCTTATATAAAGAGTTTAAATGAGTTTATATAAGAATATATTTTGATATATGTAAAGCAATATTTATTTCTAATAAATATTAAGGTAATTGGCTGTTCAATTATTGGAATTGGATTAAGTGGTAATAGAAATATAACTAAATTTAAGGTAAAAATGAGTTTGAAATGTATTCAAACTGAAATTAAAATCTTGGATTTAAGAAGAATTTCAGAATAAGATAATGTGAATCAGTTTTCAGATACGATAATCTTGGTTGTTATCATAAATGATTAATAGGATGTGTATTAATGAGTAAGCAAATGAAATGTTTTATATAAGTATGACTTATAAATTGAAACCGAAGATGATCTTGGTTATGAAGTTTTAAAAGTTAAAATTTGTTTCAAAGTGATAAAGGAATAATAAATAATATTATTGAATGTATTTAAATAAAAGGGTCTTATATCAAACAAGAGTTGTTTAAAATTTAAAGGAAACTGTTTGGAATAAAACCAAAGGTGGATTAAAAAATTTGAGGATAACTTGGTGAGTTAAGGAGATAAGTAAGTATATTTGGAAATAAACTTTGAGGTTGAGTTGTGAATTTTTCTTGGAATGTGATGTGATATCCAAGGTGATAAGTTTTTTTTGAACTTATAAGATTATTAATGTAAAGATTAAATTTGAAATGGGTATTCAAATTGGGTAAGGTTGGCTGGATTAAGTAAATTGAGTTTAACTTTGGGAAAGTTAAACAAGTTAACAAGCAACCTGAATTCGAAATTTCAAAATAAAATTGGAAGTTAACTTGGAAAGTTAAATGATTAACTTGAATAAGGAGTTTGTGTGATCTCAAAATGGGTTTGAGATCTGAAAATTTAAAATGGATGGATGTTTTAAAGTAAATTTAATGATATCATCCTATTGTTATTAATAATCCTTAAATTGTGAATTGGATTTGTTTAAATAAATGAGAAATGAAGTGTGGTAATATATCCATTATTGAAATTAAACATTAATTTAAAATTAAGGATATGGAATTACACTGAACTGTTAATAATTGAATTTGTAAATTAAAAATGTTTAAGAACTGGTTTCAAAACTGGAAGATAACATTTAGGAATTAATTGAATTTTTAATATAAAAATTGTTTTGAACTCTTATTTGAACTTCGAAATAAGTTAAGTAAAGATAATTTAAAATGGAATTTTGAGAATCTGACTCAGAATTAAATTATTTAAAGATTTGGATTATTGATTTAAAAATAAAGGTTAATTTGATATAAGAGGTTAAACCAACATTTGAAAATTTAACTCGAATTTATATATTTCAAGATGGTTTAAAGTTGAGATTTAGATTTCGTTAGTTCAAATTGAATTTAGTTTGGATTAATTAGAAGTGAAGATGGATAAGTATACAATTAAATGGAAAATTTGAATTGGATTAATTTGAAATAAAATTGAAGATTGAATGAGTTCAAATTCAAATGGAATTGGGATTAATTCATATAGAAATTTAAATGATTTGAAATTGAAGTGGATTCAATTTGAAATTAGTCTAAACTAATTTGAATAATTTGAAATTGTAATTAAGGTGAATATGTTTAAAATCAAATGGAATTTGATTCGAATTTGGAAAGAAATTGAGGTTAATTCGACTTGAATTGGGATAAATCAATTTCAAGGGAAATTGAAGTTATTCAAATTAGAATTGGGTCAATTAAATGAAAGGGAATTTAAATTGAATTGATGGGAAATTGAACAGTTTGGCTCTGGACTATTTTTAATAAATCATTTTGATATAAACTGTTTTAAATCTATTTTCCTAACTAATTACTATACAGCTTTTCTTTTCCAAGACTACCTTGTATTTATTTAACAACTACTTATGGAACCACATAACAATTTTACAACTGTTTATAAACTAATTACTGTTTTCCAACTGTTTTATAACTAATTACAATTTGCAACTATTTTGCAATTATCTAACTGTTTTATAACTATTTAACTACTTTCCAACCATTTTATAAATACGTAACTATTTTATAGCTATTTTACAAACTATTAATTATTTTTCAAATATTTATCTATCTTTAAAATTTTCCAAGCTATTTTCAAAATTTAAATTGGACAGAGTTCGAACTGTTATGATTGAATATCCATTTGGGATAAGGATTAAAGTGATAATCCAATGGAATTGAAACAATTGTGATTATGTGGATAGAAATTAAAGGAAATGTAAATAGGAAGAGAAATTGATTTAGTTAATAATCAATGAAGATAAATACGTAGGATGTACGTATATCATTCTATTCGCATAGTGATTTGATCCAGATTCGAGCACAGAATTTCGAGATGGTTATATCGATACGAGTTGAGATTTTCCACTCGATTTTCGACGGCGAACCTGGATATGGATTGTTGATTGGTTCTGTATATTCTCTATCATAGTTATGACTATGCAAGGAGAATGAAGGTTTCTGATCAAGAAACCAGATCTGAGTCCGCACTAGGAAGTCGGGTGGACGGTACTAGTTCAGAAGTGAAATTGTGTGATCGAGTGAGCGATCAGATTGGTATAGCGTACGGATGATATGTGTACATCGTACGGATTTGAATGAAATTGATATTGGAAATTTGTGGATAAGAAATGTGAAATGGTTCTTGAAATAAAAGGTATATTTTGTGAAACATATGTTGAAGTAAAGTGGAAATTGGATATTTCTATGGTAAAAATTTACTTTATGGAAGTAAGTAATTTGGTAAGTGACTTTATAGAGTAATCAAATTTGAATATTTGATTTGGAATAAACAAATTTATGTATCTTTGTTATATATATGATAAAACTCCCCTTGTTGAATCTTTTGCCAGGAGAAAAGGGTTTTTAGAACTATTTGAAGTATACAAAGGGAACTTATATAAGTATAAAGTGATTTAAAGATTTCCCAAGAAAATTATATATATGTATATATATAAAAGATTATATGGAAATGGTTTTGAGAAAAGGTTTTGGGAACCTTTGGATTTGAAAATTGCTTTTGATTTTTGAGGAAAATCAAATTTGAAAGTTTGGAAAGCCTACTTTGAGAATTATCGATTATGGAAATCGATTTTTTGTAAAAGCACTTATATGAAATTCATACCAGGTGTATGATTTGGAAAATACTATATGTATATAGTATAAAGTGTTTTTGAGATTGGCTCTGGGGAAAAAGGCGCTCCCTTGAAATGAACTTCTCAGGAATGCCACAGGGTGGCACTGCCTTGAGCCTCTAAGGGAGAGGTTCTAAAGTTGATCCTGTGAGGAGTCTGGACAAAACTAGTTCCTGAGGATTTTGGGTAGCGGAAGTCGTGGGGCATTGATGCCTATAGGGGCATTTGGGTTATGCTGTGACGATAGTGTAACTTGTCACTGCGATCTACTGTAGACCATAGCGAAAGTCGTGTGTGCCACTGAGATCCAACAGTCTACGTTTGATTTTACATCGGTAGACTGCGACACTATGGTAACATAGCGGAAGTCGTGTGTGCCACTGAGAGCCAACAATCTACGTTTGATTTTACATCGGTAGACTGCGACCTATGTGAGAGTGGAGAAGTTTCATTTTGACAGCGTAATCGAGAGGCCGCAGAGAGCCTGCAGTTATATGGACTTTTGTTGTGATGGCAACGTAACCCTAGAATGTAACTGCGATCTGTTGTGGGTTCCATGGTGTAATCAGTTACATGGACTTTTGCTGCAATGGCAACGTAACCCAGGATGTAACTGTGACCATGGATTGGGGTGATGATTTCCAGAGCATTCTCACCAAAGATATTTCCTCTATTTTCAAAACTATTTTCTATATTTTCAATAAAATTTCTTTCCAAAGTATTTTCACTGGATGTTGGAAATGAGTTTACCAAGTACTTATAGATTTTCAGTAATACGCCTGATCAACGTATGACCGAATTTCTGTGAGAACAAGGATGGACTTGTCGAAACATCGAGTTATAAAAGTATTTTTATAAAAACTATTTTAGAATATTATATAGATTTTTTAAAGTGATTTAAAAATGATTAAGAAATATTTATCTGATTTTAAGCATTACATTAATTCTGGTTTTGTTCCTTTTCGAGGACGAAAAGTTCTAAAGGGGGGAGGAATGTGACAACCCGGATTTTTAACCCCGGTTAATTAGGTAAATAATTGATTTGAAGTTATCGGAATATAAATTTTATAAGTCGAACGAATAAGATTCTGACAATAAAAGATATCTGGATATATAAATGAATTTGAAAATATAATAGAAGCTGAATTATAAATACCTGGGTAAATATTTATTTGATAATCTACTAGTATAATTATTTAACATTAGCAAATTATTCCTTTAGAACAAATAGTATGTTGTCAAAAATATATATATATATATATATATATATATTTATGGGTTGATTTTAAATTTGATTTTAAATTTTAATTGAATTTAAATTGGGAATTCAAAGGGATAAATATCTTAAAATATTTTGGATTTGAAAATATATTATATATGATTTTATTTCTTTTATATAATTGGTTTTATATTATTTTCTTTAAAATATTTATTTATATAAATAAAAATAATGTATTTATTTTATAGGAAGTATATATATATATATGTAAGTTTTATAAAAATCATATATAAAAAAAATTAATTTAATAATAAACTCATCGTTTAAATTAAAATAAAATACCTATAGAGAAATTCATACAAACTTTAAATGTGGATAATATATATATAATATATATATAACATATACAAGGTTGATGATATACAATAACAACATCACATGAGAATAAAATACATAACTATATACACATGTTTATAAAAAAAATGTATTCATATATCAGCTCATATGAAACATTTGTATACAAAAAGAGAGGCAAGCATTTAATGCAAGCACATTAAATATCAAATCTAAGCACACAAAATAATTGATCAAAGTCAAGTTGCTGACCAAAAGAAATTGTAAATATGTAAATATCTGTACAATACCTCAGTTTGGCTTACCCCATAAGCTTCGTTCTCCTATTCTTTATAACTCCACTGTCTTCATTTCATTGATTCGGAACGAAGGAAAAAAAATAGAAAAAAATTAAAACCAAAGAAATATATACAAGAACAAGCTGCTATTAAGAAATCAGAAGGAAAAAAACCAAGTACTAAAGTCTGGGAACATGAATCAGAACAACAGTGAAAAAAAATGGTGAGTAAAACTACCCTATTTAAACTAGAATCTGTTGATATCTGGATGTTTTGATTGTATTTGGAGTATAGTGGTGATAAGTTCTTGCGTGAAGGTAAATATTAGTGTATATATGTGTGTAAATAGGTGTGCATGTCCGGGAACAGGGAAGAAATGTTCTGTTCATAATTTACAGGTTATAAAAGCTGATCAAAAATAAAAAACGTCCCACCTAATCAAATTAGACTTTGATTTCTGAATGAAAAGTATTTGTATGTGTATAACATCATTTATAAAAATAGATTCAAGGGAAAATATTGGGTAAATATTTTGAAATTGGAAATATACAGTGAGAAATCAAAGAGAAGTCAAAAATCAATGGCCAAAATTTTGAGTTTGGATTACTTAATCAGATTTGTATTATAAAATAATGAATTTAGGTATAAAGATCTCAAATTTTAAGTTAGTATATGGTGTGATATATTGAGTTGATCAGAAAAGTTGTTTGCGTCAATTTCCGACGTTAGACGAGGAGATGGTCATCGAACTTTGAGCTGAAGGCCGGACGAGTGGTGATTGTGGGAAAATTAGTTTTGAGATTTCTAGATGGTCGGGGAAGACGGGGAAGGGTAATCTAGGGTTTTCGTGAAATTTTTAGACGATGAGGTTTCCATGACATTGCAACGCCGATGGTTAGCCGAAGGAAATCGCTTGTGGGGGAAATAGTCTCGTCGTGATGTGGGGCAATTTTGGGTTGGTCGGCAGGTGACCCAATGGTCGGAGGCGAGTGCCAAAGTGCATTCTCCATCGATGTACTGGTTCCAGTTTTGGTCGCCATGTTCGATTTCGTGCCATAGGGAAATCGCCGGAGTTTGAGGGTCAGGTGAGTCGGGGAGATAGTCGCCGACTTGCTGATGACCACGGCGAGGAAGGGAGGTGGTCTGATGATCGGGACATGTGCACGTGCACGTTGTAATAGGGAAGTTGGAGTTTTGGGGAAGAAGTAGATCACTCGGGTTTAACTCGAGGGTGATAGGGAATTGTCTCGAAGTAACAGTGATTCGCGAGTGAATCATTTTGGTTCGAGGAATAAAATTGTAGTGACCCGGGATTTCGATAGCTTAAACCCGGAATTTTTCTTTTACTGCTTTATGTTTAGGGATTTTAAATATAATATGTCAGGTTGTTAAATTCAAATGAAATCGAATTTCCAGAAAGAAAATGTTTTGGAACATAATAGAAACCAGTTTTTTTTTAATTTAAAATTCCAAAGTGAAATGTTTTAAACAGACCTTTGTGTAAACAAGTTTGGAATTTAAATAATTTAGTTTTCAAGAATAATTAATTTACTTAAGTAATTAAAGTTTAATTACTTAATATGATTACTTAAAGGTTAATTATTTTAATGTAATTAAAAAGTTGATTTATTAATATGTTATTAAGACTAATTAATGATGAGAATTTAAATGGGGTAATTATTTAATTTATTATGAGATAATTAATTAGAGATTAATTAATTCATAATAAAGGATAAATTAATTAATTTAAGTTTAATTATTTAAAGGACGATTACTTAAAATAAGTAATTAAAGGTTGAATCTGTTGAGGGTTAATTAATTTAATTATAAATTAAAGGTCAAATTAATTAAGGATCAATGTAATAAATTATTGTTAATACTTTATGAGTGTAATTAAAGGATTATTTAATGTTGATGGTTGAAGGTTAATTAATTTGTGTAATTAATTAAAGACTAATTTCTTAATGTAATTAAAGAATAATTAATCAAGGAGAATTGATTAAGATGGAAGATTTAAGAATCATTAATTAATTGGTTTGTAATTAACTAATGTTAAGCAAGCAGGATTAAGGTAATCCAAGTAATTAAAGTTGGTGATTGATTTAATTGGAGATTGATTAAATTAATTAGGAATTATATCTAATAAATCTTGCTTATGGATGATTGAATGATATTGAATACCTTGGATTATTTGTTATTCCGGGTATGTAATTGAGATGCTATGTGATATGATGTTTGGAATATGGATTATCTATCTGTAATAGAGCTATGTGAATATTTACTCTGAATTTGAATTGATTTGTCTTCACTTAAATAACTTGGATTTAAGATGACATGGGATTCGAAGAGACCGGAGTCAGGTATCAGAAAATATCTAAAACCACTTCGATTAGAATTTGCAATAATTCTTTATATGTGATATCAATAGGCTGGAATGGAATGATTTAAGTGAATTGGACCATTTAATCTAAGTTCTGGTATTTAGAATTGATGTGTGTTGTAAGTGATGTCTATAACGACTTGTGAGGGTGTAATTTGATATAAGTTACCCGGGTTTTTTTTAAATAGTTGTATGCATTGGTATTTCATGGTTTACTCACGCTGGTTTCCAGCCTGACCCGGGTGTTACCTTGATGTAATGCTCGGGTCAGACCGAGTATTACATATTTTCAGGGAAGGACGTTCTGGAGCTCAGGAGACGAGCTGGATGTCAAGAACGTATGGAGTGTTTCCGCTGTGATATATCTCTGTTTATCTGGGATATATTGATTTGTATATATCCAGTGATTGTGTATATGTATAATTCTGATGTATTAAAATAAAATTGACAGATATAGTATTCTTTGTAAACTGTTATTTTATTTGATATTATATTTTATCCGTTGCGAATGTGAGGTTCTGAGTTTTGGTTTTCTGTTTCTTCTTCTTCTATCTCTTTCTTCTCTTTCTAACTATCTGAAATTTTCTGGATTGAAAATTCTGGGTCGTTACATGTATGAATGTATGTTCGCATGTATTACTAGCACTTTTTATTACATTAGATATTTATATTTGAATAAAAGGAACTTTAACAACAAAACAAAGTTTTGAAATTGACTGTAATAACTATCTAATTTATATTATTAGTGCATATTTGGATCTACCTGTATGTGTTCATTTAAAATTTATTTTTCTTTACATAGATTATCATAGTATGAAATCATTTCTCTTTTTTAATTAAGACAATAATGTATACATGCATTTCATTGTTTACCTTCCATACTCTTGCACTATGGTACCTGTTGATTGTCATTCATATGTTGCATTAATTAAGTTTACTAAAAGGGAAATTGTATAAATCAACCTTGTCATCCCTTATTTATTTCCATTTCAATTCCTATGTAATAACCATTCAAATTGTTCTTGCTTATTTTATGTATACATATCAATTACCACTGACTATGTATACTCCCTATAAGTTGAACTTGCACAATATTTACTGTGAATATATTTACAATTCATGTCATATTTAGATTAGTCATTAATGTTATTTTACTAATCAATTATTTAATTTAATTAAGAAAAGGAAATGAAACGTATCCTTCTCTAACAAAATTTACGATCCCCTATTAATTGAATAATTTAAGAGAAATGAAATGAAAAGTTTCCTTCTTTAAAAAATTTATGCCCCTTCATTAATTGAATAAGTTAAGAGAAAGGAAATGAAAAGTTTCATTCTCCAAATAAATTTATGCTCCCTCATTAGTTGAATAAGTTAAGAGAAAGGAAATGAAATATTTTTCCCCCTAAATAAATTTGAAAAGTAAACATTACACACAAATTTGAATATAAGAGTATATTTGATATACTCTAACTTACATACATATTAAATTAAAGTGAAACTTTATTTATGAAGTTAAATAAAATATTGATTTTATTTAAAAAGAAACTTAGAAAAGTTCCAAATGAATTTAGACTTCATAGGCCCATTAAAGATTCAAATTGATTAATTCTTTTTGAAATTCACCCATCTCTTCCGCTGTGGGCTGACCTAGTTCCAACAATGGTATCAGAGCCCAATAGCCTATACGGTCTAAACTAGTCATGTTAGGGCTAACTAATTAAGCATGTGCACTTAGTACGGTGTCTAGAAATGTGATGTCTAGGATTGGAATTGGATAATCAAGTACCCTGTCCTACCTGGTTGCCTGCCTGGCCTAAAAAGTTATGTGAGCCCAAAGGTTGCCTTTAATAGAAAATGCCCAATTTGAATTAGGCCTTGGGCTAATTTTCAAAATAGGTTTGAAAATTATTTTGAAACTTAAGACTATGTTTTAAATTTAAAAGTTAAATTTAAATAAAAACATGTTTATTATAAAAGGTTGTAATATATCATAAATTTTCAAAATGTTTGAAAAGGTAATGGAAATTTCAAATGTTTGAAACTATTTAAATATTAATTTCAAATTTTAATATATATTAATAAGATTAATAAAATGTTAATTAATTAATACTTATATGCATGTATTATATATGTTGATATATGTTATGTTATTTAAAAGTGTTTAAGATAACATAAGTATACATGTATATATGCAAGATAAAATTTGAAATTTATATATTTTAATTAAATTTGTTTAATTAAATTAATTAATTAAAGGTTAATTAATTAAATAAAAATACACATATATAAGATATGTGTTACAATATAAATGTTATAGTAGATATGTCCAATATAAAAGTTGTATTGGAATACTAATATAAAATTAATTAAAGAGTTAATTAAAATTAGTTAAATAAGATTTAATTAATGAAATATTAAACATAAGACTATCATATAACTAATATGAAATATAAAAGTTATGAAACAACAAAACTTATATGCTATGAATGTATAAACTAAAAGTGAAACATTAAAGAAACCCAATAGACTTAAGGAATAAATACACACTTAAATGTACATATATCGTGATTTTTGATGTGTCTGACACTTGAATCACGGGGGTATTTCATAAGAAATACATTATTTCATAAGTCGATATCACTCAATATAATATATCGAAAATTACGAATCTTTAATATAATGTTATCCTCTACCATATATATTAATAAATTACTTGCATACTTCTTAGTTGTTGAGCAAACTCAGAGAGAAGTACTCTAATACTCAAAATATATATTTTGAGTATTAGAGTACGCTAGGGATGTTATGTGTAGTATTATTAATTTATTAAATAGACGAAATAAGATAACTACATGTATTTATTGAGCAAACTCAAGGTACATATACTATACTTAGGTCGTCATGATATGGTAGGTATGAGTGAATAATCTCTTTCAATTTGTTGAGAAACTCAAGGTTGAAATGAGGTGAGGACAAGGAAACATAGGTTCGAAGTATGTGATACAACCGATAAGGAGTTATCCATCGGTTGTGGGGCTATGATTCGTTGAGCAAACTCAAGGTCAAAATACCAAGACATACGAGTCCTAATACCCACTAGTGAAGTCGAAGACTTCTATGTTTCATCTTAGGGTTTGGAGAAACATAAAAGACTAGTGGGAGCCTTATTAGAAAAATTAAATAGTAACATTTAACCTTTCTAATATTGTAAGAACATATGCTAAATAATGTTATAATTATCTGCAATGATAAATTTGTGCATTTAATTTGATTGATAAAATGTTTATCAATTAACATATACAAATGAACTGAATTGAAAGTTGACAAATGGAAATATAATACCCACTATTAAATGCCTATTGCCTGTTAATGTTTTCTATACCCATGCAAGTGTCTAATTTTTACAACTACTTAATAAATTCGTAAAATGGTCACTTACGTTCTTAGTTGGTTGAGACCATGTATTGTACTCTATGGGTTTTGAACTCTAAAAGCAATACAAGACTATGGATATTTGATCCATATACTATCATTTTAAATGTTACATGGTGAACGGTCACAGTTCGTAATGTACGATACTTCAATGAATATAGTTCATTGGAAATGAGCTAATAAACAGTATTTTGATATCATGTGTTCAACTTGATTGATTACAAAAGGGATCATATTGTGTTAATGTAACACAAGTCCAAAAAACTACAAGATAAATCTAAGAACTCGATCGCTAAAATGTCATTCTGATCGGTTTACGTAAAGTGCAACATATTTGATGTCCTTAAATGTTAAGGATAATCAAATGCGCTTTTGTAAAGAGTTTGTTATGATATTACAGTAAGGTTTTCTTTTGAATAGTTTGTCCATTTGAAAAGAAAAGGAATGTATAAGAATAGATGTAATTTAAGGAACAGTTGGGATAAAGAGAATATATAGTCACTTCTTCATAGAGAAACATTGAAAACGAGAATTGTAATAATAATTGATACTTAATATTGGAATAAGAAATATGATTTCCATTCCAAAATGGATTTTCATATAGAAAATTGTTTTCTATGAATTCATTTCTTTGAGCTCAAGATATTAGATCAATGAACTCTCCACTGTAAATAGTTACAGTGTATGAAATAAACAAATTGTATTAAATGAATGATGAACCTCTCAATTTAGTACGCTATTATAGTAATGGTGGAAATAGTGGGAGCATGCCATATAGCACTTATTAATTGCATCATAGTACAAAAATTATTTTCGTAAAACTTGCCATACATTATTTATGAAATAATGATTATTTTTAGGTGTCGACTGAAAAAATAATGATAGACATAGCAATATTTCAATATGAATATTATGAATATTATTTTTGAAATAAAACTATAATGTGGTATTTTTTTATAACAAAAGTGATGCATTGGAAAATAAAAAAGTATCTAATATTTTTTACAGTTGTTTTGGAATCATAGACTAAGGTATAGTTTTGAGAAAATAATTTTATTATATGATTTTGAATCATATGATTTTGGTTAATTATATCTCAAACAATTAAGGGCTATGCTCCCATTCAGTGGGAGCATCATAAGACTTGATGAACTCTTCGGATTGATACATATAGATATATGCAATCATAACTCTATTAACACCAAAACGGTTCCACGTACTTCGTCATATTCGCCAATGAGTTATCACCGACAATAAACATGTGTATCTGATACATGTGTAGTATGTTTATGGTAAACTCATAGAGTATAAAATAGAGGTAAATAAAATAACATGCAATAGAAATGATTCGATTTGATTGAATGAGTGAGTATATTGAAAAAAGTTCTAAACGTACCTAAAAATGAATAAAGATCCAATCTCAAAAGCCACTCCTCCATGTGATGCACAATTATGCATCGATAAGGGTAATCGAACTTTGTTGGACAATATGCGATTAATTGTGAGTGAAGTTGAGTTAGTTTCTTTCTATAAGGTCATGTACTTAAGAGTAGTACACTAGGTTAATATTATTTCAGCTAAATAACGGTTTACAAAATCACATAAGATAAGGGTTTATAAGAAACTCCAACATATCCTAGGCCAAGGAGTTGGCAGGTTGTGCGAGTTGAAAGATTTCACGTAATAATTATTCATGAAGGATCTTGTATGAATCTACCCAGAAGGATTTTGGAAAAGACAGTCATTGATTAACATATTTATGTTTTGAACATGAGTTTTGTAAGCTAAAATCAAATCAAATTTATAAATAAAGAAATTCATAAAAATTTATGAATGTCTATTCTGTTGCACTGAGAAACAAATATTGTTTTAAGAAATACCAACTTCATTGTGAAGAAATTTTGTTGAGGAATTACTAGTAGTAAAATGGAATTGGATACGATCCATAGATAGAATTGATTTGATGAGATGAAATGGAATTAATTAACCTAAACGAACACAACGCATTAGAGTGTCTAATAAGTATCCTTGCACATTAACGAGAAGCTATGAGTTTCTTATTAATCTCGAAAATATATATTCCTTGTTTGTTTAATTAAACCATTAAGAGTGTTGACTCCATGGTATGATGCGCAGATATAAAAGAATTCCAAGCACGCTATAAAATATCATTTTGGTAGTCGTAACCGAAGGAATGTGATCCATCGGTCGCGGTTGTGTCTTTATGACCAAGAATAATGTAATTGGAATTAAATAAGCAATGTTGATAAGAATAAAATCGCAAATTTCAATTATTGAAATTAGCGTAATAGATTCGGTATTCAACGTGTTCAAGTTAATTCGGATTTACTAAGAAAATTACCACTTAGTATGACTTTATGTTTGGTACATATGTATTGAAACAGAAAATTCTAACTAAATATTTAGAGTAAACTATTTACGCATAATAACCAAAATTGTCTCGAAGTCAGTGGGAGCGATGTTGAGTTTGTGAGTCTTTGGATATGATCCAAGAAATGATAGGAAGTATCATTCTTGACGCAGCGGATTAAACAAAACAATCTTCAATCGGTGAAAGTAGTAGTCGATGGATTGAAAGATACTGAAATGCCCAAATTCGTTGATCCGAAGATACCGAATTCTAGCTATCCCGAACTCGTTGATCGCGCACGACACCGGGTTCAAAGATCTTCAATTCTTCAAGCGTTGATCAAGAGCACTTGATTCCGCGAATCGGCTTCTGCAATCGTTGAATCGAGCGCACTCGATTAACCGAAAGAGGAGATAGGAGATTACACTCAACTACCAATTTGAATGAAAGCACAAAGCTAACAAAAGAGAATTTTATTCAAAAATCAACAACCTTTTACAAATGAGACTCACGGCCTATTTATAGGCGAACAACTTTACAACAGAAATTTCACAAACTCCTAAGTCGTTTCCGACTTAACAAAGTCTCCGACTCAACATAAGTCGTACACGACTTACGACTCAACAGAATACAGACACCATACGACTTACAAATTACAACACAATACAAGCCCTGCCGACTTACGACTCACAAAAGACGACCTAAGACTTACAAAAGTACGACCTAAAAAACATACGACTCAAGACATATGTACAGAACGACTTACGAATTGTCGACTTAAGCACATGCCGACTTACGACTTACTATAAGTCGGTAACGACTTATCAACAGCTCTAGCTTCCATCAGCGGCAGAGATTAACTCGGCAGAAGAATCAACGGCAACAAGCTTCAGCGACATAAAAACATGCGGCATCCCAGATCAACGACTTAAGGAAACCAATGGCAGAGATTAACTCGGCAGAGAATCAACGGTTTCCATCCTCAGCGACTTAACTCCTGACTCGTTAGGTCGTTCACGAGACTTAACTAAGTCGTAACTCGGTGACGACTTATCACCTGTTCCGTTAAGTCGTTCCCAGCACTTGCTCCTATAGCTTTTAGGTCGTAACCCAGCACTTCCCTTAGGTCGTAACCCAGCACTTCCCTTAGGTCGTAACCCGGTAGGTCTTCCTGGCGACTTAATATCTTTGATAATCTGCACCTCTTCATTAGTTAGGTCTTCCACTCTCATAAGTCGGTCACGACTTAAGTCTCCCATCATGTTAAGTCGGTCGCTTATGTCTTCTGCTTCCTTGAGTCGGTCACGACCCATAACTCCTTCCATAAGTCGCGTACGACTTATGCCTTCATTCCTGGCCTGAGCTACATCATCCTCCCCAGGTTGAGAGAAATTCGACCTCGAATTTGTAAATTCTTCCACATCTGCTCGTTCATCCCCATGATATGGTACGAGATGTTTAACATTGAACACGTCAGACATATACACATCATCTGGTAGTTTCTATTTATAAGCATTTTCATTGATTCGTTTCGCAACTTCCACCGGACCAATTTTCCTGGCTTTCAACTTGTTATAAGCGCCTACTGGAAAACGATCTTTTGTTAACACTGCATAAACCATATCTCCTTCATTAAACTCAACATTTCTTCGTTCCAAATCTGCAGATTGTTTGTACTTCTCATTTGCTTTATTCAATCGTTCCTGAACGATTTTATGACATTCCGTCAACCCGTCAACAAAATCAGCAGCTTTCTTAACTGTCCCCCTTGAATGTGGCATTACCGTTAAATCCAACGGTCCTTTTGGCATACTAGAATATACAATCTGGAATGGACTGAACCCAGTACTTCAATTTACAGCATGATTATGGGCGACTCCGCCTGGCATAACTTCACATCCCAACTCTTCAGATTATCTTGTACAAGACACCTCAACAAATTTCCCAACGATCGGTTCACAACCTTGGTCTGTCCATCCGTTTGCGGATGATAAGCACTACTAAACTTCAACTTCATACCCACCATCTTCCACAAACTTAGCCAAAAATGACTCAAAAATCTAGTATCTCTATCTGACACAATAGATTCTGGCAATCCGTGAAGTCGATAGATCTCCTTGAAAAACAATTGAGCAACATGAACAGCATCCGCCGTCTTTTTACAAGCAATAAAATGTGCCATTTTCGAAAATCTGTCAACCACCACATAAATGGAATCATTTCCACGCTGCGTTCTCGGCAACCCCAACACAAAGTCCATACTCACATCAACCCATGGTTTAGTTGGTACTGGTAACGGCATATATAACCCAGCATTAGTCGCAGTTCCTTTCGAAACCTGACAAATATGACATCGTTCCACAAACCTCTTTACTTCTTTCCTCATCGATGGCCAAAAGTAAGATTGCGAAATCAACTGTAAAGTACGGTCTCTTCCAACATGTCCTTCTTCATGTAGCTCTTTTACAATCTTCATTCTCAAACTACCCTCTGGTATGCACAAACGATTTCCTTTGAACAGAAAACCGTCTATCATTATAAACTCATTCGTCTCCCCATCCTTGACTTTATCAACAAACTTTGCAAAGTAAGGATCATCGGCAAATAATTCTGGTAACATATCAAATCCCGTCACTTCAACCTTCAATGTAGTTAACAAGTGATTTCTTCTACTCAATGCATCAGCCACATGATTCGTCACTCCTGATTTGTGTTTCACAACAAACGTAAACCGTTGCAGATATGCAATCCATGATGCATGTCTCGCTGAAATCTTGTCTTGCCCTTGTAAATGCTTCAACGCCTCATGATCAGTGTACAGAACAAACTCTTTCTGGAATAGATAATGTCTCCAGTGTTTAATAGATTGCACAACAGCATAAAATTCCACATCATATGTATTGTATCTCATCTTTGCTCCTGATAACTTCTCGCTAAAGTATGCAATAGGACGTCCCCTATGACTCAGTACTCCTCCAATTCCAACCTTGGATGCATCAGTATGTAGTTCAAACACTAACTGAAAATCTGGTAGCACTAGAATTGGTGCAGACGTCAGCAACTCCTTGATTTTTCCAAAAGCACTTCCCGCTTCTTCTGACCATGAAAATTGTTTACCCTTCATACAATCAGTCACAGGTGCCATCACACTACTAAAGTGTGGAATAAACCTCCGATAAAATGAAGCCAACCCATGAAAACTACGAACTTCCGTTATCGTCTTGGGTTGCGGCCAATCCCTGATAGCTTCAACTTTATTTTGATCAACCTGTATTCCTTCTTCCGACACAACATACCCCAGAAATAAAACACTATGCGTCATGAACACGCATTTCTTCGTTGCAGCATAAAACTGTTCTTGTCGCAGTACCATCGGCACTTCTCTCAGATGATTCAAATGTTCCTCTGGACTTCCACTATATATCAGAATATCATCGAAATACACCACCACAAACTTCCCAATGAATGAACTAAAAATTTGATTCATCACCCTCATGAATGTACTCGGTGCATTCGATAGACCAAACGGCATTACCAGCCATTCATACAATCCTTCCCTCGTCTTGAATGCTGTCTTCCATTCGTCCCCTGGTTTAATGAGAATCTGATGATAACCGCTCTTCAAGTCAATCTTAGAAAAGATTACGGACCCACTGATCTGATCCAATAAATCATCAAGCCTCGGCATCGGAAATCTATATCTCACAGTAATCTTATTCAATGCTCGACTGTCAGTGCACATCCTCCATGTTCCATCCTTTTTGGGTACCAATAAAGCTGGTACAGCACAAGGACTTAAACTCTCCTGCACTCGCCCTTGCTCAAGCAATTCTTCCACTTGCCTCCGCAACTCTTCATGTTCCTTTGGACTCATTCGATAATGTGGTCTGTGTGGCAACACGGCACCTGGAACAAGATCTATCTGATGTTGTATATCCCTCAACGGTGGCAATTCCGTTGGTAACTCCTCTGGAAATACATCGTCAAATTCTTTCAAAACTGGCTTTGCTTCTTCCGGAATTTCAACCTCTCTCTGTTCTCACGCCCAATCAATAAAAATATTTCCGGCTCCTCCTCTACTTCCTTAACAAACTCCTTCAGAGATAATAAAGTTTTCAGCTCTTCAATCTCTTCTGACTTACTTTCTCCTGATTGTCTCTTCTTTGGAACTAAGATAATCTTCGTACCTTCAAACATAAAACTGTAGTTATTGGTCTGACCGTCATGCTGTACTGCTCGATCATACTGCCTGGTCTTCCCAAAAGTAAGTGACAAACATCCATCTCTACTACATCACACCATATCTCGTCTTTGTATTTCTTCCCAATAGAGAATGGAACTCGAACTCGTCTATCCACTTTCACTTCTCCTCCTTTTCTTAACCATGCTAACTTGTATGGATTCGGATGTTTCTCTGTCTTCAACTTCAACTTTGTTACAGCCTCGGTTGAAACGATATTGTCACAGCTTCCTGCGTCAATCACAAATTTACACACCTTCCCCAGTATAGTGCATGTCGACTGAAAGATATTACTCCTCAACCAACTAGCTTCCTCCTGCTTCGGTGTTAAACACGATCTCCTCAACATCAAATTACAACCTTCATCTCCTGACGCAATATCCTGCTCATCCTCCTCAACTGGACTTGAATAACCTCCATCAACATTCTCATTCTCAACTTCTGCAATCATGGTTCTCTTCTTTGGCTTTGGACACTCATTGCTTTTATGACCCAATTCCTGACAATTGTAACATTTGAAACCATTGTTAACCTTCGCCTTCTCAGCCTCCTTCACTACCGGTTTACTGATAGGTTTAGAAATATTAGAACTTCCACTAACTCCCTTCACTTGATTGTTGGAACTAGTAAACACACCACCTCCTCGTCTCCCTTGCTTCTCCCAAGCCAACGCTTTCTGATGTGCTTCTGCTACAGATCTTGGATCGAACATATTAACCATATCCTGAATCTGCATTCTCAATCCCCCAATGAATCTCGATGTCAGCTGCTCTTCCGTTTCTATAATATCATTCCTTGCAATAAGCTGATAAAACTCATCCGCATAATCATTAACAGTTTTTGTGCCCTGCCTCAAATTCTGCAAACGTTGATACATTAAAGATTGATAATTGTAAGGTAAGAACATTGCTTTCATCAATTTCTTCATCTTCTCCCCAGATTCAACCTTTGACTTCCCCATTCGTTCTCGTGTAAGCTTGGTTTGCTGCCACCATGCCAAAGCTCTACCCCTCAACCTTGTAGCAACCAACTTCACTCTACGATGTTCTGGAACTTCTTTGAAGTCAAAAATCTCCTCAACATTAGCCACCCAATCTAGAAACTCCTCTGCTTGCATACCACCTTTGAATTCAGGAATTTCAGTCTTCATCCCCGTCTCCCACTTGTGATCATACTCAGAGTAATTTCTTCCTTGTCCTCGTCCTTGTCCTCGAACACTACCACCATCATACTCCTCTTCAAAATCAGATGTATATCGTTGTCTATCTCGTCCACCCACATCTCTACTACCTTCACGTCTACCACCATCATCCCTTCTATCTACATTCCTCCGTTCACGATCATTCACGTTCCTCCCACGCCCTTGATTATTTTCAACACTTCTGTCTCGATTGGAATGTGGCGAGACTCTACTACCCCCATGGTTAGATTCAGGTGAAACCCTTCTCTGATTTTGATTCATTTCTAACATCATCTTCTCTAATCGTCCAATCCCTTCATTAAGCTTTTCACTAAAGTTTTCATTGATTCTTTGTTCCATCTCATCAGCTTCTTCTCTTCGATACAAAGCTTCTACGTTTTGGTGGCGATTAGCTCTTCTTGGCGGCATACTTGAAATCTTCCAAACTCTTCAACACTTCAAAATTCAAACACTTTTCGGGCTTTGATCCAAAATGAAACAGATCGAAAACTTCCACTTTGTTGCAAATCGCGATGAACATGATGAACACAACCTCTCCAAATGATAAGATCCGATCTCTAAACTTCAATACAAAGTCGAACAACTTCACTTGCTCACGGCTCAACACTTCAAGCTTCAAAATGATTAGGCTCCAAGTCTCGATCTAGCTATGATTGGCTAGAACAAGCTTTGATACCAAAAAACTGACGCAGCGGATTAAACAAAACAATCTTCAATCGGTGAAAGTAGTAGTCGATGGATTGAAAGATACTGAAATGCCCAAATTCGTTGATTCGAAGATACCGAATTCTAGCTATCCCGAACTCGTTGATCGCGCACGATACCGGGTTCAAAGATCTTCAATTCTTCAAGCGTTGATCAAGCGCACTTGATTCCGCGAATCGGCTTCTGCAATCGTTGAATCGAGCGCACTCGATTAACCGAAAGAGGAGATAGGAGATTACACTCAACTACCAATTTGAATGAAAGCACAAAGCTAACAAAAGAGAATTTTATTCAAAAATCAACAACCTTTTACAAATGAGACTCACGGCCTATTTATAGGCGAACAACTTTACAATAGAAATTTCACAAACTCCTAAGTCGTTTCCGACTTAACAAAGTCTCCGACTCAACATAAGTCGTACACGACTTACGACTCAACAGAATACAGACACCATACGACTTACAAATTACAACACAATACAAGCCCTGCCGACTTACGACTCACAAAAGACGACCTAAGACTTACAAAAGTACGACCTAAAAAACATACGACTCAAGACATATGTACAGAACGACTTACGAATTGTCGACTTAAGCACATGCCGACTTACGACTTACTATAAGTCGGTAACGACTTATCAACAGCTCTAGCTTCCATCAGCGGCAGAGATTAACTCGGCAGAAGAATCAACGGCAACAAGCTTCAGCGACATAAAAACATGCGGCATCCCAAATCAACGACTTAAGGAAACCAATGGCAGAGATTAACTCGGCAGAGAATCAACGGTTTCCATCCTCAGCGACTTAACTCCTGACTCGTTAGGTCGTTCACGAGACTTAACTAAGTCGTAACTCGGTGACGACTTATCACCTGTTCCGTTAAGTCGTTCCCAGCACTTGCTCCTATAGCTTTTAGGTCGTAACCCAGCACTTCCCTTAGGTCGTAACCCAGCACTTCCCTTAGGTCGTAACCCGATAGGTCTTCCTGGCGACTTAATATCTTTGATAATCTGCACCTCTTCATTAGTTAGGTCTTCCACTCTCATAAGTCGGTCACGACTTAAGTCTCCCATCATGTTAAGTCGGTCGCTTATGTCTTCTGCTTCCTTGAGTCGGTCACGACCCATAACTCCTTCCATAAGTCGCGTACGACTTATGCCTTCATTCCTGGCCTGAGCTACATCAATTCTATATGCATCAAAAATTGAAAAATTATTTTGATAGAGATATCAAATAGTTTGATTATCAATCAAAATGCAAAGGAAGCGTGTGTTCATAAGAAAGAAGGTTAAAAGGTACATTGATATTTCTAAACTATAACAAAACGCTGTTGATTTTAACGATGTACTTGTGTTAAAATCAGCCTTTGTTGTTTTAATACTCAAACTTGAATTGTAAATGATGTCTTTTATAGCGAGTATAAAAAATATTGGGAATGTCCCAAATCAATATGCAAAGACACCTTATTAAATTGTTTAACACAGAACATGTGAGATTGCTTCCTTATGCACCAATAGGAATTATCATATATGTTATTTTGTCTACGATAACGTGATTTGTTTATGTATTTGATACATGAAGCAAATATCAAATCCAAATTGATATCACTAAATGGTTGTTTGAGGTGTTCTCGTGTATTTATAAAATACTATAGAATTGTTTACAGAAACAAAAACTCCTTATAAAGAAGCGTTCGGACTCAAACTTCATAAGCGATATTGAGTAAAGTATGCAATAATAAATTCAAGTTAAGAATCTTTAAGTTGGAAATGTTCCAAATGAAAGACCGTGGCTGATTCAATGAAAAAGGTTAAGTACATCACCTTGAATAGCACCGAAATAAAAACAATGTATATAAAAATATAAGTGCAAAAATTTATAATTGAGCCGATTCCAAATGTTGTGAATCTCATAACATTGTTATATGATAACAATGTGGCAATATAGTTTGTAAAAGAACTAATAACTCACTAGAATTCTAAAGACATACTCCGGATTGTTCCATTTGATAAAGCAGTTTATCATCGTCAAAGAGAGTTGATTGACAGACTAGATAATTAAAACATACCAGCATACCCATTCACAAAGGGGATGACCCAATTGGTTTTGATAAAACCGATTGGAGAAGTTGGAATAAGATTCCACAATTGACCTGAAGTGCAAGTGGGAG
This sequence comes from Allium fistulosum, assembly GCA_030737815.1. Taxonomy (NCBI): domain Eukaryota; kingdom Viridiplantae; phylum Streptophyta; class Magnoliopsida; order Asparagales; family Amaryllidaceae; genus Allium; species Allium fistulosum. Next base: position 184,014,786 of record CM060908.1, on the reverse strand, counting down.
ATTGATAGTGTTTGCGCCAAAAATGGTCACAAACACCCAATTATCGACGTATGCACCCGTTCACAATCACATATCATAGATAACAAATATGTAGAGAATAAAATATGAAGAACATTCAGAAAGTTAAAAAGAGAACGATGGGAACACACAGATTTATAGTGGTTCGGCGTTCTAGCCTACGTCCACTTTGAAGAGTTTGACTTTATTGATTTTTACTTGCTGGTTACAACAGATTACAGCAGTAATTCTCGAGTACAACAGTGAAGTTTGAGTACAATGGTGATTTCGGCAGAGTCTGGACGTATCAGAATCCAAAGTCCTTTTTCTGTAGGCTCTGGGATGCTATATATAGGTGTAGGCTGCATATATCTCGCTCAGATCTCAGGAGACCTCTGCTGGCACATGTGTGGGCCCACACGATCGATCCCATGTGATTTGCACTTGGTCCGTGATCGATACGAACCAATTTTGTATCGATCAAGATTTGGCACAATTGATTCGAAATTGAGCAGGAGCATTCTTTAGGTTGTATGTAAGCTCCTGTGAAAATTTCGTAGCATTTGGACTTGTAGATCTCAAGATATGATCGATACGAATTAGAACTTTCTTTATGCTGCTTGGTTCGTATCGATCAATTCGCATCGATACTTATTCTTATCGATACCAAGCACGTGCGCGTTGGTGACGTGGCTCTATTTTCAAGGCTTGATCCATTTTCCATGCTGTATTGAATGAACCTTCATCCTTTTCGAACTCCACTCGTATCTATCCATATTCTTTCTTTCGCATCCATCTGCTCCACCCTTTGTTTGCACCGTTGGTTCATATCCATCGAAGTGACTTCATTCGTGTCCATTTTCGTATCGATGCCAGTGGTTTACTTCGTATCGATTCTATACGTATTGATCGATACGAAGTAAACTTAGGTGATGGGAGTGGAGTGCATACTCGATCGATACGAAGAAGATGCAATATGATGGATATGAAACAGGGTCTTTCATGGATACGAACAAGGCCGGCAGAAGGATACAAACTACATTCTCATGATGGATGGATACGAATGAAGTTTTACCTTTGGTGGATACGAACTAGATGGCAACAATGGATACGAAGTGTGGTTACTTGGACCGACACGAGATCGATACGAAGAAGGCCATCATTGATCGATACGAACATGATGATACGAAGTAATGGATGTGATTATGTTGTTTTCCTTGACTTGTATCGATCATATCTTGAGCATACGAACTTGGATTGACCTAAAATTTGGGAAGTTAGTTTCCACAACTTTGATTGCCATGTCTTGTCAATTGTAGCTCGATCCGGACTCGGGCAAAAAATTCATCGATATCTATAGTGAACTTATGTATAACCGATCTTCGAGATGAACTGTCTTTGATTTCTAGTCAATTTCTTGGTGTCATGGCCTTGCCAAAAGGTGGAATAACACTTGCCCACCAAAACAAGCCTTGCGATAGGAAGGTGTGTTTTGTAGTTCGATAAGCTGGATGTTCGTATCCTGTTAATGACCTGCAAAGAGATTGATAATCTTATCTGACTGTGAATAATGATCGTTCGCGATCGGAAGCCATTTGTGGCAGTATGTGACCGTTCGCGGTCGGATGCCGTTCGAGGCGAATTGTGACCGTTCGCGGTCGGATGCGGTTCGAGGCGAATTGTGACCGTTCGCGATCGGATGCCATTCGAGGCGAATTGTGTGTGCCCGTGGGGACTTAGTATCATCAACGTCAGATTTCACATTCGAGTGAGTTTCTAAATTGTTTGTGGTGGTGGCCTATCACCATCTCAGAGCATGTCTGAGGACCATTCGCAATCCCGTACATATGTAAGTGGCTTAACCATTATGAAATTACAAATAGCAAATTTACATTCAAAATGAGTCTTTCAACAAAAATGTCCAACAAAACCAAATCCAAACATGAGAAATAGAAAACAAAAGCAACACAGAGACGTCAAAGTGCAAACACCTACACCAATGTGATTAGTAGTCGTATCAGAGCATGCCTGAGGGTCGTTCGCGGTCCTGTACATGTGTAAATGACTTAATCGCATTGGTGTGGAGTTTGCCACTTATTCTTCATTATTTAATCAGTTGATGATAAGCTGACGCCTCGATCCTAAGCCATTCCCAGTTGATGCAAGTGGTGGCCGCTCTCGTTCCACCGTTGTTGCTCCCATTCTCACATACTGCGATAGCAGACCATTCCCGATATGCCCCTCAACCTCATCCTTCAAGTGCCTATAATCATTCGTGCTATGACCATTCAGCTTGTGGAATAAGAAATACTTGTCGGATCTTCTTTCATTGTTGGTCGGATCCCTTGTCATTGGCTTTCGATAAGGAATTTGCCCCCGATATCCTGGTAGATTTACTCCACAGTCTCATTCAACTCCGTATAAGAGGTGAATCTTGGTTCCTTTCGTGGTCGCGGTTGTCCATCACCGTTATCCTTGGCCTTCCGTTTCCCTTTATCAGTTCCTAAATCTTTTTCAGGGGGATTTCCACCCTTAACTGCATAAACATCAACTCCTTCTCCTTCCTATATTTCAGCATTTGCATCCTCTAATCGTAAAAATACTTCAGCCTCATGATAAAATTCTCCTAGATCCATAAGGGGATCTCTTGTCAATGAATTCTTGAAGTATGTGCCATCAGCAATGCCAGATACAGCTCCCATCAAAACCATGGATGGATCTGGTCGATCCACTGATGTTGCTGCTGCATTGAATCGCGTCAGAAAGCTCCTAAAACATTCCTTGGTTTTTTGCTTTTGTGTTGCCAAACTCATCGCATTCTTGGGTCTCGAAATGTGAACTATGAATTGCCTCATAAACTTCTCAGTCAAATCGGTCCATGTTCCAATGAAGCCACTCTCCAGTTGTCTAAACTATAGCATTGCAATGTCTATTAAATACAATAGGAAGCACCGGGCCATGACCTCTTTCGATGCCCCCAATACCTCCATATGCCTTATGTATCGTGTCAGATGATCTGTAGGATCCGTCCTCCCATCGTACGTCTCCAGTGTTGGTTGCTTGAATTCTGGTGGGTTCCTAGCCTATCTAATTGCGGGAGCGAAGGGGCTCCTGTTCACGTCTTCTAGATTTCTATTTACTAGTACGCCTCTCATGGCTCGTCTTACCATCTCCGACAGTCTGTCGTTGTTGTCAAGCAGTGTTCCTTGTCCGTTGCCTCTGATCTGCCCCCCTCCCCCGAGTCCACAAGGGGATTCCGGAATCTATTCTCCTAGAAGAGCATCCATTTCTCTATCAACGCCATGTCGAATAAGTCTGTCTAGTATCCTGCCTGAGGATGGATCAACATACTCCATGGGAATGCCCCCTAGCTCTGGGGCTGCTCCAGATGGTCCCGCTCCGATCTGAATTCTAGTTGCTTCGAAGTCCCGATCCCTATCTCCAACATCTCTTATGGTTGCATTCCCTTGATTTTGTGCTCCAAGTTGCCCAACCTATCAGAACAAATTCTAGATCATCTCCTCTTGTCTTTTCAACATCGTCTCCAACTCATCCCTGGTGATGAAGACCGAGGCTCGGTTCGCTCCTAAGGAAGCCTCCTGACTCCCTACATGCTGACTCCTTTCGGTTCTTTGTCTTCTCGTTGATTGCTTATCCATGATTGCTTCTAGATGTAATCCTCTAGCTTTCCAAATCTGAACTCCAAGCTTTAGTATCCCTAAGCGCTAGGTTCTTAATGAAAGCACCAAAATGTTTGCGCCAAAAATGGTCACAAACACCCCATTGCCGACGTATGCACCCGTTCACAATCATAGACCGTAGATAACAAATATGTAGAGAATAAAATATGAAGAACACTCAGAAAGTTAAAAAGAGAACGATGGGAACACACAGATTTATAGTGATTCGGCGTTCTAGCCAACGTCCTCTTTGAAGAGTTTGACTTTATTGATTTTTACTCGCTGGTTACAATAGATTACAGCAGAAACTCTCGAGTACAACAGTGAAGTTTGAGTATAATAGTGATTTCGGCAGAGTCTGGACATATCAGAATCCAAAGTCCATTTTCTGTAGGCTCTGGGATGTTATTTATAGGTGTAGGCTGCATATATCTCGCTCAGATCTCGGGAGACCTCTTCTGGCACGTGTGTGGGCCAACCCGATCGATCCCATGTGATTTTCACTCGGTCTGTGATTGATACGAACCAATTTCGTATCGATCAAGATTTGGCCCAATTGAGTCAAAATTGAGAAGGAGCATTCTTTAGGTTGTACGTAAGATCCTGTGAAAATTTCGTAGCATTTGGACTTGTAGATCTCAAGATATGATCGATACGAATTAGAACTTTCTTTATGCTGCTTGGTTCATATCGATCAATTTGCATCATTACTTATTTGTATCGATACCAAGCACGTGCGTGTTGTTGACGTGGCTCTATTTTCAAGGCTTGATCTAGTTTCCATGCCGTGTTGAACGAGCCTTCATCCTTTTCGAACTCCACTCGTATCTATCCATATCCTTTGGTTCGCATCCATCTGCTCCACCTTTTGTTCGCACCGTTGGTTCGTATCCATCGAAGTGACTTCATTCATGTCCATTTTCGTATCGATGTTAGTGGTGTACTTCGTATCGATTCTATACGTGTTGATCGATACGAAGTAACCTTAGGTGATGGGAGTGGAGTGCATACTGGATCGATACGAAGAAATGCAAAATGATGGATACGAAACAGGGTCTTTCATGGATACGAACAAGGCCGGCAGATGGATACGAACTACATTCTCAAGATGGATGGATACGAATGAAGCTTTACCTTTGGTGGATATGAACTAGATGGAAACGATGGATACAAAGTATGGTTACTTGGACCAACACGATATTCGATCGATACAAAGAAGGCCATCATTGATCGATACGAACAAGATGGATACGAAGTGATAGATGTGATTGCGTTGTTTTCCTTGACTTGTATCGATCATATCTTCAGCATACGAACTCGGATTGACCTAAAATTTGGGATGTTGGCTTCCACAACTTTGATTATCTTGTCTTGTCAATTGTAGCTCGATCCGGACTCGGGCAAAAATATGTCGATATCCATAGTGAACCTCTATAGAACTGATCTTCGGGACGAACTGTCTTTGATTTCTAGTCAATTTCTTGGTGTCACGGCTTTGCCAAAAGACGGGATAACAGATAGAGTTAGGGGTATGCCCTAGGGCAATTATATAATTTGTTATATATATCTAACTCGTTAACCAATCTTGTTCGAAATATAGGTATTTTCTTTCTATTATATACTTGATATAATATGGTTATATTAATTAATCATATTAATTAAAAGTATATTTAATAGAAAATCCATAAACGGTATGTTTTGTGAAAGTAGTTACAAAGTGTTGTAACCGTGAGTAATTTATCACAATGAAACAGATATACCATTTTAAACGTTCCTAGTCAAGATGCATCGAGACTGGATATCGATGTATCCGTTGAGACTAAAATACGTAACACTCTCCAAATATTGGGCACTGTATTATTCACGACTATTGGGTGCACCAAGGGGTTACATATTGATAGTTATTGGATAACTATGGAATGACTCACTCGATAGTTTTCTATTGGTTAATATAACTAAGCTCAAGCAGAGTATCTATGTGACTAATTTACACAGTTCTCTCAACTTGAGAATATTGTTGCTTTTCAATGTGGAAGCTTCGCTTTGATTATAGTTAAATCATGGCATGGCGTCTATTGAACGACTATAGTTGGGTCAAGTGGAAGCCTTGAAAGAGAAACACTATTTAAGAGAGGATTCGTCTCCTCGGTTATATGAGGTTAGTATCATGGTCAACTGTAGTCAACTCAAAGTCAAAATCTCTGGTCAGAGCATTTCAATTAATAATAATAATTATTATTGAACCAAAGACTTTGTGTTTGGACTATAAAGTTGAATGTGGATGATATTGGAATTTTGACCGTTACCAAATTCCATAAATCCAAAGTGATATAGTTTTAACGAAGAGAATTGGTGTAAATAATTATCACTATTAGGTTCCGCTTATAATAAGTAAAATTGGATTTTTACCAAACGATGTGTAAGCGATAAATTTGTCCAAAATGTCACACCACTTGCTAAGTGACATATGAACGTTAATATTCGAGTAGTTCGATATTAATTGCTGACTAAATTTACACCTATGAGCCGCACAATCGTAATGATGAATTCTCTTAAAACCACATGATTTAATTAATTTAAAAATGTTGTAAATTGATTAGATTAATTGATATTTGAGAAATATTAATTATTATTTATTTGATGTTTGGAAGTTCTTTTGTACTTATTTTAATGCATTTATAAAGGTTATATTTCCCTGCATTGATATACGACATCGATGTAATTTAAAGATAATTTCATGAAATGATTTATAAATTTTTTATGTAATTTGATGACATGTTTTGTGAAAATTTAATGTCATTTGATGACATATGTATAAAGAAAGGATTGGAGAGAGAGAAACAATCAAGGGAATTAATTAGGGAAGTTTTAATTAAAGAATGAGAAAAATTTCATTCTTTCAAATAACACATATTCTCTAATTCATTATGTATGTACAATTCATTTTTCCTTCTCATTCATTCTTTCTCTTTCTCTCCTCCTAACCTTTCATGGAAGAAACAAAAAAAAAGAAAATGAATTTCCAAAATCTTTCAACTCCAAATAAAAAGATCAAATAAAATAAAACAAAAGCGGATCATCCATGTCTTCAAGGATATGATATGGACCTTGAAGATCTGAGGAGATATCATCATTTAAGGTGTGATTTCTATGCAACATCTGAAGGTGATTCAATCGGATTTAGAAGCGTTCTTCATTCAAGGTGCAAATCAAAGGCAACATCAACATGGTGTGTTTTAAGGATTAGGTAGCAAGGTATGCCATTTTCTATATATAGATAGTGATTTTGTAATGTTTAATGAAAATTATTTTGACTTTCATAATTGTATGATGTATTACTGTCTTGCTTAATTAAAAAATTGTTTATGAAGATTGAATTATTTGTTGAATAATATGATTGATTTTTCATTTGATAGATCAAAATTAAATTTTTTGATGTTTTAAAACAACATTTAAGTGTAGATCTATGTTTTTAAACATTCTAATTAAATCATAATTCTTCAAATCTGAACACATATTCGAATTGATTAGCTTCTTTTCTTTACTTTGTTAAATTGAAACTAAATCTATATATTTTAGAATACAATGTTTTAATTCAGTTCTATGTTTTAACATTTAATTTAAATTCTATTTTATTAAATCTAGAAATTTACATTTTCATGTTGATTGATTGAATTATATTTAAAGTTAAAAATGAAATTTATATGGAATCAATAAATGTTTCAATTGTAGACCTATGTTTTGATCTTTCATAACAAAATGTAATTTTAGTTTTGAATTTTAATACATGTATGTATGTATGTTTGTTTGTTTGCATGTATTTCTTGCACTTTTTGTTGCATTAGATATTTACATATGAATAAAAGGAATTTTAAGAATAAATCAAAGTTTTGAAATTGACTGTAATAACTATCTAATTTATATTATTAGAAAGCTTTGATTGAATTCCATATATACATATTTTGATCTACATGTATGTGTTCATATAAAATTTATTTTTCTTTACCTAGATTATAAAAGTATGAAATCATTTCTCTTTTTTAATTAAGACAATGATGTATACATACAATTCATTGTTTACCTTCCTTATTCTTACATTATGGTACCTATTGATTGTCATTAATATGTTGCATTAATTAAGTTTACTAAAGGGAAATTGTATCAATCACCCTTGTCATCCCTTATTTATTTCCATTTCAATTCCTATGTAATAACCATTCATATTGTTCTTGTTTGTTTTATGTATATGTATCTATTACCACTGACTATGCACACTCCCTATATGTTGCACTTGCACAATATTTACTATGAATATATTTACAATTCATTTCATATTTAGATTAGTCATTAATGTTATTAATTAATTAATTATTTAACTTAATTAAGAGAAGGAAATGAAAAGCTTCCTTTCTAACTAAATTTATGATCCCTCCTTAATTGAATAATTTAAGAGAAAGGAAATGGAAAGTTTTTTCTTTAAAAAATTTATGCCCCCTCATTAATTGGATAAGTTAAGAGAAAGGAAACGAAAAGTTTTCTTCTCCAAATAAATTTATGCCCCCTTCATTAATTGAATAAGTTAAGATAAATGAAATGAAATATTTCCTTCTCTAAATAAATTTGAAAGTAAACGTTATACACAAATTCGTATATGAGAATATATTTGATATACTCTAACTTACACACACATTAAATTAAAGTGAAACATTATTTATGAAGCTAAATAAAATATTGATTTTATTTAGAAGAAACTTTGAAAGGTTCCAAATGAATTTAGGCTTCATAGTCCCATTAAAGATCCAAAATGGTTTAAAATTTTGAAATTCACCCATTTCTTCCGCTGCGAGCTGACCTAGTTCTAACATGACAAGTGCGAGAGATTTGCAAAGTTTGTGAGAGCTCCATCCATTGAGCCTACGCAGATGGTTAACTCATGGCCATTTACAATTTTGGTAATAGACATAATTGGAGTGCTACCATTAATGAGAGACGAAGCAAAATATGCAATATTGGCTATGGATAACTTCACAAAATAGGATAAAGTAGACCGCTTATGATGATCGTATCTACAAAAGTGATCAACCTTGTGCTGAAGAACATTTTGTGCAGATTTGGAGTTCTGCCAAAGATAGTCACTAATAATGGAACTTAATTCGAAAGTGCGGAGTCTAAAGAGTTCTATTCCCCATATCGGATTGACAAGAACTTTGCAATAGTAGCTCATCCACATGCAAATGGATGGGTGGGAGTGATGAACAAGATCATCATATCCATCATCAAGAAGCGAACCATTAACATTAATATGCTTATCAGACAACCCAAAAGTTCATCACTGGTCATACTCCATTTGCCTTAGCCTGTGGAACTAAAGCCATGATACCGATCAAAGTTGAGTATCTTCTCATAAAATATGCATTACGGTCCTAAAGAATGAGGAACTCTTTCTTGAGCCTCTCGACTTGGTTGAAGTAAAGTGAGAAGAGGCTGATCTATGGGTAGTTGTTTACCAAATAAGAGTAGCAAATTAGATCAATGCCCAGGTGGGAAGCTATACCTTTAGGATAGGTGATCTTGGTTTAAAACAAGTATTTCTTGGAAAGTGAAAAATTGGGCGGAATTAGGAATTTCCTTATATGGTTGCGCAAAAGCTTGGAGATGTAACTTTCAAGCTGTCAACGATAGATGTGACCCCAATTCCATGGGCATGGAATAGTGAACACCTATGAAGCCGTTTTACTTGAATTTATTTTTATAAATAAGACATCCTACTCATCAGGATTTGATATAATAAGGCGATAATTGCCATTTGTTCATAAATAAAGTTGACTTTTTGAATCAAGGGGACTGTATTCTTAAATTCTGACTTTGTGCTGTAAGATCAGTGACACATCACACATTTTGTGCTTTGAAAATAGGATGTCAGGTATCGATGAACGCTTTTAATTCATGATCAGGTCGTTGGAGTATAATCATACTGGAGTGGATCGAACAATTCACCCTTACATGTCTTATTTTTGACTAAATCCCATAGATAGGTAAGGTCCGAAAGAGATGCTCAAAGATAGGCATTTAAGACACCGACTCCTTGAGATACGAATCGATGTGGAATTGACTCTTTTATAGCTGAACTTTTGAGTATATCGATGCTCATGTCGACGCGACAGATAAGCAGTATGATCTTGGCCACATTGATAAACCATAATATTGTTTATGGTCGAACAAGGTATGTTTGACGGATGATAAACAATGTTGACCGATGATATATAGTTTTTTTTAGTTAAACAAGAAACGTTTAATTGATAATAGAAAGAACTAGAATACAAAGCAACCCTAATCAATTGTAGAAATTTATTTAGATGTATAGAGTCATAGTAAATAAAGATCATTGCATAGATCACATATGCAGGAATGTATAATACATAAATAACTGCAATGCTGGTAATTATATATTTATACATGCAGGCAAGTACATAGGCAGGTATAATAAAAGTGCAATAAAGTAAATGAGACAGAGTTTGGAAAAATACAATTTTCATTACTTTCAATTTTGAATATAAAAGAGTAGGGGCTGCACCTGCACATCAACGACCTATGTACACATAGTCCAAAAAGAAAAGAAAAAAGGTTAAAAGAATGCATCTTCAGAAGAGTGACAAGGTTGGTCACTTCTTCCCTTGCTTTCTTCCTTTGAAGATCTACTTGGCACAATGCGTTTTCACCTTGCCTAACTCTTATGGAATGCTTTTCTCAAAGTGCAAAGTTTCTTCTTTGGTCGTCCAGTAGAGAGGGTCACCTGGCTTAGTGTGAGTGCCTAGGTGCTTCCAAGATGCGCCAATGGAAGAGGTGGACGATGCTTTCATAAGAAATGGAGGAATAGGTAGAGATATATACAAAGGATATGGGCCATCCTCCAAGCCTGATTCGATCTTGATATATTTTAGCTTGGAGGCGTTGATGTCATTCTTCTCTACGATAGAAAGTTCAGCTCCAAGCCTTTCGATATTTGTAATGAGCATGTCCTCGTCACGCACTTAGAGTTTGGGCTGCCCATGCCTTCCCCTTTTAAGAGTTGCAATCTTCTCTACTTCAGGAATGGAGCTGACCCAGTGGAGGAAACTGGAATGAAGGGTAAAGAGAAGATGATGATGGATGCGATAACCAAAGCATAGGGCCTAAAGCGAAGGATAAGACTAGTAGAGGAGCTATGAGCGGCTAACCTAAAAGTTAACAGAGGGAAAAGAAAAGATTAGAGACATCCTTAAAAGACATTCGAAGTTTCTATATGAATACTTTTATATTCAAAATCTCCATTTTAATCCTTCCAAATTCCAAAAATAATGTTTATGGTATTTAAAATGTCAAAAGTTAGGCCAGTGCTACTATAACACCCAATTATTCAATCACAAGAATAATCTATAACATATTATTCTAACACATCATATATTATTTTATATGAAAAACAATCAACATAAATTTTGAGGAATCTAGTTGAATCCTTCCAACCTGTTTCCCTGCATCCACAGATGTTAATACAACATAAAAATACTAATCCCACTTCGAGGGGGATATGGTGGTAATATAGGGTCATCCACTATTATGTAGGGCGCATAGGTCTCATCCACTAAAATATGCAGGAATATATCCAACTACCAATATATATACTACTATATATATACATATAATATATCATTCAACAGATAATAATCTACAAATTCAACCAAGCATCCAATAATTAATTTTAACTATTTAAAATAAATTCTAGTAATCCAAATGGGGGAGAATTTTCTCACCTTGATATTTAATTGCGATCCGTTCCAATTTTAACTCTATTGCATAGATCTCACAGCTACGAATCCAAGGGACTAACTTTGAGATTTTCGAACCTCGTATAAACGTTATACAATTTCATAAACATTTGATTTTTATAATTTAAATAATCTTATATTTACTTTATTAACAGATAATTACTTCACTGACAAAAACCCCTTCTTCCCTGTCGCCTGAACGCTGCATCATGCCTGGCCATTGCTGCCACTATAACGATCGCCAGAGCCTTTAACCTGGACTTGTGCACCACTGTCAACACTTGACATCAGCTCCAAAATCGCGACTCAAGGCAACTACCCACCTTCGTACTGCCAGGCCACAGCCTCGAGCTAGAAATATTGCGATACAATCCTCCAAACCCTAGCTAAAACCTCATGCAACCTCCCCTTAACGCTGCTCGCACCGTGCCTCCCCAAAAGAAAATCACGACCTAGCTATTTCCCGCCACTTTCGCCCACCTTTAGGCACCGCACTTCTACTGCCCAATCTCGCGACCTTGAATTCACATCCTCCTTGCTTGCTGCGCCGTTCGCCTGAGTAGCTCGAACCCACTTCCTCGCAAGACCGCCGCCGCCTTCACGCGCGACCAAAGAGAGGTCGCGACTTCCCCATTCTCATTCAAGCTCCTTGATTTCTTCGAATTCAATTTTCGAGTTTCCTTTTTATATATTGAACGAGATTTTACCGTTCTTTTTTTTTCAATTGATTTCATGATTTCATCTGGAAAGAGGGGAAGAGGACGTGATTTAAACGAACTGAAGGAATGAATGGTGGCCTGTTTAAATAGAGAAGGGCGGCGTGTTTGACTGTTTAACTTTTTTTTATAAATCAAAATATGTCGTTTACCAAACTCAAAATCCTGAATCCCTACTGAACATGCCGCATGGCATTCCTAATGTTATACCACTATTCCGAACCTGATGGAACAAGTCTCGAGCCCCAATTTGATCGTATGTGGAAGATAGCTTTCTAAATCGACTAAATTAAATTCAACTAAATTATTTCTAGGCGTTTTTAGATCATGTAATCACACGGTAAATCCAAACGCAATGAAATTTGTAATTCGATAATAATACACTATTATGGATCCAATAGAACTAGTTTCGTCGAATTCCGAGACTGTGCCCTAGATGGCTATTTTAACTCATCGATTAAATCGACGATTTCCAAAATTTACGAAATCACTTGAAATTTCAATTTTAAAACTTACTAACTAAATTAAAATTCCAAATCCAGTATTTTAACCATTTAAATATTTTGAATCAAACATGGAAAAATCAAGGTCGTTACATTCCTCCCACATTAAAAGAATTTTGCCCCCGAAATTGCTAAGGTAGGACGAATAATCCAAACCCATTAACTTTCAAAATCCACTTAGTTAAAACTCAATATTCACTTTTCTAAACCTTTTAGTTCCATCCCAACATTTAGTTTCCATTTCTGATTCAAGCCCTTTCTTTCAATTTCAATTCAAAAATCAACCTTTTTAGGTTAACAAAAAAATTTCAAAATTTTTTGAAAATTTTCTAACATCCTAAATTTTCAAAAAAATTTGGCAGTCTCTCTTGTACGAAGAGCCTTTTGCAATATGACAAGAGAGATAAAAATATATACGTCGACCCACACGGTCGAAAAACATAATATATATATAACAATATTTATATTGTGCGGTATTTAATTTGAAAACGTTTCTTATTTTAGCGTTTTCAACGAGCGGCTTATTTTATATGCAGTTTGTGCGACCAAAATCAAGGAAAACAGCTCCATATACCTGTACTTACTCAATATAAACACGTAAGTACCAAAAACATGAAATTTAATAACATTTCATTCATTTAAATGGTTGAAACACATAAGCTTTATAACCCAATCATGCTAAACATGTATTATAAGCAATTATAAGGTTCCGATACTAATTAAATTGCTTTCAATCGTTTCATATTCAATTCGAATGATTTTCCACTCAATTTACTTGCATTCACTTCATAGTTATACAAAACAAACTCATACCCATTCCAAATTGATTTAAAAATCAATTTATTCACCTTCTATTTATTCATAGAATTTTATTTACTTCCGTTTGCGACAAACGACAATATTTCCATGATAATTCGGGAATATTCATTTAATAAAATGCCCATCTCATTTTATAGCAATTTTAAATTGATTATTCCAAATCAATTTTTATTCAATTCTATTCCATTTCAAATTGATTCTCAATCAATTTATTTACATTCCATTCATATTATATTCTAACCCATTTTATTTAGCTTGAAATCATTCCATGCTAATTTATTAAATTAGTTCATTCACTCAATCCACTTCAAATTTTAATCCCAAACTCAAATTCATTCTCGAATTTATTTAAACAACATCCACGGCCATATTCAATTTATTTACACTTAAATTGAATTTATTTATAACTTAAGTCATCGGTATTTCGACCCAATTCCATTTTATTCGACCGCATTCAACATATATTTAATCAGCTTATATATAAGTCGAATTTTATTTATTACTTAAGTTCCATATTTAATTTCACTTTCAATCCATAATCCAATTTACTTAACCAAGTTAAGTTTTATTCCCATATTCAATTAACAAATTAAATCATCTAATTAGTTCACTCCCAATTTATAATTCAATACCTGATTTTTTATTTCAAAAATTGCTTCATTTAAGTTACTTGAGTTCAAATTCATTTTTAAAATTCAAGTTTGGATTTTATTTCCTTCACCAAAATATCAAACCATTTTATTTTGGGTTTTCTATTTCACTTTTCAATTTTATAAGTTACACAATTTATTTTTCACATTTCCATCAATTCCATACTCGAGTATATTCACATTTTATTTTTAACTAAAGATTTACATCACTTTATAGCTTAAATATATATATATATATATACATATATATCCCATTTCCTTATACACATTCCTCATTCACATTCATATGCATTTATATTTATAAGAAATCAAATCTGATCCTCCTTTACACATCACTTCTTAAGTCCCTCCACTTCACTTCTTGAGCTATTCCACTTACTGAAGCGAGTCAAAACATAACAAGCAGAATTGTTCAAAGGAGATTAATTCTCACTTTATATGTTCCAGTTTTAAAGAAATCTAGCTCATATTGTAGCGGGTGAAGCAAGTAAATTTTAGAAAGAAAAATAAAATCCCTATTTGGATCTTAGTAAGCATAATGTGATCTTGCCCTTAGCATTTTGATTTGCAAATCATTTCCTAAAATGCCAAATTCATTAGCCAATCCCATTAGAATCGAATGAACCACATTTACGTTGTTTGATGTTGTTTGGGGTTCAAATATTCCGGTAATGGGAGAAAAAGAAGAAAAAGTGGCAGCCATGAAAGAGGATGAAGAAAGAGGAAAGATTGAATGAAATTAGTGAAGAAGATTTTTTTTGTGGAGAGTGTGAAAACCTTCCTTATTCTCCCTATTAAAACCCTCCTCTTTAATTCCTCAATTAAATCTAAATCAATATTTAGATCATTTATTTCTTTCTTATGGCCAACCACATATTGTTTCAAATTGTAACATCCTCCACTTTAAGACTTGAAAATGAACGCCAATGATGCCACAATCATCAGCAGAATAATTTTCAACCAACAAAAGTGAGTTTAGTATACATGTCTAACAGTTTAAGTAAATAGATTAACCACAAATTTTCATTACACATAATTATCCCCATATTATTTTCATTTTTAATGCATACAAAAACATGCCCACGCAGGGGTAAAATGCAATAGAATGTAAATGGAGTGCCATACTCGACATATGAAGATGCCGACGCGGACACTTAAGCAATGAAAATAATCATTCTTTATTTGCTAACAAAGTTCCTTCTTTGTCTTTTGTATTTATCCGTTGGGTCCTCAGGCAACCTGCCTATATCGGTAAACTCAATCTACTCAAATGTATATCCGTGTGTTTATGGGCAAAACAATGATAAAAACATGGGTCACACATAACGCCTGGTGTGAATAATACCTTACCAAAAGCATGACTTATTATGAGACTACACCATCATATATGGAATGGGTTTTCCCCTCACTAGCATAAACAATAAGCATAATTGCAACATTTGCAATTCAGAGGTCAAATTTAGGCTATCCTCGAAACTCCTATATGATTCTGATCTTGGCCAACCCCTGACCAAACCCTTGCTTTAAAATTGCATATGAAATCCTAACTACAAAAGCTACCTTCCCTAAAGGTCTGGCTGCTAAGCCCACCCCTTTTATTCCTCCCTTTTGAAATGCATATTCCATCCTTGCGTAGTTCGACATTTGAAACTCATTACCATAAAATGTACATTTAGCGTAGTTCAGTTTCTCCTTAATTTGAACTACAAAGTACAACTTTACACAGGTCGGGTTTCTCTCTTTTTTATACTACCATATACAACCCTAAGTAGTTTTTTCTTTCTTTAATTTATACTGCAAAGAATCATCCACGTATAGTTTCGTCTTCCTTTAGCTTAAACTGCAAATAATCAGCAATATGAAGTTTTGTCTTCCTTTAATTTATACTGCAATGACTCAACCACATGCATTTCGGTCTTTCTTTAGTTTACGCTACAAATAATAAGCCACATGCAGTCTTATTTCCTTCTTAAGTTTTGAACCCTATGAGATAGTTACAACCAATCTCACGAAAGCGTAGATCATGCCTAGACATTCCATGTCCTTTTGGAAGTTGAATGCCTCTCCTCACCTTCCCATGCTGTGCATTCAAGTGAGCTTCTCTACTTGGTGTAAATTGTTCTTCTGAACCCGTATTCTTATATAGGTTCTTCTTTTACTTAGTTATCTTAAGCTCCCGAGCTTTACCTAATTGCCATGTATTTGGTTTTGGTTTTTTATTCATTTTGGCGTAGTACAACACTTCCCTAATTCGTATTGTGATGCAATTTGTTCCATTCAATTTCAGCACAGTATAACTCTGCTCGTATTTGCCTTATGCGCAATACGACCTTATCCTCTTTCGGCTTTGGCATAGTACTCCTCACAGCACTTTCGGCTTCAAACCCTAGCCTCATCTTGACTTTGACGCAGTACCCTCACTTGCTCTCTCAACTTTCAACCGTCTACAATGTTTTAGCTCTTGGCGTAGTATATCTTTGCACCTTGATAGCTTGTGGTGTAGTACAACCTTACACCTTCCTGCTTTTGACTTCTATCATCGTCTCAGCTATAACGCAACACTACTGTACATAGTTTTGAAGCTCCCTGAAAGTCAGCCGTCTCCTATAGGCAAATCACTACCCTTAGTTTTAATTACCTTGTATATTCTCTTAACGTTTGGCCTTCACCTTGGCTCCTCTACAGACAAAGTCTGACGCGTATGTTACTAACTATTACACATGACATTATTTAATATGTCCAACTTCCGCTTACTGTTAGTGACAGTGTCCTTTATTTATCTTTTCAGCATTTATATGAGATCTTGTCCACTAATCATTTAACATTAATTTCACTAAATTTATATAATAGGTTTTGGTCCCCTGCTTAAACACCTTCGGTGAGCCCAGTTCCTCTTTAAGTGATGGTTGATTTTAACATAGAAAATTGTTATAAAATTCCAAAAAATAATCATGAATAATTTTTTTAACTCGTTCATATTCCCCAATTTCAAGAAAATAGGCACAAGGACAATAGAAAAAAATTAGGCTGAAGGACAACATGTTTGTTTTTGTTTGGCTAAAGGACAATGCTAGTTATAAGTAGCATTTTGTATAGTGTAAAATTGTATATAATGCTAGTTATAACTAGTATTTTGTATAGTGTCAAAGTTGAATATAATGCTAATTATAACGTGCATTTGTCCTTCAGTCTAAAAATAGAACTTTATGTCCTTTAGTCTAATTTTTTCCTTTAAAATTTATCCTTTTCCCTAATTCCCCGTCTACTTTTCAGTTATTTTCTCTTATTTATTTGTTAGTTATCTCCCTTTAAAAATTCATAACCAATTATTTTAACGTGGGAAATTCTTCAAATTAAAAATCCATTTATACAATCATGATTAAAACATCATATTAAATTTTTATAGCATTTCAAAATCATTAGATTAGGGAAATATATCTAAACATCCTATTTATAGCCAATTTCCCTAAATCATTCAACATATTTAAATGATTTTTATTTTGTTTCATTTAATAAATTGCAATTTTATTGTGCAGTTGGAGATGCCTCTTACCATGTAACCTAAGTCAAATCAACATATCTATTATCTATTATATTATACAAAAGCTCAGTTTAAATTTATGTGCCTCTTCGTTTCTAGTTTTCTCAAAATTCTTGTGTGCCGTCACATGTCCTAGTAATTTAATTGTTCTATTTTTTTCTTTTCTTACCGTTGTTATTTATTGAAAGAAATACATAGACTCATAGATGTTTTATAAGTTATTTTCCCATTATACTTCTTCATCCTATTAACCGTTATCCATGGTTAAATAAGAAAGATTCTTCAATTTTTTCTAATTACATAATCCTAATTTCATTTATTCTCTTCATTTAGTGATAGATCAGTCTCCATTGTTTCCTATTCTCTTATCAATTTAATTAAGTAACAAGGAAACCTCTTTTCTTCTCTAGAGCCATTATTGTAAAGTTCATATGATGATCAGTTAGTCGAAATTAGACATCTAGCTAAGAATATTCAAAATTACTACTAAAACAGGTATGTAATTGGATTGTTTCTCTACTAATATTTCAATATATGGCTTCGAAGATGCCTTGTAGAATTTCTTAAGAAGTGAAGTATAGATCAAAAAATGAAACTCTTATGTTATGAGGTAATTTCTTTTATTCGTTTTCCTATACTTTCTTTATCCTTTCAATTACATTGTAAATACTAGCAATTTTTAAGTACTTTCATTTATCCAGAAAGAGAAATAAAATGCTATAGACTTTGGGCACCAAATTAGTATGTAAAATATTCTGCTAAATCAACTCATTTATTTGTATGCATTGGTGCTTTTATGCTTGGTATGATTTTGCAGAACACTGAGATCAATATTTATAAATTCCATTATATTTTTCACAAATACCATAAATAATTTTTTAATTATTTGTTTGGTATGCAAATTTTTCTTAATGTATGTTGTGTTTTAATCGAAAATTAACTTGAAATTTTGAATTGATGAACATAGATTACGTGCAATTTCTTCTTTATGTTTTCCAAACGATTTCTTCATCCTTTCCATTTAATTTGAAGAATTATTGATTTGTTGTTGTTGTGTATCTGTCATTAGCTATTAAACCTAGCAGCTTTCAGATGAATCTTGACGTCATGACGAAGATGAAATGGTTCAAGGACTTGGAATGGTAATGGATAAGGCATCAAAAAGTTTGGATCTAGGTGCCCTACATATACAAGGTCTGCACCAACCTTAATTCATGTCGGTATAGAATTCTATCGATGAGCTATGATGAACTCTGGTGCTTCACCGTGTAATAGAAAGATAAAGTGGACATCTAAGGGTCCATTTTTGATGGAGTGGTTGACCAAATCCAAAAGCCTATGCAGAAGAGGAAAAATACTAGATGTATTAGAACATCTCGGTAACGACTAGATACTCTAATATATTAAAGGGGCTTTGCACGAAAGGTCCTTATTTCTGATGGTGTTACAAGAAAAGTCCCTGTAGAAATAAGTATGTAAATTAAGTCCCTGTTTTTTCTAAATAAGAAAATGCAAGTTAGCTTGCGCTTTTTAAATTTTCAAAATTTTCAAAATCAGAAAGCGCAAACTAGCTTGCGCTTTCCTGATAGAAAGCGCAAGTTACATTGCGCTTTTCAAAAATTTTAAAAGTTTTCAAATTTTCAAAAAAAATTCAAAATTAGAAAGCGCAAACTAGCTTGCGCTTTTCTGATAAAAAGTGCAAGTTAACTTGCGCTTTTCAAAATTTTTAAAATTTTCGAAAATTTCGAAAAATAATTCAAAATTAGAAAAGTGCAAGTTATCTTGCATTTTCTGTTAGAAAAGTGCAAGTCACTTTGCGTTTTTTTATTTTTGAAAAATAGGGACCAAATTTACATATTCAATTCTACAGGGACTTTTTGTATAACAACATCAAAAACAGGGACATGTGACTCTTTTCTTGTATATTAAAATGTGAAAATTAATGTTATTTATAGAATGTACATATAATTGTACATTCTGAAATTTCTAAGCGTAGGAATTAATGAGTTAAAAATAGGAACATACAAACATACATATACATACATACATACATATAACCATGCCTACCAAATTGAAATAAAAATATACACAAGTAATGAATAAAGCGTAATAAATAAATATACGTCGGTATTCATATTAGTTATAACTAGAACAACTAAATATTAATAGCGTAGTAAATAATAGGATTAGTGGATTGCCATAGAAAAGAGGTAGTAACTCCAAAAATTATAAACAATGATTGTAAATTTGTGACAATAAATGTGCACTTAATATGGAGCTACATAAATTAATCGGGGATATAAATGCATTTAGTGGGATTGATTGCATAATTTAATATGACACTTATGGGAAAGCAAAATAAGCATAATAAGTTGAATTAGAAGTGAATGAATGTATCCCATTAGTGATTGTCCAATTTGAGTAATAATAACCATCTATTAAGGACAATTAAACAGGAGTAATGAAATAAGTGACATTTTGATGGCATAAATGGGAAATGAAGAATGTTGGAAATAAGCGCATTAATAGATTCGTAGCAAATAAATAAATGAATACTAATAAATATACTTAAGAGGTATTATAATTTCCATAGTGAAAATAATATAGTCTCAATGATACGTTTAGGACGAGCATTAATTAGTGGGCCTAGCCCAATATTTAGGCTTATGATAAATGGCATGGTTTAGCATGGGTTGTGATGCGAGGTCAGTGGGCTTACACAACAGAAGTTCGCCCTTAGGTTAGAGTCTACCAGTAATTGTGTCCTCATACTACCAATGTGGGACATCTCCAACTATAAGACTAATGGGGAAAGGATATACGTTCGCATAAAGTATGGAAAAATAAAATAACGGTTTGCCTCAGATTTGAAGTATTAAATGGGTCGGTACCTTTAAGGCTGTCAAAGGGTTTAATGATGTGCACGTAAAAGTGTATATTTTTACTCCCATATTTAATCTTCTTTTATTAAAATAAATGAGCATATTAGGGTATTTTACATGTTTAAACCAAAATCTAAATTATTTTCAAATCATAATCATCCATCTTCATTTAGGGGCAAAATTGTAATTTTATGTATGAATTAATTTTGAGAACTTTTATTTACAGATTTTTATTTTTGTTTGTAGGGAATTGAGTGCAAATTGGATGGAGCTTCATGGATGTATGCATGCACATATGTTGAAAGCAAACGAAGAAAGAAAATAAAATAATTCATACAACAAGGAGCAGCTACATGTCCAATAACTAATCGACCATAATTAAAATCACATGCACATGTTAGTAGAGACTTAAAGGCATGTTAGTGAGGATTAATTAATTTTGTAATGATTACTTGGAGGTTGCACTATCTCAAGGGAATTTTTGGTGGTCGCCTAAAAATAAATTAGGGTTTTAAGCATGTATAAATATCCCTTAAGTTTTATGTAACCATCTTCTTCTATTTTTCATGCAAGTTGTAGCCATAAAATCAATGATAAATAAAATGACTTTTTAATGGCTTCTTAGCCTTCTTATTGCTTATGTTTACATGTCCTTTTCTCTTATGCTATTTTTATTCTATACTCTCTTATTTAGTTTATGCTTCTCCTATTTCATGTTAGTAGCATAGATTTAATTCTTCTAATTAGTTTCTTTTTATTTCATGCAACTAGTTAGCTCTCTTTTTTTTAATTAACTCTCATATTCCTTGTTTTTATGTTGAAATCACTTTATGTTAACGTGTATTCAAATATGAGAGGCTAAACCCCTTTAATTTAGGGGTAATATAGCTCTCATGAAACATATTAAATTAACATAATGATTTCATTTATGATCTCTCTCTTGTGTTGTATGGAAATTATGAATAATGATGGTTTATGTTTCTTTTTATAGTAAATTTGATAGTCTATGTTGACATCTTAAATAGGCAATGCTTAATCCATAATAAACATAAACCATTTGATCATTTGCCTAAGTGATTTTGATGATGAAAGTCGAATTAGAATCAAAATTTAATGCTCTATATTACTAATTCATAGTAAATAGATCATGCTTAAAATGGATTTTATTTTTAATGTCATGTCATTTTCATAAGAGTTCATAAGAGTTGTCGGAGAATTGCAATTTACTTTTAATTTTACTCTTCAATTATTTTTACTTGATTTTTATTTTGTACTCATTTTTGCGCTTTGTTCTTCTCTTTAAAAAAAGGAAATAACAAGGAAAAATATAACACCGTTGCATTTCTATTCTTTGTTTTAATCTCTATTCCACTGTGTTGTGCATTGTTTTTTATCTCTGCTTTATGCTATATTGTATGCATCTGTTCGTGCTTCATTTCATTTGCAATAGCAATCACTCCAAGTACTATTTGTTATTTTCTATTTTTTTGTTTGTTGCATTTCATTTCATTTAGTCTGGATGTTTGAGGATTGTTTCACTTTAAAAAAAATGAACAAACAACACATAAAGGAAAAAAATTAGTGCCATTTCAGTTTACATTTTCATATTTCTGTTGGTAGTTTTTTTATTTTCTACATTGCATTTTGTTGCTCTTTGATCGGTCCTCCTCCTACTCCACAAACTAACTAACCCATTTCACTATTTCCTACAGCCTTCTCCCAACAAACCACTACAACCATTCCCCCATAACCATTGCTACTCCTTCCAAATTGCAACTTCACCACAGTCAAACCCATCAACTGAACCAGTTATTTCCCTCCCCACCACTTCCTCCTATAGGTTTAATTGCCTTCCAATTTAAAAAATTAACTCCAACTTTAGCAAAATACTCAATAACTCCATCCCTTACCACCATCTTCCTACTCAATAACAACTCATCATACTTGAACAAAGCAACATGCAAACGACTTCATCAACTGCCACAAATCACAAGCCTACCCTCCTGTAACTCCTATCCACCTTCAACTCCCTCTACTGCAAACACACCCACAAATCAGCTCAACCTTTCACCACAAATACTCACATCAATAACCTCCAAAACTGCAAGCTTCATCGGACTCTAAACCCTCCACTGCCAGAAAAAACCAACCGCAACCAGACCACTATGTTCTACTCTTCCTACATCACAGCCACAACCATATAAGACATCCACTTCTTTCCATCCATCACTTAAAAACCTACAGCACTTCCATCCCACCAAGATCAACCAGTACACACACTTCACCCTCATCATTCTATTAGCACCATCAACCAAACAAACTCTACCTCCTACAAACTGCACTTTTCTACCACCACCTACAACCTCCTTAGACACAATTCCAACCACCTACTACATCACGCCACCTCTTCATTTCTGCTATTGTTCATTATCCCCAAACTTAAACCATCAAACAAACATCACCAAAACCTATCTCCGATTCTGATTACCGCGAGCACCCAAAAACTGAACACACTTCAACCCACTGCAATTCCAACCACCGCAACCCTTCAAGAAACCCCAAATCCTTAACCTCCCACTTCGCCAATTCGCCGAGTCACCAGTTCGCCTGGTTCCACGCTTTACAAATCACGATTATTAGTTTTATTTATTTGCTTTATTAAAAGGAGAGATTTCTTATTAATAAGTGTGGTTGGTTTTGGTTTTGGAATTCTCTTAACTAGGCGTGTGGGCTGGGTTATTAGTTTTATTCATAAATTTAAGTTTATTAAAAAGTAGTATCTGCTTTGAGTACTTTTTCAGGTTGCAAAAGCAGAAGAAAAGGAACAACTTGCTAAATAATTGCTCCGCTTGCTTGCCAAATAATTGCTCTACTTTGCTCTGCTTACTTATTAAAAATTTGCTGCTTTTAAAATAAATTTGCTAATAAGTCTGCACGCTCTGGTATCGTGCTCTTATCTATTGTTTTTATTTTCTTTGATTGTTGGTTGCTTGCATTTTAAAAATTCAAAAACAAAAATAAAATCAAATTTCATTTGTTATTGCATTGTTAAATCACGTTTAATTTCTATCTTACATCATTTCATCTTTTTTTATTTTTCTAAGGGCAATATCCAACTTCACATGTGGTGGGGGATTTGATCACCCCTTCCTTGGCCCCATAAATTACATTTCATCATTGAATTTTACTAATAATAATAGTTAAACATTAGATTTAACAGAGTCACGAGCTCATCTAGGGCTTAATTATATCTTAACAAAAGTTATCTTCTTTCAACAATCTAATTTCTTGGTGTCTAGGCTATGGAAGAGTGATAATCATTTATAAATATTACGGTAGTTCGTAAATATTATAGTAATTGTTTTTATGAAGGTACTTAAACCTTTCATTGTATTACTACGGTGATTCGTTGTGCACCGATAACCTCTGTCCGTTACCTAGTTAAGAACTATTTTGTTGGATTAAGTAAAAGTGTGATTATAATTTTTTAGGTTAGGAGCTACTAAGGACAGAAAATTTATAGTAAAGTTCTTACATTTATTTAGTTGCACTATTTCATGCATATATAACAAAAAAACAAAAAGATCCAAAAGTTTGTTTTTTTTTACATTTTGCTTAACTTAGTTTTTAAATAAAAAAATCTTTTCAAATATTTTCCTTTGAAAAAAAAGAAAGAAAATCAAACAAAAGAAAAAAAATCCAAAAACAAGCTTTTACTTATGTTAGTTTTTTTAAAAAGAAAAACAAAAATAAAAAAATCTTTTCAAAAACAAAAACTAAAAAAAATCTCCATTTTGAAAAATAAATTCTTTTTTTGTAAATATTTTTCCTTTAAAAAAAGATAAAAAACAAAAGAAAAGAATTTTTTTCACTTCGTTTCATTCTCTAAATCTTGTTTCATTCTCTAAACCTTGATTTTCATGTCTTCCTCTCCTTGATCTTTTCACTTGTGCATGAGTACTTGGACTCGTGACACAACGACAAATTGTTTAACTCGAACAAACGATCCTCAAACGATGACTAATGAAAACGCTCCTCGAACTCTTATGGACAGAATCTTTCCCGATAGAGATTCTATTCCTTCTTGTATCACATTACCTGCCCCAATGTGTAATCACTTCAAAATTCATTCAAATCATATTGCTACGCTTCCGAAATTTGGCAACTTTGAAAACGATGACCCATACATCTTCTTAACAAAATTCAAACAAGTATGTGCAACCATTAAACTCCAATAATTATGTGACGATGGAATCAAACTTCGGTTAATTTCATTCGTCCTTACCGGTTATGTTGAAAAATGGTTGTACAACTTACAGTCGAACTCAATCAAAACTTAGGAAGAATTCATTAAATTTTTCTTAAAAAAATTCTACCCCTTGGAATTAACGACCAAAATCCAAAATGAAATTGTCAATTTTCATCAATTCATGGGTGAACCTTTCGGAAAATACTTTGAAAGATTTAAAGAGCTTTTGATAAAATGTCCACACCATAATTTTGAAAAATGGACTCTTTTCCAAATCTTATACGATGGAATTGAAAATAGTTCATGAACCATGCTTAAATAATTATGCCAAGGAAATTTTCTCGCCCAACGTCACGACGATGATTGCCAATTCCTTGAGAACTTGGCCAAAAAATCTTCCCAGTGGGAACGTTCTAACGAAAAATCCATTTACTTACGATCAAGCGCATACTCGATAGGATCATCGTCGATTTTGGAAGCTAAAATCGATGCAATGATTAATAAATTCGACAACATTTTATCATCCAATCAAATGAACCAAGCTTCCCAACTATTGTGTTATAAATGCAACGATCCAAATCGATCCAAATCACATCACCGATCAGTGCCCTCATTCAGTAGACAACTCAATACTTTTAACAAGGTTAAGAATAACCCGTTTTCTCCAACGTACAATCCCGGTTGGAGAAATCATCCTAACTTTGCATGGAACCAAAATAATTCTAAAACGAATTTGGTTCGTCCCAATTTTCAAGCATTTCTGAACAATGCTTCGAATCCTCCCTTTCAGCCCTACCACTTTCAACAAATATTTGCGGGTCCATCTCAAAATCAACCACAATAATCTTATGCTCCCCAAGATGATAAACGATTGACTTCACTTAAGAAATGTCTTGAAACTTTGGCTAAAGCATCCACTCAAAACCTCCAATCAAACAGTAGTTTGCTAAATTTGTTAACATCGTACATGCAGAATACGAGTCAATCAATTGCTAAACTTGAAATACAAATGATTCAATTAGCCCTTTTGTGAGTGAACGTGAATGAGGCATGATCCCAAGTCAGCCAGTTCCAAACCTTAGAAATTAGAACACAAACTCAAATCAAGCCCATATCATTCATGATAGCAATGTGAACCAAATGAATGTTATCACGATTTTGCACTCTAGTAAACAAATAGATAACCAAGTTGTCAATCCAAATGATTTACTGAAAACTCCACTTGACACTTTGAAAACGACAAGCAACTCTGAACAAAACATCGAGTCAAATATCAAATCAAATTCTAATCCAAATTCTTCTTTAACTCAAGTAGACCGACCTACTGAGTATCGAATTCCATTTCCACATCGACTTCGACCTAAGAAGCATTCCAATCAAATGGAAAAGATGTTGGAAATTTTCAAACAAGTTAAAGTGAATATCCCTCTCCTTGATATCCTTCATCCAGTATCAACTTACACTAAATTCTTGAAAGACTTGTGTACTCCAAAATGATACACACATGTACCCAAGAAAGTTTTCTTAGCCGTCGGATTTAGCAAAGTCCTATCGTAATCAATTCTCATAAAATATAGAGATCCTGGATTTTTGAATATCTCATGCACGATAGAAGACAAGACAATTATAAGTGCTTACTAGACTTGGGTGCGAGTGTCAATTTGATTCCTTATTTAGTTTACTTGAAACTTAGCTTGGGTGAACTAAAACTGATGAAAGTAACTCTTCAATTAGTTGATAGTTCGATAAAGAAACCTGTGGGAGAAATCGAGGACATACTCTTCAAAATCGATCAATTCTTATTCCCCTTCGAATTCATCATCCTATGAATCAATCCAATGAATCCAATGAATCAAATTCCATTGATTTTAGGGAAACCTTTCTTAGCCACTTCAAATGCCCTAATCAATTATCGAAATGGTTTGATGAAAATTTCTTTTGGAAACATGAATTTGGATCTTAACATCTTCAATCTCGAAAATCAATCGAATGAACCACTTGATCAAATATTAGAAGTTAGCCCCATTCAGGAAAATTTTGATAATGAAACAGTTGACCTTGACCACGAATGTGAGATAGAATACGAGCAACTGTTTCGAGATGATCCTGACGAGATTGAAAATGCGCTTCTGTTTGAACCCCTCACAATTGATTCAAAACTTCAACCAAATTCATTGTTTGACCAACCCCCTTGATTGGAACTCAAAACTCTTCCCGACCACCTTAAGTACGCATACTTAGGAGACAATGAAACATTTCCTGTCATGATCTCTTCAAATATTTCCCTTGATCTAGAAGCTTCCCTTCTTTCCATTCTGTCGAGAAACAAAGAGGCAGTTGGATGGTTGATTACCGATATTCTTGTTCACCACTTAGTTGATGAAGCCAAGCCTATTCATGACCAGCAACGAAGGGGTAACCCAAAAATGAAGGATGCGGTTCGTGACGAAATTCTTAAACTCCTCGATAATGGAATCATACACCTTATTTCTGATAGTTCGTGGGTTAGCCCAATTCATGTCGTGCCTAAAAAGTTTGGACTTACCATTATTAAGAACGACGCTAATGAAATCATTCCAACTCGTACTCAAACCAGTTAGCGTGTTTGCATTGATTATCGAAAATTAAATGTTACAACACATAAAGATCACTTTCCTCTTCCTTTCATTGACCAAATGCTTAAACGATTAGCCGGCCATGAATTCTATTGCTTTCTTGATGGTTATTCCGGTTGTAACCAAATTCTGATTGCTTCCGAAGATCAAGAGAAAATGACTTTCACATGTCCCTTTGGCACCTTTGCGTATCAACGTATGCCAATTGGCCTTTGCAATGGTCCTACTACTTTCCAAAGATGCACGATCAGCATCTTTTCCGACATGATCGAATGCTTTATGGAAGTGTTTATGGATGATTTCTCCATCTTTCAAAATTCTTTTTCCGAGTGCTTACACCATCTCAAGATGCTTTTAAATCGATGCAAGGACAAACACTTAACGTTAAACTAGGAAAAATGTCATTTCATTATCAAACATGGCATTTTCCTTAGGGATGTCATTTCAAACAAAGGCATTGAGGTAGATAAAGCAAAAGTTGACGTAATTGCAAATCTGCCCATTTCCAAATTTGTCAAAGACATTCGTTCATTTCTAGGACACGCTGGTTTCTATTGGCGCTTTGTGAAAGACTTTAATAAAATTGCTCGACCTCTGACGACTCTTCTTGGGAAAGATGTTCCATTTGAATTTAATTCTGATTGTGCTTCTGCTTTAGAACGTCTTAAAAATGAACTCATTTCCTCTTCCATCATTTGCCCAATTGGGATCTTCCTTTCGAAATTATTTGTGATGCTTCTAACTTTGCGGTTGATTCTGTCTTAGGACAATGCATCAACAATTATTCATGTCATTTACTATGCTATTATGACTCTAATCGATGCTCAACCCAATTACACGACCACTGAAAAAGAGCTTCTAGCGGTAATTTTTGCGCTCGAAATGTTCCGACCTTATTCGATTGGTTCACACATTATGGTTTACACTGACCACTCCGCTCTTCGGTACCTTTTCGTTAAAAAGGATTATAAGTCTCGCTTAATCCGTTGGATCCTTTTACTCTAAGAGTTTGACATTCCGATCAAAGACAAAAAAGGATCTGACAATGTCATTTCTGATCATCAGTCGCATCTTTCAAATGCACCATCTTCTTTACCAATTAATGGGAACTTTCTTGATGAACAACTCCTTTCTGTTTCCATCGATCCATGGTATATCGAAATAGTGAACTTTTTAGTCACTCAGGAAACTCCTTCATTTTGGTCGAAACAAGATAAATACAAATTTCTTTCCAAGTGAAATATTTCTATTGGAATGATCCATACTTGTTTAAGTATTGTTCCGACCAAATCATATGACATTGCATCTCAGATTGCAAAATCAAGAGTGTTCTTTCATTCTGTCATGACCAAGCTTGTAGTGGTCACTTCAATCTTAAGAAAACAATGGAAAAGGTGCTTCAGTGTGGTTTTTATTGGCCTACGCTTTTCAAAGATGCATTCAAGTTCTGTAAAATTTTGATTGCCGCCAAATGTTAGGAAAAATCTCTCGATGAAATATAATGCCCTTAGACTCCATTCTTACGTTTGAAATCTTTAATGTTTGGGGTATTCACTTTATATGACCATTTCCCAACTCTTTTGGAAATCTATACATTCTTCTTGCTATTAATTACGTCTCTAAATGGGTTGAAACCATTTCTTATAAAACAAATGACCACAAAGTTGTTGTGAAATTCATAAAAGAAAACATCTTTTCGAGGTTTGGAACACTTCGCACAATAATAAGCGATAATGGAACCTATTTCTGTAATCGATCATTTGAAACTCTAATGAAGATATACTCGATAACCAACCAGTTATCCACTCCTTATCTTCCTCAAACTTGTGGTCACGTTGAAGTTTCAAATTGCTAAATCAAGCAAATTATGGAGAAAACTGTGAATAAAAATCAAAAAGGTTGGTTAAAAAATTGACAGATGCACTGTGGGCTTACAGAATTGCGTATAAAACAAATCCTGGGATGTCTCCCTTTAGGCTAGTATATGGCGAAGCATGCCATTTACCTATCGAACTTAAACATAAAGCATTGTGGGCGACTAAAAACACAAACTTTGATCTTGAAAATGCTGGCGAAAATAGAAAATTGCAATGCAATGAATTAGAGAAGATTAGGAACGACGCATACGAAAATGATAAAATTACAAAGAAAGAACAAAAGATTTTCATGACAACTCAATCCTAAGGAAAACATTTTCGCCAAATCAAAAGGTTCTTTTGTACGACTCTCGATTTCATTTATTCACTGGGAAATTAAAATCAAGGTGGACAGGACCATACTTGGTATGTACTGTTTTTCCTTCTGGTTCCATAGAAATAGAAAACCCTAGGATGGATCGATTTTTAAAGTTAATGGTCATTGTAACAACCCGGATTTTGGACCATTCAAATCGACAATAAATCCACACATGTCGGACTTGAATAATTCAAAACAATAGATTGTTAATTTAAATTTGGCAAAACTCAGAATATATAGTAAATAAATCAATCACAGAATCACAGACACAGAGTAATAAAATAATACGCAGCGGAATAGATAAAATAGTAGTTCATAAAGCTACTATATAAACATCAGAGTTAAAATAAAATACAACAGAATATCTCAAATGTAGTGAAGTCCCCAGTACAACAGATGACTTCTCTGAACAAATCAACTAGAAGAGCTGAAAGCTGAGGCAATAGTTGGATCTCCAAAGGAAGCTCCAAACTCCAAGGATGAGTCTCAAATGATGTATCACTCGGTCTGACCCGAGCGTAAAGCAAAACACAAAACACTCGAGTCAGGATTAACATTCTTATATCAATAAATCCAACTCAAGTGAAATATCAACTGAAATACAAGTAACTTAAAGGATGTTTGGGATAACCATCCTCTAAGGATCTTCAGAACTATCTACAAGGTGGAAATATACACTATAACACCGTGGTCATTTCAAATTTATTTATACTTCAAACTCAAAATATCATTTACATTTCAAATATATCTATTTCCAAAATAGTATATATAGATTAAATAATTTATAAGGTAAAGCATTTACAATTTCCTCAAGTCTCACAAATCAATTCAAATCAACCCAAATTCTAAATTTCAATTTAGTTCAATCTAAATTTTTCCATTTTTATTCAATTCAGTTTCAAAATAACAAATTCAAATTATATTGATTTCAAATGCAGATCTGAATCACAAAATAAACCATTTAAATTCCAATATATTTCAAAGCTTTAATATTCAACGATTTCAAAGTTAAATTTAACAGTTTCATATAGCTCTTGATTTAACTTCATTTATTATTTAATCAGGGAATGTTCACTTAATAAATTTAACATCATTTCACTAGCTTAAATGACATTTTTACTAAATATTTCCTAAAATTTATTTAAACAATAAATATTTATTAAATTACATAAATCAGACCCAAGTTATAAGTCATATCTTAAATCTAAATTTCAATAAGTTACAAATCAGTTTAATTAAATAAAATTCTTTAATGAATACAATTTCAACTAAGTTCAAATTATCTTCCCAACCTTAACTTATTCAAATTATTACTGAAATTTATTTTGAAACATAGATTTAAATACTTAACCATATTATAGGTATTAAATCAATCTTAATTATATAAAATATTATTATTAAATCCATATATACCATTACCATTTAAAAATAAATTAAGAATCAACATTTATTAAAACCATATATTTCTTTCCAAAACCATAAAATTTATTTTCAAAATGTTTATATATATTGACCAACGGTGTTTGTATATATATATCTATCATATAGTTAAGTGATATGGATATTTATCATTTCAATCCGTAATTTAAATATATACGGGTAGATATCATTTCGACCCGTAATCCCAAATTCAATCAAATGAAGATCGCTTGGGTTTATCATTTCAACCCATAACGATTTTCTCCTATTCTAAAGTCCGTTCGGGTATGTATCATTTCAACCCATAGTGAATTCTATACTAACAGGGAACTTGCAGAGTGATAACAGATAAAAATATAACAACAGGCATATATCATTAATAACAATATAATATAAACAATAGGATATGGTGTCATATCCCACAGGTGAACAGTTACAGATAATAGCATAGATAATAATTCAAATAACTACAGCAGCATATTTCAATTGTCGTTTCAATTGAAATCAAAATTTATAAATAAAAGAATGTTAATCGTGAGTGATTGCTCACCTTTCGAGGTTAGAGACGAAGGAGAATGAGATTAGTTACGAATCCAGGCATGAATTCCAAAGAAAAGCAAGATTGAACGCGAATTCGGTGGACAAGGCTGATAAACAGGAATAGACGAAATCAAATCAGAATTTGCTTAATACAGACTGAAATAAAATATATATTATTCATTATATTAATTTCTTAAACCAATATTAAATTTGGAACTCATATTTAAAATAAAATATACATATGTACTTTCAAATAGATACTAAATCTAAACAAAAATATATATATATATATATATACATTTATTAAAACCGCGGACCAAAGTATACCCATATACACTAATATATATATACTAATATAAACTGACGCCCATGTTATAATTTTAAACAATACATCATATAAAAGTTAATTTATTACACTATATATACATATAAAGAACCTACCAACCGAACAACCATAATTATACAGTACAAAAATAAAATATTATAAATAACACTAATAATAACCCTTAATATATAGACTTATATACTGCAACTTATAATGTAATATACATCAACTTATAACAAAATATAGCTTATTACACGCAGCACAAAACAAACAGGTTATGTAACTTTTTATATAAACAGAGCATATACATCTATATACCTCATAACACTGTATATATGTTTATGAATATAAATAAATGTGTAAACATAAGTATAAATTTTTAAACCTGTACCCAAATAAGTCTTTACATATTTTAAAATCAACATTTTATTAAAGCACGTATTAAGTAAAATATTCCTATTATACATCTTCAAATCGCTAAGTATTTAGCACACATCATACTTTAGATTAACCACACATAAAATCGACACATGTATGGGCTTATGTAAACTTTTACACCTTATAAACCTTTATATCCAATATACCATTGAACATATTGTATAATACTGTAAACGTATATACTGCTGTAAGTCTATATATATTTGTAAATATATATATAAAAACAGATAAAACATATAAAATACTTCTTTGTAACAAAATAGTTTACTTAATATGTAAACTTACATTAATATATATAAACAAAAATAACAGGTTGGTTACTAACAATCATCAATATAATATTATGTACACAATCAAATTTATGGTCTAATATCCTGACATGCCCATATATATAACCAGCTGCTCGTAGATACTTTTATATGCAACCTTATATTTTATAGTTTAAATCAATACTTTATATAAACCATACATAGAAACTAATATATATAATAACATATAAATATGGATTACTAACGAAAGAGAAAAACAACATATGTACACACCATATCAAAATGCTTTCATACTGACCTATATACTAATAGACTATAGAATATATATACATAAAATTATAGACTAACCTATACAAAGGAGAAAAGGACACTCGGCTGATGAGAAGAAGGCGGATCAAGGCAGAGTGGTTGCTCGGCAACAGACAATGAGAGGAAGGCGGGTTGGCGAGATAGGAGGGAATGGGAAACGGCGATTTGGGGTCGGCTAAGGTGTTTGGCCGGAGGTGGCTGTTGATTGCGAGGACGGTGGTTGGCAGCGGTGCGGATGAGGCTGGTGAGGGGTGGTGAGCAGGGAGTGTTGGGCGGAGTAGCTCGAGTCGTGGGGTAGGCGGAGTTGAATGGCGCAGTAGGTGGTTGGCAGTGCGAGCTGGTGGCGGGTTGGAGACTCGGGACTGGAGGAACAAGGTGGGGATTTTGTCTATGCGTCGAGGCGCTGCCGAGGCGTTGGTCAGGGAAGGAGGTTGCACGGTGGCGTTGGAGGAATAGGTGGCACGGTTGGGTACGAGGGTGGATGGGGCGGCAGTTGTTGAGTGGGAGGCGTGGGAAACAAAAATGGAGGAGGGAGGAAAAATAAAATAGGAGGAAACGTGGGCTTCGGGGTAGGCAAAAAGTGAGGAGGAAGGAGAAAAAGTGAGAAGGCTCTGTCAAAAAGTAATGAGGAAAAATAGTTCAGATCTCAAGATAACTTTGGTTTCATT
This sequence comes from Allium fistulosum, assembly GCA_030737815.1. Taxonomy (NCBI): domain Eukaryota; kingdom Viridiplantae; phylum Streptophyta; class Magnoliopsida; order Asparagales; family Amaryllidaceae; genus Allium; species Allium fistulosum. Next base: position 183,981,126 of record CM060908.1, on the reverse strand, counting down.
TTTAAAATAAATAGAGTGCCAAAAGAAAGAATGGAAGGCAGACAAATAGGCTGAGAAAACGTACAAAAAAAATGTAAAGTAGGAATAGTGAAATTCCAACGGTCAAGTGGTGATACGCTGGGCATTTAAAACAATTTATTGATTGTTAGGATAGCACGTTTCAGATTGAAACGTACAGGGAAAAAGGGATTCAAAATTTAGGTACCGTTATGACGAGCTGTTTCCTCGTCATCGTTACATACCGGACCTCAATCTATCGAAATAAATACCGCTGGGATCTGCACGACGAGACGATCAAAACGGTATACATATATCGGTGGTACGATCATCCGATCAAAAGTCGATAATCGGTACCCAAAAATGCTGTTATTTTGCCAGAATTAAGATAAACGGAGCAATAGAAGTCCAAATTTGGAAAAACGAATTTCGCAGTCTGATTCAGAATGATCTGAATAAATTTTCTCCTGTTGACATATTTTGGTTTCGGAAAACTTTTAAATTCACTGTTATTAACCGGTTTGATTTGAAATGAAATTTCACAGGAAAATAAACTTCAATATTATCAGATGAAAATTTACCAGTTGCTATATTAAAATAGACGTATTCCAAATAATAAATTTTTATTTTCAAATTTTATTGTTTAAAATTTCACAAAATTTCAATTAGTTTGACAAAAAAAAATCACTAAAAGTTTAGGGTCGTTACACTCTCCCCCACTCAAAACTTTTCGTCCCCGAAAAGAGAGGAGGTAGGAGAATAGAACAACCAGGCAGAAAAGGTAGGTTAAAAGACAAGATTAACAATTAATTTGAAACTATATATAAATTTTACTTGAAATATTCATTTGAAAACTTCATTTACAATTCAATTATCTTTAATACTTTAATATCTTCCAAAAACCCATTTGTAAAATTTCTTGTTTCCTTTTTAAATACCATTTATGTGTTTAAGTGACACCTTCATAATTATCTTTAAATATGTTGTATTTAATTAATAACTTCTAAAATATTTAACACTAAAATTTTCTATTTATAACACTATTTTTTTATTATATATTAAACCATATAGTATATAAATAAACAATACTTAAAAAGGATATAGTCAACAAGGAGAAGAAGGAGGATCTGGAAAAGCAGAATATAGGTGAATAAATAAAGCTGAGCAGATAAGGTAGATTCAAAAGAATAGTATCGGGCATGAATAGTTAATTTAGAACCATAAGGGTTTTGATTCCAAATATTGATACAAAATTTTCTTTGTTGGAAATACTTTTATTATAAAATACCTTTATAACGAAACAAATTTTCTTTTGAAAATACTTTTATAACTCGATGTTTCAACAAGTTTATCCTTGTTCCTGTAGACTCTGGTAGTGCGTTGATCAGGCGCAAAACTAGAATTCTCCAGGTACTTAGTAGACTTGTTTCAACACCCAGTGAAAATACTGGAAAAACTTTTAAAAACAGATATGGAAAGTACAATCCAATCAAAAACACAAACAAAACCTTTGTCTAACCATGGTTCGCAGATACACAATGGTTACGCCTGGTTCCCCCAGGAAACAATCCATATCCGTAGGCTTTCTCAGCCCTGCGAGTTACGCCATGATGACTAGTAGAATGCAGGATACACAATGGTTACGCCTGGATCCCCCAGGAAACAATCCGTACCCCCAGGCAAGACTCAGCCAAGCATTTGCGCTACTATTCGCGACCTACACAGATTGCAGGATACACAATGGTTACGCCTGGATCCCCCAGGAAACAATCCGTACCCCTAGGCAAGACTCAGCCAGGCAGTTGCGCTATGCAGTCACGAGAGAACAATAAGACCATGGGTAACGCCATGGAATTCGAAGGACACTCGAGTATCATATCCGAAAAACCAAAAATCAGAGAAATATCGATAGAATGAATCCAAGATGTGGCCACAAATCGGATATCAAGCAGAAGGCACTTTCCATATCTTTACTTCGAAAATATGTATCATATAGTACCTTTTCAAATCACTTTCAAATATCGTACTTATATAAAATCCATTATATATAAGATTTAATTTTCAAATCAAATACTTTCCAAAATCAATAGTATATCAAATCATACTTATATAGACTTCAATTATATAAGATTTCACTTTCAAATTGAGTACCTTTTCAAATCTATAGTTTTCGAATCACTTTCATACTCATACAAATCAATTTTATATAAGTTCGACAACTCCCAAATCAAGTTTTTAGTAACATAAGGTTCTCAAATTTCAATTTGTTTCAATATTAGTTCAATTTCAAAATCATATACAATTTCACCAAATTATTTCTTCTCAAATTAAATATCTTTAGTTTCAAAGTTTCCAAAATAATAGATTTAGAAAATAAATCCAAATTTCCAAATCAATATAATTCAAGTCAACCAATTCATTACCAAAATCAAATGTTTTCAAAATCATCTTATACTTACGTAAGGTCTATCTTATATAAGGATCAAAATTTTCAAAATAAATATCGCTGTATGAAGAGCCATATGGGATTGAATATCTTTGCTTTTATGGGTTATATATCTTCGTAATTTAAATTGGAAATTTTCTTTTAGTAAGCAAAGATATTCTAACTCGACAGCTTTCAATTTCAGCGTCAAAATATATCAATGATATTAGGATATAAGATGTACATACGTCATCGTTTCGCAAAATTACATTTGATCGCTCGATCACACAAGTTCGCTTTCGAACTAGTATTGTCCATTCGACTTCCCTAATGCGGATTTCGATATGGTTTCTCGACTAGAAGCCATCAGTCTCCTTGCATAGTCATATACTACGATAGAGAATTCTAGAATCAAGCCCAAAATCCATATCAAATATTCGCCATCAAGAATCGAATGAAAAATCCTAACACTAAATGGTGTAATTCACCTCGAACTTGTGTACTCAAACCTGGATCAAATTAATTATGCGAGTAGCATACGTACAACCTATATATTTATTCCAACTTGTTAAATATATAGTTTCATAAAGATGTTACCCAGTTAAAACATTTAAACTAAATTTTATTCAAAATATTTTGAAGACCAAATTCTTTTCAAAGCATTTCAAATCTAAATTTCATATTTAGAAAAATTTAAAATTGCCTTATTCATTTACTTAACAAAACAGTTTCCACTTATTTAAATCATATTACTACATACCTTAACATACATACCAAACTTATATACTTTATACTTTTCAAAATTTCTTAGCCTTGAAAAGTTAACCTTGATTTGGAAGTGCTCGAACCTTCAAAATAGTTGAAGAAATCATTTTAAAATTCAAGAGTTGGAAATCAGCAATAATCAGTAAGTCAATTTCAAAAGATAGGTTTATATCAGATTCGAAACACGAGGGCTGAACACCGGCTTACTTCAAATCATTTCAAGTATATATATACATATATCTTCCGAACATCAAATCATACTTTGAAATTTGAAATCAAAATCGGTTTCGCAAAATCACTCGAGTAGCAATGCTACTAAAGTGGCCTCTCCCCCACTATGAAACTCGAAAATCAATGTCGATGATGCGTGCACTCATCACCGAAATTATTTTCCAGCGACATAAGTGAGTTCTGGACTTCTATTTTCTCAAACTTCTTTTGGAATTTCTTCGAAATCATTCGAACTCATTAAAATAATTGGAAACATTTCTTATTCGGAAAATACTTTTAAATCATACTATTATTATATATTTCAAAATCTAAAAACCAATTTCAAAATACCGGAGTTCAATTCTCGAATTTCAAATTTCAAACCCTTTAGTTATAAATCATTTTTATATAAATCAATTTCTTATATAATTTCAAATCCTTTCAAAAATTCAAATTCTTATTTTTAAAAGGTATATATAATCCTTATCGAAAACATTTTCACTTTTATATATAGAATATAATCATACTTATAAAAATTTCGATATATAAACAATTTCCAAAATACGAATAAGCCCGATTTTTCAAAAGGATGATTCAAGAATGTATTTCAAAACAAAGATAGAAATTTAACTTAGAGGGACTCTAATCAAATAGGATTCTGATTCGAAGATAAGTTCAACGAAAATGAGATAATTAATTTCAAAATAGAAGATGAATATACTTATATAAATCGCGGGCGACCTTAACCGGGTCAACCTTGACTTCAGGAACAAGATCGATGCAGAATTCCAAGAAAAATCAACATTCGATCGCAAGAGCTAGCGGCATCTAAACCAAAGATATAGAAATTTCCGGTGAATCAATGCCAATTGTGAAGGAGTTTCACCCCTTCACATATCATTCAAAGATTAGTGGGATCCTATTCTTATAGAGATCATTCGAAGTGGAGTTATGGGATACTCCAGAATCAAAAGAATATCAATCGAGAGAGACAAGAATGAATTTTTTGAACCGTAGGGAACGTTCCATAGTTCAAAGGAAATCGAGTCAAAAGGAAGAGATTAAACTCGAACGAAAGTGATTCTGTAAAGAAATTTACAATATATGCTAAGTTTCGCCTAGAGCCAAAGCTCTGATACCAACTGTAACGACCCGGTATTTTGGACCATTCAAATCGACAATAAATCCACACATGTCGGACTTGAATAATTCAAAACAATAGATTGTTAATTTAAATTTGGCAAAACTCAGAATATACAGTAAATAAATCAATCACAGAATCACAGACACAGAGTAATAAAATAATACGCAGCGGAATAGATAAAATAGTAGTTCATGAAGCTACTATATAAACATCAGAGTTAAAATAAAATACAACAGAATATCTCAAATGTAGTGAAGTCCCCAGTACAACAGATGACTTCTCTGAACAAATCAACTAGAAGAGCTGAAAGCTGAGGCGATAGTTGGATCTCCAAAGGAAGCTCCAAACTCCAAGGATGAGTCTCAAATGCTGTATCACTCGGTCTGACCCGAGCGTAAAGCAAAACACAAAACACTCGAGTCAGGATTAACATTCTTATATCAATAAATCCAACTCAAGTGAAATATCAACTGAAATACAAGTAACTTAAAGGATGTTTGGGATAACCATCCTCTAAGGATCTTCAGAACTATCTACAAGGTGGAAATATACACTATAACACCGTGGTCATTTCAAATTTATTTATACTTCAAACTCAAAATATCATTTACATTTCAAATATATCTATTTCCAAAATAGTATATATAGATTAAATAATTTATAAGGTAAAGCATTTACAATTTCCTCAAGTCTCACAAATCAATTCAAATCAACCCAAATTCTAAATTTCAATTTAGTTCAATCTAAATTTTTCCATTTTTATTCAATTCAGTTTCTAAATAACAAATTCAAATTATATTGATTTCAAATGCAGATCTGAATCACAAAATAAACCATTTAAATTCCAATATATTTCAAAGCTTTAATATTCAACGATTTCAAAGTTAAATTTAACAGTTTCATATAGCTCTTGATTTAACTTCATTTATTATTTAATCAGGGAATGTTCACTTAATAAATTTAACATCATTTCACTAGCTTAAATGACATTTTTACTAAATATTTCCTAAAATTTATTTAAACAATAAATATTTATTAAATTACATAAATCAGACCCAAGTTATAAGTCATATCTTAAATCTAAATTTCAATAAGTTACAAATCAGTTTAATTAAATAAAATTCTTTAATGAATACAATTTCAACTAAGTTCAAATTATCTTCCCAACCTTAACTTATTCAAATTATTACTGAAATTTATTTTGAAACATAGATTTAAATACTTAACCATATTATAGGTATTAAATCAATCTTAATTATATAAAATATTATTATTAAATCCATATATACCATTACCATTTAAAAATAAATTAAGAATCAACATTTATTAAAACCATATATTTCTTTCCAAAACCATAAAATTTATTTTCAAAATGTTTATATATATTGACCAACGGTGTTTGTATATATATATCTATCATATAGTTAAGTGATATGGATATTTATCATTTCAATCCGTAATTTAAATATATACGGGTAGATATCATTTCGACCCGTAATCCCAAATTCAATCAAATGAAGATCGCTTGGGTTTATCATTTCAACCCATAACGATTTTCTCCTATTCTAAAGTCCGTTCGGGTATGTATCATTTCAACCCATAGTGAATTCTATACTAACAGGGAACTTGCAGAGTGATAACAGATAAAAATATAACAACAGGCATATATCATTAATAACAATATAATATAAACAATAGGATATGGTGTCATATCCCACAGGTGAACAGTTACAGATAATAGCATAGATAATAATTCAAATAACTACAGCAGCATATTTCAATTGTCGTTTCAATTGAAATCAAAATTTATAAATAAAAGAATGTTAATCGTGAGTGATTGCTCACCTTTCGAGGTTAGAGACGAAGGAGAATGAGATTAGTTACGAATCCAGGCATGAATTCCAAAGAAAAGCAAGATTGAACGCGAATTCGGTGGACAAGGCTGATAAACAGGAATAGACGAAATCAAATCAGATTTTGCTTGATACAGACTGAAATAAAATATATATTATTCATTATATTAATTTCTTAAACCAATATTAAATTTGGAACTCATATTTAAAATAAAATATACATATGTACTTTCAAATAGATACTAAATCTAAACAAAAATATATATATATATATATATACATTTATTAAAACCGCGGACCAAAGTATACCCATATACACTAATATATATATACTAATATAAACTGACGCCCATGTTATAATTTTAAACAATACATCATATAAAAGTTAATTTATTACACTATATATACATATAAAGAACCTACCAACCGAACAACCATAATTATACAGTACAAAAATAAAATATTATAAATAACACTAATAATAACCCTTAATATATAGACTTATATACTGCAACTTATAATGTAATATACATCAACTTATAACAAAATATAGCTTATTACACGCAGCACAAAACAAACAGGTTATGTAACTTTTTATATAAACAGAGCATATACATCTATATACCTCATAACACTGTATATATGTTTATGAATATAAATAAATGTGTAAACATAAGTATAAATTTTTAAACCTGTACCCAAATAAGTCTTTACATATTTTAAAATCAACATTTTATTAAAGCACGTATTAAGTAAAATATTCCTATTATACAACTTCAAATCGCTAAGTATTTAGCACACATCATACTTTAGATTAACCACACATAAAATCGACACATGTATGGGCTTATGTAAACTTTTACACCTTATAAACCTTTATATCCAATATACCATTGAACATATTGTATAATACTGTAAACGTATATACTGCTGTAAGTCTATATATATTTGTAAATATATATATATATAAAAACAGATAAAACATATAAAATACTTCTTTGTAACAAAATAGTTTACTTAATATGTAAACTTACATTAATATATATAAACAAAAATAACAGGTTGGTTACTAACAATCATCAATATAATATTATGTACACAATCAAATTTATGGTCTAATATCCTTACATGCCCATATATATAACCAGCTGCTCGTAGATACTTTTATATGCAACCTTATATTTTATAGTTTAAATCAATACTTTATATAAACCATACATAGAAACTAATATATATAATAACATATAAATATGGATTACTAACGAAAGAGAAAAACAACATATGTACACACCATATCAAAATGCTTTTATACTGACCTATATACTAATAGACTATAGAATATATATACATAAAATTATAGACTAACCTATACAAAGGAGAAAAGGACACTCGGCTGATGAGAAGAAGGCGGATCAAGGCAGAGTGGTTGCTCGGCAACAGACAATGAGAGGAAGGCGGGTTGGCGAGATAGGAGGGAATGGGAAACGGCGATTTGGGGTCGGCTAAGGTGTTTGGCCGGAGGTGGCTGTTGATTGCGAGGACGGTGGTTGGCAGCGGTGCGGATGAGGCTGGTGAGGGGTGGTGAGCAGGGAGTGTTGGGCGGAGTAGCTCGAGTCGTGGGGTAGGCGGAGTTGAATGGCGCAGTAGGTGGTTGGCAGTGCGAGCTGGTGGCGGGTTGGAGACTCGGGACTGGAGGAACGAGGTGGGGATTTTGGCTATGCGTCGAGGCGCTGCCGAGGCGTTGGTCAGGGAAGGAGGTTGCACGATGGAGTTGGTGGAATAGGTGGCACGGTTGGGTACGAGGGTGGATGGGGCGGCAGTTGTTGAGTGGGAGGCGTGGGAAACAAAAATGGAGGAGGGAGGAAAAATAAAATAGGAGGAAACGTGGGCTTCGGGGTAGGCAAAAAGTGAGGAGGAAGGAGAAAAAGTGAGAAGGCTCTGTCAAAAAGTAATGAGGAAAAATAGTTCAGATCTCAAGATAACTTTGGTTTCATTTTTAAAATAAATAGAGTGCCAAAAGAAAGAATGGAAGGCAGACAAATAGGCTGAGAAAACGTACAAAAAAAAGTAAAGTAGGAATAGTGAAATTCCAACGGTCAAGTGGTGATACGCTGGGCATTTAAAACAATTTATTGATTGTTAGGATAGCACGTTTCAGATTGAAACGTACAGGGAAAAAGGGATTCAAAATTTAGGTACCGTTATGACGAGCTGTTTCCTCGTCATCGTTACATACCGGACCTCAATCTATCGAAATAAATACCGCTGGGATCTGCACGACGAGACGATCAAAACGGTATACATATATCGGTAGTACAATCATCCGATCAAAAGTCGATAATCGGTACCCAAAAATGCTGTTATGTTGCCAGAATTAAGATAAACGGAGCAATAGAAGTCCAAATTTGGAAAAACGAATTTCGCAGTCTGATTCAGAATGATCTGAATAAATTTTCTCCTGTTGACATATTTTGGTTTCGGAAAACTTTTAAATTCACTGTTATTAACCGGTTTGATTTGAAATGAAATTTCACAGGAAAATAAACTTCAATATTATCAGATGAAAATTTACCAGTTGCTATATTAAAATAGACGTATTCCAAATAATAAATTTTTATTTTCAAATTTTATTGTTTAAAATTTCAATTAATTTGACAAAAAAAAATCACTAAAAGTTTAGGGTCGTTACAGTCATCGTTTAAAACCTTACTTGGAGTTGGCGAGTGATCGAAAGGAGGAGCTCATGATTCTTCATGAGCCACACTATGTCTAGTAAGAAATTTTAACCCACTCTTTTAAATATGTACATATTTTTCTCCATTACATTCGTTATATCATGCATTGACTATGGGGACATAGTCAAAATCAAGTGTGGGGGAGTCTCATGTTTATTTTGATTTTTCATGGTTTATTTTTTGCATTTTATTTCGAAAAGAAATTCCCAAAACCAAATTCTCTTTTTAGCATATTGATTTACTTTTAAAGAAACACAATAAGCGTTTTTTGTTATTAAATTGAATTTTTTGAAAATCTACTTGTCTTAACAAAAATAAAAATAAAAGTTTGATTACCATAACTAAGGTTTAACTAGTATATTGGAAAGTTCGTGCATGACAGTTATGAAGTATATCCTAATTGTAATCTATGTTTAAAAGAGTGGTTGATTTAAAGTAAAGACGATAACATTTTTGATCTTCTAAGTTAAGTGGTGCTAAGATGATTTTACACAACTCTCTCTTTTCAAAATATAAAAAATAAAAATTAATATATATATATATATATATATATATATATTTCATTAAAATAAGAAACACCCAAAGTCATGTGTTCACATGTAAGTGTGTACACTCGCCATGCTCTATAACCTTCTCACGTAAGCCAGAAAGGCAGTGCATGATCGGTACATCTAACCTCAGTTTTTCTGAGTTAGGTGTATGTAAATAAAGTTAAAATAATAATAATAACACCTAGAGCCATGTGTTCATATGCAAGTGTGTACACTCTCCATGCTCTGTACTATTCTCACGTAAGCCCGAAAGGCAGTGCGTGATCTGTATATCTGGCCTCAGTTTATCCGAGTTAGGTGTTTAAATAATATTGTTAATATTTTTCAAAATAGAGAGAGTAAGCAATTGAAATCCGAGCACTATTTTCACTTATTTTATTTGACTTGTTATTCAAAAGAAATAAAAATGCCACTTTACAAAACTATGATAATCAACTAAAGGATTCATTTCATAGTTGCACTATCTTATCAATCGAAACAACTAGCCAAACTAGTGTCTAATTATGATGATAACTTAATTTTTGTGGGAAGTTTTGATGAGTAAAAAGTCTAAAATTTCTTGATAATAATAAAAACCTATATTTAACTTACTCGTGTTAATTTAAAAGTAAATTCTTCATTTGTATATATTTTCGAATACTTGCTAGTCGCATTAGAATTTGCATATCGCATTTGGATTTTGTAGGTAGTATCCACTGAAAAACTTCATGAGACAACACTCGTCTTACTAGGGACAACTAGAGGTTTAATGGCTTGTTGCATACGTTCAATGCAATTGTGTTTCCTACGAAAATAGATTTATCCTAGTTTTAGTTTATTCGAGGATGAATAAAAAGATAAGTGTGGGGGTATTTGATGTGCATGTAAAAGTGTATATTTTTACTCCCATATTTAATCTTCTTTTATTAAAATAAATAAGCATATTAGGGTATTTTACATGTTTAAACCAAAATCTAAATTGTTTTTAAATCATCATTCGTTCATCTTCATTTGGGGGCAAAATGATAATTTTGTGTATGAATTAATTTTTAGAAAATTTATTTGCTCATTTTTATTTTTGTTTGTAGGGAATGGAGTGCAAATTGGATGGAGCTTCATGGATGTATGCATGCACATAAGTTGAAAGCAAATTAAGAAAGGAAATAAAATAATTCATTCAACATGGAGGAGCCCACATGCCCACTAACTAATGGACCATAATTAAAATCACATGCACATGTTAATAGAGATTTAAAGACATGTTAGTGGGGATTAATTAATTCTCTAATGATTACTTGGAGGTTATACTATCTTAAGGGTATTTTTGTTAGGCCACTAAAAATGAATTAGGATTTTAAGCATATATAAATACCCCTTATGTTTCATATAACCATCTTCATCTATTTTCATGCAAATTGTTGCCACAAAATCAATGATAAATAAAATGTCTTTTTAATTGCTTCATAGCCTTCTTATTTTCTTATGTTTACATGTTCGTTTCTCTTATGCTATTTTTATTTTATGCTTCTCCTATTTCATGTTAGTAGCATAGATTTAATTCTTGCATTTAGTTTAGTTTTATTTCATGCAAGTGGTTAGCTCCCTTTTCTTTTGATTACCTCTCAATTTCCTTGTTTTTATGTTGAAATCGTTTTGTGTTAACATTTATTAAAATATGAGAAGCTAAACCCCTTCAATTTAGGAGTAATGAAGCTCTTATGAAACATATTAAATTAACATAATGATTTCATTTATGATCTCTATTTTGTACTTAATGGAAATTATGAATGACGATAGTTTATGATTCTTTTTTTAGTGAATTTGATAGTCTATGTTGACATCTCAGATAAGCTATGCTTAATCCATTATAAACATAAACTATTTGATCATTTGCCTAAGTGATTTTGATGATGAGATTCGAATTAGAATCAAAATTTGATGCTCTATATACCAATTCATAGTAAATATATCATGCTTAAAATAGATTTTATTTTTAATTTCATGTCATTTTCATGATAGTTGATAAGTGGTTTTTAATGGTGTGTTAGAGTTTGATGGTTTAAATTGTGCTAATTAATAGCACAAATAAATCATACTTATAAAAAACACATCAATCATTTCTACTTAAAATTAAAAGAGAGATTATTGATAAATTTTATGTCAATTTATATGAATGATTGGAAGTGGATTTGCCTCTAAATTGCTCTTAATCTCATAATTTTATTCACTTGTGCTCTAGTTTATTTTCTACAATTTTTTAGTTTGAAACAACTTCAATAATTTGGGTTAATTTGATGGAGTAATATTGGGATTTAACTCTTTCTCTGTGGATCGACCCGTACTCGCATATGTACTATGATCGTACGCCGTGCATTTACGGTTTTTATAACGATTATATTTTTGATGATTTTCTAATTGATAGAAATTTCCTTCGTTCAATAAGTTTTTGGTCAATAATACGTTTAGGATGAGCGTTAATTAGTGGGCTTATCCCAATATTAAGGCTTAGGATAAATGGTTTTGTTTAGCATGGGTTATGATGCGAGGCCAGTACGCTTACTCAATAGAAGTTCGCCCTTCAGCTAGAGTCTACCAGTAGTTATGTAGTCATACTACCAATGTGGGACATCTCCAAATATATTACCTATGGGGAAGGGATATATGTTCGTGTATAAGTATGGAAAAATATAACAAGGGTTTGCCTCGAATTTGAAGTATTAAATGGATCAGTACCTTTAGGGTTGTCAAAGGGTTTACTTTTGGGTGTAAGTTATTAAACGGCCATTGGTTATGCCTCCTCTCCATATTAGAAGCCTTAACTAACCTATGATCATGCCTAATAACCTACGACAATGCCTATTAGTGAAATGGGGTCTGCTTCATTTCTGAACAAGTGGTATTAAGCAACCGGAGTGGGTATTTTCCTTGACATATATTAGGAAAGTATAAATGGGATTTCGGCTGTGCAAGTCGACGGGCAATGTCAGTGTTGTTGGTAAACTAATATTTATAAGTAGGGCTGGCATATAGGCTTTGACGACCAGCAATCTTGAGCAGTTATTAACAAAGACTTAGGTTATGCCCTAAAGGATTTCGCTTCCTGCTATTGTATAATCCGTATGGGATATGCAAAGACCTTAAGTTTTAGTTAGTTGTTTGTTTGTCGGAGGTGGGTTAATTAACCCTTTGATAAGTCTTTAAGATGCATTACAATACGACTAATCAAATTATAAAGTAGTATCTAGGGGTCATCGGCCTTCGTAGCTAAGGGTCGGTTGACTAGCGATTACGTTACAGGGGGTCCACTTTTGGATTTTGGTATTTAGTGGCCGTTGGATCTTCCTCTGCCCTATTTAAGAAGTACTAAGTGGTCAGGGTTTCGTTTTGGGTAGTGCAACGCTTATATATATACACGAATATATATTATTATACCTTAGAGAAGGTGGGATATACCGTTCATGCATATGGAAGTAAACGGATAAGTTGTGAACAGTAGACATAAAACTTAAATAGAAATCAGTCGGCATAAACTAGTATTATGGATAAAGTATGTAATCTTCTAGTCATCAAAACGTTTCGGACCCATTCCTCATTACAACTCACATGATAGATTTAGAGGGACAAACTATTGGTGCAAGACATGGATGGTGAAGTCTTCTCATTCATGCTTGGTGTTGGTGCTGGTAAGGCAACCGGATACTCAAGGAATAATATTGATTCCAAGGTAGTAGCCTTAGCCAGTATATATATATATATATATATATATATATATTACTATTTCGTTATGAGTTCACTCTCTGGTATACTTATATTTATTACATGTTACCAAAACAATGATCCGTACCCTAGCGGACTTGGGTTTTGATTTGGTCGAAATTCGGATCCATAAAGGTGTTTTGTTACATTTGGTATCAGAGCTTATGTTACTCAATTATAGGAATTTGGATAAGATGGGGGAACGTATTTATATTTTTTACCTATATTTACATATATTAAATTGATACCAAACTGTATGAATTTTGACTATAGAAGTAGTTACGATCATATTATGAGAAGATGGATAAGGCAACTATGAGTTAGAATAATAAATATAGTTGAAATTATACACTCACTCCGATTACCCCATGGGGTGTAGGCTATACTATAAGGTATTGACCAAGAAGAGCATAAGCATGACATTTAGAAGGATCCCTAAAGCCAGAGGGTACTTGACTCATTTTTTGGGCTTGGACTGCCTTATGATTGTGGACTTTGATGGATTGCTGATTGATGACATATATTTCATCTAGATAGATGGAAAGTTAGAACCTATATGTTGCAATCATCCAGAAGTAAGATATGAACAAGGATTGATCAAGTTCCCCAAGAAGGTGTGCATCAACTACCATAAGATGATTGTTGGATTTTTGATATGTTTCTGATGAAGATGAGTTAATAATGAGTAGTAAAGAAGGAATGGAGAAATAAAAGTCCATTTGAGTCTGACCCCATGTGAAAGAATTTGATAAAAATGATTTTGAAAGTTCCTTGAAATGTTTTGAATGGTTTTAAAAAGGATTTATTTAAAATTGAAGAACCCTACTATTGAGAAGTTATTATTTTAAAAAAGCAAGAAAATGTGGAAATTTTAAAGAGCTATTTAGAGATTACTAGTGAACTTTAAAACAGGTTGGGTTGAAATTTTTTAATTTAAATGGTTTTTGGTACAGGGATTTTCATTTTTGAAATGAGCGAAAAAGAGAGCGTATTTTTGCTCGATAATTTTTTATGTTTTTGTAAATTTAAATTTTTTTTAAAAATTCTTTTTAAAGGATGGATAAATGGAAATGTACTTTATAAATTGGGTAAGGGGAATAGAACTGTAAGAATGTCCGATAATGAAGACAAGAAAAATATTCCCGTATATGGAAAATATGGAGGAAAACTATCAAAATATATTTATACATATATCTTTTTATGTTAATGAAGAAAAGCCCAACGATTAAAGCAGTAGGCAACTACACTGCAATGAGTAATTGAGGAAAACAATGAAAGTGGAAAAGGGCTATATAAGTGGAAGGCATTTTGGTAGAAGAAATATAAATAGTAGTAGTATTAAGAAATCTAAATAGAAACATCATTAGGAGTTATATTAAAATAGGTTTAGCAATCTAATTAGAGATAATATAAGAGAAAAACAAAGGGAAAATGGATAATTTCCATAAATATATGTGTAGTAATTACGCATTTCATTTAGAAGTCCCCCTTATAGGCTATTAGAATCTCTGCTAAGGTTGAAAGTGAAAATAACATGAGTAGTAGGAAAATAATAGAATAGAAGTTATCATTGTTTACTCCATTTTTAATTGTTTAAAGTTATAGAAGATGTTTTTGAGAAATGGTTTGGCATCACGGTAGAGTTTTTGGATGTAAATGAATGTTTTAAGTTAAAAAATCCTACTATAGAAGTAAGTCTCTATTGTAGAAAGTCCTTAAAAAGGGAAAGTTGGTTAGAATTGAAAATTTTTCATGGCTCCTTTTAGAAATCAAGCAATTTTTGAATTTAAGAAATAGCTTTGAATTAGGAATCCTTGGCCATTAAGGCAAATTGTAATTGATAATTTTGTAATAAAGGACAAGAATTAGTATAATTTGCATGGTAGTTACCATTGAATATGTGATGGCATTCCTTTGTGGATATACTATGACGACGACTTTGACTTTATCATTGCTTCCCCTTTCTATAACTAGCCTAGCCTAATTTCCACCCTAATATTTTTTGGTGTTTTATTAAGAACCAAACCCAAGGCTTGCTCTAAGTCATCCACTTTTGAAAAATATACCAACCTTGCTTGGACTTTTAACTATGGCAACAAGTATCAACAAGGATATTCCGAACCATGCCTAAACTATTCACCTAACCCAATAAGAAAATAACAATTTAGTGAAGAACAATAATTGAATTTGAGAGGACAAGCTCTTTAAACATTGGAGGAAAAGAACAGGGTTGCCCAATATAACCCAAATAAATGGATTTTAAACTCTTTCCATATTCGAAAAAGACCGATCTTTGCCATAGAGAATGAACCGAGATCGGAGAAGTTAAGACAAAGGAAAATGGATAATGAAAGCTTGAAAAGAATCCATTTTCTTAGATAAGGCGGAATATTCAACTTCAAGCACGAGACATAGTCTTTGAAACTGAAATGAATCATGATTTTGAAAATTTTGCTCAAAAATAGGAAAAGATGGTTAGTTTGGAAGTTTTATCGAGGAAATAAAAGTTGGAAGAAGATTATGGAATGCGAAGCTGCCATAAAAAGTATAAAAATGAACAAGGGAATCCTAAAGCAAAAGGATTAAAAGAAACAATCATCACTCCCATCTTACCTCTTAAGAGGAAGTGTATTTTTGAACCAAGGAAAGGTTAAACTATTTGATTTCTAACAATGTCGCAAGAAAGGAAGAATGATAAAGGAGGATTATACTGTCTCTATCACATAGCTAATGGACATCACACCAATAATTGTCGAGCTCTGTTTGGAATCATCGAGTACTATGTGAGGATAAGAGAATTGCACAGTTCATAGAATCCCAATGTTCAAGAAACTAGAACTAACACAAGCAAAACCAAGTGTAAAAGACAATAGTAATTGGAAATTCAATTTTGAAAACCAAAGAGGAATTAATAGATCTTCCAAAAGACTTCAATCCCGCCTTTAGGCCTGGTCGAAGCATCCATCCAAATAGTGATGGTCAATTATGCCTTTGATCTCGCCGCCAGGCCTGGTCAAAGAACACATCTAAGAGAGATGGATGAATAACCTTCAGTTCTGCCTATGGGCCTGGCTGAAGCAACCATACAAAGAGTGATGGTAAATTAAGCCTTTGATACCATCATTGGGCCTGGTCAAAGCATCCATCCAAGGGGGATGGACGAAAAGCCTTTTTTCCCACCTTCGGGCCTAGTCGAAGCAACTATCCAGAGAGTGATGGTCAATTAAGCCTTTGGTCCTGCCATCAGGCCTAGTTAAAGCACTCATCCAAGGGAGATGGATGAAAAGCCTTTAGTCCTGCCTTTGGACTTGAATGAAGCAACTATCCAAAGAGTGATGGTCAACTAAGCGTTTGATCTAGCCGCCAGGCCTAGTCAAAGCACCCATCCAAAGGAGATGAACGAAAGCCTTTGGTCCCACCTTTGGGCCTGGCCGAAGCAACCATCCTAAGAGTGATGGTAAATTAAGCCTTTGTTCTCACCATCAGGCCTAGTAAAAGCACCTATCTAAGGGAGATGGATGAAAAGTCTTTAGTCCTACCTTTGGGCCTGTTCGAAGCAACGATCCAAAGTGTGATGATCAACTAAGCCTTTGGTCCCGCCAATAGGCCTGACTAAAGAATAAATGCAAAAGAAACAAATTGGAAATCATAAATATGCAACAAATCTTTATAAACCACTTAAGGAATCGAACACTCAACCACTCAGAGCCAGTCTGTGGCAATAATAATTCAAAGAGAACATGACAATAAATTAATGGAGATATTTTAGAATGACAAATCACCAAAGTCGAGTATGCAAAAAAGGAAAGTTTATTCTGCTTATAATATACAACCTCATACAAAAAATTAATATACAACATAACTCACAAAAATCACAACACAACCATTTTAACATGACAAATCCTTTTTATGAAAATTCACTTTTTTACGGTCCCGAAAGGTGAGGAATTGGATGATGTTGATAGACGAATTCCTCACTTTCCCCTCTAATCTAAGGTACATGAGTGTTGTTCGCTAGTTGAGCCCACTTCTTTGTACAAAATAGTAGGCCCTCCAATATCTTTCAAAGCTTCAGAGGATCCATATTTGAAAAAATGATGAAATCGTTGGTAGCTAGAAATGACAGCCTTCCTTAATCTATTATGTCTTTCTTCACCTAGAAAAGTGAAATCAGTCTTTAAGTTAAAAGTGACGATAACCTTAATTAAGTAATTGATAAAAGAGTCAAGCTGGGAAGCCCTAGTAGAATAAAATCGCATTAATGCTAGTTGGTTTTCTAGTTCTTTTACCTCATTCATAAGATTTCAAGCGTAGAAGGATGATCGGCAATGTGTTGCAAGGCGACTAGAAGATACTTGTTGAGATTTTCTTACGACGAATAACATTAAGGGGATCAGTAAAATAAATGTGAACTACATGGCTCATTCATGGGTCTTATTTGCACCCTTTAATTGAGAAATTCTATGTTTCATCCCATTGATGTTGTCTTCAAGAACCTTGATCTTCGCCATTAGTTCATTCTTTCCACGTTCTAAAGTCTTGATTTCTCGTCTTAACAATGAGAATATATCGGTATATTTCTAATTCCACTTGTTCTTGAGTTTTTGAATACACTGTAATTTGAAGTCTTTACTTGATCTTGCAAGCTCCCCTAATTTATCTACTTAGGGTGAATTAGCCACACCTCGACTTTAAGCCGATTGCCCTTTGAACAGTGTAGCAAGACATGGTGATTTCCTTTAGGAAGAAGCAATTAAGATAGGGACCGACAACCCTTCATCACCTTCAATCAATATCAACTTGTAAGCTTGACATTCGTTTTTATATTTCACCACATCAATTTCTTGGTCTAAGTTGTGTGATTTAGTTGAGTAACCTTTGTATCGAGTTCTAATTGCTCTTTGGAATCAGTACCTAAACCGAGCTTCTTAGTTAGTTCGGTAATTTCAACATCCTTCTATAAGACATTCTTCTCAAGATCTTTTACAATTTTCCGAGTTGATTTCATAATATATCTCTCTTTAAGGTACTTCTCGTACCACTTGTTTGCTTCATCATTGCCTATGATTGAAGAACTAAAATTGGAACAAGAAGGCCAGGCCATTCTTTTAAAGCCGACGTAAATTTAGCCTCAATGATCCCGAGGCATTGGTTAAGATTAGGATTATTAACACCAGAAGCAGTATGGATCGGTAGTCCCATGCTTTAGGAAGGGGATTAAATCCACTACAAAGTAGTTTGGCATAGATAGTCCGGATTTCATGGAGAAATTGGTCCTTATGGATACCCAAGAAAAATGAAATCTATGTTCGAAAATTGTGTGTACAACTGATATAGGTCATAAAGAAAGAAGTATTTTGGTAAGTGCAACTTGTTTATTAAGGAGAAAATTTATATAAAGGTCCTTCTCAACTCGACCAATTTACTTAAGTTGTCTCCAAAAATAGGGGATGATGAATAAACAGAAATATATTTAGAAGCCTACACATGGATAATCGATACTAAAATACCTAGTCAACAAAATCATTACAAGATTTAACTTAGCAACAAAAAATGAAACTTCACAATGTTACATAGGTTCATAGAGAATGGACTCCTTATAATATTTGGATACAAATTTGTCCCAATTGAATTTGACCTTATCAGGTGGTAGGGAGTCAATGGTCAAAGGTATGGTTAGAACCCTAGGCAAGTTCCAATACTCCCTAAGGTAAGGGTCAGTTCTATGCAAATCCAAATACCTTACATGAGGACGTCTAAGCAATCCCCCACAACCGTCACCCAAGAAGGAAAAGTCAGTCATAGGGAATCTAGTATACACAAGGTATAAGCACTCCATAAGTTTAGCTCTGTCTTCAATTACCATCCAAAATAGTGTGGTCAATTATTAGTTTTGCTTGTGAAAGTTATCATGGTGAAATCGTAATTTCCAAAGAAGATGTGTGACTCTTTTGTTCATAAAATCCTTGAGATATTTGAGACATTTTAAAATCCTCATATATTTTTCATGCGACTCTATCAAATCTTTGCATAGTCTTTCTCCTTCCCAGTTAAGCCTTAAAATTTCTTTTTACTTTTTACCTAAAATAATCTTTGTATTATTCTTAGTTATTCTTCTGCGCTGTAGTTGAATAATGTTAATGATCTTAGATCGTATACATAAAAAGTAAATAAGAAATAAAATAAGGAAATTACCTATCGAGGAGAAACAGTGGCACTGGATCTAAAAGAATGGATAAAAGGAACAGTCTAAGCATTAAGAGAAGGTTGAGTTGCAACAGAAGTTTGGCCTATCTCACCAGACTCGATAGGTGTCTATTTAGAAGAAGCTCCAGTAGGAGCGATTTCATATGTGTTCTTAGCAGCTTCCAAAAGAGAAGAGTCCGGTATATGAATAGAACCATCATGGTCACCATTCCCATGCTGATCAGGGTCACCATTTCCATCTCCTTTTGAAAAACTTTCTTGAAGGTATCATCACCTTCATCATCGTCATCATTGCCCTCTTCATCGGCTTTATCAGTTTTTTGTTCTCCTCTTCTGCATTGTCATCGTCCATTAATATGTCATCAAAAGCCAAGGACTCAATGGGATCAATGGAGTCTTCCCTCATAACCTTGGAATAGTCATCGAGAATGCATCCCAATAAGATATTGAACCTCCTCTTGTAGTATAGACCTGACTCGAATGAAGTGAAGGCAATGTTAGGACATCGGTCAACATTGTCATTATAGATAGTGAATAAGACCGCTTCAACACATTGCCCTTTCCATTAGGGAAGAAGGTTATTCAAGAAGGAAGAGACCTTAGATTTTATGAATGAATGGATGATTTGAGCTTTCTAATAATAAGATTCTTTCTGCCCAAATTTTTCTCTAGGTTAGGAATTTTTACAGAGGATATTCTGAGAGTAGAATTCTCTAATTGCGCTCGAGAAAGTTTACCCTCCAAAGGCCTTACTCTCTCCTTCATCTCTTGATGTTTCTTGAGTTTTCTTCTAATGATTTCACTTCATTTTCCAACTTCTGATATCTTTCATTTCCCAAATCCAGGAAGACTATGGTCCTACCGTTCTTGGAAGATAACGAATCGTTGGTAGAATGAAGGTTACTAAGTTGAGTCTCAAGGGAACCCACTTTCTTAGACAATAAGGAATTCGATTCTTGCAGCCAAGATGCCTCTTGGGAAAAGGATATGCATGACTACTGAAAGCAAAATAAACCATGACCAATCTAAAATGAAAGAATAATACGAAGTCAAAAACTAAAACAGTAATAAAGCTCAATGCTTGTACCATAATTAAACGAGCAAGCTTTACTTGAATAAGGTACTGTAAACGGTTTTCAAAAGAATATGATGGAAAAGAAAGAGTATAGTCATAAGAGCTCAGGGATACGAACATAGAAGAATAAAGAGCCTTCATAAGAAAATCGATGTAGCCAGCGGGATGTGGAGACCCCAATCTAGAGAGAAAGGGAGGAATGTCCTCAAGCAAAATGTCAAGCCTTAAGGATTGAAGCAAAGAGTCCATGGACTCTTAAAGAGTACGGTCAAAAGCCTTGGCAGTATAATTCTTTGCTGGAAAGTGGGCACGATGGTAGTGACACTAGAAGAAAGAGCAGGATGTGAGGGCACAGTAGATCCAACCCCTTTGAGTTTCTTTGAAAGCACCTTAGATAGAGGATGAGCAACCTTGGAACATTTTCTTTTCAAATCTTCCTTAGCCTTCACTATCATATCCTGAGTGGTAGAAACAATGAATATTGAGGCATTTCCTGATGCCATCCCCTCTCTTATTTCCTTGGATGAAGTAGGAAATTCAGAAGCATCTTTATTAGGCGATAAGGCATCTATGCTCAAAAGATGCACATCGGAGGGACCTATTCACCACAGAAAAGGCATTTAAGAAACTAGTTTCGATACATAGAAAGGACAAAGGTTAGGAAACAAAACCTATAGAGTATCTAGGGATTTTTCTTATAGGGCATTGTACTGGATAATTTGCCTAAAATGCATCCATTTTGTCGAAAATAAGTGCCAGCAGGTTATTCCTTTCTTTTTCATTATTAGGGTTCGCCAAAAACCCAGTGAGTTGGTAGAATCAGAGAATATTTCTTTTGTTTTTCTTCAGTAAGAAACCTCAACCGACCCTTGAGAATGTTGCGGCATCTTCAAAGCGGGGAATCTTAGCCAAAACTAAAGGATCGATATTCTTGGAATCGGCAGTTAATAACCGTATAAAAAAACAATATCAAAACATAAATCGATAAAACTTAACATAAGTATTAAGTATATGAAAACAAGTCTAGCAGGAATGCATACCGAGGATTGAGAATTTTCCAATGATGTTTAGAGAATAGCATCTCATAAAGAAGAACCGGTGGCTCCAGTCCCAAGGCTTATTTACAGAGTTAGTCACTACTCCACCACCAACATAGTTGAGATAATAAATAGAGCCCTCCTGCTGAGTAAATAAGGAATAAAGGATAGAAGGATTCAGTTCTTCTAGCTTAAGTTCCTTGTATAGAATGAACATGGAATTGATATAACTAAGGAGTTAGGGATTAGTTGAATAGAAGCAACCTTCAAGAAGGCTAGAACCTTGTGAATAATGAGGTTGAAGGGTAGATAACATGAGTGATAGATGTGAAGAAGAGTAAAGGAAAAAACCTTTTGCGAGGAGTGTTGATTCGATCATCTAGTCTAGGAACTCTTGTTTCAATCCCCGAAATACCAAAGAGGTGAAGAACTGAGTCGATTTCTTCTAACTTCACGAAATAAGACTGATGAGTAGTGTAAATATTTTCTTTAGAAGAACCTACGAGCTTGGGGTACTTAGGGGATTTTAATGCTTCCTTGGAAAATGATTTCTTGCCTCCCGCCATGAAGTCTACTAGAAAACAATTTCAGTTATTTACATAAAATTCCTAAAGCCTAAGAAGGAAATTATCCTAAGTTAAGAATGAAAATTAAAACTTAAACATGAAAATAACTACACATATGTCGAGGTAGTGTTTGAATGACCATATGCATATGGAGTCCTTCAAAGTCGGTTTTCAAGTTTGAACTCACTATAATTCAAACGATGTTAAATATGTATAATATAAAATGGCTAATGAGCGGTTAGGACTATCAAATAAATAATTATCACGAGTATGCAACGACATAAGTATATGGGAACTTGAGTGTATAATTAAGCACATATGAAGTACAAAGAGTTAATAAATCATGTTGTAACCAAACGATAAATTGTCACATGTAAAGTTTTCATAAGTCAAAAGCCCATAAGTTTCTATGAAATAATAATAAATGAAAATAAATAAATAAGCCCACAAAGTTCTCATATACAAAGCTTCTTGCAATAACTTCAAGTAAAGCCATCACGAGACAACACTCCAATGAATAAAATTCTTCGCGATGAATTTGAACTTAGTCAGGGCAAAACATGGTCCATGTGTGTAGAACTTCCCACAATGAGGTTTGAACTTAGTCATCATGGTACAATGACTTCAATTATAAAACCCTTTGCGACTAACTTGAATATAATCATAGTAAGACATGAACCATAAAAAGAAAATTTCCGCAATGAGTATTAAATATAGCGTCATGAAGAGTATTAAACAAAGTCATCGTGAAACATATACATCAAATGCAAAACTCTTCGTGACAAGCTAACATAGTCATCACAAGTAAAGCATGGCTTTGGTATGAATTGCACGCGATGGCTTAGTCTTGAAGCACTAAGCCATCGTATAGTGATGGTTCAGATTCATTAGATAATGGATACATATCTTATAAAACTCGAAACACATAAATGATAAAATGGTGGGCTAAACAACCAAATTTTGATCAAAATAACAATTACATAAGAAAACACGAATAACCCACTAAGATTGAAACAAATAAACAAAAATCCTTATGAAATTAAGAATAACCAAAACAAATTGAAAATCACGATAATAAATAAACAAATTAAACAAATCGATAACAAAACATTTACCAGATGGAAATTGAAATAGTGATATTTGGTTTTGGGAAAAGTACTAAAAGCAAGAAAGTGTATATGAAAGCAAGAAGAAGAGAAAATGAAGGGGAGTCGCTATTCATAGGAAGAGAGGAAAGTAAAATAACCGTTGGTTTAAAGAAAAATGAATATCAACAGCTAAGATGTGTGTTATTTGAATATGAATCGATTACTTGTACTAAAGTACAAGGAAAATTGTAAAAGATGGAGGGCAAGTGTTATATCTCAAACATGCAAGCTATCGTTGGAAGTTCCATGAGGCCATCGCTCGCTATTCTCGAGCATTAAAGCACAGCCATCACTGGAATTTTCACAAAGCCATTTCCAAGAGTCTCTAAAGGCCATCGTCGGAAGTTCCACAAAGCCATCACCAAGAGTCACTAAAGGCCATCGCTTACTATTCTAAAGCATAAAAGCAAATAAATAGCTAAGAGTTCAATAAAGGCACCAAAAGGAGTTCTCTACATCCATCATGAAGAGTTTATAGAAAAAATTGCAAGAAGCTTTTATATAATGACTTTGAAGATGGTGCCATTGCTATATGTTTGTAAAGCCATCACTTAATAAAGTAAAAGAGTGATCACGGTAATCAAATAAAGCCATCGCATATCATCCTCCAATTTTGGGAAACCAGTCCATCAAAAAGAGTTTTCTTATGCATTGACAAAGTGAAACCATCGCGAGGAGTTTAATGAAGCCATCGCTTAAAGTTCTACAAATTCCAACATGACATCAAAAGCAATCCTAAGCTAAGTGTTAAAAGAGGCGATTCAAACCGTTGTAAAAGTTTTCCAAGATGTTGACATACCTAATTCATAATCTAAAATCCATTGTGAATCCATTTCGTCGCGATTAGTTAGAGCCATCGCTTGCTATTTTGGAACAAAAATTAGAGCCATTGTGGAAGATTTTGAGAGAACCATCGCATATGATCCTAAATTAAGGGTTGTCATCAAATAAATATGCCACATGTCATGCTTGATCGTCTGCCATGTGGACTATTCTGAGCCGCCACCTTCTAATGAGGTGCCATGTGGCAAAAATCCAACTGTTCCAATTCTTAATAATACAGAAGTAACGCCCCCCAAAAGGGGTGGAATATCTCAAATCCGCTTTCTCCTTCATTTTCATAATTTTACACTTGGTAAAGATAGCTTTGAACTAGGAACCAATGGAAGTTAGGGCAAATTGTAATTGAGAATTTTGTAATAAAGGACAAGCATTAATATAATTTGCATGGTAGTTCCCATTAAATATGTGATAGCATGCCTTTGTGGATTTTATTATGATGACGACATTGAGTTTACCTTTGCTTCCCTTTTCTATAACTTGCCTAGCCTAATCTGTACCTTAATAAGCTCTAATATATTAAAATGTAGTAATGAATATTCTTATAGAATGTACATATAAGTGTATATTCTAAAATTCTCAAGTGTAGGAATTAATGAGTTTAAAATAGGAATATGTATGTATGTATGTATGTAAGTATACATATAGCCGTGCCTACCAATTAGAAATATAAATATACATAGGGGAATGAATAAAGCATCATAAATAAACGTACATCGGTACTTGTATTAGTTATGATTAGGGAAATATTAATAGCATAGTAAACCATATGATTAGGGGATTGCAATGGAAAAGAGGTAGTAACTCCCAAAATTATGAACAATTATTTAAAATTTTACGGGCAATAAATGTAAAGTTAATAGTGAATTTCAGAAATTAAGCAGGTACATCAATGCATTTAATAGGATTGATTGTAGAATTTAATATAACATTTATGGGAAAATGAAATAAGCATAATAAGTTGAATTTTAAATGAATGAATAAATGCCATTAGTGATTGACCAATTTGAGTAATAATTATCATTTATCAAGGATAATTAATTAGGGTGAAGAAATAAGTGACAGCTTGGTGGCATAAATGGGAAATAAAAAATGTAGGAAATAAGCACATTAATAGATTCGTAGCAAATAAATAAATGAATATTAATAAATATACTTAAGAGGCAATATAATTTCCAAAGTAGAAATTATTTTTTCTCAATAATATGTTTAGAACGAGCATTAATTAGTGGGCCTAACACGATATTTTGGCTTAGGATAAATGGTTATGTTTAGTATGGGTTGGGATGCGAGGTCGGTAGAGTTACACAACAAAAATCTACCCTTCACTTAACGGCTACCAATAGTTGTGTAATCGTACTACTGATGTGGGACATCTCCAACTATAGAACCCATGGGAAAGGGATATAGGTTCGCATATAAATATGGGAAAATACACCAAAGTTTTGCCTCGGATTCGAAGTATTGAATGGCTCAGTACCTTTAGGGTTGTCAAAGAGTTTACTTTGAGGTAGAAGGTGTCAAATAGCCATTGGGTATACCACCTCTCTATTTAAGAAGTCTTAAATAACCTACGTCAACGCCTAATAATCTACGATAGTGCTTAATAGAGAAACGAGGTCTTCTTCATTTCTAAACACACCACAACAAAATGGGACTTTTGCAGCGTTTTAAAAATGTTGTCATTATCAACCGCTGCATTTTGAAGTACGCTTCTTATGTGCCGCTGCAGAAGAGCATGAATATACCGCAACATTTCTGAAAGGTTGATAAAAAATGAATACTGAAGCTTTTACGAAACACTGCAATAAATTATTATTGCAGCCTTTTATAAATGATGCGGATTTATTTATTGCATTTTGAAGAATGCAGTCAAAAAATATGCTTCAACATGTCATCAATATAGCATCATTTATGAAACGCTGCAATAATATATGCACAACGTTTTTATTCTTAAGTTTTTGATACTTGTAGTGTTTTTTGCTTCAGATTGTTGTTTTGCAGCATTTTGAAAACACTGCGGTATATCATAGTTTTGGTTCACCATTTTCATTTACTGCAGCAGTTTTAAATTAGTTATAGCTAATGTATTCAATTACCAGTCCACTCAATTTATAAAACTGTGTTTTAACTCAAATGTTAGTGACATAAAATCTTAAAAAAAAGTATGTTAAAAGAGCATAATATAAATCAAGGAAAGTCCAAGCTCTTCTCCTTCAAAAGTCCAATATTCCTACAAGAAAAAAAACAATTAGAGATCAACTGTGAAAGAAATAAAGTTCAGGTTCAAAAATGAAGCGGACAAACGGACAAGGGGAAAAACTAGGATTCTTCAGCAAATAGCATGTGATAGTAAAGCAGTAGCATGTGACAGTAAGGCTGTCAATGGATACCTGAAAAATACGAAATCCATCCGCATCCACATCAGAAAAGCGGATAAATATCCGATATTCGGAAAAACTGATGCGGATGCGGATATGAAGACATCTGCATCCGAAAATCATCCGTCCGGTTTTTATCAAGATTATAGTTTAAATTATGTGTATTTTAGTGTAGTGAAATATATTTGTTTATTATTTTATTAAGTTAACAGTTTATTTTATATGCACTTCATGCTTTTTAACTGCTCGAAATTATTTATTATCATCATATTTGTTAATTTTTAACACTTTTATAATCGATGTGATGGAAAAATATTTATGTTATATAAAATTTTCTTTTTATAATTCTAGATTTATCAGTCGTTAGAGGATAGGATAATTATCCGATATTCGTCCATATCCACGGATGCGGATATCCGATATTCGAAAATGATATAGGTAGGTTGTTTGCTTATACTTAGAAATTATTTTCGAATTTGGATATAATAATATAGGAATCCACAATATAATTAAATCTTTCATGTTACAATTTCCTTATGGTTGTTAGAAATTTGGTAGGTAGTTTGCCTATACTTTGAAATACTGGTTTATACCTGACCGTCTACTTAAATCTTTCATATTATTTTCAGATTTGATATAACAGAATAGTAGTTTTCATTTAAGTAAATCGATGGACCATATGATTTTAAAATAAAATAATTAATCTTAATACAATTTAGCCCTTGGAAACTCGAAATAATGCACAAATCAACAACATTTCGATCCACTAGATTTTATCATCTGATGATTTAATCATTGGATAACTCCCTCTTCAATTTTTCTTGCAAGTAAGGAGATAGAAATTTTTCATTACAATTTTTTTACAAGATGACATTATTATTTCGCATTCAATATATTTGTTTGATAAGTTCTACCGATTTCCAATTTTGAACTAATAATGCTTTGTTTTCAAGTCTACATGCACTTCTACTTATGCTAAAGCACATGGAATGGCTGTATGTATCATATTAATGGCCGTAATGGTTGGTTTTCGTCATATGCATTAAATTCAACTTCAATCCGATTTGCAAATCTTAATGGAAGTTTTTTTTATTTTAGTGGGACCTCTACATTTTCTTTTCCCTACTACATTTGCAGCTACATCCTGGATAGATCCATTATTTTCCATCGTGACTTCCAAACATTGTTCATTTTGTGTTTCATTGTTTTCAAATGCACGTGGATTGTCTTCTTTGATGATTGTTACCTTCAACATATTCTTCGACTTGCATTGTATTGTCTTCAAGTGCATGAGCATTGTCATCATTTTGAACATTATTGTCTTCCATATGCTTTTTTTGTATATTAGACTCCTTGAGAAATTCAGATTCCTTTTTTTTGTTTCGAGTTATCCTCTTCATTTTCTGTACTAGACATTAAAGGGACAAACTAGTATAAGTAGCTCATATAAAATGGTCAATAAACTTAAGTAATGTTTTAACATTAAGTACAACAAAGAATAAAGAGAACATATGGCTAGAGTAACTAAACATAAATTGATATCTGGTCTGAAAAGAGCAAGATCAATTTTGTCTGGGTTTTTGTTGTTTCTTTCAGTTTGCTAACGTTGAATACTGATATAGAAGTGTAAACTTGCATACTAGATAGACTTAAAAACCTATAATGTTAACAATTACAGACATTCAAAATTATAATAGAAATAAAAGAATCTTGTTGGACTAAAACAAGAAGATAAATGTGAATTTGTTATCTCTAAATTAAACGCAACCAGATATTCAAAATTGGTTAATGCATATAGAAATTGTAATACATGTTGCTTAAGCTGATGTGATCTACAAGCTTTCAAAGACAGTGACCATGAGTACAGCATTATTTAAGCATACGAAATCAAAATGTATGCATGATCAAGTTACTAACGTATATCACAAAACTGCCTATACTAGAAGCTATTGTAAATAACTTTTACTGTACTGAAAACTTACGTGGATTTAGTCATTAAGCAGAATTTTTATTCACAAAACAATTGCATTTGTACGGGCTAAATATATTTCTCCCTTTTTCAATATAAAGGCTAGCATGCTATGAATTAAACTAATATTACCTCATATCAAAAAGCCACTTTTTGTTTCAAAAAGTGATCACATTTACTAAATTAAGAAATTATACAGGCAACTGAATTAAAGTGAGAAACCTCATGCTACAAGTAGTGAACCGCCATGATATAGGCTACTGAATTAAGAAATGATCACATTAACTAAACTTTTATTCTCTTTGTATGGAAACTAATACACCACTAAAGCAACATGAACATGAACAAAAATAAGTAAATTTCAGTCACTGAAATCATTTGTTATGTACAGTGACATATCTAGGATCTATGATTGAAAAACACACTCAACTGAATGAAAGTGAAAACATCAACAAGTTCAGGCTCGCATCTTTAATATAACATATATGTGTATTTTAGTCACTGAATTTATAACCATATATATCACCTACGGACAAATTAATGTACTAATTTCAAGTGTAATTTTTGATGCCTTAAGTGCATAAAAAGAATTCACAATTTTTTTTAAAATTTTGGACTTGTAACATGAAACCGTGATATGTAGATATCTCCAAATTAAATATGAGTGCTAATGTAAATAATATGACATGATATAACCTGCTACAATCTTGTAACGACCTAGAATTTTGGATATTTGAAATTGGGATATTTAATTGATTTTAAATAATTAAAAGTTAACTTTAAACTTGAATTTCAAATATAACTATTTATTGAATAATTTAATTATTGAATTAAATAATTAGAGATTGGGTAAAATATTGAATCTGGAGTTTTAAGCTTGATAAAAATAATTTAAAGGCTTATAAAATTTATATTAATAATAGTAAAGATAATAAAAGTTTTAAAATTGAATTTAAAAATGATTTGTTCAGTATTAAAAATATATTGTTTGAATTAACATTTAAAATTAGCCTTCCAGGGCACAGTCTCATATTTTGACGAAACCAGTTCCATTGGATCCGTAACAGTGCATTAGTATCGGATTTCAAATTTTGTAACGTTTGGAGTTATCGTTTGGCCGTACGGGATAGAAATACGCTGGAATTTATATCAAAAATTCAAATATAATAATTGGGTCAGAATAGCTATTTTCTCCATACGATCGAATTAGGACTCGAAATATTTTCCATTGTGTTCGAAATAAGGGTATAACATTATGAACGCATAGCGGCACGCCTTGATAGGGGTTCGAGATTTTGAGTTACGTAATTGGGGTAATTTGAAAATTTAAACTTATATATATATGTATGTATGTATATGTATATTTCTGCTTGACCATATCTTCATCAACCAAAATTCCCTTCACCTCAACTTACCATTAGCCACCACAATTTCTTTTAAATCATGTCCCTCTCTTTTAAAAACAACACGCAAGGGTCAAAAATAAAAACAAAAAAAAGAGAAAGAGAGATGTCGGCCTTAAATATGGAATGAAGGAAAGAGGAGCCTCGTTTGAAATCAATCTGTACCTTCGTTCGTCATTTCAAAATCCCCCAAGTGTATTCACTTTCATGAAGACAGGAAACAAAAAAGTAATGGCCGAATGAATCAGAAAAATAATAATAAAATAAAAATGAGAAGAAATCGGGACGAGCTGTTGCTCGATTTCAGTCGACGTCGGGGGGAGGGGGAATATGCATGAATGGGATTAGGACGTGGAGGTTGGGCACGACTTCACTACGCACGAGAGGAAAGGGGTGTTGTCGCGTGAGGTTGGTTGCGGTGGTGGAAAGTCGATAGGAGGGGTGGTCGATGTCGTTCAACTCAAAAGGGAGGCGGCGTGACGTGTTGATGTTCGGGCCACTACTGGGGGAAAGCTCGGGGGCAGGCGCGCTAGTGGGTGGGGTCGGCTGGTGGTCCATTGCTATGTGAAGGAGGCAGTGTTCGATTGTAAGGGGACGATGAACAGTGGTGTGCGGTAGCATATATGGGTAGGAGCTTGGGTGGATTTATCGAGTAAGTCGATGTATCAGTGGGAAATGTGCACAATTGAGCACTTTGAAATCGAGAGTGAGAGGAAAAGGAGATCGAAGAAGGAGTATCGGTGGTTGGATTAGATTTTTATATGGGCTGCTGTTCGATCGTTCTACGGCAGTTCTTCCAGGCGGTTGTGGTCGGCAGGGCGGTAGGAGGAGGCGACAATGTCAAATTGGGTGCAGGTTTTGGTTGTGGTTGGGGATGGCTTGGAGATGTGATGATTTTTCGGACAAGGTGGATGTTGGCGTGATGAGGTCGATCAACAGTCAAGGCCGAGGTGTTTTGTGCGTGCCTAAACGTTGATTGGAAGGAAGGTAATTATAGATGAAAACAAATTTAAAATTTAAATTGATTATCAATTTATTTATTTGTAATTTCACTAATTCATATTAAATTTATATGAGGCTAACGATTGTGAAGAAAAAAAGTCGAGATTGTAGTGGGTTGCAAATAAAAAAATCAAGGTGAGTTAATCTCACTCAATTTTTTATTACTGCAATTAATTTTAAATAGTTAAAATTAATTATTGGTTGATTGGTTGAATTTGATAATTATTATCAGTTGGATGTTATTATATATAGTAATGTGTGTGTGTGTATATATAAGTAATTGGAGTGATTGATATTCCTACATATATATAGTGGCTGAGACCCTATGCGCCTCGCATAATAGCGGATGATCCTATATGCCGTGATATCCCCCTCGAAGTGGGATTGGTATTTTATAATTGTATTAACATCTGTGGATGCAGGGAAAACAGGTTGGAGGGATCCGACTGGATTCCTCAAAAATGTTGAATTAAATTTCATATTTATTGATATATGATTTGTCTGGATAATATGTGGTAGATTATTGCGTGATTTGAATTTATTGGATGCGATGGTATTGTTGGTTTAGATTTTGGTATTTTAAAATACCATGAATATGAATATTGAATTTAAAAGAAAATTAAAAAGAAGATTGGAAGTAAAAATATTTATAGTGAAATTTGGATTAATTAAAAGAAATGAATTTTGGGAAAATAAATAGTTTAATTCAAATTTGTATTTAATAAATTCGAAATATTGTAGTAGAGTTTTTGGAATATTGTAAAAAGAGATTTTGGAATAATGTAATAAAAGGCTTTTAAATAATAAAACTTAAGCGATATTTGTTTAAGTATAAAAAGATGTTAAAAGTCGAGATTTAAAATAGTTTGGGAAAATGAAAAAGGAAATTTGAAAATAAAATCTAAAATTGTTATACTAGATTTAATTGATTTTAAATAGGTGGGGAAACCCAGGGTGATAGCATATTCGGTCTATCCAGGTTAGGGATAGTCCGGTCTTGTGTTGCAGGGGATCCCGGCCTAGTCCTCGGTACGCTGTTCTAGGCATGTACTATGACAGGTGGTACCGCAGTGCCTAGTCATTCATATTGAATCCATTCTCC
Source organism: Allium fistulosum (assembly GCA_030737815.1). Classification (NCBI taxonomy): domain Eukaryota; kingdom Viridiplantae; phylum Streptophyta; class Magnoliopsida; order Asparagales; family Amaryllidaceae; genus Allium; species Allium fistulosum. The sequence goes on along the minus strand of CM060908.1, from coordinate 183,948,981 downwards.
AATAAGCGCCGTACGGTTTTGACTTTGCTGAAACGTGAGATGCAGGCAGTTTAGCTATTTGAATAAGTATTTGTACTTAGACACTATTATAATATCAGATGATTTTGATACCAAACCTCTTGGTTATCTTAAGGTAAAAACCCATCGTGTTTATTTATGGCGTGATCTTATGGGATACCTTTGTCTTTCAAAGGATTTTGATAACTTTAATAATTCAATCTGAGTGTGTTTTCTCACGCTGGTTTTCCAGACTGACTCGGGTGTTATTTTATTATAATGCTCGGGTCAAACCGAGTATTACAGATTCAGGATAGGATGCTATGGAGCTCAGGTTACGAGCTGGATGACAAAGACATATTACACGTATTTGATTTTATTTCGCTGTGTATTATAGGTTGTATAGTCAGCGTTTGTGAAGACAAATTATTATAATTGTCCAGTATTGAGTTATTGATGTGTTGTACTCTGATGATATAATGTATAAATAACAATTATAGTTCTTTTTGTATAAAGACTAGTTGTTATCTATTATATATTGTTCCGCTGCATTTATGAGATTCTGTGTTGTTGTTTCTATCTTCTTCTACCTCTTTGTTTTTTCCCTAACGATCTGGTATTTTCGGCATTGGTTTGCTTGGCATGTAATGCAGTGGACGTAATTTTTGAGTGTCGACAATCTGGGTTGTCATAAATCTTCTCTTTTTGTTTATTTAGACTATAACTCTTTTTTTCTATCGAGATTAAAACATTTGTGAATGTTAAGAACAAATTCAACAAAACCGAAAGAAACAGCTAAAGCGTACCTGAAACATGGGCTATGAAAAGATTTAAAGTGAGAGAATAAAATGTTAGGATGTTGTTCCTAAATTTGCCAACGTTGAATACGGATACAGGTTGTATCTGTGTGTATATCCCCAAGTATTATCGAATATGGATAATGTGAGGATATACATGTTAAAATCTGCATTCATATTCCTAAATTTACTGGAAACCGTGTACGTGGTAGCTTGGGTTGAAAGGATATACATGAATGCAGAAGTATAAACTTTTTTTCATTTAAATATTAAAGCATCGTTTTTCTTTTGAAATGGTACTTAGATACAACATGTCACTGGGACAACATAACATAACTCACATGTCAATATATGTTCGAGTCACGCTACGCAAGTTTCGAACTAGTGACCTCTCGCACCAAAGTTGAATCACTTAACCACTGGGACAATGGTGCTTGTCATTAAGCATCATTTATTATTATATATTATCATATTTGTTATAAAATGACAAGGAAAAGGCAAGTAGAACATTAAAGTATAGAGCAAAGAGTCCACTCAAGTACATAACTAGCAAAGAAATAGTAAGTAATAATAAGTTCACATCCTTGTAAACAATTTTTGTAAGTTAATATAACAATTAAAGTACTTAAGTATGCCTTCACAATCTTCTCTAATATAACTAACATCCTCAGTTAATTCATCAACTTCCATATTGGTTTCTCTATAATAATCCATAGCAAAACTAACTTCCCCAAATGAATCGTTTATATATAACTCATGATAGCTTCTTGGTGGTGCCTTAATCACAACATATCAATTAGAAGAATCAACTTCTCTTGAATAAAAAATTTGTTTTGCTTGAGAAGTAACAATATATCGATCTTTTGAAAATGAAGCTTGATTTTGATGTAAGTTGACAAGAGTGAATCCATCTTCAACCATCATACCATTTCCTATGTTTGCCCAATGACACTTAAAGACGGGAATATAAAAAACATGATAGTCTAACAAAATTATATCAGTTAAAACTCCATAATATGTGGCCACATCAACAACTTGAGAAGTATCTTTTGTGATTGCTCTGTACATAGTAGTTGCATCATAAGTTACCCTACTATTTTTAGTTTCTCTCTCTATATCTTTTGTGTGAAAACGTTGTCCATTAATGATATATCCTGTATAGGAAAATGCACTACTCCTCGGACCAAACGTAATCCATTTTAACATTGCATCATGATCCTTTGAATTAATAGGTATCTATAAAAAAAACTAGAATGAATCTTGATAATAAAAATCTAAATTAAATGAGATAATATATGAACTTTTACTCACCTACCTTTTAATCCAATAAGTAAAATTATTTGTGTGGGTATTCCAAAGTAAGGTCGCATTTTTTTCCTATGCACTTATTTGACTGTTGTAACTTCTCTAAATGCAAACTATCATAATACAAGTTGTGCTATGATGTGCTTAAAATTATATATATTTAAAACAATAGAACCAAGTTGTAATATGTACTTACTCTATAAATGGTTCCACCACAACCATATTCGTCAGCACAGCCAAGTGAGCATTTTGTTTTTTCACTACAGCTGTTTTGAAAGCTGAAACTGGACGTCCTTCAAGTATTACATCATTTTTGTAATCGTCATTTCCAACTTCCTTTTCCTCTAGTTGCATTGGTTTTTTCAAAAAAACCACTGAAAAATTTCATGTACTCTTCTACAAGATAGGATTCTGCAATACATCCCTTTGGTCAAGCATGATTTCTTACATAATGTTTAAGTGTTTCCATGTATCTTTCAAAAGGGTACATCCAACAAAAGTGAACAGGTTCACACAATCACGCTTCTTTTCCAAGATGAACTGTCAGGTGTATCGTTATATCCAAAAAAGAAGGTGGAAAATATCTTTCAAGTTCGCACAAAGTTATAATAATCTCATCATCAAGTTGTTGCGATTTTTTTCTATTAAGGATACACTGACATAATTTATTGAAGAATGAACATAAAAGAATTATTTCATTTCTAGGCTTCTTTGGTAATAGTCCCCTTATTGCAACAGGTAATAACTACTGCATTAAAACATGATAGTCATGAGATTTCAAGCCGCTAATTTTGCAGTCCTCCAATGATACATAATTTTTGAAATTCGAGCAATAACCATCAGATCCTCTAAAATCATACAATCTTTTACAGAATTTTTTTCTTCAGAATTTGACAATGTATAAGGAGCTGGTGGAAGATATTTTCTTTTCCCACAAGATTGTGCATAAAGAGCATGTTGAATTCCTCAATCCTCCAAATCTTTTCTTGAATTAATTTAATCTTTCGATTTGTTATCATGTAACATTGTGCTTATAATATTTTCATCAACATTTTTTCTGTATGCATTACATCTAAATTATGATGCATTGGAAATTCCTGCAAAAAAATTTCAACATTTTCATATTTCATTAATATATTTCTATATTATTGATTTATTAAAAAAATTGGATAACTAACCTCCCAATATGGTAAATCAAAGAAGATTGATCGTTTTTTCACCTTGATAGCTCTCATTTTGTAGAATCATCTTCATCTTGTCTATTATCAAAAAAATTTATCTTCTTACCTTGCTGCTTCTTTATTAATTTCATTTTACCTTTTCCCTTCTTGTTCTTCTTATTTTCCATTTTACCTTTTATCTCAAAATTATTCAAAAAGCTTTTTAATATAATAGAAATCTTTCTTCTGGTTAAAATTCTAGGTCTGTGGCCATTTTCTATGGTATTATCAAACCAAGTTTTTTGTTTTCTTAACGAATCTGAATGAGGTAAAAAATTTCTATGATCTATATAGACAGTTTTTCGACTATGATTCTACCACCGATAATGAGTATAGACACCGCATTATGGACAAGCTTTTTACCCTTCACGCAACATCCAACAAGATTTCCATATATTGGAAAATATTTTATCGTCCATAACAAAATTGCTCACATATTAAAAAGTGTTTTACTAATTGCATCATAAATATGAACTCCATTATCCCACAAGTGATTCAAATCTTCTACAAATGGAGCCAAATATATGTCAATATAATTTCCAAGTTGTCTTGGGCCAAGAATAAGCAATGTTAGCATGATATATTATTTTTTCATGCATAACATTGGTGAGAGATTGTATGTCGCAAGCATCATAGGCCAACAACTATATTTTGAACTCAATGTTAAAAATGAATTAATACCATCAGTAGCAAGACCAAGTCTTAGATTGCGTGGATCAGCTGCAGATGGTTTCCATTTCTCATCGACCACATTCCATGTCACATAATCTACAAGATGACACATTTTTCCATCATTACTTTTTTTACTGAAATGCCATCGCAAATCTTCTTCCATCTTTTATGATCTAAACATTCTTCTAAATCTTGGAATAATTGAAAAATATCTCAAAACTTTAACTAGAATACCATGCATAATTTCTTTGTGCGTTCGTTCATTTTCCATCTTAAGAATCTACATTTTGGGACAATTGTCAAAATCTTTGTACTCTCCTCCAAAAAGACAGCAATCATTTTGACAAGTATGAATTTTCTCGAAAACCATATCAAATATTTTGAGAAATTTTCTTACATCATATAACGTCTTGGGAAGGATGTTATCTTTTGGCAATACAGTTGTTGCACATTGAGAAGTTTGTCAAAACTTGTATCAGACAATCCAGTCTTACATTTAATATCATAAAAGGCAATAATTGCAGATAATTTTGTTTGATCAGTGCAACTAAGATATAATGGAATTTCCACATCTTCCAAATTTTTTAACAAATCCTCCTCTCTTCTTTATGCATAATCTTCATTTTTATCATCATCGAAAAAAGTATGTTTGATGAAATCTTCATCTTCATAATGAATGACTTTGAATAAATCATAAGTGCCATCGGATTTAACATCTTTGGTTATATTTATTTGCTCACCGTGATGATACCACATACCGCTCTTGTATATGGGATCCATTCCTTTTATTATTAAATGTGCAATGACAGTATTTCTGCAATGATGACTAAGATTATGACAGTCTAAGCAAGGACATAAAATCTTCTCTACATTTCCTAAATTTCTCATTATAGCATACACAAACTTCTAAGATCCTTGCTCATACTACTTACTTGTTCTATAAAGAATGATATTAGTAAAAGTTAACATCCAAGTATATGATTTGGTTTAAATTATTTTTATCTTCAATATTATATAGTTACCTGTGTAGATGCACCCAACCTTTATCCGTCACCAAATGATATGTAAGCAGGCAATTTTCTAAAATCTGAAGTACATTTATTGAGTACAAGAAAAATAAAAATAAAATTTGAAAGTTATAAATTTATTCACGATACAAGTAATATTAAAATTTGGAGTTATAATCATGGGAAATCATAAACAAAAAAATTTGGTACTTTTGCTATTAATTTTTACCATAAAGGCTAAGTACTTCATTAGACAGAAGTAGAAGAAAGTGAAGTAGAAAGTGTTTTGATTTTTATTGATACAAATGTTAGACTAACATATACAGAATTAGAAATTAATATGCAATATCTCTAATAAAATAGGAAAATATCATAGGTTATAAATTGATTTCCATGCATGCACTATAACACTAGTATGAATCTATGATGCTAGCTAGTATGTTCTAAACATATGAAATTATACTGGACAAGTTAGTGTGGTAATAAAGATTGCCTGCTTTTGTTGTATCCTAGTACATAATTTTTCAGTAATTTAAACCTCTCGATCTGATTCGTAAGGGTTAGATTAATCAACACAATTTAGTGAAATAAAATTAGCATAATCAAGTGACAGGTCTTAATTCCTTAGTATTTAATCTAATGGGTAACATATAAAAGTGAACACTTTCGATAAGCATAGCTCCAATATGAAATTCAAAATTTCTGACTTTATAATATTAATAAAACTTGAAAATATGTGCGTACTTCCTTGTTTGCAATAGCCTGCTGCTGCTTCCAGGCAGTAATTTTTTCCTTTTTTTTCAAACTATACTTTTATATACTTTGTTTTTTCAGTGATGATATCTAGTTCAAATAGGTGGGATGCATATAGCTCTAAGCCTTGTAATGAAAATTATTACTGCATATGGAAATGACATTAATTTATTGAACATGTTATGTTTCTTACCAATTACCTCCAGTGAAATCCCTTTCAGCTTCAGGAGACTGAGAGTTACTAGATCCTGTGGGTATAAGTCTTCTAAGATCAGACGGCCCGACCCCTCGTGTCTTGAAGCCTAACAAAGATGAGATCCTTGAATTGATAGAGGAAATGTTTCTAGCAAAGTGAAACCTATCAGAAAGAGGAGAGGGAGATTTTAGTAATCCACCATGTCCCCATGGAATCAATTCCCCTGCTGTTATTCTAAAATATAGGGCACTTTTTAAATAGCCCAAGGGGATGGCTGCTCTAAGATTGAGTTCCTGCAACAATTTACAAAACCTTCTTACATGTAACTTTGTATGTTTCAAGGTAAAAAAAGCTAACACGTGAACAAAATATCAAACAATGCTAAATTATTACAAACCATAAAGTATAAGAGGTTAAAATAGAAGGGCAAGGAGATGAATTTTGTCACTTATAAGCCAACAATGAAAGTAATACCGTTTGCACCAAAATTGGTTACAAACACCCAATTGCAAGTGAAAGCACCAAATCCAGTCACGGATAACAGATAGAATATATGTGGAGAATATAATATGAAGAATAATAAAAAAAATTAAAATGAAAGCAGTAATAAAGACAAATTTATAGTGGTTCGGCTAACTTCGATCTTCATCCACTCCAGAAATTTCCTTTTTATTATACTGAAATCTGATTACAGTTAAAATTCGGAATTACTGAAACAAAAATGGTAGAGTAGCTTTTTGTAGAAGAAGATGAAGAGAAATAGAATGAGACTCCCTTTTCTGAAGCCACGCTTGTGTATTTATAAGGGAAATCTCGGCTACAAGGTCTCCTCACCTACATGGGCCTACCATCACGATAGCCGAGCCCAACTCGTATATCACTGCCGACCTCAAGTTGATAAAATATCGACCCGAAGTTGCCTTGATAATGATTCGAAGCAAACTCACTGATGACCTAAAGGAAACTCGTGGCCGACCCGAAGTAGCCAATCCCTTCTCAATGCCGACCCTTAGTATACATGTCGACCCGAAGTAACCCCTGATACCGACCCAAAGTTAGAACAATGCTGACCTTGTGCTTTGCCAAATGCCGACCCCTTATCTCTTATAGTTGATTCCTTGTAATGCCGACCTGAGACTAAAGCCATGCCGACCCAAAGTATCCATCAATGCCGACCTTTCGACCTTATGCAACCTCCAACCAAATGCTGACCCGAAGCTTCTATCAATGCCGACCCGAAGTCCTTCCACCACCATCCCAAAGCAATGCCAACCCCTCTCCAATATGCCGATCCCTAGCAACAATTCACACCGACCAAAAGCCATCCTCCTGGAGACCCGAAGTCGATGCTGAGATGACCCAAAGTAAAACAATGTCGACCCCTTTACCAAAGTCATGACGACCCGAAGTAGACACTTCCCTAACTCGAAGCAAACCTCATGAAGACCCGAAGTAAACCCTTTCTTGACCCGAAGTAAACCTTATGAAACCATCTTTTGCCAAAATCCATATTCCAAGTATCCTGCGTCGTTTGCCCATCAACCATGCCGAATCCCGGCTACATATCCATGTTTGCTATCCGTAATCGATCGTCTATCCACTCATCTGAACCAAATCCATGACATTCCAGCCTTGATAACCGAGCAGTCGATTGGGTTAAATCCGCCTATATGCTACCTTGCCAAAAGGCGGCTTAACACTTTTCCCCCCAAAACATGCCTTGCGATAGGAAAGTGTGTTTTGTATTGCCATAAGTCCAAAATTCAAAGTCCATTTTCCATTAATCGCCATATCATCCAACCTTGAACCCAATCCATTGCCAAACCAATTCCTTGATCTCTCAGGATCATTAACAAAATCCATAACTGTTCTGAGTCGATATCCAATTCCAAATTCATTAACCGAATCCACGATCTCTCCGGATCATTTTATCCAAGTCCGGGACCTCTTCGGGTCCTATAATCTAAATCCGAGACCTCGCCGGGTCCAAATCCAAAGCCTAGGCCCCTTCGGGTACAAATCCAAATCCATAGACCTCGTTGGTCATTTTATCCTACTCTGGCCTCGACTCTTCGGTCGAGGGCTTATCCATGGTTTATCTTCTCCGGCCTCGATTCTCTAGTCGAGGACTTATATTCTTCGGCCTTGACTCTCCGATCGAGGACTTATATTCTCCAGGCTCGACTCTTCGATCGAGGACTTATATTCTCCGGCCTTGACTCTCTGGTTGAGGACTTATAATCTCCAGTCTCGACTCTTCGGTCAAGGACTTATACTCTCTGTCTTCGACTCTCCGGTCAAGGACTTATATTCTCCAGCCTCGACTTTCCGGTCGAGGACTTATATTCTCCGGCCTCGACTCTTCGGTCGAGGACTTATCCATAGGGTGTTATACTCTGGCCTTGATTCCCATTCGAGGACTTAATCCGTGTTCGAGTCCATCATGTCGCTCTCCGGTGAAGGGACTCGTAACTCGTGGTTACTGCCCCTTCTCTCCGGTAGGGACTGTAATCGCGTGACCTGAATTATTTATTACATTAATCCAAATCCAATCATTACAGAGTTCAATTGATAAAATAAAAGTCTGTACAACCAAGAAAAATAAATAGCCATAGTACCAAGAAAAAAACCAAAGTTTGTAGAAAACAAAAAAAACAAGATTTCATAAACCCGAGCATCATGGTTCATCATCATCTCAGAGCATGCCTAGGGATCGTCCTCGATCCTGTACATGTGTAAGTAACTTAGCCACATTACTTCGGGGTTTATTACCTATTCCATTCCATAATCCAATCACCTAATAATAAGCTGACGACGATGCCTTGATTTAGTGCCATCTTCGTTTGAGGTGGGCGGTGGCTGCTCCTATTCCACTGCCACAGCTCGATTACTTATGTATTATTGCAAACGGCCATTCCCTACATGTTCCTCAACGACATCCTTCAAATGCCTACAGTCATTCGTGTTGTGCCCATCCAGCTCATGGAGTAGACAATGCTTTCCTGAGCCCACTCGTATTCGGAGGGTTCCCTTTTTGCCGGCCTTCGATACTGGAGCCACCCTTGAGTATCCAAATAGATCCTTCCCAGAGTTTCAATCAAATCCATGTAAGAAGAGAATTTTGATTCCCTTCATTGCCTTTTAGATGTATTACTGCTGTCATTCATTTTCCATCTACCATTATCGTTCTTGTTTGAATTCTCCTTGGGTAGATCTCCACCTTTTACCGCATAAATTTCAGCCTCTCTAGCCTCTCTCTATCAGCCTTCGTATCTTCTTGTCGTAGAAACCTTTCTGCTTCATGGTAAAACTCCCCAAGATCCATCGATGGATCCCGTTCTAATAATATCTTGAAATCCAAATTATCTGCAATTCTCGAGACTACTGCCATCAGAACCATCGACATCCACCGAAGCCACTGCCGCATTGAATCTGGTTAAGAAATCCCTAAGTGATTCTCCCTTCCACTGCTTCATCGATGTTAAAGTCATCACACTCTTGGGTCTCACGATGTGTACTCGAAATTTCCTCATAAACCTTTCGATCAACTCCGTCCTTGTGCCAATAGAGCCGCTTTCCAGTTGTCTAAACCATAGTGCTGCTATATCCGTCAAGTACAAAAGGGAAGCACCGCGCCATGACCCCCTCCGATGCCCCCAGTACTTCCATGTGCCTCATATACCTTGTTAGGTGAACAGAGGTATCTGTCCTTCCAACATACATCTCCAGCGTTGGTAGTTTGAAATTCGGCGGATTCCTAGCTTGCCTAATCATAGGAGCAAAGGGGCTCCTATCCACATCCTCCAAATCTCTATTTACTAATCCTCCCCTCATAGCTCGTCTGATCATGTCCGCTAACCTGTCGTTATCATCAAGTTGTAGCCTTTGTCCGTTGTCTCCAACCTGGCCCCGATTCCATGAGGGAATCCTGAAACCTACCCTTCTGGACGAGCATCCATGTCCCTATCAATGCCAAATTGCATAGCACCACCTAGTACCCTGCCTGGAATCGATCCAATATAATTCGGGGGAATGCCCCTTAGTTCAGGGGCTTTTCTCGATGGCCCCACTCTATCCCGTATCCTAGTTGCTATGTTTCCCTGATTCTGAGTTTGGGCTCCCTCTGCTCCTGCCGCTTCGACTCCGCGATCCACATTTTCAGTATCTCTTGCTACTCCATACCTTTGTTTTTGCACTCCAGCTTGCCCAACTTGACGGAGTAGGTTCTGTATCATATACTACTGCCTTTTTAGCATCATTTCCATCTCGTCTCTAGTAATATATATTGAGGTCTGATTAGCTTCTGAGGAGGCCTCCCGACTTCCTTCATGTTGACTCCTCTCTGCCATCTATCTCCTTATTGATTGCCTAACCATAGCTTCCTAAATCCAAGTCCCTAAGCTTTCAAATCCAAGACCCAAGCTTCCAAATCCCTGAGTGCTAACTTTCTCAGTGAAAGAACCAAAATGTTGGCGTCAAAATTGGCCATAAACACCCAATTGAAAGTGAAAGCACCAATATCCAATCACAGATAGAATATATGTAGAGAATATAATATGAAGAATAATCAAAAAATTAATCTGATAGCAGTAAAAAAAGAAAAGATTTATAGTGGTTCGGCTAACTCCAGCCTACATCCACTCTAGAAATTTCATTTTATATATTAAAATTTGATTACACTTACAATTTAGAATTTCTAAAACAAAAATGGTAGAGTAGCTTTTTGTAGAAGAAGATGAAGAGAAATAGAACGAGACTCCCTTTTTGAAGCCATGCCTACTGTATTATAGGGGTAATCTCGGCTACAAGGTCTCCTCACCTACTTGGGCCCACCATCACGATTGTCGAGACCAACTCGTATATCACTGCCGACCTCAAGTTGATTACACTCCGACCCGAAGTTGCCTTATAATGACCGGAAGCAAACTCACTGATGACCCAAAGCAAACTCGTGGACGACCCGAAGTTGTTAATATGTTCTCAATGCCGACCCTTAGTATACATGCCGACCGGAAGTTCCATCAACACCGACCCGAAGTAACCCATGATGCCGACCTGAAGTTAGGACAATGCTGACCCGGTGCTTTGCCAAATGCCAACCACTTATCTCTTATTGCCTATCCCTTGTAATGCTGACCCGAGACTAAAGCCATGCCGACCCGAAGCATCCATCAATGGCGACCCCTCGACCTGATGCAACCTCCAACCAAATGCCGACCCGAAGCTTATGCAAATTCCAACCCGAAGTCCTTCCACTACCGACCCGAAGCAATGCCAACCTCGCTCCAATATGCCGATCCCTAGCAACCATTCACACCGTGCCGAAGCCATCCTCCTAGAGACTCGAAGTCGATGCTGAGATGACCTGAGGTAAAACAATGCCGATCCAAGAAGATCCAATGCCGACCCCTTTACCAAAGCTATGCCGACCCGAAGTAGACGCTTCCCTGACTCGAAGCAAACCTCATGAAGACGCGAAGTAAACCCTTTCCTGACCTAAAGTAAACCCTATGAAACCCTCTTTTGCCAAAATCTATATTATAAGTATCCTGCGTCATTTGCCCATCGACCATGCCGAATCCCGGCTACATATCCATGTTTACTATTCGTAATCGATCGTCTATCCATTCATCTGAACTACGTCCATGACATTCCAGCCTCGATAACCGAGCAGTCGATTGAGTTAAATCCGCCCGTATGCTGCCTTGCCAAAAGGCGGGTTAACAAATACATTGTTGTAATATTAAAGATTGGAGTGACTTGCAACAAACATTTCTATAAACTAAAAATAGAATAGTAGATATGTCTCTTTGGAAAAGCAATACTAAACTTTGTATGCCAAAGAAGAGGATGGTGATTGCCTTAAGTATACCTAAAAAATTTAAAAATTAAACATTTTTAAAAGCTATGATTTTGAACCTAATATGACCCCTATTATAGAGGTGACCATCCAACATTTTGAGCTAGCTCCATGACAGACTACGCTGAAATAATAAGTGCAAACTAGATCTCTTTTGTATCTTGCTTAAATTTAGTGTATACAACATTTACTTCTATTTCAGCTTTTTTTGAGTTTCTTTTGTTCGCTTTTGCATAGGATGTGGTTTATGATAATTGCATCAATAATGATCTGTGCATATTTTGTAGAAATAGAGCAATCTTTGTCTATGCACACTGGGTAAAGAGCAGAGCAACTAATAAGGTGTCCTATTAATAGGGGAATATAGAATTAATAGGGGAATATACGAATTATAGAATTAAAACTATACGAATTATATAGATTTTGTGTAAAAAAAAGATCAACTAATAAGGTGTCCTATAAATGGCGGAATATAGAATTAAAACTTTTTCATCTGTTTCGAGCAAAAGAGATTCATTTTTCAATAACTATATAAATTATATAGATATTAGTTTTTACTTTTTTAAATATTATAATTACCTGAAATATGCATGTAGCTTATAATTACCTGAAATATGTATGTAGCTTATTACTCTCCAATTTTTCTATCATTTTGCTTAAAATCTTGCATTTATCTTCTGAATATATCAAGTGTATAGTCTGTAGTTGAATTATAAATATACATGGCCGTTTTGCTTTAAAAATGTATCATCTTCATGAATCACACTTTGATATTACAATTTATAACTAAAATGATTTTACATGTAACTAAAATTCGTTTATAATCACCACAAATATTACAAAGGATGGCATTATGTGAGTGATCTAGTGTGGAGTTTGTATTTCTATAACAATTTCCTAAATACATTTTTTTATAATTATTTTCTTTTGATGTTCATGTATTGTGAAAGCCAATTGTCATAGGAATTCAAGACATAATAGTAAACACCATGGACATGTTTCCCCTATCCCTTCCCAATCAAGAATAATTCTTGAACACGAGATGGATTGAAATATATTTTGATTATTATGTATTCGATCAAATGAGTAAACACAAAATAAATGGAGATTACACAAAAACCGACCAATATGAAGATACTGTTAATGTTAGGTGTACATAAAGCAGTAAATGGCTCAACCAGTATGAAGATACTGTTAATGTGAATAAAATATATTAGTTGACAATGATATCAGAGATTATATTATGCCAAATTATAAGTTGGAGATTAGATGACTACTAATAAACACATGAATAGGAAAAAGATTATTCGATCACAATACCAGTTATCTTATTATACCAAATTATAAGTGGGAGATTCCATTATTATTATTTTTTAAGTTTAATTTTATAATAGTAATAATTATTATTACATAAAAATCATGATATCCAACAAATTCAAATATATATGTGATGAGCTCAGGCATATCACCATTAGATAAGAAGAAAACTTTTAGAAACCAATACTAATAGCAATTAACAGTTATTATTTACATTGTCGGTTTTATAACCATGCGAAACTAAAACTAAGTGACCAAAAATGTCCACATTGTGCATGCCTGGGAAATTTGACCACATATAAGCATGAAAATTTTAGGATCCATGCGTAGAACCAATAATGGTGATGCTTAGATCTCAAGCAAAAAAGGAGAAAATATTGAAACAGTTATAAAATTATGGGCGGCTAGTAGACTTACAGTTTTACATCTGAATAAATGTACCTATGATTGCTCGCTCTTCCCTTTATGCTTACTCAGTAGTCTAGAAACGTTGCAATGTTTCTACTGCTATTGAAAGGGATGTAGTAGTATATGTTACAACTTCTAGGCATAATAAAAAAAATTAATGCTAAAACTAATTACATGAAAGTCACACATTACAACCTCGTTGACTAATGTATAGCTTGCTGCTTATGTCTAACTCAATAACCCAATATGTCTGTTAGCTAATAAAAATAACAAAAGCCAACTCATTTAACAAAGCATTTTTATCATAATAAAACACAAACTATAAAGAGCTTACTCGCTCTGTTGGTCATCATTTCTCTTTTTTACTTTATCACTATCCTTGTACTTTTATTATTTATGAGAAAATAGTAAACAAATACACATAGTGTAATGATGCCTCCAATTTGTCATGAACAGCTAAAACTTATCTATGACGTTTAGTCAGAAATCTTAACGAAACAAAAATGCTCAATTGCAAATAACCTTAGAGCTTTATGGATCTGCAGGCTACAGTTTTCATAAAGCAAACAAAAGTGTAATCGTTTTTTTCCAATAGTTTAAATTTATAAAGCATCTAACTTATTTAATACATGGCCTAAAAAAATATCGTGTGCAACAAACTAGTTATCATTAATGAAAATTACCAATGAGAATGAAATAGATGGTAAGAAGTATAGACTCAGACTGGCAACCAAACAGAACTTTTTAAATTTTACTATTCTAACTAAATTAATCGTTTATACATATAAAATAAAGTTTTTAATTTTTGCGATAGTATGTCAGTTAAAGATAAAGAAATAATAAACTAAGAAATATTAGCAAAATTAGTAAATTTACCTGACCACAATATGCCCAAAATATGCAGGATCCAACAACAAATTGCCCTATCTTCTCCTGTAAAAGATGATGCATCAGATTATAATAGACATAAACTAAAACCCTAGATAGCTGATGTTTCCTAAAAATAGAATTCACCTCATTAATTTTCAAGTTTCAACAATATGGATGAATTGAATATAGATAATGGCGAAGTTATGGAAGGACTTATTTTTTACTTAAATGAAGGATACAGATGTGTGGGAGAGAGGAAGAGAAGTCGATGCTGAGAGATAGAGGCGCATAATAATTTTATTTTTACGCCTTTTTTTCACGTGATAGAAGCAGCGTTTTAAGGTTGTTTTTTTGTTTTTTAAATAATCCATTCAGAGAATCGCAACATTTTCAGTAAAATGCTGCTAATAGTGCTGCAAAAAGTATATTTTCTTATAGTGACAAGAGGTACTAAGTAACTGGAATGAATATTTTCCTTGACTTATATTAGGCAATTATAAATGGGTTTTCGACTATGGGGGTCAACGTGCTATGTCAGTGTTGTTGGTAAACCGATATTTAGAAGTATGGCTTGCATATAGGCTTTGACTACCAATGGTCCAGAGCTGTCATTAGCACAGACTTAGGTTATGCCCTGAAGGATTTCGCTTTCTACTAGTGTAGAATCCGTATGGAATACGCAAAGACCTCAAAGTTTAATTAGTTTTTTGTTTGTCAAGGTGGCTAATTAACCCATAGATAAGTCTTTGAGATGCATTAGTAATACGACTAATTAAATTATAAAATCGCATTTAAGGGTCATGGTCCTTCGCAGCTAAGGGCAGGTTGACTAGCGATTATGTTACGGAGGGCCTACTTTAGGGTTGTGGTATTAAATGGCCGTTGGGTCTACCTCCTCCCTATTTAAAAAGTATTAAGTGGTCAGGGTATTTTTGGGTAGTGCAATGCTTATATTACACACACACACACAGATATATATATTATACGTCAAAGAAGGTTGAATATATCGTACACGCATATGGAAGTAAATAGATAAGACATGAACAATAGACCTAACATCTATATAGAAATCAATCATCATAAACTAGTATTATAGGTAAAGTATGTAATTTCTGGTCATCAGAACATTGCTTGGACCCTCACCTCATTACAACTCACATTATAGATTTAGACAGATAGGTTACTGGTGCAAGACGGGATGCTAGATAGTGAATTCTTCCCATTCATGATCGACACAGGCACTGGCATGGCAACCAGATACTCAAGGAATAATATTTATTTCAAGGTAGTAGCCTTAGTCGGTATATATGTTTTATTATATTTTACTATTTCATTATGAGGTTGCTCTCTGGTATACTTATGTTTATTACAGGTTACCAAAACAACGATACGTACCCTAATGGACTTTGGTTTTGATTTGGTCAAAATTCGGATCCATTAAGGTATGGGTTTGTTGCATCTAGTATCATAGCTTAGGTTACTCGATTATGGGAATTAGGATATGTTGAGAGAACGTATTTTTATATTTACCTATAGTTATATATATTAGATGCCAAATTTATGAATTTCGACTATAGAAGTAGTTATGACCATATTTTGAAAAGATGGATTAGGCAACTATAAGTAGGAATAATAAATAGAGTTAAAATTAGACACCCACCCCGATTACCTCATGGAATGTAGGCTATACCGTAAAATGTTGACCAAGAAGAGCATGAGCATGACATTTAGAAGGATCCCTGAGGCCGAATGGTACTCGACTCCTTTTTTGGGCCTAGACTACCTTATGATTATGGATTTCGATGGATTGCTAATTGAAGATGTATATTTCATCCAGACAGATGGAAAGTAAGAACCTATATGCTGCAAGCATCTGGAAATAAGATATGAAAAGGATTGATCAAGTTCCCGCAAGAAGGTGTGCATTAACTACCGCAAGATGATTGTCGGAATATTGGTATGTTACTATTGAAGATGAGTTAACAATGAGTAGAAAAGAAGGAAATTACAAATGGTAGGATGAATAAAAGTCAATTTCTAGGTCCAACCCTATGTGAAAGAATTTAACAAAAACATTTTGATAATTTCTTGAAATGTTTTGAATGGTTTTAAAAAGGATTTATTTAGAATTGAAGGACCCTACCATTGAAAAGTTATTGGTTCTAAAAAGTAAGAAAATTTGCAAGTTTTAAAGCGCTATTTAGAGATTACTAGTGAGCTTTAAAACTGGTTGGGTTGAAAATTTTCAATTTATAAGATTTTTGTTAAAGGGATTTTCATTTTTGAAATGAATGAAAAGAGAGCGTATTTTTGGCTTAATGATTTTTCCTATTCTGTAAATTTAGAAGTTTTTTTAATATTCTTTTTAAGGGGTAGATAAATAGAAGTGGTACTTCATTAAAATGGGGTAAAGAGAATGGAACGGTAAGAATGCCTGATAATAAAGACATGAAAAATATTCATATATATGGAAAATATGGACGAAAACAACTGAAATATATTTACATGTATTTCTTTTCATGTTAATGAAGAAAAAATCAATAACTAAAGCAGTAGGCGAACACATTGTAATGAGACAATGAGGAAAACAATAAACAAGGAAAAGAGCTATATAAGTAGAAGATATTTAGGTAAAAGAAATATAAATAGTAGCAGTATTGGGAAACTTAAATAGAAACAACGTTAGGAGTTTATATTAAAATATGGTTAGTAATCTAATTAGAAATAATATAGGGTTACCAAAGCCAAATCTATACACTAATGGACTTGGCTTTTGATTCTGTCGAAATTCGGGCCCATTAAGGTATGGGTTGTTACATAGGAGAGTCATATGATTTGCACTTAGCAAATCATGTCGGTATAATCATGATTTAAGGATAGATGGGACTTCGTCTTCCCTTCTACTATCTCAGATCTACAGTTTTACTTGGTCTTTAGTGATCCGATGACTCTAGTAGGATTATTCTATAAATAGCAAGCCTAGAACAACCTATAGAGGACCGTTGGCTATTCTTCTTCTTCATTCTCTTATCTCTACTGAAGTTTCAT
The DNA here is from genome assembly GCA_030737815.1 of Allium fistulosum. Lineage (NCBI taxonomy): Eukaryota > Viridiplantae > Streptophyta > Magnoliopsida > Asparagales > Amaryllidaceae > Allium > Allium fistulosum. The sequence continues at coordinate 183,931,531 of CM060908.1, read as the reverse complement.
CACTTAAGAACTATTTAGATCCATTCTAAATGGAAAAGCTTTTGTGCTATAATAAACTCAATCTGAATAAGATTAAATTTGATGTAGGCCATAGAATTTGCCGAACCACTATAAACATCTATTTTTTCTTAATGTTTTCTTCCTATACTAGATCTACTCATTTTCATGTATGTGTTGTTTCACTTTTTGGCTCAATATTGTGATGCTTTCATTAAGAATTGAACTTATGCATAGATATAGCTGTTTAATGTGAATTAGAGCATCCCAAAGCTAGATCTAGAAGGTTTTTGTGGTAAATTTAAAGGATTTCATACTTGGAGTTTTGGCACCATGGAGATCTAGAAACTTTGGAGCTGTAGCCGATGGAGAAGATGCCGCTTCTCACTACAATGTTGTGACAAACCGTGATGACGACCCTACACCACTTGGACCCAAATAACCTATAGAGTGAACTATAATGGTGCTCGGCCGATGCAGTATAGTAGTCAAGATTGTATAAGGTAAAGTAAATAAAACATCATAGAACATGTCGTATATCTCACAGCGCATCGAATAAAATATAATAGTCATTATAGATATAAAACATGCGAGACAACAATAAATCAATGAACCATGGAAATCAAGGTACACAAATCTGTACACCCATGCAACATAAGTGATAGAGTTTGTATAATTGATAATAAACTCAAATAGATAACTGTCCTGAATAGGTAAAAGCACTACTAAGCTCCATAGTGCTTCACATCGAAATAATAAGTAATAACAGCTAAATATAATAATACATGAGAACGTAGCCTCCTGCTCTCCACCTATCCAAGTAAATGTGTTCCTTAGACTTGATATCCCTAATCTACTCATTTAAGAGTACCCAAATAATAGAAAGCAAAGAATAAAATCCTGAGGATGACAACGATCTGGTGTGAATGGTAAAAAACTCAAATACTATAAAGTCAATATACTAGGAAAATGTGGCATGTCATACCTGACATGTGATTACATCCATTGAGTTAGCACATAACAAAAGATATATTTACTCTTTATCATAATCATCATGGGTGTACTATACGTTTAATTACTAAATGATGTCTAGATATCTGCATCAATAATATCTACATCGCTTGACATCTCTAGGGAGATACGCAATGAAAGAAAACATAACATCCATCATCCATCCTGACATTTCTCACTTATTGCATTGGATATATGATACTCGTATGACCTCCCCATATAGTCAAGGACTACTCTTAATTTCCTGGTTTCTTTGTACTCGAATCCATGCCACTCAGTAGGCTAAGGACTAGACTACATCCCTATAAAAAAACACATGGTAAAACCGGTCAAAACATCATTTAATCTGAGGCGCACTCCGTTGCCCTAGTGAGTGTCCATACATACCCTTGCTTTATTAGTACACCTCAAACCTCCGAATATCAACGATCCCTTTGCATACTTCATTCATAGTAGAGACATCCTAAAACAAAACTCCCGTTTGAAATCATCGTGGTTGGAATGATTCTCGACAATCATCATTAGTCATAGACAATCATCATTTGTCCCATAACCTTCCTCCAACGGTTCCTTCAATCCAAATCATAGTCCTATACTCCACATCTCTAAGTACAACCATCTCATTGTCGAAGCCGTCACTTCCCATAATAAATCATCATCGCCAAATCATGCGTCATCGTCGCTGATAGTTCATCACCAAGTTATACAACTCAGTTTCGATGTGATCCTAAGCCAAAAGCCAGTCTAGCCTAACTCAAAACAAGAAGCATAACTCTTAACAAGCACAAACGTAAGTGGTCCGAAGTGAAGCACAAAGAAAGTATGCTAGCTCTCGAAGTAAGCACTTGAAGAACTCGAAGTAGAATTGGTCGCTTCCATCACCGAACCACCACTATCGATCTAATATTGTTGAACCGACCCTTCAGCAAACTATGACCATCGCCGAGCCATGCTCCCGCCAACTCATGAAGCCACCGATCAAACACTTAAAGAAATTTTTACTTCCCCATCGTAAATCCAAGTAAACATGTAAGGGGCTCGAGTGAGATTCGAGCCAACCAACCCCGTGACTCGGTGCCGATTCCAGTCTTCACCAATCCCACATTTGATCATTTTTCTTCCCTATTAAACTCCAATCAATCCTTATGCAACCCGAAGCAAAGCCCAAAGGAAACTCAAAATGACTCCAGAATCGGAGCAATCATCACCGACCCAACTCCAAAACAACATCACCGATCCTACTTCATTTTCCCATAACACAAGTAAACAAACTCCAAACGACTTGAAACTTGAAACATAACTTTATAAAGCCTTCCGTGTCACTCCACACAACTCGCACCAAGTTACCTCCATAGACCGACAACGAGTTGTAAACCTATTCTTATTTCTAAGTAATCATTCGATCGACAACAATTAACCTATAATTAAATTCAAAAATGCAAACATTAACCTACTTCAAATTAGAGCATAAACTAAGGGTACAAGAAGGATGGACTATAAGAACAAGGGAGACTATAGGAACACAAATTCATTCAACTTTGTAAAACCATTTGATATTAATATATGATTAATTAAGGTCTAAAACAAGTTTTAGGGTTAAAAAATCATTTTAAGACATCATATTAAGGCATATAATGACTAATTAGCAAGTGAGGGATTCCAACCACTCACCTAAAATCCAAAGCAATCCAAAAGAGCTCAAATCCTAAGATAAACATCAAAACTATGATGACTCCAACTGTAAATCTCCAATCCAAGTGCTAATTTTACTAATCTCCTTCTAATGAAAAGATTTGGCTAATGAAAGTGGGATTTAGAGTGATTTTTAGGATAGAGAATGTTAATGGTGGCTTCTCCAACTATTTGGGGAAGTGTGAAATGACATAGAGAAGTTCCATCAGCCCCCTATGGGTGCTAATCCTGAAATTGACCTTGAGCTTAGCTACTAATCCCCATAATTACCATTAAGCCGGTCAAAATCAAGGGAAACTTCAAACAGTCGTATCTTCCAAATGATAAGTCTGTTTTCTCCTTACTCTATCAAAAGAGAAACCATCACCTGATCCAACGAAAGTGGTTTCAGACCTTATTTCGGGTCCTATCAAAAGTTATAGGCCACATAATATTTTTAGGTAAAAATTGTCTAATAAAAATTTAAAGGATGGAAAATATATCAAGTAGTATTTTCCTAAAGTTATAGAATCATATGACCCAATATGAAAATAATATTGATATTTTATGATCCTACGATACATAAAATATAGGTCGTTGCATTCTCTCTCCTTTAGGAATTTTGCCAACAAAATCCCAAACAAAATCAGAGATTATCCTACAAGCCTAAAGTTGACATACAAGCATAGACAACCATCAGACATCAAACATGCACACACAATATCGTAACACCCCAGATTTTTGGTAAAATTATTTACGATACTTAATTAGCTAAATAAAATAAAATAATGTGTTGATTAAGGGATTGAGATTTGATTTAATCAAGGGGTAGCCGTGCCATTTAAACAATAAATTAAGATAAGAGTTTAAATTAAAATACAGGAGGGGTAAAATAGGAAAGAGGCCACTTTTATACCCTAAACCCTTGGTCATGTGCCCTTACATGTCCATTACATTTTATCAATTTTTTTTAAAACCAAGGCCGGCCACCATTAACAAGGAAAAGATGAAGAAGATAGAGAAGATCTAAGGAAGAAGCTAATTCAAATCAAATCCTTTCACATCTCAATCTCCTTAATCTCTAAAGCTAAAGTGAATAATGTTTACATCTCAAATTATTATTATTTTCGGTTTTAAAATGAATTCCGAATATTTTGCATCGATTTGCTATGTTTTTGAATGATAGAATGATTATATGTACTTGTTGAGGAATTATGGATGTTCATATTGAATTTATGATATGTTTTAAAATGAAAATCCTATAAATGACATCCAAATGCCATGCGAATTTTTATGAAGATCATAAATGATATTTTAAAAAAAGGTTTTAATTTTTAGAATTTGATGAATAATTATGGAATTTATATGAATTTTCTAGTAAAGAAAATGTTAATTTGGGTTAATAATTATTTACGGTTAAATAATAAAAGATTTGCGTCTGAAATTTTTATATGTTGGAAAACATACTAAAAGAGATTTTTGAATTTTTTGTAGATTTTTCCTAAGTGTTTTAATGGTTATATAAAATTATTTAAGGTATGAGACTTAAATGTTTTATATAATTAAGGAAGGAAGATGGGCCTTTTGTAAAATAATTTAAATTGTTAAATCTGGAAAGTCGGTAGCACTTTTGAAAATTGCAATACTGTTTATTGGTAAAGAAAGAGGCAACCAATCAAAATTAGACACGTGAAGCAGGTTAGGTGAAAAGAACTATTTGCTACATGTTTTTCACTGTTTCGACACCATCGGCAACAGGTTCCACCTCCTCGTCTTTGCTTCCGACATAGTCAAAACCAATGCACATGGTATTAGGGAACTGATACATAGTGAATTGGATGTAGGCGGAGGGTATAGAGTCGAAGCCAGGGGTTCCAAAGGGGTTGAGGCATTACTTTACTTTTAAATTAAAAAAGTGCTTGCTTGCTTTAGACCAAATGGCTTTCGAGTGAGTAGCTTTTGACTCAGTTAGCTTTCGACTAAGTTTAATGGATCTAAAGGAATGGTTTTGATTGGGTTGCGCTTTTGTTTTAAACGTGTGCTTTCGACTAAGTCGAAGCCTTTTTACTATCGCTTCCTACCTTTCGAACTAGGTGGTTTCAAAAGGGTTGTTTTGTTTTCTAAATAACCTGGCAACCTCTCCAATGCTTTCGAAGGGATGGTTCTGACACCATTACTTCATTACTTAGGGAATGGTTTCGAAATAGATGCTTTCGACTTAAATGTTTTTAAGAGCCATTTTCTATGATTGAAGTAAAACCCAAATGGTTTCGTAAGAGACAGTTTTAAATGGTTTCAAAACAGATGCTTTCGACTTTAATGGGTTTCTGATCCTTTTGCTCTAGTTGAAGGCATAACCCAAATGTTTTCGACCAAGACGTTTTTAAAAGTTTCGAAGGAGAAAATGTTCGAATGGTTTCGGAAGGTTTCCATATGTTTTAAATTGAACCGAAAGTGCTTTCAAAGGGATTGAGTTTTGACTATTTTGAAAGGTTTTTAATGAATGGTTTTGAAAGAGGTGGTTCCCCAGGGTTTCGAAAGGGATGAAAGGAAGGGTTATTCCAATGTTTTCGAAAGACAATATTTAAAGGTTTTAAAGGAGAATGTCTAATGTTTTGAAGCTTTAGGAGAAAAGAAAGGAACGGTTTTTCCAATGTTTTCAAAAGGAAATATTTAAAAGGTTTTAAAGGAGAATGTATGATATTTTGTAGCTTTCGGAGATAATAAAGGAAAGGTTTTTCTATTGTTTTCGAAAGGCTTTTAATGGTTTCGAAAGGGTCACTTTCAATGGTTTCGACGGGGTTACCTTCAAGGATTTCAAAAGGGTTGTTTAAAGGTTTTAAAAAAAAGGTTTCGAAAATATTAAATAGGCAATATAGCCTAAATATTTTCAAGTTAAAAAGGGTTTTAACTTGTTTTGGAAGGATAGCTAATCCTTATTAAATCTCATCAACATTATTTTGAATAAAGTATATATATGCTGGCAAAATAGCTTAAAGTAAAAGCTAAGAATATATTTTCCTTGTATAAGTATGATTTAAAAGGTTAAATCATTTTGAAAAGGTTTTCAAGGGAAAAGATAAAGGGTAGTTAACCCTAAGAAAATGATTTGGATAGTTAATCCATTTTGATCCAGACAGTTAGTCCAGTTTGCAGGCAATCAGCCCTGTTTTATGGACAGATAGTCCATTTGTTAGCATAACAGACATTGCTATTATGTTGTGGACAGATAGTTCACTTATTACCTGTTTTATGGACAGATAGTCCATTTATTTGCATAAAGGATATTGCTATTTTGATATGATCAGTTTAATTAACCAGTTTGGTTGCAGGAAAGGATTTACAAAATACATGTTTTAAAGAGGATATTAGCGAGGGGAAACCCATTCCGCTAAGTGGCGTGGTCTCACTTAATATCAGTAAATCGAGATGTAACAGAATTATTAACACTAGGCTTTATGTCTGACTTGAAGTTCTTGTCTCCCCTTAAACTCTTGGGTGATCAAAAATTGATTTGAGTAGGCTGAGGGTTAAGGTTTTCAGGTTTTAAATTTTTTGGCGAATAAAGCTTTTGGAGACGAGGATGTAGCTGACGGATAGCTAATTAGGAGTTCAGATTGTTTTGTTTATTTCTGCTGTGTATTAAGTCAGATATGACTATATTGCTATGATTAACCAATGGGGCATTGTCATATGTCGCTCTTGGCGTATTTTGTAATGATTATAATTAATCTTTACTTAGGAAAGGATATGGGATTATATAACTTGGATATGAATTTTTATTAAATGTATTCAGTAAAATGTTGTTGTTGGAAATCAGTGATTTTGTTCATATTCAAGTGTTTCTGATATTATGGATACCATTATCATTACCGTATTTTATCACTAGAAGTTAATACTATGGATGACTGCAGCATCTAGAGCGCTTTGCTTTTGGCCTCCAGATATGGGATGTTACTACTTGGTATCAGAGCATGGTTTATGAAAAACTTTAAAAAAATGGTTTTTAAAACATAATCTTAAGGAATTAGGGTAAGATTGGGGTATAGGATAACGCTAAAGTAACGTACTTGTGTTTGCTATATATAAGTATACTCTTTATCTCTAATCTACTATCTTGTTAGGTTATTTTTCTACATCCCATAAGGTTTGAGTACAGATATGGAAGGTAGAAGAGGAAGAGTTAACCTAGGAGGGGAGGGCACCGATGGAAATGCCAAACCTAGTACAAGGAGAACCCAAGGTCATGCGCAAGCAGAGAATGTTGGTGCTGGAGTCCTGCAAGTTGGAATGGAAGCTATCTATCAGTTTTTTGTGAATATAATGCAAGCTGGAATTGCAGCTGGAGTGGTAGGAGGAGTTGCTGCAGGGGTAGAAGTTCTGGAAGTTCCGGTAGTTAACCATTATGCTAAGCTGAGCGGAGATTACGCTAAGCTTGGAGGGAAGCCATTTCTAGGGACGGAGAATGCTATAGAGGTGAAAACTTGGTTGCTGCACCGTGAGAGAATCTTTGCAGACTTGGGGCTCAATGATGAGTGTTAACGTAAATGTCGAACGCTAACACCCCGGTGTGAGTATTAGTAAAGTGAAAGCACCACCTGTTGGTACGGGAACTAAATAATAAGCAGAGAATAGCATAAAAGTAAAAAGACAGCAGTTTTATAGTGGTTCGGCTCAAAATCAAGCCTACGTCCACTTTATCTTCTTTATCACAGATTCGATTACAAGTTTTAAAAGAATTCCTTCGATTATTCAACAATCGATACAAGTAATCAAAACTTCAATGCAAAAGAGATTCTGGAATCCATCTTCGATGTAGATGATCTTCTCTTTAGGTAGTTTGAGATGTTCTCGGTAGTAGAGGTGTTGAATGCAGCAGAGTTTCGGCGCTTCAAAGTCTGGAAAAAGTCCCCTTTGATTATGGAGTAGGAGGGGTATTTATAGGGAAAATCTGGAGGTAGGTCGTAGGTCGTAGGTCCTAGGTCGTAGGTCGCGAGCGACCTAAGGGTCATCCCAAGTTAGCTTAAGTCGTTGGCGACTTAGTGGAGCCATTCTGGGTGAGATACTGAGTGTGAGCGACCTAATGTTGTAAATACAGAAGTTATCTCGGTCGGATTAGGTCGTGAGCGACCTAATAGAAGAGGCAGGTTGTGTGGCTTTACTCCGGGGCATGTTAAGTCGTTCCCTTCTCCTGAATCGCTAGGTCGCTAGGTCGCTAGGTCGCTAACTCGTTAGGTCGCTAGGTCGCTAATTCGTTAGGTCGCTAGGTCGCTAATTCGTTAGGTCGCAGGAGATTTTCTGGTGTTAGGTCGCTAGCTTGCTTATCTTGTTAGGTCGCTAGCTTGTAGATCGCTGAGCCGGTGGGTCTCTTAGCTCGCTAAGTCGTTAGGTCGCTGAAGCCTTGAGTTGCTTAGGTCGCTTGAGTCCTTTAGGTCGGTAAGTCGTAGACCGCTGAGTGCTAGGTCGTTGAAAAAGTAGTGTTAACACTTGCCCCTCGAAGTATATGCCTAGGGACTAGGTCGTGTGCTTCGACACTTTTTAACTCTTGCCCTCTGAGTTACTAAGTCGTGAGTCGCTGGAGTTGTTAGGTCGTGAGTCGCTGGAGTTGTTAGGTCGTTTTAGGCCGATTCGAATTCCATTTTTCCTGCCTATAAGTTACTTAACTTGCTTCGTCTTATTCACTCTATTGCTTACACCCTGCTGCCATTGCTGCATTCGAGCTCAAAGATTAACACGAAATGTTCACTTTTTTATCTCCAATCGTCGATTCGAACAGTGAATTTAGGTAATTCCGATCATCTATTCGCCGCGTTTACCATCGATTCCTCCATATTCAGCTCCATACAATTTTCATTACCATGTCGTAAGATTATACTTCGATTCACCCTCTGATTCTCGTCGAATCGTTGATGATTGCTTTGAGAATGAATCAGCTTAGGGTTTCACATAGTTATATTTTAATTTGTGGAGTTAGTAACGTTTTCTGGAAATTTGGAGGAAATGATGGGGTTTTAGGTATTTGGAGAAGACGAGGAGATGTGAGGTTAACGGGTTAGTGGATAGCGGGTTACGCCGTGATACTTTGAGTGATGCAAAGGGTGGTGGACGCGTGGAAGAATGTGATTGGAGAATAGGACTTAGGTTTTTTAATGGGAGATAGCTTGATATCGCCGAGCTACTTCAGGAGCGACCTAGTGAATCGAACGACCTAAGAACCCTCGTGACTTAAGGGAAGCCGAACGACAACTCAAATCAGCGACCTAACTCTTTTCAGCGACCTAACCCTTTTCAGCGACCTAACTCTTTGCGACATAAAGTTTAGGTCGCGGTTACACCTGAACGAGCTATTACTTAGACAAATTTGCACTGCCTTGACCTGAAGTTTCATGCCTCGAACTCTTTGACTTGGGCACTTTTTAACTCGTAGGAACATAACATTGCTGAACTTTCTGACTTAAACAGTACGACATAAGGAAGCTTCGACCTATGCTAAGTCGCTTGAGCTTGACTACTTGCAAAAATTTACAGCACTTAACTTGAATTTTCAACTTGAACTGCCGAGATAACCTGCCTGAACTTGTTGCATTTCTTTACAGATTATATTAACTTTAACGCTAATCAACCTGTTAAACATAACATTTGCAGACGAATGGGACAAATATACTCATCATCGACTATCCACATCGAGTGATGGATTAGATCAAAGAAACGATATTTTACTTAAATAAAATAGTATGAATCTGATTAAAGATGAAGTGATGTGAATCGACTGATTTAAATGAAGTATCAACGCAAAATGTATACAGCTATAACTGCTTATTGCTAAATGTTATCTACATTGATACTACACTTAACTTTGATCTAATAACAAGCCTTGAAACTTCCTGAATTGACGTGTATCAATCAGTACTATTTCAAGTTTTATTCTATTTACTTGTTATTTCAGTAGCCTTGCACAACACTTCACACGCTTTTAGGAAACGTGCACCTTCATATTTGAATGTCCAGTTCCTTGTGTAGAATGACTTCTCAACAAGAAGAGATAGTAGGGCAAGCTGGAGAGGTCTTCCCAATAGCTAATCTCTTGGATAATCCCCCGGAAAGAACTTCAACCACTCTGAATCAACGGGTGTTCAGTCAATTATGTGTTCAGTTTGGTATTGCTGAAGCGGACACTTTGCTTCCTGGGGTAAACGATACTGCTGACAGGCCACCTCTTGGTTTTATCGCAGTTAATCGTCAGATGTGCTCAAGTGGAGCTATTCCTCCCTTTAATGATTTTCTTCGACAGCTCCTCCTCCGATTAACTATCTCTCCTTTCCAGTTGCATCCCAATGGCTACGCCATCTTGATGGGACTGTGTGTACTGTTTAGGAGGACACTCGACCGTCTTTCGAGCTTTGAAGAGATTTTCTATTTGTGCACGTTTGTGAAGAATAAAGATCATCCTTCTATTGTACTTGTGAGGAGCGCCAGGAACCGTAAACTAATTGCTGATCTTCCTGACAGCGCCCATGGGTTTTTGAATCAATTTTTCTTTGTTCGTTGTCCCCCGGGATTCTACGCCATTTGGAGAGTAGGAAGTAAGCTTGTCTATCTCTGTTCTTTCCGTTCCTGAACTTTTCAAAATCCGAGTTGTTAAGTGCTAACTTCATTCTTTACTTTTACAGCACTTCCTCTTCTTTCTAAGGACTCCAGCCACAAGCCAACTTTTCAAAGGCTAAGCGTTGTTGCCGTCGAAGAGAGGAGTATCAAATATCTTTTGAAAGATGAATTTTTACATCAATTTGGCCTTTTACATTCTTCCCGATCCCTTCAGCTTCGCGATGCCCCCGCTTCTCAACCGGAAACATCTGATGCCCCAGCCCCCACAAAAGAACTTGCGTCGAAAGAACTTGTTGTAGAGGCTTCATTGATAAAATGCTCCGGTTCTGCTGAGGGTGCAGGGTTTTTGTAACGTATCGGGTTTTGCCCGCTCGAAAATCAACATCCGTACTTCACATTGTACTACAATGCCACAGATTCGACCGTTCAAATCCGATTCGCCGGAGCTATAACACAATTAAGTAAATAACACAGCGGAAGAAATGAATAATACATTGATATATAATATCTGATACAACAGAGTGATACAATGAATATCAATATACATCAGAGATGATACAACAAATATCAGAGATACAAGAAATAGCAGCGGAAAATAACAGCAAATGGAAGAGATCTCCAAATGATCTCTAAAAGAGAATGAATCCACAACTCCAAGATAAGCAACTTCGATGAATGAACTAGCTCCAGATAATCTACTAAACCTGAATATCGGAAAAGTAACCCAACTCTAGACTGCCCGTGTGGAAAATAGTGGGCACCCAGAGTTTAGGAAGGGAACAATAAACTCCGGATCAGTCATGGGACTGGTGTGAGCAACAAAAACAGTTTATCTTTAAAACAACAGCAAAAGAATTTTAAACATTGAAATCCGCAATGCTTTTGAAAAATGAAACTACCATAAGACCTCCCGCCACACACACAATGCAAACGCAGAATTGGAGGAGATTTCTTCTTATGATAGTCAAACATGCTTACTATGCAAAACATTGGATATTATCATTAGTGCATAGTGTAGAAACATTTCGAAAGTATAATATTAATCTTAGCCAACATACGACCAGTATCGTATGCCTACTATAGCTACTATGTTCAATAGCAGGTTACCGCCACATTCCATAGCAGGTTATACAACTAAAACCGTACAGGGTTCGTATTGTTTCTTTGGGTTTTCCAACAAATGGTCAGGCTAAGGAACTTCCTTCCGCCGCATGGGAACGCCTCTGGAGGGACGCCCCCGAGAGACAAACTGCTCTCTGCCAACAAGGCCGGGTTACCTCTGTAACAGGTAACTCACGAATATGCCACCTCCTGGTCCTTTGGGACCTTTATCCGAGCGCTCGATAACCAACATCACACATCATAAAGAAAGTGTATCCACATGAGTAAGTATCTGGGATCCATACCATGATACCACCCTTTTCCAGAAGGAAATGACATACCCTAAAGGGCGCGACCCTCATAACCTTGCCGCAACGATCCTGTTTCGACCATTTCCGGGTTGTGAGGCCCTGACGAAGTCTCGTCCACAAAGCTACGTTTTTCCAAAAAGCCACGCTTTGGGTCAACAGATGATCAACCTATGATCACAAAGATAAATGATCAAACAAAAGATCATATCACAAATGATCAAACATTGATCATCACACAGCAACACTCAGCATGCCACATTACCAAATTGGGATATATCGCTGATAAATTTCAACTACATAACCTCTGAGCTCGTACGTCTCAGAGAAGGGTGTTAAGCTAAGAGAATAATCTCCGCCACCAAACAGAAATGTATTTGAAAGAAATCGGCTTTATATCTCAAAGTGTAATGTCAGACATGTAACCATACAAGTCTGTTCCGGGTTCGAACAGAACCGAAGGCACTTCTTACGAAGCCCTTGCAAATCCGGGTATTCACGATCCCGTCCGGACTTCCCATCACAAAGGGTGATAAAATCTCTATATCGGGGCCATTCGATGCAGAGACATTCGACGAGTTGTCCTTTCGTTTTCGCAAATATCCGGTCTTCACCACCGGTCTTCAAATGCGATCCATATACGACGTACCAGTTATTCGGAATGGGTTATATGACACAAAGGTCCTCTCCCGGCTAAACCGAATAATGAGCGCAATACTTTAAAACATATGGATATTGGGATTTCAATTAAGTCACAACTTATTACCCAAAATCTTTCTTCAAATGGTTTAAACAAATTACCATTTTTAAATCTTTAAACAAAAAGATTCATTTTAAACAACTTTCAACGGTTTAACCAATTTTCCACATTTTTATCTTTTAAAACAAAAGATTCATTCACAGATTTTCCAAATCGATTTCCATTTCAATTTAACTCGTTAAATCTTTAAATCAAAGATTTAACTCATAGCTTTCAAAACAATTCCATTTCAAATGGTTTAACAAATCATCTTTTTAAATCTGTTAAAAATAAACAGGTTCAATTCATAGCTTTCAAAACATTTCAATTTTATTTTAAATTTGAAACCTTTCAACACAAATTGGAAATTCCCTTCTTATATGAAAGCTTTAATTATTTGAAACAAATAGTTTTCGTTTTAGAAAAAATCCAATTATATTTGCACGAGTTAAAGCCCTTGAATTATATTCACATTCCAAAATCAATACTCTTTAAAATAGTTTAACCCTTATATAACGGGTATAACATCTTAAATTTCTAGTTTCAAATCATAGAATTCAATTTCAAATATTGAATTCAAATTTAAATCAAATTATTTAAATTTAAAAACTCGATCAAGTTATTTAAAATAACTTTTATCTTTGAAATTCCATTTCAAAAGTTTTACTTTAAACCCAGATTCCAAATTTCAAAATCAATTGAAATTAAAATTTCAATTTCAAAACATCAAATTTAGATTATTTGTGATTTAACCGATTTCCTCGTGAAATCCATAATTGTGTGTGTAACAGTGCGGTCTAGGGTTTTTACACACAATAGTGCAACATCAATCATCACATATCAGAATACAAGATATGGTTGATAAGCGATATAAAATATAACGCTTATCTTTCACATACAGATCACATATGTAAAAATATCACAGATAAAGAAATTACAGATCACAACATAAATCAGGGTATATCACTAAGCATCGTACATCAGCGATATCAAACAATTCAACATTCAATAGAATTCAACATCCGTAGGTAGGAACAATTTAATTATCTGATTGATTTGAATCAGATTTATTTCTATGAATAAATTACTAATCCTGGTTAATTAATATTAATCAATTACAAATTATTTTGATTAATTATTCTTTAATCATTTATTAATAATCATCAATAATAATTTACTAACCCCTTAATTATTAATTGATCAATCTTTAATTATTAAATAATTAACTTTTAATTATTTAATTCACCATTCTATTAATTATCTTCAATTAATAAATTTACCCTTAATTAATTACCTTTTAATTAATTATCCTTAATTTTTAAATTAATTAGATTTAAATAAATAATTTATTGATCTTAGTTAATTTTAAATCCAATATAAATCAACTTAACTTTTAAGTTGACAAATTAAAACATTTAAATCTAATTGCTTAATTAAGTTTTATTTAAAACAACCCCTTTTATTTTCAAATATAAATTTAAAACAATTTAATTTAACTTAATTAACTTTTAAAAATAATTTATTCTTAAAACTTCAAATTAATCCCATGTTTAAAACAACTTAAATGCAAACTTTGTTTATTCTCAAATTAAGTTTGTACTGACTTTAAGTTACATTTTAAACTTTGATTTATTTTAAGGTTTAAAACTGCAACTTCTTATACCCGAGTTAGTCAGAGAAAAACTCGGGCCAAACATTAGTTTTCCCCGAGCAAAACTTCGGGCTACCCCAAACCATCAACTGCTCCGAGTTATTCGTTCGTTTTCTCGAGTTCTCCCCGATGCCAACTCTTCTTCCCCAAAGCCTCAAATCCCACTGATATTAACGTGCACGCGTGCACTTGCACGAGGCGCCGGAGCCTCGGCGATCGATGCCGCCTTCCTCCCCATGTCGACGATGGTCGACTCTTCCCCATCCATCACCCAGTTCGACGAACCTCGCCTGAAAAATCGAATTTGGTAATTCGATCAACACCCTCATCGCAACCTGGTCGAGAACAAACTTCACGTGCCGCCGCCAGAGTTCGCCTGAATCCTCGCGAACCTACCCAAATCATCGTCAACTATTCGAGCTTCAATCCCAATCCCTGCGGTGAAGTCCGATCTCCTTTTGACAGCGCAGTGGTCTCGAATGCAACATCATTCAAACAAGGTTCTAAAACCCTATCTTTATCTTGTCCCCAAAATTCTTACAATAAATAAATTCTTCAACATTTTTCTACGAATCCCCATCACCTAGGCTTCCCCCAGCCATGATCATAACCCATTATTTGCCGCCGATCGTCGGAAATCGACGAATTTGCCTTTACCGTTCAACTCGAGAGTTCTACCTCAAATCGATACTAAAAATCGTGATTTCTATTTTAAAATTCATAGATTTTAGATACGGATCTATTGATATAAATAAAACTTGAAATTAAAAACATCAAATTTCCAGATTTGAAAAGATTTTGCTGTAATCTCTTATTTTCTGGATATTTAGTAAATATAAATACCTGAAACCATTTTTACAATTAAGATTCTATTGACTTGAACACATTTTGTTTAAACAACCAAGCTTAAAAAGAATTATAGGATGAGATCTTAAATTTTGAACAGGTTTGATAGCCTGTAAGTTTGAACAGAGCCTTATAAGTATATATATATGTACACAGACATTCATACCCAATCCATTGCATATTCATACATACACACAAACATAATCACATCCATGCAATCACTCCACATCAAGTATCAATCATAAATATCAGGTTATAAATCAGACTAAGATATTCAGGGTTGTAGTTTACTCACTTGGTTTTGTTGAAGCAGAGAAGAACAACAGAGTTTGATATATCACTGGCTTGTGAAAATTTGCAATTGCTTTTTTTTTTCTTCCTTATTGAATGAACTTGAGTTTGAAAACAGAGAAGCCTTTACTTGAAGACTATTTTTGAAAACTTGAAACTGATTTCCCAATCTTCTTTGTTTTGAAACAGCCTTATGAAAAATGCAAACTGAAGTCTTTTGGTCTTTAATTCTCTTGATCTCTGATTTGAATTGTTTGTGTTTAATTTTGGATAGTATTGCTTTAGTTTCTTTTTCTTTTTCCAGTTTAGAATGGAACGAAACTGAAGTGGAGATTGATAAATATAAAACAGGTTACAGGGTGATATATTGGTATAGGGTATATAATATTGTTTGTACAAAGTTGATATATATATATTTTTTTTCCTCTGGTACAATTATACGCAGAGATTTTCTTGCTTGTAGGCTGAAGTAAACATTTTGGGTGCTGCATTTATTGTTAAGTACTTTGTGTTTCTCATTTTATTTACAGCAGATCAATTTGCTTTGTACTAGAGATATTTGGTAAGTGTACATATATGAATATTATTTTCCTTGTTCTCGGCTGAGATGATAATTCTTGTACATGCTTATGTCCTTCATGTATTTATATTATTATTTTTTTACTTAAATTTCGTATGTACTTGCTAAGTTTCTTTATTCTTTTTCAAGTGTACAAAACAGTTTTATACTTACTGTACAAGTATGAACATGCTTTCCCTTCTTCCTTATGTCCTACAGCCTAGCATTGTAATCAAGTATATCTAGTTTATTTACTTTACAATGTAACAATTCTTACTTTAAGATGTTGTTTAAATTTAGTTGTGTTTTACTTTATTTTGGCCTTGTTACTTTGAAACAAAAATGAATATTCATAATTAATATATACACACTTGTTTCATTTTAGTTATTGTTATAAATTATTAACTTATGTTAATATCATAATTTCTTATATTCAAATTTGTGACTATATAATTGATTTATACTTATATATATTTTATTTTATCTTTTGTTTCATTTATTCCATTTGTTCTATTATTTTAAATGAGATTCTATAATTATTTTACTTCATATCCATTGTCTTATATTTATTAGCTTAAGTATTTTGTATTTTCTTTTATTATTTTATTTTCATTTATTTTTCATTTGTTTATTTTATCACTTTTATATCGTATATATATATATTCACACATATATACAATATTTACAATTTTTAATCAAAAATGATTTATACCAAATATATTTGGATATCAGGGAAACTCGTAATCAATTAATCCATTTAAAAATAAATTTTTACAAATTTTTATTCAAAAATTCATTAAATTATTAATTTAAATAAATTTAAAATCTAGGGTCGTTACAGTTTTCCTGCAAGTTTAAGCCTCTCCCGGTTATCGAAGAAGAGGAACTCCCTCAACATCCCAGGAAGGTCGCCACGAAAGTTGATAAGGGGACAGAGAAGGAAAGTTCTGCCACAAAAAGCGCCGAGCATGCTGAAGAAGGCACTGCTGGTGTGACTCACTCAGCTTGGCATGATGGTGAAGACATCTTCGGGGAGTTAAGTGATTTTATGGTGACTTCTCAAGAGCTTTTTAAAGATGATACCATCGCTTCCAAACTTGTCTCTCCATCGGTTGAAGCAACATCCGTCTTGCGGCCACTTCCATCAACCCAAGAGTTGACCCCTATTGCAAAAAGCCAACATCACTCCTAAGCTGAAGAGTGGTTTGTAGCTTGATGCGCGTAGTTTGCACGCTACACACACTTAGGACTTTTAGCAGTTACTTGCACTTAACTTCCTTTTTCTGGAGATTTCTAAATTCTGTCTCTTTTTCATTTTCAGATTCTCCAATGGGACGAAGTAGCTCGTATTATGATGATTTTATGCGCTACGGAAAGCGTGACTTTTATGATTCCCAGCACTATCTCTCTGCCCCCAGGGAAACTGATGAGGAACGAGTGGCCAGGAAAGCTCGTGAGAGGCAGGCTTACGAGGAGCGATATGGAAGAAAAGATGACCTCCATGACTCCTCTCAAAGAGATGACGATTCTCATAAAAGAAAATCTCACGATGACAGGGGAAAGAGTCACATAACCGAGGATCCAAGCAAGCGGGCCAAACTTGACGACAAATCTTCATCTGAACTGCCCGCTACTTTTGTCTCTTTAAATATTCCTTCCCGCTCTCCTGCGCTCAAAAGAACTGATATTCAGTCAATCATCAGCATGCCTCCTTATCAGGTCGAGAAGCCTCCGACTGCACTTCAAAGCCGGTTTCCAAACTGGTGCTTGAAAGGAGTGTGTTTTGATTAGGATTTGGTACCGATCGACAAACAAGCCATGCTGCGAAATCTTGATGCTGTAAAGCTTGATATCGAAAGAATGTCCAGCTGGCAAAAACTGGTCGATGAACTCCAAAGAGTCAACCGTGCCAATCTTGAGGCTATGTTGACTATGGAAAATGATAAGTCTGAATGGCAGAAAATTCTTGATCAGCACGACGCAGAAATGAAGAGCATCGCCGATGATAACGAGAGACTTGAGGCTGAAGTTAAGAAACTTAAGGAGGACCTTGCTACCTCTTCCGCTTCCTATTCTCAAAAGGAAGAGGTTTTTCAAAAGCAAGTGAGAGATGCGCATGCTGCTCAGAGAGATGCCAAGATCAAACTTGAGGCGGAACAGCATGTTGTTGAAAAATACCGCAACGATACCGTCCAGTTGCGGGAAAAAGTCCGCTCCCAAGACTTGGAGATTACCATGTTAAAAGCTCAACTTTTAAAAGCCGAAAAGGAGCGTGATGAGGCCGTTGCTGGAAGAGCGGCTGCTGAAGAGTCGCACGAAACAACCAAGGCCAACATCAGCTCCACTCTTTTTGAGTTTTACGTTCTTAGCGTCTTAGCGAAAGGCAGTCTCTCTTTCTTGGGCCCGAAGTATGAGATCACATTGGCTGAAGTGTGGGAGGCAGTAATTGAAATGTATAAAGATGCTGGCTATGTGGAGGAGAACCTGGAGGCTTGTTATTTGGACGACGAGGGTCGTGCTGCCCTTGCTAGAGGGAAAGAACAGCTTGCCAGGGAGCGGGCCGAAGCAGTAGGAGGAGAGCATCTGGAGAAGGCGCCTTTAGCCGACCCCACTCGTCCTTCGGCTTCGGTCGACCCTGATACCATTGGCTCTAGCTCTCATTCTCCACCCCTTGCAAAATCCGAGATTGAAACTAAAACTGCTCACACTGAAGAAGAGGCCCAAGAAAGTACTGAAGCCCAGGATTATGAAATCGAAGTGATCAAACCAAGCTCTCCAGGTAACTTCAATTCCGATCTGGCTCAAGTGGACTGCTTGTTTGCTTCACCTGAGCTTGATGAACTTTTTGCCTATTACTTAAGCCTTGATGTGCCACCATCTCCTCTCTTTGCAGGAAATACTTATGTTTTTAACTTTTCTTCTTCTATAGCAAAAACAACAAGTGCTGTACCAGCTTCGCCTCCCCCAGTTGCTGCTCCTCTACCTCTTCAAGTTACTCCTCCTTCTGCTTCTCAACCGGGGTCGCAAGAAGAAAAAATAGAAGCTCTCCAAGACTTGGATGATCTGACCGCTTCGCAAGAGCAGAAGGCAGAAGATCTTGAGGAGGGCGAGAGGTCCCCGGAGAAATTTTATGCTGACGACACAAAGCTATCTGAACTTATTACTCCGGGCAGCGAATCTTCTTCAAAAAAGAAGGGGAAGTGTGGCATTTCAAAGAAAAAGAAAGACGCTCCTGCTGATGATGAGAAAGCAGAAGAAGACCCAGTTGCACCTCTTTATCCTTCTTCCGCGACTCATCCAAACCGGCCTGCGAAGTTAGTCATTAAACAAGGTGAAGGCTCCAAAGGCGGCGGGAGGAAGAAGAAATGAGTTTGGTTCTATCTTTCTTGTTTTGTTATTTTGCTTTTTGTCTAAAGACTTGTATCGACCGGGGATTGTGCGGGTACCGGCCCCCGCTTTTTTGAAACTTGCGCATGTGTAAACAATTTTATAGTATGGAATAAAATGACTATTTTTACTTGTACAATTTTTGTCTGTACTTGTGAATGCATTTATTCCTTGTTTTTTGCACAAGTTTCTTCATTTTCTTTGTATGATATTGCAATGAGCTAGTGGTATGCTGCTTCAATGTTATTTTCATTGATGTAGCTGTATTATATTGCCCCCATACCACAGCTTATTACAATCTTCTCCATTTTGAAAAGGCTTGTATTCTCGATTTGGAGAATAATTCTTCCGTTTTGAGGAAATATTATTCTGCTTTAGCGGAGTGTGCCTTGTATTGGAGAAGTTTTCTTCTTTTTCTTTTCTTTTTAGAAAGAATTAACACACTTCAACTCTCGGAGATAGCCACTTTTATTTATTATTTTTATTATTTTACGTGCTTCTTTAGAGGGCTTTGTTTAGCATTTCACCGTTGAGGGTAGGAATGTGCCTCCGAAGAGGGCTTGTGCCTCCGAAGAGGGCTTTTTTTGTTGTTACTCGGGAGAGGGCTTTTTTGTTGTGCCTCGGGAGAGGACTTGTGCCTCCGAAGAGGGCTCCTCCGAAGAGTTGTGCCTCCGAAGAGGGCTTGTGCCTCGTTAGAGGTCTTTTTCCTCGTTGGAGATCTTTTGCCTCCGAAGAGGGCTCCTCCGAAGAGTTGTGCCTCCGAAGAGGGCTTGTGCCTCGTTAGAGGTCTTTTTGCCTCTTTGGAGGTCTTTTGCCTCCGAAGAGGGCTCCTCCGAAGAGTTGTGCCTCCGAAGAGGGCTTGTGCCTCGTTAGAGGTCTTTTGCCTCGTTGGAGGTCTTTTGCCTCCGAAGAGGGCTCCTCCGAAGAGTTGTGCCTCCGAAGAGGGCGTGTGCCTCGTTAGAGGTCTTTTGCCTCCGAAGAGGGCTCCTCCGAAGAGTTGTGCCTCCGAAGAGGGCTTATGCCTCATTAGAGGTCTTTTTCCTCGTTGGAGGTCTTTTGCCTCCGAAGAGGGCTCCTCCGAAGAGTTGTGCCTCCGAAGAGGGCTTGTGCCTCGTTAGAGGGCTTTTGCCTAAAAGTTACTTTCTCACAGTCAAATGGACCCACGGAGCAGACGCAAGTTACCCGATTGGATGCTCGTTTGTTCGAACGATCGCAATCAAATAACAAGGGGCTGGAACCTTCTATCTTGGGAAGGTGCCCCCTTGGGTGGTCCCACCAACATTCTTGGGTGAGAGAAGCATTTTGATTTGGGCATGCCTCGTTAGAGGGCTTTTGCCTCGTTGGGGGTCTTTGTTTGTGTGCCTCCGAAGAGGGCTTTTGGTTTGCCAGGAAGTTTGCACCTTCAGTTAAGTGGGTCCACGGGGCAGACGCAATCTACCCGATTGGATGTTCGTTTGCACAAACGATCACAATCAAGTAACAAGGGCCTGGAACCTTCTATCTTGGGAAGGTGCCCCCTTGGGTGGTCCCACCAACATTCTTGGGTGAGAGACAAGATTCCATTTTGGCTGTTTTTGTATGCTTGTCCTTGTCTTTTCATCAACTGCCGCTTAGCGATTCCTCGTTATCATTCTCAAATACATGTTCCTTTCTTTGGTAAGCTGTTTGATTTTTCCAGGGAAGTGTACTTCATGGTTGAGTGAATCCACGGGCAGACGCAAGCCACTTAACCGGATGTCTTTTTGCATAAACGATCACCGTCAGTTAGCAAGGGCCTGGTGCCTTCCTTTGGGAAGGTGCCCCTTTGGTGGAATCATCAGCCGTTTGTGTGAAGTCCTTCTTGTGTAGGAATTAAGCCTGTAATTTTTGTGGCTTGACATTTGTTTGTTGAGTGATTTATGGGAATCGCTTGGGTTTGTGATGTGTTGAATAAGTAAACTTTGCTTTGTTTTCATGCATTATTAAATCGACATTTTAGCAGCATATTTAAGATATTTGCATATTGAAATGATACAGGCATTTTAAAGCAGTAAAAGACACAAGATTTATGGTGGTTCAGCTAAGAATTGGGCCTACGTCCACTTTATAGTTCTTATTGCTGAGTCACACTGATTTTACAATGGCTTACAATACAAGAATGATTCATCCAGATTTATTTTACAAATCTAAGCATAGCTTTTAAGTAAAATATGGACGCAAGTGATTGCTATTCCAGGCTCTCGGGATTGGATCTCCTTTGACAGTTGTGAGTTTGAAAGTGCCATCAAGAAGTTTTTTGCCTATAACAAACGGCCCTTCCTAGTTTGGCCCAAACACTCCTGTTGCTGTCATGATCCTTTTCAAGACTAGATCCCCAATTTCAAAGTTGCGTTGACGAACTTTAGAATTGAAGTGCCTGGCTATCCTTTGCTGTTGGGCTACAACTCTTAGTTCAGCTTCTTTCCTTCTTTCATCAAGCAAGTCAAGTGCTTCAAGTTGCAGCTTTTCATTTTCAGCTTGGTTGAAATGAATTCTCCTGTGTGAGGGGACCTCTATTTCCACTGGAATCATTGCTTCCGATCCATATGCTAATGAGAATGGAGTGTGCCCAGTCGCAGTTTTGTGGGTAGTCCTATATGCCCATAGTACTAGTGGCAGCTTGTCAATCCAACCACCTTTTGCCTTTTCCAGTTGCTTTTTGATGGTTTATTTGATGATTTTGTTCACTGCTTCCACTTGCCCGTTTGCCTGCGGATGAGCCACTACTGAGAATCTTTTTCGGATCTTGAATCGCCTGCAAAATTCCTGGAATTCTTCGCTTTCGAATTGGGTACCATTGTCTGTTATTATCTTCTGAGGCACACCATACCTGCAAATGATATTTTTAGTCACAAAATTTATCATCTTTTTAGAGGTAATAGTAGCCAATGGTTCAGCTTCAGCCCATTTAGTGAAATAATCAACAGCAACAATGGCATATTTAATTTTGGATCGGGCAATCGGCATAGGCCCAATGAGATCTATTCCCCAAATGGTGAATGGCCATGGACTGACCATCTGTGTTAGCACGGTGGAATGTGCTCTTGGGATTTTTGCAAATCTCTGGCATCTGTCACACTTTTGGGAATAGCTAGCAGCATCTCGGTTAATATCCGGCCAAAAATACCCATAACGGAGAACTTTCTTTGCAAGAGTTTGGCCACCTGAATGATCCCCACATTCTCCTCCGTGCACTTCAGCTAAAATTGTCTTATCCTCTTCTTTGGTTACACATCGAAGTAATGGCATCGAGAATCCTCGTCTGTACAAATGGTCGCCTTGAATTACATATCTCGGGGCTTTTCTTAACAGCTTCTGGCGTTCTTTTGAGTTTTCTGGCAAGGAACCGTTGAGTAGATATTCCTTGATCGGGGTCATCCATGAATCATGTTCTTGAGATACAGCCATGATCCAGTCAATATCCATCTCATCACTCGGAGCTGTCAAGACTTCTACAGAGACCAATCCCAATAATTGTGCTTTGCCAGAGCTTGAGTATTTCGCGAGAGAATCTGCCTTCATGTTCTCTTCCCAGGGTATATGGTTTATGGTATAATGATCAAAAGCATCGAGAAGCTCCCAGGCCTTTGACAAGTAAGCAGGCAGATTTCCTCCTTTAGTCTGAAAATCTTTCTTGACTTGGCATACAATAAGCTGGGAATCACTGAAAATCTGCAATACTTTGATGTTCAGTTCTTTAGTAATCTTCAAGCCGACAATAAGAGCTTCGTATTCAGCTTCATTATTTATCGAAGGGAATTCTAATCTCAATGCATAACACAATGACCGCCCTTCGGGGGTTTCAAGCACAACCCCAGCTCCGGAAGTAGTCATTTCTTGCACCATCAACATATAATTTCCATCGGATCGGAATGTCATCAGTTACCTCTTCCTTACTGCCACCTTTATCTGTGCATTTTGCAATGAAATCTGCTAAAGCTTGTCCATTGATTGCTCTTTGGGGATGGTAGGTGATATCGTATTGACTGAGTTCAATATTCCACTTCAGAAGATGACCCGAAGTTTCAAGGCGAAATAGGACTTGCTTTAAAGGTTGATCAGTGAGGACTTTAATAGGATGAGCCTGGAAGTATGGCCTCAACTTTCTGGATGCGATCAATAGACAATAAGCGAGCTTTTCTAACTTCGAATAATTCATCTCTGCCCCCAGTGAATCTTTTGCTGATGTAATAAACCGGACGCTGGACTTTTGCGTCTTCTCGTACCAACTCTGCACTAAGAGCATGAGATGAAACTGCTAAGTATATGAATAGATCTTCACCATTGTTGGGCTTATAAAGTACTAGAGGCGTTTCCATATGATGAATCAGCTCATCAAAAGCTTTTTGACACTCAGGAGTCCATTCGAAATTCTTCTTCCCTTTCTTCAGAGCATCAAAGAAGGGAATGCATTTATCTGTGGCTTTGGAAATAAATCGAATCAAAGCAGTGACTTTCCCGTTGAGGCTTTGCAATTCCTTCTTTGTTCTAGGGGGTTTGACTTCTCTTAAGGCAGTAATCTGAGCAGGATTAGCTTCAATGCCCCTAGCACTTACAATGAAACCTAAGAATTTTCCGTACTCAACCCCGAATGAACATTTCAGAGGATTCAGCTTCATCCCATACTTTCGGAGGATCGTGAACATTTCTGCCAGATGGTCCATGTGGTCTACTGCCTTCTTTGATTTCACTAACATATCATCAACGTACACTTCCATAGTCTTGCCAATTTGAGGCTTGAACATGGCATTAACGAGTCTCTGATAAGTTGCTCCCGCGTTCTTTAGTCCAAAGGGTATGACTTTATAGCAGTAAAGACCAATATCAGTGATGAAGCTCGTGTCCTCCTGATCCGGCTCATGCATCATGATTTGATTGTATCCTGAGTAAGCATCCATAAAAGACAATAATTCGTGCCCGGCTATTCCATCAACCAACTGGTCAATCCTGGGTAACGGGAAACAATCCTTGGGGCATGCTTTGTTCAAGTATGAAAAGTCAATGCATACTCTCCACTTTCCATTTTCTTTTTTGACCAACACCGGGTTAGGAACCCAATTTGGATAAGTGGATTCTCTGATGAAGCCATTCTCCATGAGCTGATCTACTTCTTCTTTCAATGCTGTTGACCTTTCAGGACCCTGGGTTCTTCTTTTTTGCTTTATGCGCGTGAATTTTGGATTAATATTTAAGGCATGTACTGCGATTTCTGGAGATATTCCACACATGTCAGCATGACTCCAAGCGAATACATCCAAGTTTGCTTTCAAGAATGATATTAGCATATTCTGAACTGTCGCACCGAGTTGTGAACCCACATTTAACACCTTGTTTGGATCTTTCTGGTCAACAGGTATTGGCACCGTTACTTCTATCGGCACCACTCTATTCTCTCCTGCACTGGTTTTTCTGGGATCAATTTCCTTTCGCGCACCGCTATGCTCACCAGTGTAGGGTCCACCCCGTAATTGCTATAAGGTGGGTTCTTTGATGCGGAGCGGAGCTGCCGCACCCTTTCCCATCTCTCTCTTCTTCGCCTCCCACAACTCTATAAGATAACATTCCCGTCCAGCATTCTGGTCCCCTTCCAAAACAACAACGCCGTTATCAGTTGGGAATTTCATAGTTAGGCACCACGGGGCGAGAATAGCTTTGAATGCAGCAAGCGTTGGTCGTCCCAAGAAGGTGTTATAAGCAGAAAATTCATCAACAATAACAAAAGTTTGCTTACGGACCACTTTTCTTTCCCCTTCACCAAGTTCTACAAATAAGTCGACAGTTCCGATGGGCTGTTTTGGTTCCCCAGTGAACCCAACAATTTTTTGCGAAGAAGCTTGAACATCAGCCATCGGAATTTTCATTTGATCAAATGTCTTTTTGAAGAGGATATTACAAGAAGCGCCACAATCAACAAGCACTCTTCTCACAATAGCTGGTCCGATACCGGCGGTTATTACCAAAGGATCCATAGTGGGAGCCTCAATTCCCACAGAATCTCTAACTCTGAATATGATATCATCGTGACAAGTCCTTTGATGTTTTGAAGACACAGCATCTTCCAAGACAAAAACAGTTTCTTCTTTCGGGGCATGTCTCAAAGCATGTGCATACCTCTCCATCTCTCCCCAACTTCTGCCTGCTGGGTGAGGACTCCCTGTGATTACATTAATAACAGGCCTTTTAGATTCCTATACCATAGCCTTTTCACCTGAGCCAGATTGATGAGCAGGAAGTTGCTGCCCTTGAGTAGATGAGGCCGGATCACCTCTGTTTCTCTTGACATACTGTTGCAGTTTATTCTCTCTCAACAGTTCTTCAATCAAGTTCTTTAGATGGCGATATTCGTTGGTGTCATGGCCAGGTTGGTTGTGGAATCGACAGAACCTTCCATTAGGCACAAAATTCTTCCCGAGCTTAATCTTAGGTGGCTCAGGGTACTTGATGGCATCCTTGGTTGCGAAGAAGATGTTCTCTGGAGTCTCTGTCAAAGGAGTAAAATCCGAAAAACGGCGAGGTTTCTTCATATCTTTCTGCCTTTTCCCACCGTTATTTTCCCTCTTCTGACCACCGGACTCTTTCTTATTAGAAGCTTCAGCCACATTGTTGTTTGCAATTTCAGCCACAACTACCTTTGCTGGTGCATGAAGATTCTCCAGACGCATAAACTCATCAGCCTTCTTATAAAACTTCTCAAGTGAATTTGGTTCCTTTATCTTCAACCATTTTCCGAATTCACTTGTTTTATCGATGGCTCGCATCAAGTAAGTTAGAATCATTCGAGGCTCAGCATTATCCACTTCGGCCAAAGCTATATTGAAGCGGTTCAAGAAAGATTTAATAGATTCTTCGGGAGCTTGTTCGAGGCTGGACAGTGACATGATGTCCTTGGCCTTTGAAGCATACAACTTGAACTGATCCTTGAATTTACGAGTTAAGTCAGAGAATTGATCCACATATCGGACTGGTAGCTTTGTAAACCAAAGTAGAGCCACTCCCTCCAAATAGACAGGAAAATACCTGCATTTAATTTCATCTGTTGCCTTGGCACCTGTCATATGCCAGTCGTATTTGTACAAGAACTGATTTGGGTCGCTTGTCCCCCGATAGGCTGGGATAGTAGGGAGAACAAATTTCTTTAGAAATTCAGCTTTTAGAATTCTTTCGGTAAACAGAGTCTTGCTTGGAGCAAACCCCTAGTCATTTTCATCTTCATCCATTTGCATACTTTCTTTCATAATTTGGCGAACCATTCCTGATAGGTATTCCTCATCGTTCAGAGGCCTTGCCGGGCAGACATCAGCCACTTTTTTGGAAGTTTGCTTGAACAAAGGTTCGCGAAGAGGTGGTTGCGGCCTTGAACCTCCAGCTTGGGGAGGTGCCCCTTCGGCGGTGCCAGCTGCCCTTGGAGGAATACTTTTCTCTTGGGAGTCATGAGCATCTTCAGCAAAGGTTGGTTCATTATTTTCTAGTTGTTGGTTTGCCCCAAGCAAAGCGTTTAACCTGTCCATCATCAAAGCATTTTGAGCTTCCATTTGTTGGTATAACCCAAACACAACATCATCAAGTTCGGCCCTTGTGACTCCAACAGTAGGAGTCGCCTGATTTGGCGCTGGAGAAGAAGCAGCCCTGTCATAAGCATCTCCGGATCTAGTGGATCTACTCTTTCTTCCAGGAGCCATGATTTCAGATAGACTTCTGGTTTTTAAGGAGAGCCTCTCAACAAATCTTTGCGAAGCAATGGTGAGAACACACCTGAGTTCGATGTTCTCAGTGAAAGCACCAAAAATGTTAACGTAAAAGTCGAACGCTAACACCCCGGTGTGAGTATTAGTAAAGTGAAAGCACCACCCGTTGGTACGGGAACTAAAAAATAAGCAGAGAATAGCAGAAAAGTAAAAAGACAGCAGTTTTATAGTGGTTCGGCTCAAAATCAAGCATACGTCCACTTTATCTTCTTTATCACAGGTTCGATTACAAGTTTTACAAGAATTCTTTCGATTATTCAACAATCGATACAAGTAATCAACACTTCAATGCAAAAGAGATTATGGAATCCATCTTCGATGTAGATGATCTTCTCTTTAGGTAGTTTGAGATGTTCTCGGTAGTAGAGGTGTTGAATGCAGCAGAGTTTCGGCGCTTCAAAGTTTGGAAAAAGTCCCCTTTGAATATGGAGTAGGCGGGGTATTTATAGGGAAAATCTGGAGGTAGGTCGTAGGTCGCGAGCGACTTAAGGGTCATCCCAAGTTAGCTTAAGTCGTTGGCAACTTAGTGGAGACATTCTGGGTGAGATACTGAGTGTAAGCGACCTAATATTGTAAATACAAAAGTTATCTCGGTCGGATTAGGTCGTGAGTGACCTAATAGAAGAGGCAGGTCGTGTGGCTTTACTTCGGGGCATGTTAAGTCATTCCCTTCTCCTGAATCGCTAGGTCGCTAACTCGTTAGGTCGCTAACTCGTTAGGTCACAGGGGATCTTCTGGTGTTAGGTCGCTAGCTTGCTTATCTTATTACGTCGCTAGCTTGTTGATCGCTGAGCCAGTGGGTGTCTTAGCTCACTAAGTCGTTAGGTCGCTGAAGCCTTGAGTTGCTTAGGTCGCTTGAGTCCTTTAGGTCGGTAAGTCGTACACCGCTGAGTGCTAGGTCATTGAAAAAGTAGTGTTAACAATGAGCAGAAGAGGAGGTTGGCATCCATACAACTTCAGGGAGCCGCTTTGTTTTGGTGGAACAGTGTGACGGCCGGGGTGGACGAGGAAACTTTGTCATGGGAAGATTTTAAGGGAAGGTTCCAGGAGAGGTTTATGTCTGCAATGGCACAGTCTGCTATGATCAGAAAGTTTGCTGAGTTAGAGCTGGAAAGATGTCTATTATGGAGTATGCCAGAAAGTTTGAGAAGTTGGCCAGATATGGTTATGTTCAGTGGATATAGTAATGAAGAGGAATGCGAAGTTAATTAGGGGGTTGAAGCCTGAGTTAGCAAGGGCTATATTACCTCATATTAGAGATCCTTCCGACTTTGTAGTGGAGATGGCCTTAAGGTATAAGGAGATTCTTGATTCTCTAAAGAAGAGTAAGGCTAAAGAAGTCCAGGTTGGGCAGAATCAGAAGAGGAAGCCATTTCCTAAGAAAGGTGCTCTGAAGGGTGTAGCAGCTAAGAAAGGGAAGTCTGAGATTGTTTGCTTTAAGTGGGACAAGAAGGGGAATTTTGCTAATGAGTGTCGTGCTGGAAAAGCTAAGGAAGTGGCAGGAAAGAAGAATGTCAGGTGCTTCAACTGCGACCAGATTGGCCATTATAAGAGCCAGTGCAAGGAGCCCGCTAAGGAAGGGAAGGCAATGTGTATGCATTGGAGCCTACTGCTTCTAAGCCAATAGCTCAGTAAAAAGGAAAGACAGTCTTGGGAGGTACACTTCAGATTCATGGTATGTCTGTTAGCATTCTATTTGTTACTGGTGCATCACATTCTTTTATATCTAGATGTTTGATAGATAAGCTTAACCTAAAACCCACATATTTAGTTACTTCCTTACGGGTTGCGAATCCAATAGGAAGGTATGAAACTCTAGGGTTGAGATGTGACCAGTTATAGTTTGACCTGTTAGGGCATACATTTGTTTGCAGTTTGCATGTGTTTGATTTTGTGGGGTTCGGGATTATTCTTGGGATGGATTGGTTAAGTGAGTATGATGCTAGGAAATTTTGCCAGGATAGGAAAATATCGCTTAGGCACCCTAGCTGTTGTGATCGGATAGTTTATACCGTAGAAGGTTCTTACGGTGAGATGTATGCCTTGATGGGTGCTATGGTATTGGATGATGAGTTGAGTCGAGATTTCGTAATTAGAGAATTCACGGATGTTTTTGAGCCTGTAGTTGGATTGCCTCCTAAACGAGCCATTGAGTTTCAGATAGATTTGGTTCCAAGAGCAGAACCAGTAAGTAAGCCGCCGAGCAGGATGACCCCTACAGAGATGAGGGAGTTGAAGGTGCAGTTAGTGGATTTGGAAGGCAAGAGTTTTATCAAGCCAAGTAGTTGTTCGCCTTGGGGAGCAGTCATAGTGTTTGCTAAGAAGCCAGACGGACCGTTGAGGCTATGTATCGATTATTGTAAGTTGAATGAGAGGAAAATAAAAATCGATATCCATTACCGAGGATTAACGATTTGTTCGGCCAGTTGAGTGGAGCCAAGGTATTCTCGCAGTTGGATTTGGCGACAGGTTTCCATCAGCTCAGAGTAGCATAGGATAGTATACCTTTGATGGCGTTTAGGACCAAATATGGGTCGTACGAATGGTTAGTTATGTCATTCGGACTGACTAATGCACCAGCTTTCTTTGTGGATTTGATGAACTGAGTTTTCTGAGAGCACTTGGATAGGTTCATACTGGTTTTCAAAGATGATATCTTGATATACTCTAAGGATGAAAGAGAGCATGAAGTTCATCTTAGAGTGGTGCTTGAGACGCTGGGGCAGCATCAACGGAGGGCGAAGTTTTTGAAGTGTCATTTCTGGAAGAAGGAAGTGAAGTTTCTTGGTCATGTAGTCTCAGAGGAAGGGTTGTTAGTAGATCCGACTAAGATTGAAGTAGTGAATAGTTGGAAGAGACCCGAGACAGTGACAGAGATAAAGAGTTTCCTTGGGTTGGCTAGGTATTATCGGAGGTTCATTAAGGATTTTTCAAGGATAGCGGCACCGATGAGCAAGCTAATGAGAAAGGATGTGAAGTTTGTGTGGACCGATAAGTGTGAGGAAGCATTCTAGAGTTTAAAACACTTATTGACCCATGCACCTGTGTTGGTTGTTCCGGAAGGGAATCAGGATTTGGTGGTTTATACTGATGCGTGTGGATCAGGATTAGGAGCTGTGCGGATGCAGAGAGGTAAAGTGATTGCCTATGCTTCTAGATAGCTCAGACCACATGAGGTCAGGTATTCGACGCATGACTTAGAGTTGGCTGCATTTATTTTTGCTTTGAAGGTGTGGAGACATTACCTTTTGGGAGAGAGGTTTGAGTTATATACAGATCATAAGTCATTGAAATATTTTTTCTCTTAGAAGGAGTTGAACATAAGACATAAGAAGTGGTTAAAATTTATCACTGCTTATGATTTGGGATTGAGTACACACCGGGGAAAGTCAACAAGGTTGCAGATGCACTTAGCGGGAAACATCAGAATGTTGTGCTAGTAATGATCGCTGAATGGAAAGAGCTAGAAGCATTAGTAGATTGTAGGGTGCAGTGAAGTTCCAGGGTTGGGTCTAGTGGAGATACGGTTGTATTATCTGGTTTGGAAGTTCGACCAGTGATGATCGAGTGGATTGCTTCTAAACAGGAAGAAGATCCAGTATTAGCTAAATGGATCAGGAAGCTAAAAGATGGAACCAAAAGCGATGACTTGAAAGATTTCAGTCTTGACCAGAATGAGAGGTTGAGAAAGAAAGGAAAATTATATGTTCCGATTATAGGAAACATAAGGAAAGAAGTCTTAGAAGAATGTCATCGTTTGAAGTTCTCTATTCATCTGGGAGGTACTAAGCTGTATCAGGATATGAAGAGGAGTTTCTTCTAAGAAGGAATGAAGCGGGATATTGGTTTATGGGTAAAGCAGTGTATGATCTGCCAGTAGGAAAAGGCCGAACACCATAAGCCAAGTGGGTTGCTTCAACCATTAGATATTTCGGTATGGAAATGGGATTCTGTTTCTATGGATTTTATTAACGGGTTGCCAAGGTCGAACATAGGAAATGATAGTATATGGATCATAGTGGATAGATTGACCAAGAGTGCCCATTTCATTCCAGTTAAATCAACCAGAATGGCACCTATCTTAGCAAAGTTGTTTATGAAGAATGTGGTTAGATTGCACAGAATTCGTAGTAGCATAGTTAGTGATAGAGATTCCTTATTCACTAGCGAGTTCTGGAAGAGTCTGCAGGAAGTTTGGGGAACTAAGCTCAAGATGAGTACCGCTTACCATCCGCAGAAAGATGGGTAAACAGAGAGAGTTAACAAAATCTTGCAGGATTTGTTAAGAGCTTGTGTTCTAGATTTCGGGGGAATCATGGGAAGACCATCTACATTTAGTCGAGTTTTCGTATAACAATAGTTATCAGACTTGTATTGGGATGACACCATTTGAAGCTTTGTATAGAAGGCCATGCCAATCTTCCGTATGTTGGTTAGAGATCGGGGATAGGTTGGTTCTTGGTCCAGATTTGGTCAGGGAAGCTGCAGAAAATATTGAATTCATTCGAGCTAGAATAAAGGAGGCTCGGTCTAGGGAGAAGAGTTATGCGGATAAGAGACAGAAAGATTTAGAGTTCTCAGTTGGAGACCAGGTTTTCGTCAAAGTAACACCGATGAAAGGTGTGATTAGGTTTGGAAAATCAAGGAAGTTAGCACCGAGATTCGTTGGACTTTTTCCAATTTTTGAGAAGATTAGGAAGCTCGCATATAAAATTGAGTTACCGAGCAGTTTGGCAGGAGTCCACGATGTTTTTTGTGTTTCTCATCTCATAAAATGTGTTAGAGACCCGGAGACTACTATTGCACCGACTGTGCTAGATGACTTAGTAGTAGAACCGGATTTGACTATAGCAAGGAAGCCTATTATATTGTTACGAGAGATGAGAAGAGGCTTAGAACCAAGACGGTCAAATTAGTCAAAGTCTAGTGGAGCGACGATGACATGGACTGTACTTAGGAGATTGAGAGCAGGATTAGAGATACTTATCCTGACTTATTTGATGGCATGTTTTACCTTCTTGTTTGATTTGTTTTGTATCTTATCATAGTTTCGATGACAAAATTCTTTAAGGAGTGGAGACTGTAACAACCCAGATTTTTGGTAACATTATTTAGGATATTTAATTAGCTAAATTAAATAAAATAATGTGTTGATTAAGGGATTGAGATTTGATTTAATCAAGGAGTAGTTGTGCCATTTAAACATTAAATTGAGATAAGAGTTTAATTGAAATAGAGGAGGGGTAAAAGAGGAAAGAGGCCACTCTTATACCCTAAACCCTTAGTCGTGTACCCCCTACACGTCATTTACATATATCAAAAAAAATTATAAACCAATGTCTACCACCATTAACAAGGAAAAGAGGAAGAAGATAGAGAAAAGCTAAGGAAGAAGCTAATTCAAATCAAATCCATTTGCATCTCAATCTCTTTAGTCTCTAAAGCTAAGGTGAATAATGTTTACATCTCAAATTTTTATTATTTTCGGTTTTAATATGAATTCAGAATATTTTTCATTGATTTGCCATGTTTTTTAATGATGGAATGATTATATATACTTGTTGATAAATTATGGTTGTTCATATAGAATTTATGATATGTTTTAATGTGAAAACCCTATAAAATGACATCCAAATGCCTTGTGAATTTTTATGAAGATCATAAATGAAATTTTAGAGATGGGTTTCAATTTTCAGAATTTTATGAATAATTATGAAATTTATATGAATTTTCTAGTTAAGAAAATGTTGATTTGGGTTAATAATTATTTACGGTTAAATAATAAAAGATCCGGGTCTGAAATTTTTATATGTTGGAAAACATATTAAAATAGATTTTCTGAAATTTTTATAGATTTTTCCTAAGTGTTTTAATGTTTATATAAAATTATTTAATGTATGGGACTTAAATGTTTTCTATAATTAAGGAAGAAAAAGGATCTTTTGTAAAATAATTTAAATTGTTAAATCTAGATATTCGGTAGCACTTTTAAAAATTGGAGTACATTTTATTGGTAAAGAAAGAGGCAACCAATCAAAATTAGACACGTGAAGTAGGTTAGGTGAAAAGAACTATTTTCTACATTTTTTCACTGTTTTGACACCATCGACACCAGATTCCACCTCCTCATCTTCGCTTCCGACACAGTTGTAAGCAATGTACATGGTATCAGGGAACTGGTACGTAGTGAATTGGATGTAGGCGGAAGGTATGGAGTCGAAGCCAGGGGTTCCGAAGGGGTTGAGGCATTACTTTGCTTTTAAATTAAAAATGCGCCTGCTTTCTTTTGCCAAAATGGCTTTCGAGTGAGTAGCTTTCGACTAGTTAGCTTTCGACTGGGTTTAATGGATTTAAATGAATGGTTTCGATTGGGTTGTGCTTTTATTTTAAATGTGTGCTTTCGACAAAATCGAAGCCTTATTACTGCCACTTTCTACCTTTCGACCCAGATGGTTTTGAAAGGGTTGTTTTGTTTTCTAAATAACCTGGCCACCTCTCCAATGCTTTCGAAGAGATGGTTTCGACGCCATCACTTTATTACTTAGGGAGTGGTTTCGAAATAGTTGCTTTCGACTTAAATGTTTTTTTGACCCTTTTTCTATGGTTGAAGTAAAACCCAAATGATTTCGAAAGATATAGTTTTAAATGGTTTCGAAACAAATGCTTCCGACTTTACTGGGTTTCTGATCCTTTTGCTCTACTTGAAGGCGTAATCCAAATGGTTTCGACTGAGATGTTTTTAAAGCTTTCGAAGGAGTAAATTTTCAAATGGTTTCGCAAGGTTTTCACATGTTTTAAATCGAACCCAAAGTGCTTTCGAAAGGATTGAGTTTGACTGTTTCGAAAGGTTTTTAATGAATGGTTTTGAAAGGGGTGGTTCCCCAAGGTTTCAAAAGGATTGAAAGGAATGGTTTTTCCAATGTTTTCGAAAGGCGGTATTTAAAGGTTTTAAAGGAGGATGTCTAATGTTTTGAAGATTTTGGAGAAAAAAAAGAAAAGGTTTTTCCAATGTTTTCGAAAGGCAATATATAAAAGGTTTTAAAGGAGGATGTTTGATATTTTGAAGCTTTCGGATAAAATAAAAGAAAGGTTTTTCTACTATTCTCGTAAGGCTTTCAGTGGTTTTGAAAGGGTCACTTTCAATGGTTTCGAAGGGGTTACCTTCAAGGATTTTGAAATGGTTGTTTGAAGGTTTTAAACAAAGGTTTCGAAGGTATTAATTAGGCAATATAGCCTAAGTATTTTCAAGTTAAAATGGGTTTTAACTTATTTTGGAAGGATAGCTAACCCTTATTAAATCTCATCAACATTATTTTGAGTAAAGTATATATACCACGGCAAAATAGCTTAGAGTAAAAGCTATGAATATATTTTTCTTGTATAAGTATGATTTAAAAGGTTAAATCATTTTGAAAAAGTTTTCAAGGAAAAAGATAAAGGGTAGTTAACCCTAAGAAAATGATTCCGATAGTAAGTCCATTTTGATCTGGATAGTTAGTCCAGTTTGCAGGCAGTCGGTCCAGTTTTATGGACAGATAGTCCATTTGTTAGCATAATGGACCTTGCTATCATGTTGTGGATAGATAGTTCACTTACTACCTGTTTTATGGACAAATAGTCCATTTATTAGCATAAAGGATATTGCTATTTTGATATGATTGGTTTGATTAACCAGTTTGGTTGTAGGAAAGGATTTGCAAAATACATGTTTTAAAGAGGATATTAGTGAGGGGAAACTCGTTCCGCTAAGCGGCGTGGTTTCACTTAATATCAGTAAACCGGGATGTAACAAAATTATTCACACCAGGCTTTATGTCTGACTCGATGTTTTTGTTTCCACTAAACTCTTGGGTGCTCAAAAATTGATTTAAGTAGGCTGAGGGTTAAGGTTTTCAGGTTTTAGAAATTTTGGCCAATAAAGCTTTTGGAGACGAGCAGGTGGCTGACGGATAGATAATTAGGGGTTCAAATTGTTTTGTTTATTTCTGCTGTATATTAAGTCAGATATGACTATATTGCTTTAATCCACCAAGGGGGCATCGTCATATGTCGCTCTTGGCATATTTTGTAATGATTATAATTAATCTTTACTTAAGAAACGATATGGTATTATGTAATTTGTATATCAATTTGTTGATATTATGGATACCATTATCATTACTGTATTTTGTCACCAGAAGTTAATACTATGGATGACTGCAACATCTGTAGCGCATAGCTTTTCCTCTAGATACGGGATGTTACAATAACAAATGTAAAATGGTAACATCCTATCCTACCCTAGCACGTTGGACACTATACTAATGTATACTTTCTAATATCATAAGTGGAAGTAAAAGCAATAAACAAAATGTCTTACTAAGTAATGAGCTCCGGATAAGCTGTCCTCATATGCTTCTCAGTCTCCCAAGTGCAATCGCCTTTGTCTTTACTCCACTAAACCTTCACCAACTTCACTGTTTTTCTCCTAAGTTACTTCATATCATGTCTAGTTATACAAATATGCTTATGAGGTCATGAAGCTTCTAGTTCAATCTCAATATCATGTAGGTGATCTGGTGCGATAATCATGTACAAATTTTTACAAGTGAAATGTGGAACACTTTGTGCACTATAGCCATTCTTTGAGGTAAGTCGACTCTATAAGCAAGGTTCCTAATCCTCTCTAGTATTAGAAAAGGACTTAAAAATTTCGATGCCAATTTTCCTGTACCATGGAATTGCATTACATTCTTCAATGGAGAGACCTTGACAAATATCATATCACCGACAGCTCTAAATCTCTTTGTCTTCTACCAAGTAGCTCTTCTGTCTGTCTTGAGAAGCTTTCATCCATTTTCGGATGATCTCAATCCCCTCTGAAGTTTCTCTAATCATGTCTTGCTTAAGTATTAGCTTCTAGCCTACTTCCCACCAACACAGAGGAGCATTGCACGGTCGGCCATATAATGCTTCGAATGGTGCCATATCGATGTTGGACTGATAACTGTTGTTGTATGTGAATTCAACAAAATGTAAATGATTATCCAACATGACTTCAAAGTCGAGTATACAAGCTCACAAGAGATATTCTAAGATACAACACACTCTCTCGGTTTGGCTGTCAGTTTGAGGATAATAAGCTATACTCAGATGCAGCTCTATCCCTATTGCCTCTATGAACTCTTCCAAAACTCTCTAGTGAACAATAGATCTTGGTCACTCACAATACCCTACAACAAACCATGGAATCGTACTATCTACTTCACACAAGTCGGTAATTTTGGTTGTCGTTCTACTTGAGTTGACGAGTATACATTTAGTGCTTTTGGTCAATCTATCGACTATGATCCAAATACAATCATAACCCCCTTTATTCCACGGCAGTCCATGGATGAAGTCCGTCGATACATGTTCCCACATCCACTGGGGAACTTTTAACTGTCGCATTAAACTACTAGGCTTCTTTTGCTCTGCCTTCACCAACTGACATTTCATGCACTTTGAGATTAATGTCCTAACGTCTTTCTTCATTCCTTCCCAATATTAGGTCTGCTTCATGTCACGATACATCTTATTAACCCCGAGATGGATAGTCAATGTCGAATGATGGCACTCTTGTAGCACGTCATCCCTCAACCTATAAACATCAGGGACAAACAATCTCCCATCTTTACATAGCCAATCATCTCGGTCAAGTATGCACTCTTAATCTCTTCAGACTCTACTCTGTCTTTGATCTTAGTAATAATTTCAGCTAGTTTGGTATCATGCCCCTAACTAGTATCTATCCGCTCAATCAGAGTAGGCCTGACAATCAAACTCACCAATATCTCTGGCTCTAGCTCGCATCTTGGTCGAAAGTCATAACCAACAATATACTCTAACTGCATCCACTCTAGGTGCTTAGCTCCCAAGATGGTGTGTCTCCTACTCAATGCATCTGCTACTACATTCCCTATCGCCAGTGTATATGCAATATCAAAGTCATAGTAGGCTAAGAACTCTAACCATCACTGTTGGTGAAGATTAAGATCCTTCTGTAAAAAGAGGTGCTTCAATGATTTATGGTCAGTGAACAGTTTGAACCTCTTTCTTAAAAGATAGTGCCCCAAAA
This sequence comes from Allium fistulosum, assembly GCA_030737815.1. NCBI lineage: Eukaryota > Viridiplantae > Streptophyta > Magnoliopsida > Asparagales > Amaryllidaceae > Allium > Allium fistulosum. Next base: position 183,894,506 of record CM060908.1, on the reverse strand, counting down.
TCTTCAGCGCAAACATGATTTATTCTAATTCAAAATAATGGGTTAGGTATTTCTTCTCATGTGGCTTCAGTTGTTGACTAGCATATGCAACAACTTTTTCCTTCTACATCAACACCGTGCCTAATCCAGTACCATAAGCAGCAATGTGTACCGTCATCTCTTCACCCCCGCTAGGAATAGTCAATATCGGTGCACTCATCAACTTCTCTTTCAGACTCATGAACGCATGCTTGCATCTCGCTTCCCAATTAAAAGTCTGATTCTTTTTCATTGTCTGAGTCAACGGTGTGGCTACTTTGGAGCAGTCTTAGATGAATCATCTATAATGTCTAGCTAAACCCAAGAAAATTATCATATTCATAGCTTTTTTTGGGTCTAGTCCAATCATGTATTGCTGCAACTTTTACAGGATCTACGACAATGCCTTGCTTAGAATTAACGTGGCCCAAAAATCGCACTTCACTTCTCTAAGAGTGACACTTTGAAAATTTCACTTTCATTCGGTGCTCTCTCAATACCTCAAGCATATTCCTTAAATGCATCTTGTGTTCTTCCTCCATCTGTGAGTAGACGATAATATCATTGATGAACATAAGTATAAATTTATTTAGCCGACCCTTGATAAAACGGTTCATGTGATCAACAAAGTATGCCGACACGCTGGTCAGTCCAAATGACATAACCAGCCACTTTTCGAATCCTGATGGCATACAGAATGTTGTAATAGGCGCACTCTCTTTCACTACTCTCGGTTGGTGAAATTCCATCGCAAGATCCAACTGAGAAAATACACTAGCACTAAGGAGTTGATCGAACAAGTCTTCGATACATAGGAGTGGATTCTAATTCTTTCTCGTCAATTTACTCAGCTCATGTTAATTGACACATGGTCTAAGAGCACATCCTCCTTCGTAGCGAATACTACGGGCGCTCCTCACTCAGAATACTTCTACGAATGAGCCCACTTTGCAATAGGCCATTTACTTGTACCTTAGCTCTCTTTGCTCTCTAGGCCCCATCTTAGGAAAAGGCATCAGTGTCGGTCTAACATCTTTTGCTAAATAAATACGGAACTAGATCTTTGTATGTGGTGGAAGTCTGGTCACCTCCTCGAATACGTCTAGATACTCCCTAGCAATAGGAATTATTGACAACTCATCATGTGGCATATTGAGCAAATATAGAAAGCTAACCACTACCTCATTATCTAGTAGGCAGCCTAACACCACCGTCTACCCTTCATCTACCCCTATCGTCACCAATGACTTCTCACAATCCACCGTCACTCCATATCTATGAAGTCGATTCATACCTAAAATAATACTAAACCCCATAAAACCCAAAACAAAGCAATCACAATCAAAAGAACATTCATGACTCGATACAACCAAACCACGATAAACCCTACACATTCTAGTGGAGCCTCCAATATGGTTCGTCATAATCAATGGTCACTCAACAATTTTGGATTCCATTGCTAACTTATCTAGTAAATCGCTAAATATAATGGAATGTAAATCCCTAGTGTCAAACAAAACACATATAGGAACATCATAAATAAAAACATACCTTGAATAACGATGCTATTTCCCTTCTCTTTCGTTGATGGAACACTCGATAAAGTAGGAGTAGCGTTGAGAGCATAAGCTTTCACCATCAATTTCTTCTTAGGTGGCTCTGGACAGTCCTTCTGAATATGCCCAAGCTTTTTGCAGTTGTAGCACTTTCTCCTCTTAGCTTTGTAGTCTCTCCTAAAGTGACTCTTCTCTCCACAGTTATAGCAAGTTAGTGCCTAATTGACCCTCTTCTTTTAGCCATCTTTATTCTAAAACCTCATCCTCTTGTTTTTATTATTCCATTTCTTCTTACCTCCCCCTCTCGACTAAGGATTTGGCTCTTCTTTAGGAAAAATAGTCTTTGGTTTTGCATATAAAATCTATGCCTCAGGGCCTTCTTGACTATCATCTCAAAAGTCTCATCAATATAGCCCAAGAGTCGCTCCCATAAGTAGTCATCTAAGCAAATAATGAATTTCTCATTCTTCTTTAATGGCATGTCGACAGAAGACATCCCATATTTTGACAGGACATCAAATTTAGTAAAATACTAAGAGAGAGTCATATCCCCTTGCTTTAGTTCCATGAATTCATGGAATAAAATCGACTTCTGAGCTGCATGAATAAATTTCTCCTCGAATGTGTCTTTGAACTGGTCCCAAGTAAACTAATCCTTGGGAGTTACAACCCTCAACGCATTCCATCAGTTCATGGCTCGCCCTTGAAGCTATCGAGAAACCAATCTTCTTTTCATAGCATCATTCAACTCTAATTCGATGAAGATCCTTTCGTAGGGGTCAAACTAATCCTACAGTTCAATCGTTGACTCTGTTCGTTAGAACGATTTTCCACCTAGACTAGCAAAGTCTTTATTCAACTTAGCAAAGTCAACTCTGGGCGCCTAGAATAGACCATCACCATCTATAGCAACATTCGAAGCAGTTACTTGAATATTCCACAAGATATTCCTTATTATGGTGTCGAACATCGTTTATAGGTTGCGATTAGCAGCTCTTGAGGCATCTCCTTCTTTGACTCTGAAGATGGTGTTCCTAACAGCACTCCTTATGTGATGAGTTATACTCCAATCTGTAATAAGGATGATGAGTCTCTCTATAAGGAATTCCACTTATGTAGCACTTATGTGTGCAATGCGACTTATATATTATATTATACTATATGGTTTTGAAAACCAAAATATATGATAAGTACACCCTCTTGTATGTACACACACACCCTCTCGATCTAGCCTTGGATGAGAATTCCTACGCTATCTCTACTGGATCATTGTATCCTTAAGCTAAACTATACAACCTAAGCTCTAATACTAAATGTGACAACTGTCATACACCACTAGCACCTAAATAACCTGTAGAATGCACTGTAAGGTGCTCGGTCGATGCAGGATGGCAGTTAAGGTTGTAGTAAGTTAAAGTAAATAAAACATCATTGAACTTGTTGTATATTTCACAGCACATCGAATGCAATATCATTACAGATATAAAACAGGCAAGACAATAATAACTGAATGAACCATAGAAATTAGAGTACATAGATCCATACGGCTTTACAACATAAGGGATAGAATTTATGCAATTAATAATAAATTCAAATACATATTTGTCTCTGAATAGCTAAAAGCACCGGTAAGCTCCATAGTGCTGCATAGTGGAATAATAAGTAATAACGGCTAAATATAATAATATATGAGAATGTAGCCTCCTGCTCTCCACCTATTCAGCTCCACGTACTCAAAATAATAGGTAGCAAAGCATAAAATCCTTAGTCACACACAGTCTGGTATGAGTGGTAGAAAATCAAAAATAATATAAAATCAATATATTAGGACAAATGGGTATGGAGAATCATAGCTGCCTATCCTTTCATCCACAGAGTTAACATATGACATAGGATGTATGCTACTCTATATTGTAATCATCATGGGTGTACAATAATCTAAGTACTAAGGGGTGTCTAGATATCTGCATCAATAATATATACATCACGTGATATCCCTATGGAGACAAGCAACCAAAGAGAACATAACATTCATCATCCATCCTCACATTCACTCACTCATTACTTTGGATAAATGATACTTGTATAACCTCCAAATACAGTCAAGAACTACTCAGCATCCTGATTTCTCAATTCTCGAATCCATTCCACTTAGTAGACCGAGAACTAGATTGCATCGCCGCAAACAGCCCAAGGTAAAACATATCGAAATGTCATGTGATCCGGGGGCCACTCCGTAGCCAAAGTAAGCACTTGAAGAACTCGAGGTAGAATTGGCCGCTTCCATTACCGAACCACCACCACTGATCTAGCATTGTCGAACTTACCCTTCATAGAGCTATAACCATTGATGAACCATGCTCATATCGATCCATAATGCCACTGAACTAACAATTATACAATTTTTACTTCCCTAATGTAACTCCAAGTAAACATGTGCGGAACTCGAGGAAGCCCCGAGCCAACTGCCCTCATGACTCGGTGCCGATCCCACTCTTCATCGATCCCACACTTGGCCATTTTTATTCCTAAGTACATTCCAAGCAAGCCTTATGCGACCCGAAGCAAAGTCCAAAGTAATCTCCATATGACTTGAAGCACGTCACAAAGCAATCACCATCGATCGAACTCATAAACACCATTGTCGATCCAACTTTATTTGCCCATAATTCAAAAAAATGAACTCCAAACGACTTGAATCTTGAAACGTTGCTTTGTGAGGCCTTCCTTGTCACCCTTCATAACTTGCACCAAATTTCACCACTATCACCTCCATGGATCGACAATGAATTATAAACCTTTTCCTATTTCTATGTCGCCATTCGATCTGAATTTATAACCAAACAAACATCATATATTCAAGCAATTAACCTATAAACTTTATTCAAACAAGCAAATATTCAACACATTGAATTAGAGCCTATATCTAAGGGTAAAAGAAGGAGGAATTATAAGAACAAGGGAGATCCATTAGAACACAATTTCACTAAACTTTGTAAAACCAATTAAAATTACCATATAGATTAGTTAAGGTTTAAAACATGTTTTAGGGAACTAAATATTTTTAAAACATCATATTATGGTGTATAATGATGTAACACTCCGTAAAATTTATAAGAAATTAACTAATTAAGTAATGATGCTAAAAATGGGAATTTTACAAACGTTAGAATTTGCCATGAAAGTTACACCATTGTGTTCATGATAACTTTCAGAGCAATTTTCATATATTGAGTTTCGCTATCAGAGTTCAAATAGAGAAGTTATTGACATATGAAGTTCTCGAATTTAAAATAATTCAAACAAATTAAAATTTGTATTCACATAACGTTAACATTTGAAATTAAAAAGGTAATAAAAGATTGTAGTATTAAGTATAAACTTAACATTCAAGCAAATGTTAATGGCAGGATTAATTAAAGTAAGAAATAATATAATGTTAAAAATTAACGCTAGCTAATAATTGAGAGCCAGAAACAAAAGGTCGGTTGATTGCCTTCACTGGGTTGGTCGACCACCCAAAGTGGATAGGTCAATCGGTTGAGTTGAGGCAACTAGGGATTTTCAAGGCCCGAACGGCCTGGGTTTAATAGATTTTGATTTTATGATTCAGGCATGTTCTTACCACTATAAATACATAGCTAGCCCCCTCACTTTTATTCCTAAAAAAATAAGCACGTTAACAAAACTCTATCAGTTTTCTTCCTTCTCAATAAACTTTCTAGATTCAAAAATACAATATTCAAGCATTAAGGAAGGGGTTAATCAAGCTAAAGGAAAAAAAAGATAATTTGAGTTAATATGAAAAGAAAATTCAAGGGAATGTGGTAAAAACTATTTGTGAGTGGAAACCTAAGTTTTTCTCTTTATAGTAGTTTGTTATGTTAATATTTGGATTTTTTATGCCTTGAGAAATTTTATATGCGAAAATTTTGAATCTAAAACCCCAAAATTCCCTCGAAAAATGATTAATCTTGAAATGGTTGGAACCTTATTTGTTTTATGTTAATATTATAGAATTTAATTCGTTATTATTTGCAACATTAATAATTTATGTTCTATTCAACTTATGCTTTCCAATTTATGTTTGTTATCATGAAGGATTTTGAAAACAACTTAGGAAGTGCGTGCAAAGCATGGATTTTTATCCCATCCGTGGTTAGCACCGCCTTCTTCCATAATGGAACAAATATGAATCCCTTTATCGTTTCAACCTCATCCGTTTAAAAATCGAATAGAATATAAAGGATTTAAATTTTAAAGTTTTTCTCCCTTAAAATAGAGGCATTAATTCTATAATGTTAATGTAAAACAAGTTGGATGTTTTGATTTAATTTTGAATATATATGCAAGTCTGTTTGTTTAGCTAATTTAAATTATGATATTAGCTATTGCGTAAACTGTTGTATTGGACTAGGACTTGCATGGATATAGAAATTCTGACATTTAAGTTACCATAACAACCTTAATAGAGTGAAAAATCTTAGTATAGAATTTCTTTTACATACATTTAGGAATATTTAATAAAAACTAGTTAGCCAAAAATTTATGTTAAGTATAAACATAGTAATAACATATAAGTCATAAAGTATAGACTAATCAGGTTAACAAATAATGATAAACCATATAGGATTGAAGATAAGAACAATTATGGAAATTAGTCCATAATTAAAAGGCGAAATAAGGAGTTTCCCTTATATGCATTAATATGGGCGATGGATGTTATGTCAGTTAAATATACATGGACATCTGCCTAGCTAATCTAGCTACTGGCACTGTGACTTTAGAACCGATGTGAGACAGCACATATGATAAGTAACCACCATGGATGTGAGAGTAGTCCTAATTTTGTAGGGTAAGCATGCATAGCTAATCTGGCTACTAGCACCTATGAATAGTTAGATTAATGTGAGACGTCATTATTTGGATTACGGGTCATAGAACGAATACCCCTGGACGGGCTTGCTTTGAGGTTGGAGATATTAAATGGCTATTGTAGGGTCTGCCTCTTTCCTACTTAAGAAGTATTAAATATTCAATATTATCTTTTAGGTGTGATAGTGGAAATCTCTAGGGGGGTCCGCTTCGGGGTTGAGGTATTAAATGGCTATTGGAGGGTCTATCTCTTCGGTATTTACGAAGTATTAAGTCGCCTTATGGGACTTCTTAGGATGTTTGCTAGGAAGTAACAGAGAGGGGTTCACTTGGGTCTAGGTATTAAATGATAGGGATCTTCCGAGGATCTAGGTATTAAATGTTGGAGTCTGCATATTTCCCATTATAAAGGTCTTAAGTGACTCAAGTTCTTTCTCTTGTATTGTCAGGATATGGTTAACAGAAATGGGTTGTTAGACCAATATATTCCACAATTGCATTACACGTGCATTATAGTTATGAAGTTAGATTGGAAAGGGCCATTGGCCTACAATTAAAGATACATTATAGAGTTAAACTAGAAAGGGCCATTGACCAACAGTTGGAAATGCATTATAGACAGGACTGGGAAGGCCATTGGCTTACAATTTGAGGTATATTTGGAAAGACGTAGTATAAAATGCGTAAGACATAACACTTATCTAAATGATACAGCCTAAATTCTATTATGGTAAGACTTGAGATTTTCATTCATCGAACATTGTTGTTCTGACCCTCTCCTCGTTACAACCTACAAGTTAGGGGAACGATGTCGATGATGAAGTGTGAAGGCGGTAGTGAAGGCTGGTGACAATGTAGCAATTTATTTATGCTTATGATTTATTTCGATGTACTCAGATTTTAGACTTGTTGATGTTCTATTTTTAGACATTATATTATGGATATTTGGAACATTGTATTTCTAAGATTTAGAAATGTGTGAGATGGGTACTTACTTTATTATTATATTTTATCCCTTTCGTGGTGAGTTTATGAAATCATAGATAGATAGCTCCATATATTATTTATCCGATTGGTTTTACCAACTAATAGCCAGCTTTGGAATGGACCTAAGCATCGATGGCTTTTATTAGGTCAAAAATTAGGCCTGTTCTAGAGAGGTTTATTACATTTAGTATCGGAGCCAGGTTACCCGATTAGTGGGAGTAGGTATATGCAAGAGAACATATTTGTTATTTTTGAAAATATTTTCAAAACCCTACAATATATATGAATATACATATATGGACATACACGAGCACACTAGGAAAATTTAAATTCAATAAGTAATAATATCGTAGGAAGTGGGAATTAATCTGAAATTTTGAGCCTACAAATAATTGAAAAGCCTGAGAATAGCGCTTTTGGATCGGAAACCACTTGGAAATACCCACCATTGCGAGAATACCATCATGGTTCCTCAATAACGAGGGTAAGTTCTCATTCTTTAACAAGTTGTGCCAGCAGCACCAGTTGCCACCCATTCAACCAGCACCCCGCCCACCAAACTTCCTTAAACTATGTAAAAAAATTCATAATATGGGACCATGAGCAATTTCGAGGGTGGAATATTTTGTCGAAACTAAGGATTGGATTATTGAATATGATCGTATACTCCAGGTGCTGGGATGGGAAGACTGGGTAAAGAGGAGGATAACTACATGGAATTTAAAGGGAGAGGCGCGGGATTGATGGACTATAGTTGTTGAGGAGAATGTTAACGAAGGAATTACGTGGGATAAATTCAGGGCTCACTTCGAGTTATGATTCATGTCCAATGCTGAGGTAAGTCTGCAATTGGAGAAGTTTATTAAATAGAGACAAGGGGACTCCACCGTGAAGGAGTATATATATAAGTTCATGAAACTAGCAAAGTTTGGAACGAGCTTGATTGGCATCCTAGTGAAGAAGGCAATGAAGTTTGTAAAAGGCCTAATTCTCCACTTACAGAGCTACTTTTAACTCAAATTCCCATAGGCGCCACTTATGAGGTGTCACTTAAAAAGGCCCTACTTCAGATAGTTGGTATAGAAGAAAAGGAGAAAGTTAGATAGTCTCGTAATCAAGGTAGAGCGAAGAAAGGGGGATTTTAGGTAAATAAGAAAGACAATGGAAAGTTCAGGAAATGAGGTGTGATATGTCATAGATGTCAGAAGAAAGGGCACGTCACTAAGGATTAAGAAGTGAGTTTGGTGAGAGAAGAGTTCAGGGAGAGGTGCTACAACTGCCATGAAGAAGAGCACTACTGGAATCGATGCCTAAACCTAGCAAAGGAAGGATAAGGTAGGCAAGCTTATGCCATTAAGGCTGCACATGTCTCAAGCTGACCCCCTCTTAGGGACAAAGGAAAAGCTATGATGGAAGGTATAATTATTATTTTCAGAATTACTATTCTTACCTTATTTAATTCAGGAGCATTGCGTTCATTCATAGCCAGAAATGTGATTAACTCCTTGGGATTAAAGACCCAATTTTTCACCAACCCTATAGTTTTGTCAAATCCTATTGGGGAGTCGATGCATCTTTCTATGATTTACTAAGACCTAGTGGTGGACATATGTAATGCCGACTTTATATGTAACGCGTATGTTTTAGATTTTGAGGAGTATGGACTTGTCTTAAGGATGGATTGGTTGTCTTACTATGGGGTTGTCTTAGAATGCGATAGGAGTACTATATGGTTGAGTAGCTGTGGTGGCAAGATATAGATGTTCATTGTATGCTCTAAAGCTCAATCAAGTTAATCTATTTGTATTATCTTCGCCTATCATAGGATAAGCTCTCATATATGCCCATAGTACGGGAGTTTCAGATGTTTTTGATGAAGTTTTCGGTCTCCCGCCCCAAAGGAAAATAGATTTTAGGATTGATTTAGAGAAAGACGCTAGACATGTTGTGCTACCATTAAGGCATATGGCCCTCAAAGAAAGGAAAGGGTTGGATAAGCATATTTCAAAGCTATTACAAAAGAGGTTTATTCACCATAGTACTTCAGAATGGGGAGCACCGGTTGTCTTCACCACTAAGGCAAATGGCTCTTTAAGGTTATGCATCGATTACCGAGCACTCAACAAGATGTCCAAGAAGGACATGTATCCTTTACCTAGAATAGACGACTTGTTTGACCAACTTATTGGAGCCAACGTCTTTTCTCAACTAGACTTGGCCACTAGATTTCAACAATTAAGAGTAGCTGAAGGTAGCAAGGAGAAGACTACTTTTCACACTCTAGACGGACTGTATGAATGGGAAGTAATGCTTTATGGGCTAACAAACACGCATGCCTATTTTGTAGAGTAGATGAGTATGGTCTTTAGGAGGCAACTGAATGAGTTCATCATAGTGTTTGTAGATGATATTCTAATATCCTCTAAAAGTGAGGGTGAGCATGAAGGTCACTTAAGGGAGGCACTGGAGACCTTGACAAAATACCAGTTAAAGACCAAATTCTCAGTTTCATTTCTGGAGGAAGGAGGTAAGATTTCTCGCTCGCATTGTCTTCAAGAAAGGGCTGGCTGATGACCTTACAAAGGTAGCAACTATTAAAGATTGGAAGATTTGAAGAATGCGACTGAAGTTAAAAGTTTTCTTGGTTTGGCCGGTTACAACAGGAAATTCATCAAGGATATCGCAAAGATAACAGTATCGTTGTGTAACATCCCGTATCTTGAGGCCAAAAGCTAAGTGCTATAGATGCTGGAACCATCCATAGTATTAACTTCTGGTGACAAAATATGGTAATGATAATGGTATCCATAATATCAAAAGTACTTGAATATGAATAAAATAATAGACTTCAAAACAACATTTTACTGATTACATTTCAAAATAAATTCATATCCAAATTTACGTAATCCCATATAGTTTCCTAGGTAAAGATTATTATAATCATTACAAAAATACACCAAGAGCGACATATGATGATGCCCCCTTGGTTGATCAAAGAAATATAGTCATATCTGACTTAATACAAGTGGAACAAAACAATGAAACTGCAAATCCTAATTAGTTATCCATTAGCCACCTTCTCGTCTCTAGAAGCTTTATTTGCCAAAAGACTAAAACCTGAAAACATCAACCCTTAGCTTACTCAAATCAATTTTGAGTACCCGAGAGTTTAAGAGGATACAAAAACTTCAAGTCAGACATAAAGACTAGTGTAAATAATTCTTCTACATTTCTGTTTACTGAAATTAAGGCCATGCCACTTAGCGGAACGGGTTTCCCCTCAGTAATATCCATTTCAAAACATATATTTTGCAAATCCTTTTCTGCAATCAAACTGGTTAATCAAACTAATTAAATCAAAATAGCAATATCCTTTATTACAATAAATGGACTATCTATTCGTAAATTAAGTAATATGTGAACTATCTACCCACAATATAATAGCAAGGTCAGTTATGCTACACATGGGCTATCTATCTATACAACTGGGCTAACTGCCCGCAAACTGGACTAACTGTTCGAAATCTAGGCTGACTGCCTGCAAATTGGACTGACTGTTCGAATTATTTTCTTGGGGTTAACTACCCTTTAAATTTTCCTTGAAAAAAATTTCAAAATGATTTATTCCTTCAAATCATATATGTATACAAGTAAAATATATCTTTAGCTTTAGTCTAAGCCATTTTGCCATGTTATATAAACTTTACTCAAAATAATGTTGATGAGATTTAATAAGGATTAACTATCCTTCCAAAACAAGTCAAACCCCTTTTTAGCTTGAAAATACTTAGGCTACATTGCATATCTATTACATTCGAAACCTTTGTTTAAAACCATTAAACAACCCTTTCGAAACCATTGAAGGCAACCCCTTCAAAACCATAGGAAACCCCTTTCGAAACCATTAAATATTGCCTTTCGAAAATATTGGAAAAACCATTCCTTTCTTTTCTCCGAAAGCTTCAAAATACCAGACATACTCCTTTAAAACCTTTTAAATATTGCCTTTCGAAAACATAGGAAAAACCCTTCCTTTCAACACTTTCGAAGCCTTGGGGAACCACCCCTTTTGAAACCATTCATTAATACCTTTCGAACCAGTCAAAACTCAATCCTTTCGAAAGCACTTTGGGTTTAATTTAAAACGTGTGAAAACCTTTCGAAACCATTTAAAATTTACCCCTTCAAAACCTTTGAAAAACTTCTCGGTCGAAACAATTTGGATCCTGCCTTCAAGCAAGGCAAAAGGATCGGAAACCCATTAAAGTCGAAAGCATCTATTTCGAAACCATTTAAAACTATCTTTTTCGAAACCATTTGAGTTTTACTTCAATTGTAGAAAAAGGTCTTAAAACATTTAAGTAGAAAGGAACTGCTTCGAAACCATTTCCTATGTAATGAAGTGATAGTGTCGAAACCATCCCTTCGAAAGCTTTGAAGATGTGGCCAAGTTTTTAGAAAACAAAACAACCCTTTCGAAACCATCTGGATCGAAAGGTAAAACGACGGCAACAAAAAGGTTTCGACTTAGTCGAAAGTAATTATTTAAAAACATAGGCGCAACCCAATCGAAACCATTTCCTTAAAATCACTTGACCTGGTCGAAAGCCATTTAGTCGAAAGCAAGCAGACATATTTCTTTAATTTAAAACAAAGGACTGCATCAACCCCTTCGGAACCCCTCGTTTCGACTCCCTACCTTCCACCTACATCCAATTCACTACGTACTAGTAAACTTATACCATGTTCATTAGTTTCGACCGTGTCGGAAGTGAAGATGAGGAGGTGGAACCTGGTGTCGACAGTGTTGAAACAGTGAAAAACATGTAGCAAATAGTTCTTTTCACCTAACCTGCCTTACGTGTCTTATTGTGATTGGTTTCCTCTTTCTTTACCAATAAAAAGTATTGCACTTTGTTAAAACTGCTACCGACTTTTCAGATTTAAGAATTTAAGTTATTTTACAAAAAGCCATTTCTCCTCTTTAAATTATATAAAACATTTAAGTTTCATATCTTAAATAATTTTATATAACCATTAAAACACTTAGGAAAAATCTACAAAAATTCCAGAAAATCCCTTTAAATATGTTTTCCAACATATAAAAATTTCAGACCCCAATTTATTATTATTTAACCGAAAATAATTATTAACCCAAATAAATATTTCTTTACTAGAAAATTCATAAAACTTCCACATAATTTCAGAAAATTCTAAAATTTGAAACCTATCTCCAAAATAATATTTATGATCTTCCTAAAAATTTTCAAGGCATTTGGATGTCATTTTATAGGGTTTTCACCTTAAAACATATCATAAATTCAATACAAATATACATAAATCATCAATATGTATGTATAATCATTCCATCATTCGAAATCATGGCAAATCAATGCAAAATATTCGGCAATCGTCTAAAAACCAAAAACACAATAAAAAATGAGATGTAAACATTATTCACCTTAGCTTTGGAGATTATAGAGATTGAGATGTGAATATATTTGATTTGAATTAGCTTCTTCCTAGCTTTCTTCCTCTTGTTCTTGTCAATGGTGGCCAACCCCTTATTTTAAAATTTGAGAATGAAAATGAACGTGTAAACTTTTACACGACCAAGGTTTGGAGGATACAGGAATGACCTCTTTCCTATTTTACCCCTCCTCCTTTTCAATTTAAACTCTTATCTTAATCTAATGTTTAAATGGCACAGCTACTCCTTGATTAAATCAAATCTCAATCCTTTAATTAACACATTATTTTATTTAATTTAGCTAATTAAGTATCCTAAATAATGTTACCAAAAATCTAGAGTGTTACAGACTCCACTCATTAAAGAATTTTGTCCTTGTAATTACGATAAGGTACACAACAAATCAAACAAGAAGGTAAAACATGCCATCAAATAAGTCAGGATAAGTATCTCTAATTCTACTCTCAATCTCCCAAGTACAGTCCCTGTCATCGTCGCTCCACTAGACATTGACTAATTTGACCGTCTTGGTTCTAAGCCTCTTCTCATCTCTTGTAATAATACAATAGGCTTCCTTGCTATAGTCAAATCCGGTTCTACGACTAAGTCATCTAGCACAATCGGTGCAATAGTAGTCTCCGGGTCTCTAACACATTTTCTGAGATGAGAAACATGAAAAACATCATGGACTCCTGCCAAACTGCTTGGTAACTCTAATTCATATGCGAGATTCCTGATCCTCTCAATAATAGGAAAAAGTCCAACGAATTTCGGTGCTAACTTACCCGATTTTCCAAACCTAATCACACCCTTCATCGATGATACTTTGACGAAAACCTAGTCTCCAACTTAGAACTCAAGATCTTTCCGTCTCTTATTGGCATTACTTTTCTACCTAGACCGAGCCTCCTTCATTCTATCCCGAATGACCTCAATCTTTTCTGCAGCTTCTCTGACTAAATCAGGACCAAGAACCAACCTATTCCCAGTCTCTAGCCAACATACGGGAGATATGCATGGCCTTCCATACAAAGCTTCAAATGGTGCCATCCTAATACTAGTCTGATAACTGTTGTTATACGAAAACTCGACTAAATGCAGATGGTCTCCCCATGGTCCCTCAAAATCTAGAACACAAGCTCTTGACAAATATTCTAAGATCTTGTTAACTCTCTTCGTTTGCCCATCTATCTACGGATGGTAAGCGGTACTCATCTTGAGCTTGGTTCCCAAAACTTCCTGTAGACTTTTTCAGAACTCGCAAGTGAACAAAGGATCTCTATCACTAACTATGCTACTAGGAATTGCATGCAGTCTAACCACATTCTTCATAAACAGCTTTTCCAAAAAAGGTGTCGTTCTGGTTGATCTAACTGGAATGAAATGGGCAATCTTGGTCAATCTGTCCACTATGACCCATATACTATCATTTCTTCTATTCGTCCTTGGCAACCCGTCAATAAAATCCATAGAGATAGAATCCCACTTTCATACTGGAATATCTAATGGCTAAAGCAACCCACCTGGTTTCTGGTGTTCGCCCTTTGCTTGCTGGCAAATCATGCACTGCTTCACACACAACCCAATATCCCGCTTCATACCTTCCCAAAAAAACTCCCCTTCATATCTTGATACATTTTTGTACCTCCAGGGTGAATAACAAACTTCGAATGATGGCATTCCTCTTGGACTTCTTTCCTTATGTTTCCTACACTCGGAACACATAATCTCCCGTTCTTTCTCAACCTCCCATTCTGGTCAAGACTGAAATCTTTCAAGTCATCGCTCTTGGTTCCACCTCTTAAGTTTCTGATCCATTCAACTAATACCGAATCTTCTTCCTTTTTAGAAGCAATCCTTTCGATCATCATTGGTCGAACTCCCAAACAAGATAATACAACTGTATCTCCACTAGATCGAGCCTCATATCTCCACTTTACTCTGCAATCTACTAATGCTTCCAAATCTTTCCATTCAGTAATCATCTCCAATACTGCATTCTGGTATTTCCTACTAAGTGCATCTGCAACCTTATTGCCTTTCCCTGGTGTGTACTCAGTCTCGAAATCATAAGCGGCTATAAATTATAACCATCTCTGTTATCTCATGTTCAATTCCTTCTGAGAGAACAAATATTTTAGCGACTTATGATCTGTATATAACTCAAACCTTTCTCCAAAAAGGTAATGTCTCCACACCTTCAAAGAAAAAATCACAGCAGCCAATTCTAAATCATGCGTCAGATATTTTTCCTTATGCGGTCTAAGCTGTCTAGAAGCATAGGTAATCACTTTACCTCTCTGCATCAGCACAGCTCCTAGTCCTGTTCCACATGCATCAGTGTAAACCACCAAATCCTGATTCCCTTCTAGAATAACCAAAATAGGTGCATGGGTCAATAAGTGTTTCAAACTCTAGAATGATTCCTCACACTTATCGATCCACACAAACTTCACATCCTTTCTTGTCAGCTTGGTTATCAGCGCCGTTATAAGCGAAAAATCCTTAATGAATTTCTGATAATAACCAGCCAACCCAAGGAAACTCTTTATTCCCGTCACTGTCTAGGGTCTCTTCCAACTATTCACCGCTTCAATCTTAGTCGAATCTACTGATAACCCTTTCTTTGAAACTACATGACCAAGAAACTTCACTTCTGTCTTCCAGACACTTCGAAAACTTTGCTTTCAGCTGATGTTGCCTCAGCGTCTCAAGCACCACTCTGAGATGAACCTCATGCTCTCTTTCATCCTTAGATTATATCAAGATATCATCTATGAAAACCAATACGAACCTATCTAAGTGCTCTCGAAAAACCCGGTTCATCAAATCCACAAAGAAAGCTAGTGCATTAGTCAGTCCGAACGATATAACTAACCATTCGTACGATCCATATTTTGTCCTAAACGCCGTCAAAGGTATATTATCCTCTACTACCCTGAGCTGATGGAAACCTGTCGCCAAATCCAATTACGAGAATACCTTGGCTCTACTCAACCGGTCGAACAAATCATCAATCCTCAGCAATGGATATCGATTCTTTATCGTCCTCTCATTCAACTTATGATAATCGATACATAGCCTTAAAGATCTATCCGGCTTCTTAGCAAACACTATTGCTACTCCCCAAGGCAAACTACTAAGCCTGATAAAACTCTTGCCATCCAATTTCACCAACTGCACCTTCCACTCCCTCATCTTTGTAGGATTCATCCTGCTCGGCGGTCTACTTATTGGTTCTGCTCTCGGAACCAAATCTATCTGAAACTCAATGGCTCGTTTAGGTGGCAATCCAACTATAAGCTCAAAAACATATGTGAATTCTCTAAACATGAAAACTCGATTTAACTCATCTTTCGATTCCATAGCACCCAACTAACCATTCACTTCACCGCTAGAACATTCTGTGGTATAAACTATCCGATCACTACAATCTAGGTGTTTAAGATATATTTTCCTATCCTAGCAAAAATATCCTAGCATCGTACTCACTTAACCAATCCATCTCAAGAATAATCCCAAACCCCACAAAATCAAACACATGCAAACTACATACAAAAGTATAACCTAACAGGTCAAACTCTAACTGGTCACATCTCAACCCTAGAGTTTCATATCCTCCTATTAGATTCGCAACCCATAAGGAAGTTACTAAATATGTGGGTTCTAGGTTAAGCTTATCTATCAAACATCTAGATGTAAAAGAATGTGATGCAGCAGTATCAAAAAGAACGTTAACAGACATACCATGAATCTGAAGCATACCTCCCACGACTGCCTTTCCTTTCTTCTGAGTTGTTAGCTTAGAAGCAGCAGGCTCCAATGCATATACTTTTCCCTTTCCATCCTTTACGGGCTCCTTGCACTAGCTCTTATAATGGCCAAACTGGTCACAGTTGAAACACCTGACACCCTTCTTTCCAGCCACCTCCTTGGTTTTCCCAACACGACACTCATTAGCAAAGTGCCTCTTCTTATCGCACTTGAAACGGACAATCTCAGACTTCCCCTTCTTAGCTGCTACACCCTTCTTAGCACCTTTCCTAGGAAGGAACTTACTCTTCTGATTCTGCCCGACCTGGACTTCTTTAGCCTTACTCTTCTCTAGAGAATCAAGCAACTCCTCATGCCTTAAGGCGATCTCCACTACAAAGTCAGAAGGATCTCTAATGTGAGGTAATGTGGCCCTAGCTAACTCAGGCTTCAACCCCCTGATAAACTTCTCATTCCTCGTCATGACTGTAGCCACTGAAGCATACCCATATCGAGCCAACTTCTCGAACTTCCTAGCATACTCTAGAACAGACATCTTCCCTTACTCTAACTCACCAAACTTCCTGATTAGAGCGGACTGGGTCATTGCTGACATGAACCTCCCTTGGAACCTCCCCTTGAATTCTTCCTAGGTCATAGAGTTTCCTCATCCACCGCCGCAGTCACACTATTCCACCAGAATAAAGCTGCTCCCTGAAGATGCCTAGATGCCAACCTCCTCTTCTGCTCATTATTGAGCCCCAAATCTGCAAAAATCCTTTCACAATGCAACAACCAATTTTCTACTTCAATAACATCCTCCATTCCAACAAACGGATTCCCTCCAAGCTTAGTGTAATCTCCACTCGGCTTAGCATAATGGTTAACTTCCGAAACCCTTGCACCTGCAGCATTTCCTCTTAAAACTCCAACTGCAACTCCCACCAGCACCATATTCCTGAAAAACTAATACATAGCTTCCATTCCAACCTGTGGGACTTTATCACCCATGTTCTCTGCTTGTGCATGACCTTGACCTCTTCTCACATTAGGCATGGCATTCCCTTCGGTGCCTTCCTGTCCTAGGTTAACTCTTCCTCTTCTACCTTTCATATCTATATTCAAACCTTATGAGATACAGAAAAATATCCTAACAAAGATAGTAGACTAGAGATAAAGCATACACTTACATATAGCAAATACAAGTAGGTTATTATAGCGTTATCCTATACCCCCAATCTTACTCTAATTCCTTAGGATTATGTTTTAAAAACCATTTTTAGTTTAAAGTTTTTCTTAAACCATGCTCTGATACCAAGTTGTAACATCCCATATCTGGAGGCCAAAAGCTAAGCGCTACAGATGATGTAGTCATCTATAGTATTAACTTCTGGTGACAAAATACTGTAATGATAATGGTATCCATAATATTAGAAGCACTTAAATATGAATAAAATCGCAGATTTCAAAAACAACATTTTACTGATTACATTTCAAAACAAATTCATGTCCAAATTTACATAATCCTATATCGTTTCCCAAGTAAAGATTAGTTATATTCATTACAAAACTACATTAAGAGTGACATATGACGATGTCCCCTTGGTTGATCAAAGCAATATAGTCATGTCTGACTTAATACACAACGGAACAAAACAATGAAACTGCAAATCCAAATTAGCTATCCAACAGCCACCTGCTCGTCTCTGGAAGCTTTATTCATCAAAAGACTAAAACCTGAAAACCTCAACCCTCAACCTACTCAAACCAATTTTGAGTACCCAAGAATTTAAGGGGAAACAAAAATTTCGAGTCGGACATAAAGCCTGGTGTGAATAATTCCGTTACATCTCGATTTACTGATATTAACTGAGACTATGCCGCTTAGCGAAACAGGTTTTCCCTCACTAATATCCATTTCAAAACATATATTTTGCAAATCCTTCCTGCAACCAAACTAGTTAATCAAACTGATTATTTCAAAATAGCAATATCCTTTATGCTAATAAATGAACTATCTGCCCGTAAAACAAGTAATATGTGAACTATATGCCTACAATATAATAGAAAGGTCCGTTATGCTACAAATGGACTATCTGTCTATACAACTGGGCTGACTACCCGCAAACTGGACTAACAGTCTGAAATCTAGGCTGACTGTATGCAAAATGGACTAACTGTCCGAATTATTTTCTTGGGGTTAACTATCCTTTAAATTTTCCTTGAAAAACTTTTCAAAATGATTTAGTCCTTTAAATCATATATATGTATATACAAGGAAAATATATCTTTAGCTTTACTATAAGCCATTTTGCCATGTTATATATACTTTATTGAAAATAATGTTGATGAGATTTAATAAGGATTAACTATCCTTCCAAAACAAGTCAAAACCCTTTTTAACTTGAAAATACTTAAGCTACATTGCCTATCTATTACATTCAAAACTTTTGTTTAAAACCGTTAAATAACCCTTTCGAAACCATTGAAGGTAACCCCTTGGAAACAATTGGAAAACGCTTTCGAAACCCTTAAATATTGCCTTTTGAAAATATTGGAAAAACCATTCCTTTCTTTTCTCCAAAAGCTTCAAAATGCCAAACATCCTCCTTTAAAACCTTTAAAAATTGCCTTTCGAAAACATAGGAAAAACCCTTCCATTCAACCCTTTCGAAACCCTAGGGACCACCCCTTTCGAAACCATTCATTAAAACCTTTTGAACTAGTCAAAACTCAATCCTTTCGAAAACACTTTGGGTTCAATTTAAAACATGTGGAAACCTTTGGAAAGCATTCAAAAATTTACCCCTTCGAAACCTTTGAAAAATGTCTCGGTCGAAACCATTTGGATTCTACCTTTAAGTAGAGCAAAAGGATCAGAAACCCAGTAAAGTCAAACAGTAAAGTCGAAAGCATCTATTTCGAAACAATTTAAAACTATCTCTTTCGAAACCATTTAGGTTTTACTTCAATTGTAGAAAAAGGTCTTAAAACATTTAAGTTAAAAGCAACTACTTCGAAACCATTTCCTAAGTAATGAAGTGATGGTGGCGAAACCATCCCTTCGAAAGCTTTGGAGAGGTGGCTAAGTTTTTAGAAAACAAAACAACCCTTTCAAAACCATCTGGATTGAAGGGTAAAAAGGCGAAAACAAAAAGGTTTCGACTTAGTCGAAAGCAATTATTTAAAAATGGAGGCGTAACCCAACCGAAACCATTTCCTTTAAATCACTTGACCTAGTCGAAAGCTACTTAGTCGAAAGACATTTAGTCGAAAGCAAGCAGGCATATTTCTTTAATTTAAAACAAAGGACTACCTCAACCCCTTCGAAACCCTTGGTTCCGACTCCCTACCTTCTGCCTACATCCAATTCACTACGTACTAGTAAACTGATACCATATACATTGGTTTCGACTGTGTCGGAAGCGAAGATGAGGAGGCGGAACCTGGTGCCGACGGTGTCGAAACAGTGAAAAACATGTAGCAAATAGTTCTTTTCACCTAACCTGCCTTATCTAATTGTGATTGGTTGCCTCTGTCTTCACCAATAAAAAGTACTGCACTTTGTCGGAAGTGCTGCCGACTTTTTAGATTTAAAAATTTAATTTATTTTCCAAAAAGCCCATTCTCCTCTTTAAAGTATATAAAACATTTAAATCTCATACCTTAAATAAATTTATATAACAATTAAAACACTTAGGAAAAATCTACAAAAATTCCAAAAAACCCCTTTTAATATGTTTTCCAAAATATAAAAATTTCAGACCCCAATTTATTATTATTTAACCGAAAATAATTATTTACCCTAATAAACATTTTCTTCACTAGAAAATTCTCAAAAATTCCACATAATTTCAGAAAATTCTAAAAAGTGAAAACCATCTCCAAATTAATATTTATGATCTTCTTAAAAATTCACAAGGGATTTGGATGTAATTTTGTAGCACCTTAAAACATATCATAAAATCAATATGAATATACATAAATCATCAACATGTATATATAATCATTCCATCATTCAAAATCATGGCAAATCAATGCAAAATATTCGGCAATCATCTAAAAACCGAAAACACAATCAAAAATGAGATGTAAACATTATTCACCTTAGCTTTAGAGATTATAGAGATTGAGATGTGAATAGATTTGATTTGAATTAGCTTCTTCCTAGCTTTCTTCCTCTTGTTCTTGTTAATGGTGGCCGACCCCTTATTTTAAAATTTGAGAATGAAAATGAATGTGTAAAATTTTACACAACCAAGGTTTGGAGGATATAAGAATGGCCTCTTTCCTATTTTAACCCTCCTCTATTTCAATTTAACTCTTATTTTAATTCTTGGTTAAATGGCTCGGCTACACCTTAATTAAAATCAAATCTCAATCCCCTAATCAACACATTATTTTATTTAGTTTAGTTAATTAAATATCCTAAATAAACTTACTAAAAATCTGGGATGACTTGACTAACCACGAAAAACTTAGTCTTTGCATGGGATGAGAAATGCATGGAAGCTTTTGAGAATTTAATGGAGCTTTTGACGATTGCGCCAGTACTAACTATACTATATGGGTCAAAGCTTTTCACCGTTTTATACTGATGAATGTGGTATGAGGTTAGGAGCTATTCGTATGCAAGAAGGCAAACTGATAGCCTATGTATGTAGGCAGTTGAAGGATCTTGAGAAGTGTTATCCCACTCATGACTTAGAGTTAGTAATTACCGTATTCGCCTTGACAATGTGGAGGCATTATATTTTTGAGGAAAGGTTTGAGTTATTTACTGATAATAAGTCCCTTAAACACATGTTTTCCCAAAAATATTTGAATCTTGGGCAGCGTAGGTGGTTGGAGTTCATAGCATCATATGAATTTGAAATTCGATATATTGCATGAAAAGGGAATGTTGTTGCCAATGCCCTTAGTCAGAGGCATACTACTCTTGGTGCTATATATGAGTGGAGGTAGTTGGAGTTCCTCTCGAATTTTAATTTTCAACCGCCATCCGAATTCACTCTGGGAAATCTATTGGGTATGGAAGTAAGGCCAGAATTGATGGATTGCATCGGTCAAGAACAGAAGAGGGATATGGCAATAGTCTACATTTTTGGAAAGTTGGGTAGAGGGAGCAATTCCCCTACATCTATAAGTATTCGATCAACGAAACAAGATGGCTAGGGAGAGATGGATGGCTATGTGGTCCAGTCATGGAAGATGTTCTAGATGAAGTGCTGGCAAAATGCCATCGTTCTAAGATGATTATTCTTCCAGTGGAGATAAGATGTATAGGGATATGAAGTGAATTTTCTATTGGCCGAGGATGAAGCGGTTAGTAGCGAAATATGTCACTAAATTTTTAGCGTGCTAATGGATAAAAGCTGAACAAGGTAAGCCCGGAGGTTTGTTATTGCAATTAGAGGCATCGACATGGAAATGGGGCTTATAGCGGTGGACTTTATAAATGAGTTGCCTAGCCATTAAAAAGGCAATGAAGCTATTTGGACTATAGTGGATAGACTCACCAAAAGTTCCCACTTTAATTCGGTAAGGAGTAATAGGACGGCAACATCTCTAGCGCAAATTTATATCAAAAAGTACGATTGCATGGAGTTTTGGTCAGCATTGTCAACGATAGAGATGCCTTATTCACTAATGAGTTTTGGAGGAGTTTGTAGTCAGCTTTAGGAACGACATTCAATCTTATCACCAGTTACCATCCGCAGACTAACAAACAGACATAAATGATAAATAAGACTTTGGAGGATTTGTTGAGAGCTTGCATGATGGATTTTGAAGGAGGAGTAGCATTAACCCTTAGCAGAATTCACATACAATAGTAGTTACCGGGCGATGATTGGTACGACACTCTTTGAAGACTTATATAGGAGGTCGTGCATGTCATCCAACAGTTGATGGGGAACTATCAACAAAATTCTACTTGGACTAAATTTTGATCCGCTAGACCATGGAAAAGGATGAAATGATTAAGCGGCAAATGATAGCCGCCTAGGACCGACAGAAGTCCTATGCTGATAGGCGAAGGAAAGAGTTGGAGTTTTCAGTTGGAGATATGGTATTTGTCAATTTTTCCTCTCTTACAAAGGTTATGATGTCTGGAACAGCGAGGAAGTTGGCACCAAGATTTGTTGGACCTTTCCCGATTTTGGAGAGGGTGGGGAAACTTGCATATCAAGTAGAGCTTCCCCTAAGTTGGCGAAAGTCCATGATGTTTTCCACGTATCGCATTTGAGGAAATGTCTACACAACACAACCAATATAGTAGATCCTAATTAGTTAGTAGATAAAGAGATGGAGCCGATAACACCCCATGCCACCATACACATAGTGGAGCATGGAGTTAGGAAGCTTTGTAACGAAGTAATTAGGCTGGTACGAGTGCAGAGGGGAAATAATCCAACGGAAAGCACATGGAAAACAGAAGAGAAGATGAAGGCTTCTCATCTTGAGCTTTGAGCTTTTCACTGGTAAATTTTCTCTCTCCAAATTTAGTATTGTATTAGTTTTGGTTGCCATACTTTCTTCTATTATTTCTGCACCCATAAAGAACCTTATGCATATTTATGTTGTTTATATACATGCCTATATGTCATGATCTTGCATTCATTCTAGGATTGAGCTCACATATAGTATGTTGCATACATAATCATATTACAATTTTGGTCGAGTAGATGATTGTACAGATAACATGGTTGTACAATATGGTTGCAGAGTGCGCGTTACGCTTTCTTTCCCTTAGAAATTTCAGAAACGAAATTCTTTTAATGGGGGGAATTGTAACACCCCTTAAAATTTATAAGAAATTAGTCAATTAATAATAATGGAAAATTGGGAATTTTAGAGACGTTAGAATATTGCCACAAAAGTTAGATCATTGTGTTTCTGGCGATTTTTTTAGCAACTTTCATATATTGAGTTTCGCCATCAGAGTTCAAACGGAGAGGTTATTGACGTTTGAAGTTTTCAAATTTAAAATAATTAAAATAAATTTCATCTTATAATTAAGTTACGTTAACATTTGAAATTAAAAAGGTAATAGAAGATTATAACGTCAAGTATAAGCTTAATGTTTAAGCAAATGTTAATGGCATATTCAATTAAAGAAAGAAATAATAGAATGTTAAAAATTAACGTTAACTAATAATTTAGGGTCAGGGACAGACAACCAGTCACCACCTTCATTAGGTTGTAATGACCCAAGATTTTAGGAATTTAGTTTGAAAATATAAATAAGTTTAAAATAATTTTTAAACTAATTTTGTAAAGGAATTGATATGGCTTGATATGGTGTAGCTATATGTGTACATGTGTGCACAGGAAATACACACGAATAGAAGCTTAATTCCTGGATGATATGAATGAACATATGTTGATGTGTATGAAAAAATATATATATGTATATATATACAGATAAATAGATTAAATCCTTAAAAGCTATATGCATAAATATATATGGATGCTACTGGTTGTATTTGAGTGTATATGTGCATATGTGTTCAGTAAAAATAATGTATAGACATATATATGTATTAGTTATTTCTATAAGACATATATATACATATATGTATGCTAATCAAACGCAAGTGTTTAAATCAGTAAAATAAAAATACATAAATGTATTTTAACTATAGGTAGAAAGCAAGAATGAAGATATAAAAGGAGCAATCCTTTTATAAATAAATAAGGGAAGCACATGCTATTTAAGTGAAAGCTAAAAATAGAAAAGTAAGATAAACCAGTGATATGTTTTGTATAGGCAGAATTAGGAAGAACCCTTGGCATATATATGATAAAATAATGGAAATCAAGTCACACCTTTAGCATGATATTAGATAAGAGAAAAAGCATTTTCTGGAAAAGCAAATTTCTAAAAATAACCAAAATGATAAAACCTCTTTTCTCTCCACAAACTTGAGTCGGGGAGGGTAGGATTTTGGGTTTAAACTAAATGTGAATGGCATGATTTCGGGTGGGCAAAAATGACTTTAGCTAGCACCTTAAACACTAGAAGAACCCTGCATAAATAAGCAGTGATAAGAGGGGACTTCTCTTCTTCCCGGATAGCTTTTGAAAAAAAAATATATATCATATATATATATATAAGACAAGTGAAGAAAAGGGTTTGGGGGCAAAGGCAGAAGCTTATCAATCAACTAAGAAGTGAAGGAGAACTAGGTGAGAAAACTCACTCAAAAATCTAAGGCACTAAGTTCTACTGAAGGCAGCAAGTTTATAAGTTGATCTTTCTTAAAATGTATTTTCATATGTGGTTATCTTTCTTTGATTTCTAAGATGAAAATGCTTTGATCTTTAGTTTGGTTGTTCTGCTTGATCTATTATGTGGAAGTTCTAAGTATTATTAGTAAATATGTTTTTATAAACCCAGATCTCTCTGATATGTTAATATTAGGAAAAATAAGTGAATACCCAGAGAATCAAATGATGAATATAGGCAAGTAGTGTTGGTTCTGGCATAACCCAGAGAATATAAACATGTTGAGCTGCAATATACTTGTGTATAGGTGCTGAGGCTTGAGACAAAAAGGAATTAGGGGTGCAATAGGGTTTCTTATGTGCTGATGCTCCTAATTCAATGAAAGTATATAAATAGCCATATACATAGCAAATAAATTTGTGATTCAGTGAAACTTGGTCATTCTGAGTTTAACTTAAGCATAGATGTTTGCAAGATGAAAAACTCTCTCAAAAGCCATAAGCCAATGTTAGTTGCCTATACCCCTTTTAAAATGCAAGTATATATATATATGGATGCAGAATCTTATTTATTAGACACCTATGTTTAATTGCCTGCTTGTCTTTGTTTGGTTATGAAAGATATGAAATGCCATGACATGGATGTTTGTTTTAGTGAAATGATTCACTGAATGGTTTAGTCATGAAAAATCAAAAGAGTTATTATCAACTTAAAACTAACTAGGAAATGGGGTCAAGAGCACTGCAGGAATGACTTGTGTTCTTGAGCAATACAAGTTGACACATGGCTTGTTTAAGTCCTGAGATCTTTGTGTAATGGAGTGAATTAGTCCATTACAATGTGTCCATTGATTCATATGATTGCAAATGAGACCAAGATAGATAAATATATCAATGTAAGAAAATTTGATATAAGGAGGAACTAGAGTTTTCCTGGATGAAATCTGAGTAGGGAATAAATGATTTACTTCATTTTGGTGATTTCCCTGTTTTGTATGGATGCTTATTTGATTTATTGCTGATTTGTATGAATGTATGCATGTTCCATATCTTTATAAGGTTTTTGGAAAGAAAGATTTAAGTGTGTACATGCACACTGACATAGAACATGCACACTATGACTTACCTGTTTTCTAAAGGCAGGATATACTGATTTATATATGTTTCAACTTTAACTTGATTTACCAATTGTTTTAGTGGATTTTCTCATACCAGACATGTGTATGACCCTAGTGTGCTAATGGCATATGGGGTGTCTCATTTAATATGGGGCAGCTTCAAATGCTTTTTCAGGAATTGCAGCAACTAAGTAGGTGTAGGAGCAAGGCTTTGAGAAGAAGATTATAGCATGCTAAAATTAGTTAGATAAGAGCTTAAAAGATGAAATCTGCATGTATTGATATTTTTAAATTATCACTTGTATTAAGTACTGAATGATGGATGGATATTTTGCTAAGTACTTTGCTAAGGAATTGACTTGTAACTGGAGTTTATAAATTTGGATATTATCTGAAAAGTTGAAGAAATTAACCTATGATTTTGTATGTAAATCTGAGCAAGAATACTATGATAAATCGAATGGTTATATTTTATAAATGTATTATTCAATCTTGAGTCTTTGAAAAGGATTAAGTATTGGAAATCTGGATAGTTGAGTCTCAATAAACAATATGGTTTATTCTTTCATCATGACATTTGCATACAAGAGTTTAAAGGCATAGGGAAAATGTATTATGTGTCTGCATGTTTTCATAATGCAATTTGTACTATGCAAATGTTTTATACCTCAGAACTCCTTTTACTAAAGCTTTGTTCAAATGCATTTTAAAGCCCTATGGCTTATATCAGAACAAAGAGTCTAGTTTGTAGCAAATCATCTTACCATTAAAACCATGTTTTGGATCCTCAGGGTCTCAGGAAACTCATTCATGCCTGCATTTCATTTAGCATAGCATCATGACATCAAAGAATTAAGCTTTAGGAACATGATATCTCACTTAAAAATATTACAGAAAAGAGTTTGTATCTAAGGCGGATTTTATAGAAAATCAAATATAGAAAATGATATAAACTTATATCATTTTCAGGACATAAGCACTACACCAAACATTTATAAGTGATCATAACACAATTTCCTTGTTTCTAGGAATTACCCTTCATAGAGAATCCAGCAAGAAATCAAGAGTTAAAATCTTACAAATACACATATGGATGGAATTTTGTTGTATGAATTAAATTGAACTATGTGTGGATTGATTAAATTTAATCAGTCAAATTATCCTCTTGTTTACCATAACTCTGATTTAAACAAGAGGGACACATGCATCCTCATATGTATGTGCATATCTTTATGAATACACTGATATATTTATATTGGTAGAAATTTTGATCCTGGATAAATTGTTTATTTGATGAAAGTAAAAATGACTCTAGGCTTCAGAAATATATATATATATGATAATAAATATATATATATCTCTATGTAAAAAAAAATTCCTTACAAATTAAGGTATAAAAAGAGAGGGTCATTTCATTTGGTATCAGAGCAAATGGTTGCATTGATTGTTGAGTACTATAGAAATATATTATGTCTGTTTGTTTTGGATGAAATAATTTAGATAGGAAAATATTAACTATAGAAAATACTCACAGTATACTAATACCATTTGCCCATAACTTGGTTAGCAACCCATGGTAGGAAGGGGATCACATCATGCAGGAACAAGTGCATCACAAATGCTTGATATGCAAGAGTTTGTAAGGGTTTTAAGGGATGAAATTGGGCATAGGCCTAAGAATCCACATGAGGAACTTTCAAAACTATTAAAGGCTTATACAAACTTGGGAGGTAAGAGTTTTGAAGGGACCGAGAATGTGATGGAAATTCAAGCATGGTTAAGAACATTGGATAGGATTTTCAATGACATGCAGCTTGATGATCAAAGGAAGAGGCAAGTGGCTTTAAGACAGCTGAAAGGAGTAGCTTTAAGCTGGTGGGAGGTGATCATAGCTGGGAGAATTGAAAATGAAATCACTTGGAATCAATTCAAGGAGATGTTGGAGGCAAGATTTGTACCAGCATCAGCTAAGACCACTTTACTCGAAGAATTTATTAGACTCAGGCAAGGAACTCTGAATGTCACTGAATACACTCAAAAGTTTGAGGGGTTATCCAAATATGGAGCAATGCTAGTGGCAGATGAAGCATCCAAAAATGATAGGTACATTAAAGGTTTGAACCCAGGACTTAGCAGAGCCATGTTACCTTATGCTGACAGGACTTTTGATCAAGTAATAGACTTGGCTTTGAAATTGGAGCAGCATGACAAGGAAAGGGAGAAGTATAGAAATTTTAAGAACAACAGCAACAAGAAGAATAAGGGAAGATACCACCCTTATGACAAGAAGAAGGAGGAAGCAGACACCAAAAAGGCTAGTGATACCAAGGCCAGTGATGTTAAGAAGAAATTGGTTTGCCATCAATGTGGAAAGGAAGGACATATCAAACCAAGGTGCCCAAAATTGAAAGGAGGAGCTTTCAGGTGCTATCTATGTGGGAAAGAGGGGCATATAAAGAGAAAATGTCCTAAGTATAAACAGCAAGGAAAATTGGCAAATTTGGAAGGCAAAGGCAAATCCACAGTGGAGATTAATGCTGAAAATCACAGTCAAGTGGAAGGT
Source organism: Allium fistulosum (assembly GCA_030737815.1). Taxonomy (NCBI): domain Eukaryota; kingdom Viridiplantae; phylum Streptophyta; class Magnoliopsida; order Asparagales; family Amaryllidaceae; genus Allium; species Allium fistulosum. Next base: position 183,865,937 of record CM060908.1, on the reverse strand, counting down.
ACACTATTTATTTGTACCATACCCATAGGAGTAGTATATGATACTGGGGCAACTCACTCTTTGATTTCTTATGAACTAGTTAAATGCTAAAATTGAATTGCATATTGGTTGAAACTCCATTGCTTATACAAAGTCCACTGGGGAGTTCTAGTGTTTTAAATATGATTTGTGTGGATGTGGAATTAAACATAGGAGGAGATACTTTTATTTCCAATTTATATGTTTTAAACTACCCAAATATAGGTGTTATATTGGGAGTAGACTGGTTAAGGCAATTTAAAGCCATAATTAACTTAGATTCATCCACCATATCATTGCAAAACTTTAGAGGCCAGAGAATCACAATTTTGTGTGAAGTAGCTAAGGGAAGGAAATTGTATCATTTAATTAACTTGGAAAAAGATTTCAGTGAACTTACTATTGAAGAAATTCCCATAGTCAATGAATACTTGGATGTGTTTGGGGAGGTTAAGGGTGTTCCATACCATAGACCAGTAGAGTTTCAAATCGATCTCATACCAGGAGCAAGCCCAATAATTAAGAAGCCTACCAGAATGGGGCCAAGTGAGTTAAAAGAATTAAAAAGTCAGTTAGAGGAATTAGAAAGTAAAGGGTTTATAAGGCCAAGTAACTCATGCTGGGGTGCTCCAGTAGTGTTTGTAAGGAAACATGATGGTACTTTGAGGATGTGTATAGATTACAGAGAACTAAATAAAGTCACCATCAAAAATAAATACCCATTGCCTAGGATAGATGATCTCTTTGATCAACTCAGTGAAGCTAAGATATTTTCTAGATTAGACTTAGCATCAGGGTTTCATCAGATGAAGGTTGAAGACTCAAGTGTTAAGTACACTGCATTCAATACTAGATATGGTCTATATGAGTTTATGGTTATGCCATTTGGGTTGACAAATGCCCCCTCATATTTTGTAGATTTAATGAATAGAACCTTTAGAGATTATTTAGACAAATTTTTGCTGATTTTTATTGATGACATTTTAATTTATTCCAAAACAGTGGAAGAACATAAAAGTCATTTGCATCTGGTTTTGTCTAGATTGAGGGAAAAAGATTTAAAGGCAATATTTTCAAAATGTGCATTTTGGAAAGAGGAAGTACATTTCCTTGGCCATGTCATTTCTGCCAAAGGAATTTCTATGAACCCCAATAAAGTAATAGCTATTCAAGCATGGAAGAGGCCTAGCACAGTGAGTGAAGTAAGATCATTTATGGGGATGGCAGGATATTATAGGAGATTTATAAAAGATTTTTCAAAAATATCATCACCACTTACCAATTTAACTAGAAAGAATCAGGCCTTTGTGTGGACTGAAAAATGTGAACGAGCTTTTATCAAGATAAAGGAAGCCTTAGTTAATGCACCAGTGTTGAGAGTACCTGAAGGAAATGAGGGATTAATTGTGTATACTGATGCAAGTGGCTCTGGACTAGGGGCTATGTTGATGCAGCAAGACCAAGTGATAGCCTATGCATCCAGACAATTAAAACCATATGAACCTAGATATGCAACCCATGATCTTGAGCTAGCAGCAGTGGTGTATGCACTGAAACTTTGGAGTCATTATTTGTTAGGTGCCAAATTTAAATTGTACACAGATCATAAGGCATTGAAATATCTCTTCTCACAAAAAGATTTAAACATGAGGCAACATAGATGGGTGGAGTTCTTAGCTGCCTATGATCTAGACATACTCTATACACCAGGTAAAGCAAACAAAGTTGCAGATGACTTGAGTAGACAACATGCTAAGATAGCTATGATGATGATTGAAGAGTTTAAGGACTTGTCTTTGCTTGCTGAATTAGAAATTGGGGAGAATGGTTGTGTGCACATGGATGTTCATGTGCATGGTGCACAGGAAAATAGAGAGAAGTTGAGCTTGATGACACTTCAATCTGAATTAATTTTGAAGGTAAGTAAAATGCAAGACCAAGACCCTATTATAGTTGAGAGAAAAGCTCAATTATCTAAGGGAGAAGAAGTGTTAAATCTGCACATTGATAATGTGGGGAATTTAAGGGTTAAGAATAGGTTATGGGTGCCTGAAAATGAAGAATTGAAGGAAGAGATATTGAATGAGTATCATAGAAGCAAATACTCCATACACCCAGGCAGTACAAAGATGTATCAAAATTTAAAAAGAAATTTTTGGTGGAAGGGAATTAAGTCAGATGTAGCCAAATATATTGCAAGATGTATGACTTGCCAACAAGTCAAGGCAGAAATACAAAAGCCATCAGGGTTGTTACAACCTCTTAGCATACCACAGTGGAAATGGAAAGATATATCTATGGATTTCATAGATGGACTGCCTAATTCTAAAAGAGGAAACACAAGTATATGGGTGATAGTAGATAGGCTAACTAAAGTGGCACATTTCATTCCAGTCAAATCAGAAAGGAATGCACCAAAATTAGCTCAAGTATTTATGAAGGAGGTGGTAAGGTTACATGGCACTCCCAAAACTATTGTGAGTGATAGGGATACCATCTTCACATCAAGGTTCTGGAAAAGTTTTCAAGAAGCCATGGGAAGTGAATTATGCTTAAGCACTGCCTACCATCCACAATCAGATGGGCAGACTGAGGTGGTGAACAAAGTTTTAGAGGACTTGTTAAGGGCATGTGCACTGGATTTTGGAGGTAACTGGGAAGATTATCTCCATTTAGCTGAGTTTACATACAATAACAGCTATCAAAGCACCATAGGGATGGCTCCATTTGAAGCCTTATATGGCAAGCCATCTTTATCACCTGTTTGTTGGGTAGAAACAGGAGAAAGAGCTATTTTAGGGCCTGAGTACATACAAGAAACTAAAGAGAAAATTGAGCTGGTAAGGAGGAGAATTGCAGCAGCTCAAGACAGGCAAAAGAAATTTGCAGACATGAAAAGGAAGCAGGTGGAATATGAAGTAGGAAATTTTGTTTTCATCAAAATCTCACCTATGAAAAATGTACTGAGGTTTGGGAAACAAGGCAAGTTAACCCCAAGATATATTGGGCCATACAAAATTCTGGAAAGAATTGGTTCCTTGGCATATAAGTTGGAATTACCAGAAAACATGCAAGGGATGCATGATGTTTTTCATGTATCACAATTGAGAAGGTGGGTTCATGACAAGGCAGAGATTCTTGAGACCCCAACCCAAGTGCAAATAAATCCTAATTTGATTTATGAAAAGGATCCAGTGGGAATTTTGGCAAAGGATGTGAAGAAGTTGAGGAATAAATCACTGAAACTTGTGAAGGTACAGTGGAGTCTTGATCCTAGTGATTGCACATGGGAATTAGAAGACAAGGTTAGGATGAACTATCCTAAGCTATTTTCAGATTAAAGGTAATTCTGATTTTTAATTTGTTTTCCTTTTGGATGCATGTATTTTTAGTTATTGTGATAGAACTAAAAATCTATTTGGTTGAGAGTGTATTTGTTCTCTGAATTAAGTTTAAATTTGATTTAAGCTTAGGAAAAATTGTATGACACAATTTCTAAAAGGTGGGGTATATGTAATGACCCAAGATTTTAGGAATTTATTTTGAAAATATAAATAAGTTTAAAATAATTTTTAAACTAATTTTGAAAAGGAATTGATATGGCTTGATATGGTGTAGCTATATGTGTACATGTGTGCACAGGAAATACACATGAATAAAAGCTTAATTACTAGATGATATGAATGAACATATGTTGATGTGTATGAATATATATATATGTATATGTATATATATATACAGATAAATAGATTAAATCCTTAAAAGCTATATGCATAAATATATATGGATGCTACTGGTTGTATTTGAGTGTATATGTGCATATGTGTTCAGTAAAAATAATGTATAGACATATATATGTATTAATTATTTCTGTAAGACATATATATACATATATGTATGCTAATCAAATGCAAGTGTTCACACCAGTAAAATAAAAATACACAAATGTATTTAACTCTAGGCAGAAAGCAAGAATGAAGATATAAAAGGAGCAATCCTTTTATAAATAAATAAGGGAAGCACATGCTATTTAAGTGAAAGCTAAAAATAGAAAAGTAAGATAAACCAGTGATATGTTTTGTATAGGCAGAATTAGGAAGAACCCTTGGCATATATATGATAAAATAATGGAAATCAAGTCACACCTTTAGCATGATATTAGATAAGAGAAAAAGCATTTTCTGGAAAAGCAAATTTCTGAAAATAACCAAAATGATAAAACCTCTTTTCTCTCCACAAACTTGAGCCGGGGAGGGTAGGATTTTGGGTTTAAACTAAATGCAAATGGCAAGATTTCAGGTGGGCAAAAATGACTTTAGCTAGCACCTTAAACCCTAGAAGAACCCTGCATAAATAAGCAGTGATAAGAGGGGCCTTCTCTTCTTCCCTGATAGCTTTTGGATAAAAATATATCATATATATATATATAAGACAAGTGAAGAAAAGAGTTTGGGGGCAAAGGCAGAAGCTTATCAATCAACTAAGAAGTGAAGGAGAACTAGGTGAGAAAACTCACTCAAAAATATAAGGCACTAAGTCATAATGAAGGCAGCCAGTTTATAAGTTGATCTTTCTTAAAATGTATTTTCATATGTGGTTATCTTTCTTTGATTTCTAAGATGAAAATGCTTTGATCTTTAGTTTGGTTGTTCTGCTTGATCTATTATGTGAAATTTCTAAGTATTATTAGTAAATATGTTTTTATAAACCCAGATCTCTCTGATATGTTAATATTAGGAAAAATAAGTGAATACCCAGAGAATCAAATGATGAATATAGGCAAGTAGTGTTGGTTCTGGCATAACCCATAGAATATAAACATGTTGAGCTGCAATATACTTATGTATAGGTATTGAGGCTTGAGACAAAAAGGAATTAGGGGTGCAATAGGGTTACTTATGTGTTGATGCTCCTAATTCAATGAAAGTATATAAATAGCCATATACATAGCAAATAAATTTGTGATTCAGTGAAACTTGGTCATTCTGAGTTTAACTTAAGCACAGATGTTTGCAAGATGAAAAACTCTCTCAAAAGCCATAAGCCAATGTTAGTTGCATATACCCCTTTTAAAATGCAAGTATATATATATGGATGCAAAATCTTATTTATTAGACACCTATGTTTAATTGTCTGCTTGTCTTTGTTTGGCTATGAAAGATATGAAATGCCATGACATGGATGTTTGTTTTAGTGAAATGATTCACTGAATGGTTTAGTCATGAAAAATCAAAAGAGTTATTATCAACTTAAAACTAACTAGGAAATGGGGTCAAGAGCACTGTAGGAATGACTTGTGTTCTTGAGCAATACAAGTTGACACATGGCTTGTTTAAGTCCTGAGATCTTTGTGTAATGGAGTGAATTAGTCCATTACAATGTGTCCATTGATTCATATGATTGCAAATGAGACCAAGATAGATAAATATATCAATGTAAGAAAATTTGATATAAGGAGGAACTAGAGTTTTCCTGGATGAAATCTGAGTAGGGAATAAATGATTTACTTCATTTTGGTGATTTCCCTGTTTTGTATGGATGCTTATTTGATTTATGGCTGATTTGTATGAATGTATGCCTATTCCATATCTTTATAAGGTTTCTGGAAAGAAAGATTTAAGTGTGCACATACACACTGACACAGAACATGCACACTACAACTTACTTGTTTTCTAAAGGCTGGATATACTGAATTATATATGTTTCAAATTTAACTTGATTTACCAATTGTTTTAGTGGATTTTCTCATACCAGACATGTGTCTGACCCTAGTGTGCTAATGGCATATGGGGTGTCTCATTGAATATGGGGTAGCTTTAAATGCTTTTTTAGGAATTGCAGCAACTAAGTAGGTGTAGGAGCAAGGCTTTGAGAAGAAGATTATAGCATGCTAAAATTAGTTAGATAAGAGCTTAAAAGATGAAATCTGCATGTATTGATATTTTTAAATTATCACTTGTATTAAGTACTGAATGATGGATGGATATTTTGCTAAGTACTTTGCTAAGGAATTGACTTGTAACTGGAGTTTATAAATTTGGATATTATCTGAAAGTTGAAGAAGTTAACCTATGATTTTGTATGTAAATCTGAGCAAGAATACTATGATAAATAGGATGGTTATATTTTATAAATGTATTAGTCAATCTTGAGTCTTTGAAAAGGATTAAGTATTGGAAATCTGGATAGTTGAGTCTCAATAAACAATATGGTTTATTCTTTTATCATGACATTTGCATACAAGAGTTTAAAGGCATAGGGAAAATGTATTATGTGTCTGCATGTTTTCATAATGCAATTTGTACTATGCAAATGTTTTATACCTCAGAACTCCTTTTACTAAAGCTTTGTTCAAATGCATTTTAAAGCCCTATGGCTTATATCAGAACAAAGAGTCTAGTTTGTAGCAAATCATCTTACCATTAAAACCATGTTTTGGATCCTCAGGGTCTCAGGAAACTCATTCATGCCTGCATTTCATTTAGCATAGCATCATGACATCAAAGAATTAAGCTTTAGGAACATGATATCTCACTTAAAAATATTCCAGAAAAGAGTTTGTATCTAAGGCAGATTTTATAGAAAATCAAATATAGAAAATGATATAAACTTATATCATTTTCAGGACATAAGCACTACACCAAACATTTATATGTGATCATAACACAATTTCCTTGTTTCTAGGAATTACCCTTCATAGAGAATCCAGCAAGAAATCAAGAGTTAAAATCTTACAAATACACATATGGATGGAATTTTGTTGTATGAATTAAATTGAACTATGTGTGGATTGATTAAATTTAATCAATCAAATTATGCTCTTGTTTACCATAACTCTGATTTAAACAAGAGGGACACATGCATCCTTATATGTATGTGCATATCTTTATGAATACACTGATATATTTATATTGGTAGAAATTTTGATCCTTGATAAATTGTTTATTTGATGAAAGGAAAAATGACTCTAGGCTTCAGAAATATACATATGATAATATATATATATATATATATATATGTAAAAAAAATCCTTACAAATTAAGGTATAAAAAGAGAGGGTCATTTCATTGCTCGAGCCTCGAAGTGGACAGATCGACCGATTGAATTGAGGTGGCTAGGGATTTTAAGGCCCGAATGGTTCGGATTTAATAGGTTTGGAACGTACAGTCAAAGCACGTTCTAATCACTATAAATAAGAGGTTAGCCCCCTCACTTTTATTCATTAGAAAAATAAGCATACTAACAAAACTCTATCATTTTCTTTCCTCTTCAATAAAATTTTTAGATTCAAAAATAAAAGTTTCAAGAATTAAGGAAGAGATTAATCAAGTTAAAGGAAAAAGAAGATAATCAGAGGAAGAAATTGGCGTTAATGCGAAAGCGAATCCAAGATAATATGAGAAAAGCTATCGGTGAGTGGAAATCTTAGTTTTTCTATTATATTAGTTTGTGCAATTAATATTTGGATTTTTTTTATGTCTTGGGGAATTTTTTATGCAAAAATCTTAAATCTAAAACCCTAAAATTCCCTCGAAAATGTTAATTCATGAATTGGTTGAAATCTTATTTGTTTTACAATAATGTGGTAGAATTTAATCCGTTATTATTTGCAATATGAATAATTTGTATTCTATTTAATTTCCACTTCTCATTTTGTGTTTGTTTTGATGATGGATTCCAAAAAGAATTAGGAAAGGGCGTGAAAAGCATGAACTTTTATGCCATCCGTGGTTTGATTCGCCTACTTTTCTAATGAAAATAAATATGAACCATTTTTTATTTCAACCTTATCCATTTAAATTTCGAATAAAATATAAAGGATTTAAATTGTAAAGTTTTGCTTCCTTGAAACAGAGGCATCAATTATACCATGTTAATATAAAAAATTGTATGCTTTGATTTTATTTTTGAATATTTGTGCAAATCTGTTTGTTTAGCTAATTTAAATTGTGATACTAGCTATTGTGTAAACTGTTGTATTGGAATGGGACTTGTATGGATATAGAAATTGTGACATTTAAATTATATTAACAACCAAAAAAGGAAGTGAAAATCCTAGTATAGAAATGCTTTATGCACACCTAGGAATATTTAATAAAACTAGTTAACCAAAAATTTATGTTAAGTATGAATATAGTTATAATATATAAAATAATTAAGTTAACAAATAATGATAAATAATATAAAAGGAAGTTAAGAATAAATATGGAAAGTAATCCGTAATTAAAAGGCGAAATAAGGTGTTTCCTTTATATGGTCTTAATGCGTAAGGGCGGGTGAGGTATATTATATATGTGTGTGTTAGTATTATTTCATAAGGTTGGAGAGAGAAAATAGGACTAAGTTATAGTGATGCGAGGTCAGTTAAAAGTACATGAAGTCCGCTCAGCTAATCTGGCTACTAGTAGTGTGACTTTGGAGATGTGAGACATCGCATACAATATGTACCCATGGTGGACATGAGGTTTGCCCCAATTATGTCGGGTAAGCATGCCCAACTAATCTGGCTATCAGCACCTATGAGTAGTCGGAGTAATGTGAAACGTCACGGTTTTGGTTACGGGTCATAGAACGGATATTCCAAAATGGGCCTGCTTCGAGGTTGGAGGTATTAAATGGCTATCATATGGTCTACCTCTTTCCCACCCAAGAAGTATTAAATGGTCAAGATTATCTTTTAGTTGTGCTAGTTGAAATCTCTATAGGGGGTCCGCTTTGGGTTTGAGGTATTAAATGGCTATTGGAGGATCTGCCTCTTCCTCATTTAATAAGTATTAATGGCCCTGTGGGATTTCTTATGATATCAGCTAGGAAGTACCTGAGAGGGGTTTACCTTAGGTCTAGGTATTAAATGATGGAGTTCTACATAGGGTCCAAGTATTAAATGGTCAGAGTTTGCTTATTTCCCATTTAAAAAGGTATTGAGCGACTCTGGTACTTTCTCTACCATCTTAAGATATGGTTGACAGATACAGGTTATTGGACCCAATATATTCCATAGTTGCATTGCACTTGCGTTAACGTTATAGAGTTAGATTGGAAAGGGCCATTGGCCTACAGTTGGAGATGCGCCATAGATCTGGGCTGGGAGAGTCGTTGGCTTACTATTGGAGGTATACTTGGAAAGACATAATATAAAATGCGTAAGAATAATACTCATCTAAATGATACTGTCCAAATGTTATCATGGTAAGAGTTAAGATTTTCATTTACTGGATGTTGTTGTTCTGACTCCCTCCTAATTACAACCCATAGGTTAGGTGGAACGATGTTATGAAGTGTGAAGGAGGTAGTGAAGACTGGTGGTGGTGTAGCTATTTATTTATGCTTATGATTAATTCTGATGTACTAAGATTTTAGACTTGTTGATGTTCTATTTTTCGACATTATGTTATGGATATTTGGAACATTGTACTTTTGAGATTTGCAAATGTGTGAATTTGGTAATTTAATATTACATTTTATTCCTTCCGTTGTTAGGTTTTGAAAGCATAGACAGATAGCTCTATATATTGTTTATTTAGTCAATTTTACCAGCCAGCAACCAACTTTGGAATAAACCTAAGGATTGATAGGCTTTTATTTGTTCAAAAATCAAGCCCGTCGCAGAGAGGGTTGTTACAAATGACTAATTAACAAATGAGAGGCTCCAACCACTCACCTAAAATCCAAAGCAATCCAAAAGAGATCCAATCACATGATGAACAACAAATCTAAGATGTCTCCAACAGCAAATCCACCAATCCAAGTGCTAATTTTTTAATCTCCTTCTAATGACAAGATTTGGCAAACTAAAGTAAGGTTTTGTTAACCGGTTATTTGACCCGGTAACGAGAGGCTCGGCACAGAGTTCCTATTTGGCATTCATGGTTCGACACACAGATGTTACTTGTTTTGGGCCGAGGTATCTTGCCACTAGGCCCACCAGGGAAGTCCAACCCATCTTCGTCTATAAATAGAGAGGCAGGGGCACAGTGAAATGGACATTTTTTTGAGAACACTGGGGAGACTTTGCCGCTTTCAAGACTCACTCTATTCAGTTCAAACTTGTATTGAAGTCATTAATATATGGATTGTATCTGTATTTAACTACTTGTGAAAGCAATAAAGATCAAAACTCAAAGTGGACGTAGGCAGTTATGCCGAACCACTATAAATCTAGTGTTCTCGTTTTTGTTGTTCTTTTGGCATTGAATTACACTATTTTTCAGTTCTAATTTATCTTCTTCATTAATCTCTCTACATAATCTTTCTCAACGAGGTTAGTGACCAATTTTGGTGCTAACACTTTGGTGCTTTCACTAAGAATTGAATTCTCAGCTTGATTGGATCTCATCGTCTACTAGTGGATTTCCATATTCACGAGATAGATCCAGTTGTTTACTAGAAAACTTCCTATTCTACTCAGATTTGAAAGAAATCTAAAGGAAGCTGATAGCCGTAGATTGGATTCACTGATGTATGCAAGATCTGGGGATTAGACGTTGAAGTTTGCACTCAAGTTGAATGAAGGCCGACCCTCCTCTGAAGGCAATTCGGTCGATTGCTCCAGAAAAGGCATATGCCGATTGCCCCAGAAAAGGCTTATGCCGATCGCCCCGAAAAGGCTTATGTCGATCGCCCTAGAAGAGGCTTATGCCGATCACCCAAGAAAAGGCTTATGCCGATCGCCCCAGAAAAGGCATATGTCGAACGCCCTAGAAAAGGCGTATGCCGAACGCCCCAGAAAAGGTGTATGCCGAACGCTCCAAAAATGGGGTATGCCGAACGCTCCAGAAAAGGCGTATGTCGATCGCCCCAGAAAAGGCATATGCTGATCGCCCTAGAAGAGGCTTATGCCGAACGCCCCAGAAAAGGCTTATGCCGATCGCCTTAGAAAAGGCGTATGCCGAACTCCCCAAAAAAGGCGTATGCCGAACGCCCCAGAAATAGCATATGCCGAACACCCCAGAAATGGCGTATGCCAAACGCTCCAGAAATGGGGTATGCCGAACGCTCCAGAAAAGGTGTATGTCGATCGCCCCAGAAAAGCCGAGCACTCCAGAAAAACAACTCCATGCTGATCCACTCCAGCTCCATGCCGAGCAGAACCATGCCGAACGACTCAGTGTATGCCAAGCAAAACCATGCCGAACGACTCATTGTATGCCGAGTAGAACCATGCTGAACGACTCAGTGTATGCCGAGCAGAACCATGCCAAACGACTCAGTGTATGCCGAGCAGAACCATGCCGAATGACTCAGTGTATGCCGAGCAGAACCATGCCGAACGACTCATTGTATGCCGAGCAGAACCATGCCGAACGACTCAGTGTATGTCGAGAAGAACCATGCCGAATGACCCATTGTATGCCGAGCGGGACCATGTCGTTCTGAGCGACCCAATGTATGCCGGTCCCTCTCTCAAAAAACAATCTAACCGGTCCTTATTCCAAAAAAATATGGATCGAGTACGACCCTATTTTAAAAATAATTCGGGTACGACCCGAACCCTAGCCGCAGCGCAGTGCCTCCGGATAGTGAATTCAAACCTCGACTTAATAAAGGAACATTCTATCCACTTCCCTGACATCCCATGATCGACCAGGGCATAGAGGATCTAGCAGCAGCTTATGAACGGCATCAAGGGAACGGACAAGCAACTGCTATTCAAACGGTACTCCCAAAGGTTGGAGAACATAGATGATATGACTCTAGCAAATGCCAAGATGACTCCAAGCACCATTCTTCGCTGACCCAGCACTTTGAATTTAGTGACTCCAAGCAAACCAATGTTTGGCTCTAAGCAATTTATTCCAAATACTAACAAGGGTATCATACTGATCGCGATTGAGGAAAGTCGACCTCCAGATATATTTTGGCAGCTAGTTAGCTAAAGAGACTCCTACGACTATGGATCATTTCTTTTACAAAATGAATCAGAACTAAAGTGAGGAGGAGTGGAGCATACTAGGAAAAATAACAATGCAGGCCTGTCGGCTAAGGACATTGATTCTAGTAGACAAAACAAGATCTCAAAATTCGACTCATATGCTCTTTGATAGATTCAATCGATAACCTCCACTTGGAAGCTCACGACTCAAATTGGTACTGGAAACCAACCTCGAGAGAGCCAATCGAAGTCTAGAGAAAATCGGAGGAATGTTGTATATTCCAAGATGCACAATGATCCTAACACTGGCGATTACAAACACCTCCGAGGTGTGATCGAAAAGCTTTTTCGAAAAAGTAAGCTTCAGTAGTACATGCAAGCCTCATAGAAGGGCGAGCCAGGAACTGCGGATGCCCATCAATAAAGAACTATAATTAATAATTGAACCGTTGGCAGTCGGCATTCCGCTAGAAGGGGCTAGGGGCAGAGTTGAACAGCAAGCACACGATGCTGCTCCACTTATCAATGAGATTTATCCCAAACTTCTTTGGATTATTTTCTATTTCAATTTGAAATGTGCTTAGAATTGCAACAGACTTAAACTAAACTTCTTCCAAAATGATGTAGGTGACCAAGTACTCAAAGTTGGCTTCCAACCAATCCACGCAGACCTTAATCGGATTTGTGGAGTTTCATCAAGACGAGCATGATTCGTTCGCTCATCATCAACTATGTGCCTTTGATTTGGGGCCAAGGACTAGAGATTGAAAAGCTCATCACGGTCAGAGCCCAATACAAAGCCAACATAACCGACCATCCATCCATCGACCTCCACAATTGACTTGGAGACCTAAACAAGGCTTGGAATGAATATGGCCCGATCATCCACTCCAATCGAGTCATAGAACAAAGTTCGACAAAATACAAATACCCCTCATGAAGCTCAGTGACGTCGGGATCTGTCTAAAGTGGACGTGATTTGATCATCTACACATCAAATCCTACCCTGAACACGAAAGGTTGTTCGAAAGCCCAACTTGAAGTAGCTATGGTAGACTGCCTACTCGTTAACCATCGCTCTCAATACATGGACGCGACTGCACCGTGAAACATATGCAACTTACTTTGTCTACCCAGTAATCCATCATCCTCGTTTTCTGGAAAGAGATACGAAGCAAATTGTGCGAGAGTTGATTATCCAACCCCAGCATGGATGTGATCCAACCATCTGTCATGTACCTCCTTCCTTGACTTGATTGGAAGAGCTATAATCACCAAGCGAACGAGAATCGACCATCCATTTTCAAAGTTTCATCCTTAATGCTGGGGGAAGAGTCTCATTCCATGAGCGAACGTGGTTTGATCGTTCATTCAACAACATTAGCCTCGATACGGTAAATGAAATACAAATCAAACGGGTGGAAATACACCTGCACTCCATAAAAATCTCTAAGTCCCTGAAGCGGACTAGAGTACTCTGAGTCCCCAGAGCGTGAACTAGAGTATAAATGACTTCAGAAAAATCTCTATGTCCCTGAAGCGGACTAGAGTACTCTGAGTCCCCAGAGCACGGACTAGAGTATAAACGACTTCAGAAAAATCTCTAAGTCCCTGAAGCGGACTAGAGTACTCTGAGTCCCCATAGCGCGGACTAGAGTACAAACGACTTCAGAAAAATCTCTATGTCCCTGAAGCGGACTAGAGTACTTTGAGTCCCCAGAGCGTGGACTAGAGTATAAACGACTTCAGAAAAATCTCTATGTCCCTGAAGCGGACTAGAGTACTCTGAGTCCCCAGAGCGTGGACTAGAGTATAAACGACTTCAGAAAAATCTCTATGTCCCTGAAGCGGACTAGAGTACTCTGAGTCCCCAGAGCGCGGACTAGAGTATAAACGACTTCAGAAAAATCTCTAAGTCCTTGAAGCGGACTAGAGTACTCTGAGTCCCCAGAGCGCGGACTAGAGTATAAACGACTTCAGAAAAATCTCTAAGTCCCTGAAGCGGTATAGAGTACTCTGAGTCCCCATAGCGCGGACTAGAGTATAAACGACTTGAGGAAAATCTCTTAGTCCCTGAAGCGGACTAGAGTACTTTAAGTCCCCAGAGCGCGGACTAGAGTATAAACGACTTCAGAAAAATCTCTAAGTCCCTGAAGCGGACTAGAGTACTCTGAGTCCCCAGAGCGCAGACTAGAGTATAAATGACTTGAGGAAAATCTCTAAGTCCCTGAAGCGGAATAGAGTACTCTGAGTCCCCAGAGCGCGAACTAGAGTATAAATGACTTCAGAAAAATCTCTATGTCCCTGAAGCGGACTAGAGTACTCTAAGTCCCTAGAGCGCGGACTAGAGTATAAACGACTTCAGAAAAATCTCTAAGTCCCTGAAGCGGACTAGGGTACTCTGAGTCCCCAGAGCGTGGACTAGAGTACAAACGACTTCAGAAAAATCTCTATGTCCCTGAAGCGGACTAGAGTACTCTGAGTCCCCAGAGCATGGACTAGAGTATAAACGACTTCAGAAAAATCTCTATGTCCCTGAAGCGGACTAGAGTACTCTGAGTCCCCAGAGCGTGGACTAGAGTATAAACGACTTTAGAAAAATCTCTAAGTCCTTGAAGCGGACTAGAGTACTCTGAGTCCCCAAAGCGCGGACTAGAGTATAAACGACTTCAAAAAAATCTCTAAGTCCCTGAAGCGGACTAGAGTACTCTGAGTCCCCATAGCGCGGACTATAGTATAAACGACTTGAGGAAAATCTCTTAGTCCCTAAAGCGGAGTAGAGTACTTTGAGTCCACAGAGCGCGGACTAGAGTATAAACGACTTCAGAAAAATCTCTAAGTCCCTGAAGCGGACTAGAGTACTCTAAGTCCCCAGAGCGCGGACTAGAGTATAAACGACTTGAGGAAAATCTCTAAGTCCCTGAAGCGGACTAGAGTACTCTGAGTCCCCAGAGCGCGGACTAGAGTATAAACGACTTCAGAAAAATCTCTAAGTCCCTGAAGCGGACTAGAGTATAAACGACTTCAGAAAAATCTCTATGTCCCTGAAGCGGACTAGAGTACTCTGAGTCCCCAGAGCGCGAACTAGAGTATAAACGACTTCATAAAAATCTCTATGTCCCTGAAGCGGACTAGAGTACTCTGAGTCCCTAGAGCGCGGACTAGAGTATAAACGACTTGAGGAAAATCTCTAAGTCCTTGAAGCGGACTAGAGTACTCTGAGTCCCCAGAGCGCGGACTAGAGTATAAATGACTTCAGAAAAATCTCTATGTCCTTGAAGCGGACTAGAGTACTCTGAGTTCCCAGAGCGTGGACTAGAGTATAAACGACTTCAGAAAAATCTCTATGTCCCTGAAGCGGACTAGAGTACTCTGAGTCCCTAGAGCACGGACTAGAGTATAAATGACTTCAGAAAAATATCTAATTCCCAGAAGCGGACTAGAGTATAAACGGCTTTGGAAAAATCTCTAAGTTCTTGAAGCGGACTAGAGTACTCTGGGTCCCCAGAGCGCGGACTAGAGTATAAATGACTTCAGAAAAATATCTAATTCCTTAAAGCGGACTAGAGTATAAACGACTTGAGAAAAATCTCTAAGTTCTTGAAGCGGACTAGAGTACTCTAAGTCCCCGGAGCACGAACTAGAGTATAAATGACTTGACAAAAATCTCTACGTCCTGAACTATGGACTAGAGCATAAACCATTCGACAAATCTCTACGTCCCCGGAGCATGGACCGAAGCATGAACACAAATTGGGCACGAGCCGACCGGTGGAAGAATAACTCTAAGTCACTAGAATGCAGCATGGCGTATAAACTTTGATAAATAGATGAGTGGATTCCGACCGTTCTCTATTCTGCAAACTTCGGCCTAAAATCGACGGGAGGAATGTAAACTCGCTAGGGATGGAGTTCGACCATCCGACTTATGGCCTGGCCAAATCAATGTATGAAGCAAGAGTACAAATCACTAAAAGCTGAATACGACAGCTCATTATAGCTCTAGTTTGGCGTTCTTTACAACTTAAGGCAACAACTGCAAGGAAACCTTAATACAAAGCCAATCGGAATGGCATCCAAAGCTACGAACGACCGACTATATCATACCTCAGATCGATGGTCAATATCGATCCACACCAAGCACATACGAATGTGATTCGAATGTTCCTTGAAAAACTTTGACCACCAGAGTGTGGAAAGGAGAGTAAACCATGAAGACTTGGTCATTAATTCTCCAGCACCCTTTTTCGATCCATAAGGAGGAGTATGAAACTGGATGAGCATGACCCGACTGCTCTTGAGGCAACTTTACCCCAAGATCTAATTACAGAACATGAACCAAAGTGGACGTGGCTGACCGTCCAATATCCAGCTTACGCCCATAAACTGACGACGCATCGGAGTGTTCCCCTTGGAATGAAAAACCACAATACAATCTAGGATAGGCGAGACTCAGCCTTTCATCAACTGACCTGATCCCATAATTCAAGGGGAAAGAGAGTAAAGCTAAAGAGGGCATGGTTGGCCTTCCTACTTATTGGTATATACCCCAGGCTTGGGGGCACGAGTGAGAAGTAGGATGAGTGTGAACCGACTATTCACCGATCAACTCTATGTTTTTGGAGTTTAGGTGGGAATATAAAAATAGCTATGGCGAGACTCAACCGTCCACGCAGCACATTTGTCAACCCGAGACTGGGAGTAGAAGCGTGATCATCCAAAGACTAGCTACTATAGCTCAATATTGAAACTTATATATAGTGCTTACAGTTACTCAAGGCTACGACCAAAAGAACGCCTAGAGATAGAATCATTAAATCAATGCCAAAGCGCGTTGGCAACTGACTGTCACTCCAACCCGAAGGGCGAGTGAAGGATCATGAATGCATTGAATAGAAAATGTGTTACTCGAACGTACAAGCAAATTCAAACTCATAGCAAGATCCAGCTATGCAGTTGCACGCTACTCGAGGCTGACCCCTACTCGACATTTCCTTCAACGTGCTTTTAAGCCTGATCTTTGGCCATTTGCAGATAATCAATTAGAGCATTCAAAGCCCTTCATTATTAGACTTAACAACTCATGACAAGACTCTAAGGTTCGACCAGAGTAACCATCAACGTCTATGCCTACCAGCCATTACGCCAGGGCATACAATAACCTGAAACATCTGAAAGACTACATAAATAGAATATCGAACTAAGCCAATTCGATATCACTTGTTTCCTTCGAAGGGCTATCCAAGGACGGAAATTAGCAGACCTCATACCCGAATTCACTGCATCAGATGACTACTCGACGAGTAGTAGAGAGCCAACCAACAGATGAAAAATGTACGCGGATGGAGCATCCAGTGATCAGTGTTTTGGCGCAGAAGTCATGTTAATGACTCTTGAGGAACGATCGATCTGCTACGTCCTGAAATTCGATTTCCCTATAACGAACAACGATGCTTAGTATGAAGCCTCGACCACCAGCCTCAAACTTTCTAGAGGACTTAGAGTGGAAATTTTATATACCTTTTGTGATTCCTGATTAGTAGTATGCAAAGTTAAGGAAGTTGATCTTGCTAGGGGGCATTGTCTTGCTCCTTATCTCGACCAGGTCCAAGAGCTACTAGCCGACTTCACGTATTACATCATTACACACATCCTCAGCGATCGAAATGAAAAGATTCAAGTCACTGGCCATGTTAGCCAGTTTCAGGGACACGCAACGGACATACTTTGTTTCGATTGAAATACTTAATATTCCAAGCATTGATGGATAGAAATCGGCTAGATCTTGGAGACAGAGCCAGAAAAGGGGTCATGGTTGACTCCTATCAAAGACTATCTACAATGAGAAATTCTTACTGAATGGAGGAATGGAAAACGACAGATCCTCCTAAAAGCTTCATGCCAAATCATCCAAGAAGAAGTCATGTGTAGAAAGAAGTTTATCCATTCCCATGCTTTGGTATATCACCCATAATGATATCATATGAGTCTTGAGCAAAGTATATGAAGAGGAATGCGGCGAGCACATCAGGGGGCAAACCCTAACAAAGAAAATACTCCGCTACGGGTATTACTGGCCAACTATCAATCAAAATGCGGTTGATCATGCTAGACAATGCGATGAGTGCAAGATGTTTGCAAAAACTCTGGGAACCCCGCCAATGGAAATTACTCAAATGGCTGGTCCGTAGCCGTTTGCCACTTGGGGGCATTGACATCATCGTCTTCTTTCTGATCCTAAAGGTGGCGTGGAATACGCCATCATAGCGGTTTATTACTTTACCAAATGGGAAGATGAAGGACTATTAACCATGACCAAGATGAAGAAAATAATCAACTTCATTGTCCTTAATGTCATCTGTCCTTATGACCTTCCATGATCCATTATAATTGGTTGAAGCTATGAACAAAATCATCATAAAGTCTATTCTGAAGAGAGGTTTGGAAAAGGCTATAGGTAAATGGGTGTATGAATTCTCAACAGTATTATGGGCTTGTAGAACTACCCATGAGTTCGCGACTGGCCATGCTCCATTCGCCCTTACTTATGGCTCCAAGGCCGTCATCTATGTAGAACTTGAAGTCCCCTCTCATCGAGTGGCTGATGACAACCAATATTACAAAAAAAAATATAAACAAGGAATTGCAATTGAATTGCAATTAAACTAGAAGGAATTGGTGATAACTCACGAAAATATAAAACGCATCCAGGAGCCAATGGCAAGAACATGTACCTGAATGTGCACGTTTATAGTCATAAAATTCGACTTCTTGAAATCAACAGAATTTGGATTTTCACCTAGGGTTATTAAGAAAAGACTGGATTAGATAGCCGAAGTTTACTAGCCCTAAAATACCAGACACAGATGGCCACTGATGAACTACAATCCTGAATTTATACTATTGGAAATCGACCAAACATTGGGACGACCAAAGAAGGATACGACACTTCAGGAGGATAAAATTGAAGAATAATGACTATTAAGAAAATATGATGGATTTCTTTCTAGAGACTCTAACTTGCTTCGATTCAAAGCACGCCATGTATGCAACAAGACGTACTTTGGGGGGCAAAGTGTTAACCGGTTATTTGACCCGGTAATGAGAGGCTCGGCACAGAGTTCCCATTTGGCATTCATGGTTCGACATACAGATGTTACTTGTTTTGGGCCAAGGTATCTTGCCACTAGGCCCACCAGGGAAGTCCAACCCATCTTCGTCTATAAATAGAGAGGCAGGGGCACAGTGAAATGGACCTTTTTTTGAGAACACTAGGGAGACTCTACTGCTTTCAAGACTCACTCTATTCAGTTCAAACTTGTATTGAAGTCATTAATATATGGATTGTATCTGTATTCAACTACTTGTGAAAGCAATAAAGATCAAAACTCAAAGTGGACGTGGGCAGTTACGCCGAACCACTATAAATCTGGTGTTCTCGTTTTTGTTGTTCTTTTGGCATTGAATTACACTATTTTTCAGTTCTAATTTATCTTCTTCATTAATCTCTCTACATAATCTTTCTCAACGAGGTTAGTGACCAATTTTGGTGCTAACACTTTGGTGCTTTCACTGAGAAGAACAAGGGAATCTCAGATCTGAAGCTTATTCTATGTTAGAAAGAAGATCCAACTCCAGATCTAAAAGAAAAATTTAGATCCAGAAAACAGGTTCCTAGATATAGCTTTTAGAAGACGAAGAAGCCTCATACAAGGAAAAGCGCTATGGAAGGAACTCAAAAGGGGGCAACCAAGAGGCATCCTCTCATTCAAACTTTCCTTCTACCATAAAGCAAATAGCTGGGGGCAACCACCAAGGACCAGAAACAAGGGGCATGCAAAGCCCCTCACTCAGATAAGTACCGGACTCTAGGGTCTGCTAATCAAATAGAAATTATCATCAACTGAACTGAACTAAAAAAAATGAGATCTAGAATTTAGATTCCTTTCTGCATTTGAATTGTGCATCATCAAAAAATGCTTTAAAGGTTAGCATTTGGGAAGTGATTTACTCATGTAAGTAATCCCGGATGTAAGCGGTCCAATGCTCTGATTCCTTCCCAAGTGCGACACCTCATAAAAAAATGATTACTTGCATAAAACTAGTTTTAAAGGTTAGTGCTTAGAGAACGACTTACACATGTGATGAGCGACCCTGAACGGTCCACAGCCATGCTCTGATTCGTTCCTAAAGGCGACACCTTTCAAAAATCTTTACAACATCGTTCTTGCTTTCAATCAAAGGTTATAGAAGCGACCTGAGAACTACTCTCTAAAGTATCTCTTGAATATGAATGCTCTCGAATAGGAATGATTAACTCTATCTCCTTGTGCAGGAATGGTCCGACACTTAACATCTGTCAAACATCCAAAGAGATGAGAATTTGATGTCGACAAATTTGCTTTCACCAACACAAGTTCTTGAGTGAAGCATACCTCGTTGCCAACAAGGCATACGTCGGGGGGGGCAAATGTTATCCAGCAAATTAGTCACCATCCTTGAAGAAGAAATTAAAGATTTACTTCCTGATTTCCTTGCATTTATTACCTCAAATAATTAATAAAAATCAGCCATATCTCCACCATAAATACCAATTCATTACCCATATATCTCCACCATAAATACCAATTCATTACCCATCAAAGCCGGATTTAATGCCCAATAAATACAATGATAACCTGCTTATTTATTACTAATTAATGCCAACCATTTCCATATCAAATATTCCTTAATTCCCTTCATCCTTACCTTAAATAAGAAGATTATGGTGCAATTAATATCAGCCTAGTCAGCGTCACAACAATTCAACACCAACACTGGGTCAAGGCTTACAGCTATAAATACACCTAACATTGCAAAAGAAAAAGGGACTGAAACAAAAAATGTGACTTCTCCTCTCCTCCTCAAAATCTCATGTAATATGAAACTACAAGTGATAAATAAATGATAAAGTGGATGTAGGCCATAGATTTCGCCGAACCACTATAAAAAAATTATGTCTCTTTTATCTTTTCTTCTTTTTATCTGCTTATATATTGCTGATTTGTGTTCATACACTGGTGCTTTCACGACATTTGGGGTTTGTGACCATTTTTGGCGCAAACAGGTTTAAAACGGTTTTTAGGCTAGAGTATGTTATGGTGTCTTCTTTAACTATTTTGGAAAGTGTGAAATGACAAGGACAAGTCTCATCGGCTTCCTATGGGTGCTAATCCGAAAATGACTGGGCTTTGCCACCAATCTCCATAATTACCAATTAAGCTATTCAAAATCAAGTGAAACTTCAAATAGCCTTATCTTCTAAATGATAAGTCCATTTTCCTGTTATGCCCGCTATATGTAAAGAGAAACTATCATCCCGATCTAATGGAAGTGGTTTCAGATCTTAATTTGGCTTCTATCAAAAATTATATGCCATACAAGATTTGTAGGGTCAAACTCATCTGATAAAAATTCTAAGGATGGAAAATGTCTCCAATAGTCATTTCTCCAAGTTACAGAATCGTATGACCTTATATGAAAATATTAATATTTTGCAATCCCCCAATATGTAAAATATGGTTCATTGCACTAACTAACCGGTAGTCACTATGTCACGGCCATATACCCTTCAAGAGATGGTGTCGAGAGTGGAGTTTGACAAGATGATGGCTTAGTTAAATAAAAGGATGGGGAATGGCCAAAAGGTGTTTATTAAGAAGATGGATGTTGGTATTGCCTTACTGACCCAACAATCCTTAAGCCTGGGAGTACCAGGAGAGATGCGTCACCTTCTGGTTCTAAAGAGGAGAATTCATCTGCTTCTGGCCAAAACAGAAGGATGGGAAGCAAAAAATGAAGAAGTAGTACACTGAAGCAACAGGGAAGGATGTCAGAGCAAATGGCCAAGGCTTGGCTAAAGAAATTTATCTCAATGCCGACCAAAATCAGGTCGGCACCGACACGAATTTGTTTCATTCTTAGGGACCATGGCCCGATGCCATCAGTCTATTAGATATCAAGGAATATCTATAGGCCATTATCAACAAGGTTGGATCGAATGTAGGAGCATAGGATGTTGGTGCTGAGACAACTACCACAGAGCCGCCTAGGCGTCAAAGAAGAACCGAAGAAGTGGCTCTCCTAGAGATAGGAGAGACTAGATGTCATCGAGAAAACCAAGATCGTTTGCGGAGTCAAACACTCAGTGTTGCTCCTGATATTCGTTTTTTGGATCACCGGGCCAACGGTGAGCGAATTGCTGATAAAGTAAAGCTGTTGAAGGAGGAAAACTGATGGATAAAAAATAAAGATTGTGGTTCTGTGCCTAGAAGAACTCCATTCATAGAAAAGATCTTGTTGGAGGAGTACCTCAAGAAGTTTACAATGCCTTTGATGAAGTCATACAACAGGACGACCGTTTATAAACAGCATCTATTCAACTATGATTGGCACATTGGATGGTGCTAAGGCGACGGATGCAGTTCGATGTAGGTGTTTCCCAATCTTTTAAGATGAAGTTGCATCGATATGGTTCACTCGACTCTCACCGAAGTCCAATTCAACTTTCGAAGGATTGGCTAAGAATTTTTTGGAGCAGTTAAGGAAGCATCACGCTGCTAGGCCGACGGATGTTAATGTTAATGTTGTAGTTTAGGAAGCAGTTCAACTATCAAGGACCCAAATTATCTCAAAAAGGCTTTCTGAGTAGAGTTAATGTTGCGGTTATGGAGGTAAACAATCCGAATGAGGATATGGTGTTGATGGCTTTAGTCTAAGGGATACATCCGAATATGGATTTTGGAAAATTGCTGCGGAACAAATAGCAGACTATTATGAAGGAGTTCCATCGAAAGACTGACTAGTTCTTGCACTTGGAAGAGGCAAAACTGTCTTCTAGAAAAGATGGTTATGGACAGTCAACGGAAGTAGTTCAGAGTAATGAAGCTATTAAATAAACCGGTAAGAGCATCGGTAATATAGTCGCGAATGTTCAAATTCTAATAACTTAAGAGAGGAATCAGGACACTAAGGGTAGATGGAATGATGCCAAAAAGAATTCAAGGAACATGAGACTAGAGGAATACATGCCTATGGACGATACGCTAAAAAAATATCTACCATGCTATGTAAGGGACTAATAAATATAGAAAGTTGCCTCAGAGGGAGGTGACAGTAGATGGGAGATGCTTTGGAAAGTACTGTCAATTCCATAAGACCCATGGACACTATAATAACCCAGAATTTTAGTCATTAGATTTTAAGTATTTAATTAATCTCGAGTATTTAAATAATTGTATTTTGGAATTTAATAACTTGAATTCAAATATAGTGGTCATTTAAATATTTAAATTCTGAATTAAATATTAATTGAATGGATTTAATAGTTTATTTAACTCTTTTTAATTAATAAATAATATTGGTGAATTCAATTTGTAAATTCAATTACAAAAATAAATAGATCAGATAAATATCGATAATTAGATCAAAAATATAAAATAAATTTAAAATGTGTGAAATTATCATTCTAGGGTATTATCTCGGATTTTGACGAAACTAGTGTCATTGGATCCAAAATAATAAATTGTTGCACGCCGACGAGTTTCGTGACGATCAGACATATTGTGTAATCGAGCGAGCTCGAAACGCATAACGATCAATTTTAGAGAATTAAAATAATATAATTGGTTTTTAAATGATAATGTTTGCATACTTTGGAATTAGGTCTCGAAACTAGTTTCATTGAGTTCAGAATATGGATAATTAGCTAGGAACGCTAGTGACCACGCTTTGATTGGAGTTCATGAATTTTGGGCGTGAATAGTGTTTGATAGATTCATATATAAGGAACCTTACCCTCCTTTCTTGCTCTTCAATTTCCTAACTGAAAATCCATGCCCTAATCAAAACAGCTGCATCCAATGACGTACGATGATCGAAGCCAAACGAGGCCGCTTCAGGCAAAATGGCCAACATGAAAAATGATCGGGACAATAAGATGAAGGCAACAACTAGTTGGATTGGCAAAAGGAGGAGGGTGGCGACCTAGATTTGGAATTGAAAGGCACGTGGTTTTTGTGTTCGTTCTCAGCAATGGAGATGAGATTGGAGGTGAGGCTGGTGGCACTAGGGTCGTCATGGTCGGAGCTTCCATTGGTGGTAGTATGATGGTGGTTGGAGGTTCGAGGTGGCGGTGATGGTCAAAAATGTCGGGGTTCGAATGCGGTTTGGGTCTTTGGATCATGCGACCTGGGTTTAAAACAAGAGAGAGAGGATTAGGTTTAATCAAAGTAATTAGCAATTTATTAATTAATTAATTTAGTTAATTAACTGTTGAAAAGTTCGTTAACCCATATCTCTGTCATACGAGGTCAGATTTGAGCGCGGTGAGCTGTATTGTACTTATGAAACATTGTCCATGTTTTGGAATTGGATTACTGGAGTTTGGAGCTTGTGGAATTTTGTGCTAAAATTGAACGCCTGTCGATTTTAGTTCCGATGGATCTTGGGGAGTTTTACCATGAAGCAGAAAGGTTTCTACGACTGGAAGATGCGAAGGCTGATAGAGAGGCTAGAGAGGCTGAAATTTATGCGGTAAAAGGTGGAGATCTACCCAAGCAGAATTCAAATAATAACGATAAAGGTAAACGGAAAATGAATGACAGCAGTAATACATCAAAAAGGCAATGGAGGGAATCAAAATTCTCTTCTTACATGGATTTGACTGAAAATCTGGGAAGGATCTATTTGGATACTCGAGGGTGCCTCCAGTATCGAAGGCTGGCAAAAGGGGAGCCCTTCGAATACGAGCGGGCTCAGGAAAGCATTGTCTACTCTATGAGCTGGATGGGCACAACACGAATGACTGCAGGCATTTGAAGGATGTCGTTGAGGAACATGTGGGGAATGGCCGTTTGCAATAATACATAAGCAATCAAGCTGTGGCAGTGGAATAGGAGCAGCCACCACCCACCTCAAACGAAGATGGCACTGGATCAAGGCATCGTCGTTAGCTTATTATTAGGTGATTGGATTTTGGCATGGAATAAATAATAAACCCCGAAGTAATGCGGCTAAGTCACTTACACATGTACATGATCGAGGTCGATCCCTAGGCATGCTTTGAGATGATGATGAACCGTGATGCTCGGGTTTATAAAATCTTGTTTTTTTTGTTTTTGACGAACTCTGGTTTCTTTCTTGGTACTATGGCTATTTATTTTTCTTGGTTTTACGGACTTTTATTTTATCAATTGAACTCTGTATCGACTGGATTTGAATTAATGTAATAAATAATACAGGTCACGTGTTTACAGTCCTGACCGGAGAGAAGGGGCAGTAACCTCGAGTTACGAGTCCCTTCGTCGGAGAGCGACAGGATGGACTCGAACACGGATTAAGTCCTCGACTGGGGATCGAGGCCAGAGTATAACACCCCACAGATAAGTCCTCGACCAAAGAGTCGAGGCTGAAGAATATAAGTCCTCGACCGGAGAGTCGAGGCTGGAGAATATAAGTCCTCGATTGGAGAGTGGAGGACGGAGAGTATAAGTCCTCGACCAAAGAGTCGAGGCTGGAGATTATAAGTCCTCGACCAGAGAGTCGAGGCCGGAGAATATAAGTCCTCGACCGAAGAGTCGAGCCCGGAGAATATAAGTGAGCCCGGAGAAAATATAAGTCCTTGACCGGAGAGTCGAGGCCGGAGAATATAAGTCCTCGACCGGAGAGTCGAGGCCAAAGAATATAAGTCCTCGACTGGAGAATTGAGGACGGAGAAGAAAAACCATGGATATGCCCTCGACCGGAGTAGGATAAAATGACCAGCGAGGTCTATGGATTTGGATTTGGCCCGGAGAGGCCCCGACTTTGGATTTGGACCCGACGAGGTCCCGGATTTGGATTACAGGACCCAAAGAGGTCCCGAACTTGGATAAAATGATCCGAAGAGATCGTGGATTCGGTTAATGGATTTGGAATTGAAATATCAACTCAGAACAGTCATGGATTTTGTTAATGATCCTGAGAGATCAAGGAATTGGTTTGGCAATGGATTGGGTTCAAGGTTGGATGATATGGCGATTAATGGATTATGGACTTCGGATTTTGGACTTATGGCAATACAAAACTCACCTTGCTATCACAAGGCATGTTTTGGGGGGAAAAGTGTTAAGCCTCCTTTTGGCAAGGCAACATATAGGCGGATTTAATCCAATTGACTGCTCGGTTATCAAGGCTGGAATGTCATGGATTTGGTTCAGATGAATGAATAGACGATCGATTACGGATAGTAAACGTGGATATGTAGCCAGGATTCGGCATGGTCGATGGGTAAACGATGCAGGATACTTGGAATATGGATTTTGGCAAAAGATGGTTTCACAGGGTTTACTTCGGTTCAAGAAAGGGTTTACTTCGGGTCTTCATGAGGTTTGCTTCGAGTTAGGGAAGTGTCTACTTTGGGTTGGCATAGCTTTGGTAAAGTGGTCGGCATCGTTTTACTTCGGATCATCTCAGCATCGACTTCGGGTCTCCAGGAGGATGGCTTTTGGTCGGTGTGAATGGTTGCTAGGGATCAGCATATTGGAGAGGGGTTGGCATTGCTTCGGGTCAACGGTGGAAGGACTTCGGGTCGGTATTGATAGAAGCTTCGGGTCAGCATTTGGTTGGAGGTTGCATAAGGTCGAGGGGTCGGCATTGATGGATGCTTTGGGTCGACATGGCTTTAGTCTCAGGTCGGCATTACAAGGAATCGACTAAGAGATAAGGGGTCGACATTTGGCAAATCACCGGGTCAGCATTGTCCTAACTTCGGGTTGGCATCAGGGGTTACTTCGGGTCGGCATGTATACTAAGGGTCAGCATTGAGAAGGGATCAGCTACTTCGGGTCGGCCACGAGTTTCCTTTAGGTCATCGGTGAGTTTTCTTCGGATCATCGTCAAGGCAACTTTGGGTCGGCATTTTATCAACTTGAGGTCGGGAGTGATATATGAGTTGGCTCAGCAATCGTGATGGTAGGCCCATGTGGGTGAGGAGGCCTTGTAGCCGAGATTTCCCCTATAAATACACAAGCGTGGCTTCAAAAAAGGGAGTCTCATTCTATTTCTCTTCATCTTCTTCTACAAAAAGCTATTCTACCATTTTTGTGTCAGTAATTCCGGATTGTAACTGTAATCGGATTTCAGTATAATAAAAAGGAAATTTCTGGAGTGAATGTAGACCGGAGTTAGCCGAACCACTAAAAATCTTGTATTTTTTAATGCTTTCATTTTAATTTTTTTGATTATTCTTCATATTATATTCTCCACATATATTCTATCTGTTATCTGCGACTGGATTTGGTGCTTTCACTTGCAATTGGGTGTTTGTGACCAATTTTGGTGCAAACAGTATTACTTTCATTATTGGCTTAAAAGTGATGAAAT
Source organism: Allium fistulosum (assembly GCA_030737815.1). NCBI lineage: Eukaryota > Viridiplantae > Streptophyta > Magnoliopsida > Asparagales > Amaryllidaceae > Allium > Allium fistulosum. The sequence continues at coordinate 183,838,645 of CM060908.1, read as the reverse complement.
TCATCTCCATACCCTTCTATTTTAACCTTTTGTGCTTTATGGTTTATAATATTTAGCATTGTTTGAGATTTTGTTCACGTGTTAGCCTTTTTTACCTTGAAACATACAAAGTCACATGTAAGAGGGTTTTGTAAATTGTTGTAGGAACTCGATCTTCGAGCATCCATCCCCTTGGGCTATTTAAATAGTGCCCTATATTTTAGAATAGCAGCAGGGGTACTGATTCCATGGGGACATGGTGGATTACTAAAATCGCCCTCTCCTTTTTTTGATAGGTTTCACTTTGCTAGAAACATTTCCTCTATCAATTCAAGGATCTCATCTCTGTTAAGCTTCAAGACACGAGAGGTCGGGCCATTTGATCTTAGAAAACTTATACCCATAGGATCCAGTAACTCTCAGTCTCCTGAAGCTGAAAGGGATTTCACTGGAGGTAATTGGTAAGAAACATAACATGTACAATAAATTAATGTCATTTCCATATGCACTAATAATTTTCATTACAAGGCTTAGAGCTATAGGCATCCCACCTGTTTGTACTAGATATCATCACTGAAAAAACAGAGTATATAAAAGTATAGTTTGAAAAAAGGAAAAAATTACTACCTGGAAAAAGCAGCAGTAGGCTATTGCAAACAAGGAAGTACGCATATATTTTCAAGTTTAGTTAATATTATAAAGTCATAAAATTTCAAATTTCATACTGGAGCTATGCTTATCGAAAGTGTTCACTTTTATATGTTACCCATTAGATTAAATACTTAGGAATTAAGATCTGTCACTTAATTATGCTAATTTTATCTCATTCAAATGGGTTGATTAATCTAACCCTTACGAATCAGATCGAGAAGTTTAAATTACTGAAAAATTATTTACTAGGATACAACAAAAGCAGGCAATCTTTATTACCACACTAACTTGTCCAATATAATTTCATATGTTTAGAACATACTAGCTAGCATCATAGATTCATACTAGTGTTATAGTGCATGCATGGAAATCAACTTATAACCTGTGATATTTTCCTATTTTATTAGGGATATCGCATATTAATTTCTAATCCTGCATATGTTAGTCTAACATTTGTATCAATAAAAATCAGAACACTTGCTACTTCACTTTCTTCTACTTCTGTCTAATGAAGTACTTTGCCTTTATGGTAAAAATTAATAGCAAAAGTACTAAATTTTTTTGTTTATGATTTCCCATGATTATAACTCCAAATTTTATTATTACTTGTATCATGAATAAATTTATAACTTTCAAATTTTATTTTTATTTTTCTTGTACTCAATAAATGTACTTCAGATTTTAGAAAATTGCCTGCTTACATATCATTTGGCGATGGAAAAAGATTGGGTGCATCTACACAGGTAACTATATAATATTGAAGATAAAAATAATTTAAGAACCAAATCATATACTTGGATGTTAATTTTTACTAATATCATTCTTTATAGAACAAGTAAGTTGTATGAGCAAGGAACTTGGAAGTTTGTGTATGCAATAATGAGAAATTTAGGAAATGTAGAGAAGATTTTATGTCCTTGCTTAGACTGTCATAATCTTAGTCGTCATTGCGGAAATACTGTCGTTGCACATTTAATTATAAAAGGAATGGATCCCATATACAAGAGCGGTATGTGGTATCATCATGGTGAACAAATAAATATAATCAAAGATGTTAAATCTGATGGCACGTATGATTTATTCAAAGCCGTTCATTATGAAGATGATGATTTCATCAATCATGCTTTTTCCGATGATGATAAAAATGAAGATTATGCACAAAGAAGAGAGGTGGATTTGTTAAAAAAATTGGAAGATGTGGAAACCCCATTATATCTTGGTTGCACTGATCAAACAAAATTATCTACAATTATTACCTTTTATGATATTAAATGTAAGACTGGATTATCTGATACTGGTTTTGACAAACTTCTAAATATGCAACAACTGTATTGCCAAAAGATAACATAATTCCCAAGACGTTATATGATGTAAGAAAATTTCTCAAAATATTTGATATTTTAGAGAAAATTCATACTTGTCAAAATGATTGCTGTCTTTTTAGAGGAGAGTACAAAGATTTTGATAATTGTCCCAAAATGTAGATTCTTAAGATGGAAAATGAACGAACACACAAAGAAATTATGCATGGTATTCCAGTTAAACTTTTGAGATATTTTCCAATTATTCAAAGATTTAGAAGAATGTTTAGATCATAGAAGATGGCCGAAGATTTGCGGTGGCATTTCAGTAAAAAAAGTAATGATGGAAAAATGTGTCATCCTGTAGATTCCGTGACATGGAATGTGGTCGATGAGAAATGGAAATCATTTGCAGCTGATCCACGTAATCTAAGACTTGGTCTTCTTACTGATGGTATTAATTCATTTTTAACATTGAGTTCAAAATATAGTTGTTGGCCTGTGATGCTTGTGACATACAATCTCTCGCCAATGTTATGCATGAAAAAAGAATATATCATGCTAACATTGCTTATTCCTGGCCCAAGACAACCTGGAAATTATATTGACATATATTTGGCTCCATTGGTAGAAGATTTGAATCACTTGTAGGATAATGGAGTTCATATTTATGATGAAAATAGTAAAACACTTTTTAATATGAGAGCAATTTTGTTATGGATGATAAATAATTTTCCAGCATATGGAAATCTTGCTGGAGGTTGCGTGAAGGGTAAAAAGCTTGTCCATAATGCGGTGTTTATACTCATTATCGGTGGTTGAATCATAGTCGGAAAACTGTCTATATGGGTCATAGAAAATTTTTACCTCATTCAGATTCGTTAAGAAAACAGAAAACTTGGTTTGATAATACCATAGAAAGTGACCGCAGACCTCGAATTTTAACCGAAAGAAAGATTTCTGTTATATTAAAAAGCTTTCCGAATAATTTTGAGAAAAAAGGTAAAACGGAAAATAATAAGAACAAGAAGGGAAAAGGTAAAATGAAATTAATAAAGAAGTGGCAAGGTAAGAAGAGAAAACATTCTGATAATAGACAAGATGAAGATGATCCTACAAAAGGAGAGCTATCAAGGTGGAAAAAACGATCAATCTTCTTTGATTTACCATATTGGGAGGTTAGTTATCCAATTTTTTTAATAAATCGATAATATAGAAATATATTAATGAAGTATGAAAATGTTGAAATTTTTTTTGCAGGAACTTCCAATGCATCATAATTTAGATGTAATGCATACAGAAAAAATGGTTGTGAAAGTATTATAAGCATGATGGTACATGATAACAAATTGAAAGATTAAATTAATTCAAGAAAAGATTTAGAGGATTGAGGAATTCAACATGCTCTTTATGCACAGTCTTGTGGGAAAAGAACATATCTTCCACCAGCTCCTTATACATTGTCAAAAACTGAAGAAAAAAATTCTATAAAAGATTGTATGATTTTAGAGGATCTGACGGTTATTGCTCGAATTTCAAAAATTCTATATCATTGGAGGACTGAAAAATTAGCGGCTTGAAATCTCTTGACTATCATGTTTTAGTGCAATAGTTATTACCCGTTGCAATAAGGGGACTATTACCAAAGAAGCCTAGAAATGCAATAATTCGTTTATGTTCATTCTTCAATAAATTATGCCGGCGTGTCCTTGATAGAGCAAAACCGCAACAACTTGATGATGAGATTATTATAATTTTGTGCAAACTTGAAAGATATTTTCCACCTTCTTTTTTTGATATAACGATACACCTGACAGTTCATCTTGGAAAAGAAGCACGATTGTGTGGACCCGTTGACTTTCGTTGGATGTACCCTTTTGAAAGGTACATGAAAACACTTAAACATTATGTAAGAAATCATGCTCGACCAGAGGGATGTATTGCAGAATCCTATCTTGCAGAAGAGTATGAAATTTTTCAGTGGTTTTTTAGAAAAAACCAATGCAACTAAAGGAAAAGGAAGTCGGAAATGATGATTATGAAAATGATGTAATACTTGAAGGACGTCCAATTTCAGCTTGCAAAACAGCTATGTTGGCTTCTAGTGAAAAAACAAAATGCTCACTTGGCTGTGCTGACGAATATGGCTGTGGTGGAACCATTTATTGAGTAAGTACATATTACAACTTGGTTCTATTGTTTTAAATATATAAAATTTTAAGCACATCATAACACAACTTGTATTATGATAGTTTTCATTTAGAGAAGTTACAACAGTCAAACAAGTGCATATGAAAAAATTCGACCTTACATTGGAATACCCACACAAATAATTTTACCGATTGGATTAAAAGGTAGGTGAGTTAAAAGTTCAAATATTATCTCGTTTAATTTAGATTTTTATTATCAAGATTCATTCTAGCTTTTTTTATAGATACCTATTAATTCAAAGGATCATGATGCAATGATAAAATGGATTACGTTTGGTCCGAGGAGTAGTGCATTTTCCTATACAGGATATATCATTAATGGACAACGTTTTCACACAAAAGATATAGAGAGAGAAACTCAAATTAGCAAGGTAACTTATGATGCAACTACTATGTACAGAGCAATCACAAAAGATACTTCTCAAGTTGTTGATGTGGCCACATATTATGGAGTTTTAATTGATATATAATTTTGTTAGACTATCATGTTTTTTATATTCCCGTCTTTAAAAGTCATTGGGCAAACATAGGAAATGGTATGATGGTTGAAGATGGATTCACTCTTGTCAACTTACATCAAAATCTAGCTTCATTTTCAAAAGATCGATATATTGTTGCTTCTCAAACAAAACAAATTTTTTATTCAAGAGAAGTTTATTCTTCTAATTGGTATGTTGTGATGAAGGCACTACCAAGAAGCTATCATGAGTTATATATAAACGATTCATTTGAGGAAGTTAGTTTTGCTATGGAGAATTATGGAGAAACCATTATGGAAGTTGATGAATTAACTGAGGATGTTAGTTATGTTAGAGAAGATTGTGAAGGCATACTTGAGTACTTTAATTCTTATATTAACTTACAAAAATTGTTTACAAGGATGTGAACTTATTATTACTTACTATTTCTTTGTTGGTTATGTACTTGAGTGGACTCTTTGCTCTAAACTTTAATGTTCGACTTGCCTTTGCCTTGTCATTTTATAACAAATATGATAATATATAATAATAAATGATGCTTAATGACAAGCACCATTATCCCAGTGGTTAAGTGATCGACTTTGGTGCGAGAGGTCACTAGTTCGAAACTTGCGTAGCATGATTCGAACATATACTGGCATGTGAGTTATGTTATGTTGTCCCAATGACATGTTGTATCTAAGTACCATTTCAAAAGAAAAATGATGCTTCAATATTTAAATAAAAAAAGTTTATACTTCTGCATTCATGTATATCCTTTCAACCCAAGCTACCACGTACACGGTTTCCAGTAAATTTAGGAATATGAATGCATATTTTAACATGTATATCCTCACATTATCCATATCCGATAATACTTGGGGATATACACACAGATACAACCTGTATCAGTATTCAACGTCGGCAAATTTAGGAACAACATTCTAACATTTTATTCTTTCACTTCAAATCTTTTCATAGCCCGTGTTTCGGGTACGCTTTTGCGGTTTCTTTCTGTTTTATCAAATTCGTTCTTAACATTCACAAATGTTTTAATCTCGATAGGAAAAAAGAGTTATAGTTTGAAAAAACAAAAAGAGAAGATTTATGACGGCCCGGAATTTCGACACTCGAAAATCGACATCAATACGTCCACTGCAATACATGTCAAGCAATTGAATGCCGGAAATACCAGATCGTTGGGGAAAAAAAGAGAGAGGTAGAAGAAGAAGATAGAAACAACAACACAGAATCTCACAAACGCAGTGGAACAATATATAATAGTTAACAACTGGTCTTTATACAAAAAAGAACTATAACTGTTATTTATACATTATATCATCAGAGTACAACACATCAATAACTCAATACCAGACAGTTATAATAATTTAACTTCACAAACGCTGAATATACAGCCTATAATACACAGCGGAATAAAATCAAATACGTGTAATATGTCTTCGTCATCCAGCTCATATCCTGAGCTCCATAGCATCCTATCCTGAATCTGTAATACTCGGTTTGACCCGAGCATTATAATGAAATAACACCCGAGTCAGTCTGGAAAAACAGCGTGAGAAAACACACTCAGATTGAATTATTAAAGTTATCAAAATCCTTTGAAAGATAAAGGTATCCCATAAGACCACGCCACAAATAAACATTACGGGTTTTTACCTTACGATAACCAAGAGGTTTGGTATCAAAATCATTTGATATTATAATAGTGTCTAAGTACAAATACTTATTCAAATAGCTAAAATGTCTGCATCTCACGTTTAAGCAAAGTTGGGCACAATCAAAACCGTACGGCGCTTATTGGAGAATGGATACCATACGAATGACTAGGCACTGGGGTACCACCTGTCATAGTACACGTCTAGAACAGTGTACCGAGGACCACGCCGGGATCCTCTGCAACACAAGACCGGACTATCCCTAACCTGGATAGACCGAATATGCTATCACCCCGGGTGTCCCCACCTATTTAAAATCAATTAAATATAGTATAACAATTTTAGATTTTATTTTCAAATTTCCTTTTTCATTTTCCCAAACTATTTTAAATCTCGACTTTTAAAATTTTTTATACTTAAACAAATATCGCTTAAATTTTATTATTTAAAAGCCTTTTATTTACATTATTCCAAAATCTCTTTTTATAATATTCCAAAATCTCTACTTACAATATTCCGAATTTATTAAATACAAATTTGAATTAAACTATTTATTTTCCTAAAATTCATTTCTTTTAATTAATCCAAATTTCACTATAAATATTTTTACTTCCAATCTTCTTTTTAATTTTCTTTTAAATTCAATATTCATGGTATTTTAAAATACCAAAATCTAAACCAGCAATACCATCGCATCCAATAAATTCAAATCACGCTATAATCTACCACATATTATCTAGACAAATCATATATCAATAAATATGAAATTTGATTCAACATTTTTGAGGAATCCCGTCGGATCCCTCCAACCTGTTTTCCCTGCATCCACAGATGTTAATACAATTATAAAATACCAATCCCACTTCGAGGGGGATATCGCGGTATATAGGGTCATCTGCTTTTATGCGAGGTGCATAGGGTCTCATCTGCTATATATATGCGGGAATATCAATCACTATAATTACTTATATATATATATATATATATATACACTACTATATATAATAACATCCAACTGATAATAATTATCAAATTCAACCAATCAACCAATAATTAATTTTAGCTATTTAAAATTAATTGCAGTAATCCAAAATTGAGTGAGATTAACTCACCTTGATTTTTTTTATTTGCAACCCACTACAATCTCGACTTTTTTTTCTTCACGATCGTTAGCCTCATATAAATTTAATATGAATTAGTGTAATTCCAAATAAATAAATTGATAATCAATTTAAAATTTAAAATTGTTTTTATCTATAATTACATTCCTACCAATCCACGTTTAGGCACGCACAAAACACCTCGGCCTCGATTGTTGATCGACCTCGTCACGCCAACATCCACCTTGTCTGAGAAATCATCACATCTCCAAGCCATCCCCAACCACAACCAGAACCTGCACCCAATCTGACATTGTCGCCTCCTCCTACCTGCCCTGCCGACCACAGCCGCCTGGAAGAACTACCGCAGAACGATCGAACAACAGCCCATATAAAAATCTAATCCAACCACTGATATTCCTTCTTCAATCTCCTTTTCCCCACACTCTCGATTTCACAGTGCACCACTGTGCACATTTCCCACCGATACATCGACTAACTCGATAAATCCACCCAAGCTCCTACCCATAGCTGCTACCGCACACCACTGTTCATCGTCCCCTTACAATCGAATGTTGCCTCCTCCACATAACAATGGACCACTAGCCGACCCCCACCCACCAGCGCGCTTGCCGCCGAGCTTTCCCTCAGTAGTGCCCCCACCTCGTGAAACCCTTCCTCCGATCGCAAATGAACCAAATCCAATCGCGATGAAATGAACCCCAACATCAACACGTCGCGCCGCCTCCCTGCTGAGTTGAACGACATCGACCACCCCTCTTATCGACTCTCCACCACCGCACCCATCCTCACGCGACAGCACCCCTTTCCTCTCGAGTGCAGTGATGCCGCACCCAACCTCCATGTCCCAATCCCATTCATGCGTATTCCCCCTCCCTCCGACGCGGATTGAAATCGAGCAACAGCCCGTCGCGATTTCCTCTCATTTTTTTTTTGATTAGTTCGGCCATTACTTTTTTTGTTTCCTGTCTTCATGAAAGTGAATACACTTGGGGGATTTTGAAATGATGAACGAAGGTACGGGTTGATTTCAAACGATGATCCTCTTTCCTTCATTCCATATTTAAGGCCGACATCCCTCTTTCTCTTTTTTTTTATTTCTATTTTTGACCCTTGCGTTCTGTTTTTAAAAGAAAGGGATATAATTTAAAAGAAATTGAGGTGGCTGATGGTCAGTTGAGGTGAAGGGAATTTTGGCTGATGAAGATATGGTCAAGTAAAAACATACATACATATATATATAAGTTTAAATTTTCAAATTATCCCGATTACGTAACTCAAAATATCGAACCCCTATCGAGGTGTACCGCTAGGCGTTCATAATGTTATACCCCTATTTCGAACGAAATGGAAAATGTTTCGAGTCCTAATTCGATCGTATGGAGAAAATAGCTTTTTGGACCCAATATTATATTTGAATTTTCGATATAAATTCTAGCGCGTTTCTATCTCGTACGGCCAAACGACAACTCCAAACTTTACAAAATTTGAAATCCGATACTAATGCACTATTATGGATCCAATTGAACTGGTTTCGTCAAAATCCAAGACTGTGCCCCGGAAGGCTATTTTTAAATGTTAATTCAGACGATATATTTTAAAACTGAACAAATCACTTTTAAATTCAATTTTAAAACTTTTATCATCTTTACTATTATTATTATAAATTTTGTAAGCCTTTAAATTATTTTTATCTAGCTTACAACTCCAGATTCAATATTTTACCCAATCTCCAATTATTTAATTCAATAATCAAATTATCCAATAAATAGTTATATTTGAAATTCAAGTTAAAAGTTATCTTTTAAATATTTAATGTTGATTAAATATCTCAATTCCAAATATCCAAAATTCCGAGTCGTTACAAGATTGTAGCAGGTTATATCATGTCATTTATTTACATTAGCACTCATATTTTATTTGGAGATATCCGCATATCACGGTTTGATGTTACAAGTCCAAAATTTTAAAAAAACTGTGAATGCTTTTTATGTACTTAAGGCATCAAAAATTACACTTGAAATTAGTACATTACTTTGTCCATAGGTGATATATATAATTATAAATTCAGTGACTAAAATACACATATATGCTATATTAAAGATGCGAGCCTGAACTTGTTGATATTTTCACTTTCATTCAGTTGAGTGTGTTTTTCAATCATGGATCCTAGATATGTCACTGTACATAACAAATGATTTCAGTGACTGAAATTTACTTATTTTTGTTCCTGTTCATGTTCCTGTTCATGTTGCTTTAGTGGTGTATTAGTTTCCATACAAAGAGAATAAAAGTTTAGTTAATGTGATCATTTCTTAATTCAGTAGCCTATATCATGGTGGTTCACTACTTGTAGCATGAGGTGTCTCACTTTAATTCAATTGCCTGTATAATTTCTTAATTTAGTAAATGTGATCACTTTTTGAAACAAAAAGTGGCTTTTTGATATGAGGTCGTATTAGTTTAATTCATAGCATGCTAGCCTTTATATTGAAAAAGGGAGAAATATATTTAGCCTGTACAAATGCAATTTTTTGTGAATAAAAATTCTGCTTAATGAGTAAATCCACGTAAGTTTTCAGTACAGTAAAAGTTATTTGCAATAGCTTCTAGTATAGGCAGTTTTGTGATGTACGTTAGTAACTTGATCATGCATACATTTTGATTTCGTATGCTTAAATAAGAGAAGTGCATGTAGACTTGAAAACAAAGCATTATTCCATGTGCTTTTGCATAAGTAGAAGTGCATGTAGACATGAAAACAAAGCATTATTAGTTCAAAATTGGAAATCGGTAGAACTTATCAAACAAATATATTGAATGCGAAATAATAATGTCATCTTGCAAAAAAATTGTAATGAAAATAACAGATTTTTATCTCCTTACTTGCAAGAAAAATTGAAGAGGGAGTTATCCAATGATTAAATCATCGGATGATAAAATCTAATGGATCAAAATGTTGCTGATTTGTGCATTATTTCGAGTTTCCAAGGGCTAAATTGTATTAAGATTATTTTATTTTGAAATCATATGGTCCACCGATTTACTTAAATGAAAACTACTATTTTGTTGTATAAATCTGAAAATAACATGAAAGATTTAAGTAGACGGTCAGGCATAAACCGAAGTGTTTCAAAGTATAGGCAAACAATCTACCAAATTTCTAGCAACCATAAAGGAAATTGTAACACGAAAGATTTAATTATATTGTGGATTCCTATATTATTATTTCCAAATTCGAAAATAATTTCTAAGTATAAGCAAACAACCTACCTATATCATTTTCGAATATCGGATATCCGCATCCGTAGATATGTACGAATATCGGATAATTATCCTATCACCTAACGACTAATAAATCAAAAATTATAAAAAGAAATTTTAGTATGACATAAATATTTTTCAATCACATCGATTATTAAAGTGTTAAAAATTAACAAATATGATGATAATAAATAGTTTCGAGCAGTTAAAAAGCATGAAGTGCATATAAAATAAACTGCTAACTTAATAAAATAATTAAAAAAAATATTTCACTACACTAAAATACACATAATTTGAACTATAATCTTGACAAAAACCGGACGGATAATTTTCGGATGCGGATGTCTTCATATCCGCATCAGTTTTTCCGGATATCAGATATTTATCCGCTTTTCTGATGTGGATGCGGATGGATTTCGTATGTTTCAGGTATCCATTGACAGCCTTACTGTCACATGCTACTGCTTTACTATCACATGCTATTTGCTGAAGAATCCTAGTTTTTCGCCTTGTTCGTTTGTCCGCTTCATTTTTGAACCTGAACTTTATTTCTTTCGCAGTTGATCTCTAATTGTTTTTTTTTCTTGTAGGAATATTGGACTTTTGAAGGAGAAGAGCTTGGACTTTCCTTGATTTATATTATGCTCTTTTAACAAACTTTTTTTTTAAGATTTTATGTCGCTAACATTTGAGTTAAAACACGGTTTTTAAAATTTTGTATATGACAAACTTATGGTTAGTGAAATTGATGTAGCTTTGATTATGTTTAATCTTTATAGTTGTAAATTATATCCATTAGTGTTTTATAAATTGAGCGGGTTGGTAATTGAATACATTAGCTATAACTGATTTAAAACTGCTGCAGTAAATGAAAATGGCGAAGCAAAACTGTGATATACCGCGGCGTTTTTAAAGAGTTGCAAACTAAAATAGCAAAATGCTGCAAAACAACAATCTGAAGCAAAAAACGCTACAAGTATCAAAAACATAAGAACAAAAATGCTACGCTACATATTATTGCATCTTTTCATAAATGATGTTATATTGATGACATGTTGAAGTATGTTTTTTGACTGCATTCTGCAAAATGCTATAAATGAATTCGCATCACTTATACAAGGCTGTAATAATAATTTATTGCAGCGTTTCGTAAAAGCTTCAGTATTCATTTTTTATCAACCGTTCAGAAATGCTGCGGTATATTCGTGCTCTTCTACAGCGGCACATAAGAAGCGTACTTTAAAATGATGCGGAAGATAATGACTGCATTTTTAAAACGCTGCAAAAGTCCCTTTTTTGTTGTAGTGTGTTTAGAAATGAAGAAGACCTCGTTTCCCTATTAGGCAAAATCGTAGGTTATTAGGCATTGATGTAGGTTATTTAAGACTTCTTAAATAGAGAGAAGGTATACCCAATGGCTATTTGATACCTTCTACCCCAAAGTAAAATCTTTGACAACCCTAAAGGTACTGAGCCATTCAATACTTCGAATCCGAGGCAAACCTTTGGGGTATTTTCCCATATTTACATGCGAACCTATATCCCTTCCCCATGGGTCCTATAGTTGGAGATGTCCCACATCAGTAGTATGATTACACAACTATTGGTAGCCGTTAGGTGTAGGGCGGATTTCTGTTGTGTAACTCTACCGACCTCGCATCCCAACCCATACTAAATGTAACCATTTATCCTAAGCCAAAATATTGTGCTAGGCCCACTAATTAATGCTCGTTCTAACGTATTATTGAGACAAGATAATTTCTACTTTGGAAATTATATTGCCTCTTAAGTATATTTATTAATATTCATTTATTTATTTGCTATGAATCTATTAATGCGCTTATTTCCTACATTCTTTATTTCCCATTTATGCCACCAAGCTGTCACTTATTTCTTCACCCTAATTAATTAACCTTGATAAATGGTAATTATTACTCAAATTGGACAATCACTAATGGCATTTATTCATTCATTTAAAATTAAACTTATTATGCTTATTTCATTTTCTCATAAATGTTATATTAAATTCTGCAATCAATCCTATTAAATGCATTGATGTACCTGTTTAATTTCTGTAATTCACTATTAACTTTACATTTATTGCCCGTTAAATTTACAATAACTGTTCATAATTTTGGGAGTTATTACCTCTTTTCCATTGCAATCCCCTAATCATATGGTTTACTATGCTATTAATATTTCCCTAACATAACTAATACAAGTACCGATGTACGTTTATTTATGATGCTTTATTCATTTCCCTATGTATATTTATATTTCTAATTGGTAAGCGCGGCTATATGTATACTTACATACATACATATATATATATATATATATATATTCCTATTTTTAACTCATTAATTCCTACACTTAGGAATTTTAGAATATACACTTATATGTACATTCTATAAGAATATTCATTACTGCATTTTAATATATTAGAGCTTATTAAGGTATAAATTAGGCTAGGCAAGTTATAGAAAAGGGAAGCAAAGGTAAACTCAATGTCGTCGTCATAATAGAATCCACAAAGGCATGCTATCACATATTTAATGGGAACTACCATGCAAATTATATTAATGCTTGTCCCTTATTACAAAATTCTCAATTACAATTTGCCCCAACTTCCATGGGTTCCTAGTTCAAAGCTCCCTTTACAGAGTGGAAAATTATGAAAATGAAGGAGAAGGCAGATTTGAGATATTCCACCCCTTTTGGCGGGCGTTACTTCTTTATTTATTAAGAATGGGAACAATTGGATTTTTGCCACATGGCACCTCATTAGAAAGTGGCCGCCCAGAATAGTCCAAATGGCAGTTGATCGAACATGACATGTGGCATACTTATTTGATGACAGCCCTTAATTTAGGATCATATGCAATGGTTCCCTCAAAATCTTCCACAATGGCTCCAATTTTTGTTCCAAAACAGCAAGCGATGGCTTTAACTAATCACAATGAAATGGATTCACAATGGATTTTAGATTATGAATTGGGCATGTCAACATGTTGGAAAAAATTTATGACCGTTTGAATCGCCTCTTTTAACACTTAGCTTAGGATTGCTTTTGATGTCATGTTGAAATTTATAGAACTTTAAGCGATGGCTTCATTGAACTCCTCGCGACGGCTTCACTTTGTCAATGCATAAGAAAACTCTTTTTGATGGATTGGTTTCCCAAAATTGGAGGATGATACGCGATGGCTTTATTTGATTACCGTGATCACTCTTTTACTTTATTAAGTGATGGCTTTACAAACATATAGCGATGGCACCATCTTCAAAGTCATCGTATAAAAGCTTCTTGCAATTTGTTCTATAAACAATTCACAATGGATGTAGAGAACTCTTTTTGGTGCCTTTATTGAACTCTATTAGCTATTTCTTTGCTTTTATGCTTGAGAATAGTAAGCGATGGCCTTAAGTGACTCTTGGTGATGGCTTTGCGAAACTTCCGACAATGTCCTTTAGAGACTCTTGGCGATGGCTTTGTGAAAATTCCAATGATGGCTGTGCTTTAATGTTCGAGAATAGCGAGCGATGGCCTCATGGAACTTCCAACGATATCTTGCATGTTTGAGATATAACACTTGCCCTCCATCTTTTACAATTTTCCTTGTACTTTAGTACAAGTAATCGATTCATATTCAAAAAACACACATCTTAGCTGTTGATATTCAATTTTCTTTAAATCAATAGTTATTTTACTTTCCTCTCTTCCTATGAATAGCGACTCCCGTTCATTTTCTCTTCTTCTTGCTTTCATCTACACTTTCTTTCTTTTAGTACTTTTCTCAAAACCAAATATCACTATTTCAATTTCCATCTGGTAAATGTTTTGTTATCGATTTGTTTAATTTGTTTCTTTGTTATTACAACGACCCGCATTTCCGTACCCTTTGAATCGACAATAAGCCATACATGTCCGACCCAAAAAGCATAGACTGATGGAAAATCATGAGAAAGAAAAGAAGAGAGAAGAAGAGAAGAGAAGAAATAGAGAAGATAGAACCAAACAGAACAATACAGAATCTCACATCGCAGCGGAAAACATATAATATCATATCAACAGAAACTGTATATATACATACATCAATCAGAGTTCAACAATCAATCAATAGCTATCAGCCTGAACAGTTATAATAACATGTCCTTACAATTGCCGATAATATAAAACAACTAAGCAGCAGATAATCAAAACAGATACGTGTATACGGAAATGAAGATCTCCAGCTCTCCTGCTGAAGCTCCAAAAGCACCAAATCTAAACCTGTAAATATACTCGGTCTGACCCGAGCATTGAAAGGGAAGAACGCCCAGATCAGTCTGGTAAACTAGCATGAGAAACACAATCAACTGAATTTATTAAATTACCAAACTTTTCCTTTCAAAACAAAAGTATTACGTAAGACACGCCCACACATCAACACGGACATGTTTTTACCTTACGATAACTAAAACATTTCATATCAAATTCTCTTATATTATACTAGTGTCTAGTATACAAATAATATTCAAAATAGTCGAAATTGTTACCATTATTAAATTCCAGCATACTAGGCTCTATAAATAAAATGGTAGGTACATAGTGGAGTTTGGATTTCCATACAAATGATCAGGTGAAGGGACTACCTTCCAATGGATACACCTCTAGATGGATGTCCCGAGGCACAGAACATTTGCCCTCTACCAACACAAGACCAGCCCACCTCTATAACTAGATGGTACCGAATATGTCATCCTCCGGTCGTTACCGACCTTTACCGAGGGCCCTCTAAGCATACAAACCACAATAATTAGATACACGATGTCATAGCGTGTAAAGATATATCTAGAAGAGGATGATCATACCCTACTTGGGAGCGACCCACTTAGCATTGCTGCATCTAACCCTGTTTCGGTCATTTCCGGTAGATGAGGCCTGAGGTAACGATTACCTTTCACAAATCACAATCACATCACTTTGAATGCCACACGGCTATTTCCGTTGACTACTAATTGCCTTCCACAAAAATTCAACCATTAAGCTCATATGTCTCGAGGAGGGTGTTAAACTAAGAGAAGTTGCCTTCTCCGCCACCGCTGATGTACGTTTGTAAAAACCAATGATACACAATCTTTAGAAATTCAATGTCAGACAAACATCCATACAAGTTGTCCAGGAACAGGACAAACCGAAGGTATTTTCCTACCACATCCTGTCGGGAAATCCCTACGATTAGTAGCGAATAGTCCTTGCATTAGATATTTCATAATGAAGAGACCACTGCTACTATATGTATATTGAGATTTTAACCCCAAACGGTCAACAAGCGGTCCTCCACTATGAAAATCATGAATATCAATATCATCAATAACCTGCACAATCGATCGCATATACGTTGGTCCGAAGTGGTTTTCGGATAAACCGATCCTGGTCTCTTCGCACCAACAACACAAAAGCGTTTCTCAACTTCACATAGAAAATAATTCGCATGGACTTATCACGTCTCCAACTTTCAACTTGCTATCCTTCGGCCAAGAAGGAAGCTCGATAGATTGGAGTAATACTCCACACTACACGAATTGTAATCCTTAATACGAACGATAATCAAGCCTACACAAAAGGCTGCGTACTAAGTGTACGACTAAATAGTTCCCACATCAAGTCGAGGAACTAGAATGGTCAATTTTGATAGTCGGTTATTTAACTATCAAAACAAACAAACAAATATTTAGCACCATATGCAATCACTGGGCCCGTTTAATTAATCTTTATTAATTAAATCACTTGCCAAATATTCACTTCAAATTATCTTTAAAAAGATATACTCTCAAAACCATTTCAACATTGAAAAACATTTCCATATACCTATTTCAACAGTATAAGTAATTCACAATTCACTTTAATTTCAACACTTAGAAAATATCCCATATACTTAAATCACGATCAAGTATATATTTTATTCTTTAAGGAAAAGATTCCCTTTTAAACACATTTATTTGGGTCAAAACGAATATTGCGTAAAAAATCATTACGGCAACCCAAAATCAATAGTATAGGGATTAGAAAATCAGATGGATATATAAATCCCATATACTATACAAAACATTTCCTTTCGAAAAATCATATGTTATAACAACAATGTTACAGTCTGTAATTTCCCCCTTCTCGAAAACGAAAATTTCAACAATGAATGTTGAAATCTATGTATTCGATGCTCAACACATTATAAAACATCTTCAAACCATTTAACTTTATTTACAAAATCACTTCCCAGAAATATCCATTTAATTTAAATTATTATTCACTGTCCAAAATCGTGAATATAATTCTCTAACCAAATTCATCATTATTACAACATTTAATTTAAAGGATAATTCACTGTCCAAAATTCTGAATATATCTCCTTTACCAAATACATTACTATTGCACATTTAATTAAAGGATTATCCAATATCCAAAATCGTGAATATCATATGCTATAACAACAATGTTACAGTCCGTAATTTCCACCTTCTCGAAAACGTCTATTTCAACAATGAATGTTGAAATCCATGTATTCGATGCTCAACACATTTTAAAACATCTTCAAAACATTTAACTTTATTTACAAAATCACTTCCCAAAAATATCCATTTATTTTAAATTATTATTCACTGTCCAAAATCATGAATATAATTCTCTAACCAAATTCATCATTATTACAACATTTAATTTAAAGGATAATTCACTGTCCAAAATAGTGAATATATCTCCTTTACCAAATACATTACTATTGCACATTTAATTAAAGGATTATCCACTGTCCAAAATCGTGGATATATCTTCTTTACCAAATTCATTACTTTTACATATTTATTAAAGGATAATTCAATGTCCAAAATTGTGAATGAAATACCTTGAACAAACTTCCATATTTAACTTATCAAAATAAGTTGATTTAAGATTTATAAAACAATGTTTATAAATTCCATTTCTATTTTATAAAAACTTCAATATATAAAATTCCTTAATTTACCAATTCTGTATATATCTCATTTACATGCCCAACGTCCAAATTATAAGTTAATTACTTATAATCTCTTATTTCCAAAATTCGTTCTTTTTATAACTTCACAAATTATAAATCTATAAATCTTTTTTACTTATAATATCCATTTATAACTCCATTTTAACATTTATAAAACTCCTTTATAATTCCATCATTTTGGTTTATAAAAATATAAGTTTTATAAATCTTATACATAAACCATTTATAATTATTCAAAAATTTCCATTTAAACTATTTTACAAAATAGTTCATTTCATATTCCAAAAATCACATTCTGATTATATTTCACAAACATCATAATTTTAATAACATAAAAATTATAAAATTTATTTATTTAAAATAAATCCATTTCCTTTACAATTCGAAAATTAATAAAACGTATATTTTCAAAATCACTTTGAAAATCCTTTTCAAATTTGAAATCATCACTTTAATATTTTTAGAATTACCAAAATATGGCTCAATGCTGCAACAACACTAAATACATCAATCAAGGCATCCAAACATCATATATCATATGATAACATTATATATCACAATATCTGTAAATAAAACCAATACTGGTGAGGAATCCAGTTGGATCCCTCCAACCTATCACCTGCAATAAATATACATATGAGAATATGTGTATAATGTCCGCTTCGAGGCAAACGCGCGTATAAAGGGTCGTCCGCTCATACATGGGAACGTATAGGGTCTCATTTGCTCCAATAGGCAGGAATATATCCAAATACCAATCAATATAGATAATATATCATATATCATCCAAACAATCATCAATCATCATAAATAATATTTAATCTCACTTATATAAAAATATCAGTGAGTCAGAAAGTGTGAGTTGTACTCACTTTGGTTCCAATAGCAATTGCAGTGTTTTATTCCGAATAAAACTAAACAGGCGTTTAATTTTACCCAAAATTTACACTAGCTCCAATCAACTCCAAACTATCTCTAAAATGTAGTGCTCATTAATTCGGACCCAACGCAACTTTTTTCGTCAAAAACGGACCGTACGAAGAAGTTACGCAATTTTAAAGTTTGTACAAATATTATATAAATCAATTTCAATTTCTTTTTAATTTAAACCTTGATCAAATCGGGCCGTTGATTATTTTGAAAACTAGATTGTGGTCGTTTGCCCTTTTCTTTTGCCCCCCTCCAGTATCACTTACGCAAACAACCCAAAAGCCACCGTTCGAAACTTTGATGCCGCACTACCTATCGACGATCGGAAGATAATCGGCTTCCTCCATTCGAAAGTCCACCTCCGCCTCCACCTACGGCCGTGAGCAAGTGAAGCTCGATCAAGTATCGGCCTCGAAAATCGCACCCAAAGAACGAATGAACGCGGCTTGATTTCTCCTTCTACATCGCGAATCAAACGATCACCACCGTTGGATCGATAGATCTTGATGCCCTCTACGTTTTTGCCTTAGGAAGTTTCTCGAATCGGTTGACGGATCGAGAGAAAAAGAAGGAAGAAGAATAAAAAATATCAGCCATTGAATATAGGTGGCGGCTGGAAACCATAGTTAGGTTTTTTTGAGTGAAAATATAAAAAATCAAGTTCTTTTATAGAAAATTCTCGCGACACTATTCACCCGAAAATTTTTCGAACTCGAAACAAAGCGTGTCGCCTGGCGTTTATAATGTTTTACCCATATTTCGAACACAATGGAATATATATCGAAAGCCAATTCGATCGTATTTGGAAGATAGGTTTTCGAATCGACTACTTTAAATTTAAATTTTACTTAAACAAATTTCTACGCGTTTTAGCTTCCTTCGGACAAACCGTAAATCCGATTGACACGAAATTTGAAATCCTACAATAATATAACATTACGAATCCAATGAAACTGGTTTCATCGAAATCCAAGACAGGTTGAAAAATGACTATTTTTACACGTTAATTAAATATTAAAATATTCAATTTCAATAAATTTACTTTTAAATCAATTTTAAAAGTTTACCAACATCATTCTAATTCAAATAGAATTTAATTCAACTTTATCAATCATTTTTATTCACATTAAATTCAAATTCCAATTATTTACACAATTTCAAATATTAAATAAAATAATTTAATTATCTAATTAAATCACTATATTCGAAATATAAGTTATTCAACTTATAAATTTTACTTTTGAATATTTAAAATCAATTAAATATACGAATTTCGAATGACTAAAATTATGGGTCGTTACATTCTCCCTTACTTAAAAGAATTTCGTCCTTGAAATTACCAAGTAAGAAAATGTCACAAAATCCATTAATTGTTCAAAACAATTCATTCGAACTAGATTTACGAAATCCATTTAAACCTTTTTACTTTTCCAAAAATCATTAGTTAAACTTCTTACAAAAACTTTACTAAGTTTTTAAATCCATTCATAGTTATCTTTTCAAAACCAACCAATATCGTTTAACTTTTAACTCAAAAATCAAAAATTTAGTTATCACAAATTTTTTTAATTTTCCTAAAAAATTTCTAACGCCTTTAATGTTAAAAAAAATTTGCCAGCGTCTCCTTTGCACGGTTCGATCGTAGTAGGATCACAACACATATATCACAAATATACATCTCATCTTCGAGGATGAGGCATCCCGTAGGGGAAAAAGTATAAAAGTATGATATGTAATCCGAGATATGTGCCTTATATATTATTAGCGAGCATACACGGCTAATATAGTGCGAAAGCGAGCTCCAAATGCGAAGCATACGCCATCCGCACCTACTAAACACACAATAATAGTGAGAAACATATATATATGAAGTAATATCAATATACAACATATACCAATACAACAACTATATATGCCAATATAGCAAATACAACAAAAGGCAACAAATCTAATCATCAAACAACTATCATCCAACTATCATCCAACAAACCAATATCTATATAGTCAATCCATAACCAGATCAATATAAATTCATCTCACTTTAATATTCATTGAATTGATTCTCAATTTAATCACATTTGATTCATTAACATTGGATTTTCTAACATTTATTTGTTCAAATTCAATTAGTTTACATTCACTAATCACATTCAAGTTTGTTTACTTCCAAATCAAATCAAATTCAATTCTATTTAGATTCACTTACTATTAATTTGAATTCAATTACTTAGCTTTCAATTTTATTAATTCAATATTATTAACACTTAATGAATTTCTATACAATCAACTAACGTTCATCTAACAACCAATGCATATCCAACATAACCAAATTTATTTAATTTACACCCAACATTCATATTTACTTCATCTACATACAATTTGGTTTAACACTTTTAATTTCAATTGATTTAACATCTAATTGACTTTCATTCAATTATTCAATTGCTAAATCATTTTACAACTAAATTTGAATTTCATTATATAACTCAAATTCATATTCATCACTTCACTTTATTAATTCGTTTTGATATCAAATTCAACTTCATTAAACATCACTTAAGTTAAATTTCATTACAACATTTCATTCTGCTTGATTAACTTAAATTTATATTCATATAATGACTTCATTTCATTAATTCTTTGTAAATGTTAATTCCAACTTCATTCAACATCACTTAAGTTATGTTTCATTTCATTCTCACTTGCATTTACTTTCACCATACAATTTAAGTTCATTTCTAATTTAATTGAAATTCAATTTTATTTAACTTTACTTAAGTCAAATTTCATATCACTACTCAAATTCATATTTTGTTTTGCTTAACAAAATTGTTTAACCATTTTAACAATTTGTTTTTACGTACATTTTCTCATTTTATAAGTTATGTAACTTAAACTTTCAAATTCATATTATAATCACTTACCACTTAAGTTTAATTTCCATTTCAATAGCTTATCTAATCCAGTTCAAATCCAAATAATTTATTTAACCTTACCAAGTTAAATTTCAAATCATATATTTATTATGCTAACTCAAATCTATTTCAACTTTACTAAAGCTAAAAATCTTTATTTCATATTATAAGTCCAAATTCATTTCACTTATATTTATCAATTTCAACTTGGATTTAAATTCAAATATGTTTATCACATCAAAACTTCAATTTTCAATTTACTATCGGTAGCAAATCCATCACATAGAAACTCGAAAATGATACTGATGATGCTGCGGTCATCACCCTTATTATTTCCCAGCAACAGTAGTGAATTCAGTTCTTTATATTCTTTTAAAATATCGTTTTATATTTATAAATCACATTTATAAATTCTTACTTATATCATTTCACCATTTCACTTCACTTATATAAGATTCATTCCAAATTCACTTATCTTATTTAGATTTATAATGATATAACCTCTTTAACATTGAAAAATAACTTTCAAAATCAACGGGATTCAAATTTCCAAATTCTTAGTTTAAATCCATTTTTATTTACAACTCATATTTATAAATATATTCATGCAATTTCATTTCTTATATATAAGATTATTTCACAATTGTAAATCATATTAATTATAATTCCATACTTATGATTTATTTGCTTATTCAATTTATTCTTTTACAACTGTTGTTTTTATTTAGATTATTCAAACAGCTTTTATTAACTGATATATTTTTACATTTTTGAACAACCAACAATCAATTTATATATAATTTAATAATTTTCGTAAAATTATTTCTTTTATATATAAAATATAATCGAGGTAAAATTATTTCATTTACCTAGTTGAAAATGATACTATGTCGACTTGCCTCGTTTAAGTGTTTGGAAATCCCTATCGATAACATGGCGTCCCACATACCGACCAGAATTCACAAACAACTCAACGGATAAGTAAACACAATATAAAACATTTTATATCACTGACAAATACGTGCTCATATATAATACACTCAAACTCAATCTAGGGTGCTACTATCCCAATCTATACTGAGTACACATCAAAGCTTAAGAATATACAAAATCTAAGCTCTGATACCACATGTAACGACTCGCAATTCCATTAGGGGTGCACACAACCCATACTCAACCCGACCCAACCCACATAAACCCAACCCAACCTATACTTTGTGCAGCCCTAAATACCATACCCTTTGAATCAACAATAAACTACACATGTCCGACCCAAAAAGCATAGACTGACGGAAAGTCATGAGAAAGAAAAGAAGAGAGAAGAAGAGAAGAGAAGAAAGAGAGAAGATAGAACCAAACAGAACAATACAGAATCTCACATCGCAGCGGAAAACATATAATATCATATCAACAGAAACTGTATATATACATACATCAATAAGAGTTCAACAATCAATCAATAGCTATCAGCCTGAACAGTTATAATAACATGTCCGTACAATTTCCGATAACATAAAACAACTAAGCAGTGAATACTCAAAACAGATACGTGTACGAAAATAAAGATCTCCAGCTCTCCTGCTGAAGCTCCAAAAGCACCAAATCTAAACCTGTAAATATACTCGGTCTGACCGAGCACTGAAAGGGAAGAACGCCCGGATCAGTCTGGTAAACCAGCGTGAGAAACACACTCACCTGAATTTATTAAATTACCAAACATTTCCTTTCAAAACAAAAGTATCTCGTAAGACACGCCCACACATAAACACGGACATGTTTTTACCTTAAGAAAACTAAAACATTTCAAATCAAATTCCCTTATATTATACTAGTGTCTAGTATACAAATAATATTCAAAATAGTCGAAATTGTTACCATCATTAAATTCCAGCATACTAGGCTCTACAAATAAAATTGTAGGTATGTAGTGGAGTTTGGATTTCCATACAAATGACCAGGTGAAGGGACTACCTTCCGTGGGTACACCTCTAGATGGATGTCACGAGGCACAGAACATCTGCCCTCAACCCACCTCTATAACTAGATGGTACCGAATATGTCATCCTCCGGTCGTTACCGACCTTTACCGAGGGCCCTCTAAGCATACAAACCACAATAATCAGATACACGACATCATAGCGTGTAAAGGTATATCTAGAAGAGGATGATCATACCCTACTTGGGATCAACCCACTTAGCCTTGCTGCATCTAACCCTGTTTCGGTTATTTTCGGTTAATGAGGCCTGAGGTAACGATTACCTTTCACAAAACACAATCACATCACTTTGAATGCCACACGGCCATTTCCGTTGACTACTAATTGCCTTCCACAAAAATACAACCCTTAAGCTCATACGTCTCAAGGAGGGTGTTAAGCTAAGAGAACTTGCCTTCTCCGCCACCACTGATGTACGTTTGTAAAAACCAATGTACGTAATCTTTAGAAATGCAATGTCAGACAACATCCAAACAAGTTGTCTAGGAACAGGACAAACCGAAGGTACTTTCCTACCACATCCTGTCGGGAAATCCCTAGGATTAGTAGCGAATAGTCCTTGCATTAGATATTTCATAATGAAAAGACCACTGCTACTATATGTATATTGGGATTTTAACCCCAAACGGTCAACAAGCGGTCCTCCACTATGAAAATCATGAATATCAATATCATCAATAACCTGCACAATCGATCGCATATACGTTGGTCCGAAGTGGTTTTCGGATAAACCGATCCCGGTCTCTTTGCACCAACAACGCAAAAGTGTTTCTCAACCTCACATAGAAACTAAGTCTCATAAACTTATCACGTCTCCAACTTTCAACTTGCTATCCTTCGGCCAAGAAGGAAGCTCGATATATTGGAGTAATACTCTACACTACACAAATCAACATCCTCAACACAAACGATAATCAAGCCTATACAGAAGGCTGCGTACTAAGTGTACGACTAAATAGTTCCCACATCAAGTCGAGGAACTAAAATGGCCAATTTGATAGTCGTTTATTTAACTATCAAAACAAACAAACAGATATTTAGCACCATATGCATTCACTAGGCGTTTTTAATTAATCTTTTATTAATTAAATCACATGCCAAATATTCAATTCAAATTATCTTTAAAAAGATATACTCTCAAAACGATTTCAACATTAGAAAACATTTCCATATACTTATTTCAACAGTATAAGTAATTCACAATTAACTTTATTTTCAACACTTAGAAAATATCCCATATACTTAAATCACGATCAAGTATATATTTTATTCTTAAAGGAAAAGATTCTCTTTAAACACATTTATTTGGGTCAAAACGAATGTTGCATAAAACATCGTTACGGCAATCCAAAATCAATAGTATAGGGATTGGAAAATCAGATAGATATATAAATCCCATATACTATACAAAACATTTCCTTTCGAAAAATCATATGTTATAACAACAATGTTACGGTCTGTAATTTCCTCCTTCTCGAAAACGAAAATTTCAACAATGAATGTTGAAATCTATGTATTCGATGCTCAACACATTATAAAACATTTTCAAACCATTTAAATTTATTTACAAAATCAATTCCCAGAAATATCCATTTAATTTAAATTATTATTCACTGTCCAAAATCGTGAATATAATTCTCTAACCAAATTCATCATTATTACAACATTTAATTTAAAGGATAATTCACTGTCCAAAATTCTGAATATATCTCCTTTACCAAATACATTACTATTGCACATTTAATTAAAGGATTATCCAATATCCAAAATCGTGGATATATCTCCTTTACCAAATTCATTACTTCTACATATTTATTAAAGGATAATTCACTGTCCAAAATTGTAAATGAAATACCTTTAATAAACTTCCATATTTAACTTATCAAAATAAGTTGATTTAAGATTTATAAAACAATGTTTATAAATTGCATTTCTATTTTATAAAAACTTCAATATATAAAATTCCTTAATTTACCAATTCTATATATATCTCATTTACATGCCCAACATCCAAATTATAAGTTAATTACTTATAATTCTCTTATTTCCAAAATTCGTTGTTTTTATAACTTCACAAATTATAAATCTATAAATCTTATTTACTTATAAAATCCATTTATAACTCCATTTTAACATTTATAAAACTTCTTTATAATTCCATCATTTTGATTTATAAAAATATCAATTTTATAAATCTTATACATAAACCATTTATAATTATTCAAAAATCTCCATTTAAACTATTTTACAAAATAGTTCATTTCATATTCCAAAAATCACATTCTGGTTATATTTCACAAACATCATAATTTTTATAACATAAAATTATAACATTTATTTATTTATAATAAATCCATTTCCTTCACAATTCAAAAATTAATAAATCGTATATTTTCAAAATCACTTTGAAAATCCTTTTCAAATTTGAAATCATCACTTTAATATTTTTAAAATTACCAAAATATGGCCCAATGCTGCAACAACTAAATACATCAATCACGACTTCCAAACATCATATATCATATAATAACAGCATATATCACTATATCAGTAAATTAAACCAATACTGGTGGAGAATCCAGTTGGATCCCTCAAAACTTTCACCTGCAACAAATATACATATGAGAATATGTGTACAATGCCCGCTTCGAGGCAGACGCACGTACAAAGGGTCATCCGCTCATACACGGGAACGTATAGGGTCTCATCTGCTCCAATAGGCAGGAATATATCCAAATACCAGTCAATATAGATAATATGTCATCCAAACAATCATCAATCATCATAAATAATATTTATTCTCACTTATATAAAAATATCAGTGAGTCAGAAAGAGCAGTTGTACTCACTTTGGTTCCAATAGCAGTTGCAGTGTTTTATTCCGAATAAAATTAAACAGACATTTAATTTTACCCAAAATTTACACTAGCTCCAATCGACTCCATACCATCTCTAAAATGTAGTGCTCGTCAATATGGACCCAACGCAACATGTTTCGTCAAAAACGGACCTCGTATGAAGAAGTTACGCAATTTTAAAGTTTGTACAAATATTATATAAATCAATTTCAATTTCTTTTTAGTTTTAACCTTGATCAAATCGGGCCATTGTTTTTTTGAAAACCATATCATGGTCGTTCGCCCTTTTCTTCTGCCCCCCCCCCCCTCCCTAGTATCACGTACGCAAACAACCCAAAAGCCATCGTTCGAAACTTTGATGTCGCACCACCTATCGACGATCGGAAGATGATCGGCTACCTCCATTCGAAAGTCCACCTACGACCGTGAGCAAGTGAAGCTCGATCGAGTATCGACCTCGAAAATCACTCCCAAAGAACGAACGAACGTGGCTTGATTTCTCCTTTTACATCGCGAATCAAACGATCACCACCGTTGGATCGATAGATCTTGATGCCCTCTACGTTTTTGCTTTAGGAAGTTTCTCGAATCGCTTGACGGATCGAGAGAAAAAGGAGGAAGAAGAATCAAAAATATTGGCCATTGAATATAGGTGGCAGCTGGAAAACCTAGTTTGGTTTTTTTTTGAGTGAAAATATTAAAAATCAAGTCCTTTTATAGAAAATTCTCGCGACACTATTCATCCGAAAATTTTTCGAACTCGAAATGAAGCGTGCCGCTTGGCGTTTATAATGTTTTACACCTATTTCGAACACAATGGAATATATATCGGAAGCCAATTCGATCGTATTTGGAAGATAGGTTTTCGAATCAACTACTTTAAATTTAAAATTTACTTAAACAAATTTCTACGCGTTTTAGCTTCCCCCGGACAAACCATAAATCCGATTGACACGAAATTTGAAATCCTGCAAAAATATAACATTACGAATCCAATGAAACTGGTTTCGTTGAAATCCGAGATTGTTTGAAAAATGACTATTTTTACACGTTAATTAAATATTAAAATATTCAATTTCAATAAATTTACTTTTAAATCAATTTTAAAAGTTTACCAACATTATTCTAATTCAAATAGAATTTAATTCAACTTTATAAATCATTTTTATTCACATTAAATTCAAATTCCAATTATTTCCACAATTTCAAATATTAAATCAATAAATTAATTATCCAATTAAATCCCTATATTTGAAATATAAGTTATTCAACTTATAAAATTTAATTTTGAATATTTAAATCAATTAAATATACGAATTTTGAATGACTAAAATTCTGGGTCGTTACAGTTATCGTGATTTTCAATTTGTTTTGGTTAATCTTAATTTCATAAGGACTTTTGTTTGTTTCAATCTTAGTGGGTTATTCGTGTTTTCTTATGTAATTGTTATTTTGATCCAAATTTGGTTGTTTAGCCCACCATTTTATTATTTATATGTTTCGAGTTTTATAAGATATGTATCCATTATCTAATGAATCCAAACTATCACTATACGATGGCTTAGTGCTTGAAGACTAAGCCAGCGTGAGCAATTCATACCAAAGTCATGCTTTACTTGTGATGACTATGTTAGCTTGTCACGAAGAGTTTTGCATTTGATGTATATGTTTCACGATGACTTTGTTTAATACTCTTCATGACGCTATATATAATACTCATTGTGGAAATTTTCTTTTTATGGTTCATATCTTACTATGATTATATTCAACTTAGTCGCAAAGGGTTTTATAATTGAAGTCATTGTACCATGATGACTAAGTTCAAACCTCATCGTGGGAAGTTCTACACACATGGACAATGTTTTGCCATGACTAAGTTCAATATTCATCACGAAGAATTTTACTCATTGGAGTGTTGTCTCGCGATGGCTTTACTTGAAGTTATTGCAAGAATCATTGTATATGAGAACTTTGTGGGCTTGCTTATTTATTTTTATTTATTATTATTTCATAGAAACTTGTGGGCTTTTGACTTATGAAAACTTTACATGTGACAAATTAACGTTTGGTTACAACATGACTTATTAACTCTTTGTACTTCATATGTGCTTAATCATACACTCAAGTTCCCATATACTTATGTTTTTGCATACTCGTGATAATTATTTATTTGATAGTCATGACCGCCCATTAGCCATTTTATATTATACATATTTAACATCGTTCGAATTATAGTGAGTTCAAACTTGAAAACCGACTTTGAAGGACTCCATATGCATTTGGTCATTCAAACACTACCTCGACATATGTGTAGTTATTTGCATGTTTAAGTTTTAATTTTCATTCTTAACTTAGGATAATTTCCTTCTTAGGCTTTACGAATTTATGTAAATAACTGAAATTGTTTTCTAGTAGACTTCATGGCTGGAGGCAAGAAATCATTTTCCAATGAAGCATTAAAATCCCCTAAGCACCCCAAGCTCGTAGGTTCTTCTAAAGAAAATATTTACACTACTCATCAGTCTTATTTCATGAAGTTAGAAGAAATCGACTCTGTTCTTCGCCTCTTCAGTATTTTGGGGATTGAAACAAGAGTTCCTAGACTAGATGATCGAATCAACACTCCTCACAAAGGGTTTTTTCCTTTACTCCTCTTCACATCTACCACGTATGTTATCTACCCTTCAACCTCGTTATTCACAAGGTTCTAGCCGTCTTGAAGATTGCTTCTATTCAACTAATCCCTAACTCCTTAGTTATATCAATTCCATGTTCATTCTATACAAGGAACTTAAGCTAGAAGAACTGAATCCTTTTATCCTTTATTCCTTATTTACTCAGTAGGAGGGCTCTATTTATTATCTCAACTATGTTGGTGGTGGAGTAGTGACTAACTCTGTCAATAAGCCTTGGGATTGGAGCCACCAGTTCTTCTTTATGAGACGCTATTCTATAGACATCATTGGAAAATTCTCGATCCTCGGTATGCATTCCTGCTAGACTTGTTTTCATTCACTTAATACTTATGTTAAGTTTTATCGATTTATGTTTTGATACTATTTTTTGATACGGCTATTAACTGCCGATTCCAAGAATATCGATCTTTTAGTTTTGGCTAAGATTCCCAACTTTGAAGATGCCGCAACATTCTCAAGGGTCGGTTGACGCTTCTTACTGAAGAAAAACTAAAGAAATATTCTCTGATTCTACTAACTCACCGAGTTTTTGGAGAACCCTAACAATGAAAAATAAAGGAATAACCTGCTGGTACTTATTTTCGACAAAATGGATGCATTTTAGGCAAATTCTCCAATACAATGCCCAACAAGAAAAATCCCTAGATACTCTATAGGTTTTGTTTCCTAACCTTTTTCCTTTCTATGTATCGAAACTAGTTTCTTAAATGCCTTTTCTGTTATGAATAGGTCACCCTGATGTGCATCTTTTGATCATAGATGCCTTATCGCCTAATAAAGATGCTTCTGAATTTCCTACTTCATCCAAGGAACTAGGAGAGGGGATGGCATCAGGAAATGCCTCAATATTCATTATTTCTACCGCTCAAGATATGATAGCGAAGGCTAAGGAAGATTTGAAAAGAAAACGTTCCAAGGTTGCTCATGCTCTATCTAAGGTGCTTTCAAAGAAACTCAAAGGGGCTTGATCTACTGTGCCCTCACATCCTGCTCTTTCTTCTAGTGCCGCTACCATCGTGCCCACTTTTCTAGCAAATAATTATACTGACAAGGCTTTTGACCATTCTCTTGAAGAGTTCATGGACTCTTTGCTTCAATCTTTAGGGCTTGACATTTTGCTTGAGGACATTCCTCCCTTTCTCTCTAGATTGGGGTCTCCTCATCCGCTGGCTATATCGATTTACTTATGATGGCTCTTTATTCTTCTATGTTCGTATCCCCGAGCTCTTGACTCTACTCTTTCTTTTCCCTCGGATTCTTTTGGAAACCGTTTACAGTACCTTATTCAAGTAAAGCTTGCTCGTTTAATTATGGTACAAGCATTGAGCTTTATTACTGTTTTAGCTCTTGACTTCGTATTATTCTTTTATTTTAGATTGGTCATGGTTTATTTAGCTTTCAGTAGTCATGCACATCCTTTTCCCAAGACGCATCCTGGCTGCAAGAATCGAATTCCTAATTGTTTGAGAAAGTGGGTTCCCTTGAGACTCAACTTAGTAACCTTTATTCTACCAACGATTCATTATCTTCCAAGAACACCAGGACCATAGTCTTGTTGGATTTGGGAAATGAAAGATATCAGAAGTTGGAAAACGAAGTGAAATTATTAGAAGAAAACTCAAGAAACATCAAGAGATGAAGGAGAGAGCAAGGTCTTTGGAGGGTAAACTTTCTCGAGGGCAATTAGAGAATTCTACTCTCAGAATATCCTCTGCAAAAATTCCTAACCTAGAGAAAAATTTGGGCAGAAAGAATCTTATTATTAGAAAGCTCAAATCATCCATTCAAGTCATCAAATCTAAGGTCTCTTCCTTCTTGAATAACCTTCTTCCCTAATGGAAAGGGCAATGTGCTGAAGCGGTCTTATTCACTATCTATAATGACAATGTTGACCGATGTCCTAACATTGCCTTCACTTCATTTGAGTCAGGTCTATACTACAAGAGGAGGTTCGCTATCTTATTGGGATGCATTCTCGGTGACTATTCTAAGTTTATGGGGGAAGACTACATTGATCCCATCGAGTCCTTGGCTTTTGATGACATATTAATGGACGATGACAATGTAGAAGAGGAGAACAAAAAACTGATAAAGCCGACGAAGAGGGCGATGAAGATGATGATGATGAAGGTGATGATGGTGATGATACCTCCAAGAAAGTTTTCCAAGAGGAGATGGAAATGGTGACCCTGATCAGCATGGGAATGGTGACCATGATGGTTCTGTTCATATACCAGACTCTTCTCTTTTGGAAGCTGCTAAGAACACATATGAAATCCCTCCTTCTAGAGCTTCTTCTAAATAGACACCCATCGAGTCTGGTGAGATAGGCCAAATTTCTGTTGCAACTCAACCTTCTCTTAAGGCTAAGACTGCTCCTT
The DNA here is from genome assembly GCA_030737815.1 of Allium fistulosum. NCBI lineage: Eukaryota > Viridiplantae > Streptophyta > Magnoliopsida > Asparagales > Amaryllidaceae > Allium > Allium fistulosum. Next base: position 183,807,192 of record CM060908.1, on the reverse strand, counting down.
TTATCCATTCTTTTAGATCCAGTGCCACTGTTTCTCCTCGATAGGTAATTTCCTCATTTTATTTCTTATTTACTTTTTATGTATACAATCTAAGATCATTAACATTATTTAACTACAGTGTAGGAGAATAACTAAGAATAATATAGAGATTATTTTAGGTAAAAAGTAAAAAAAAAATTAAGGCTTAACTGGGAAGGAGAAAGACTATGCAAAGATTTGAAAGAGTCGCATTAAAAATATATGAGGATTTTAAAATGTCTCAAGTATCTCAAGGATTTTATGAACAAAAGAGTCAAACCTCTTCTTTAAAATTACGATTTCACCATGATAACTTTCATAAGCAAAATGAATAATTGACCACACTTTTTTGGATGGTAATTGAAGACAGAGCTAAACTTATGGAGTGATTATACCTTGTGTATACTAGATTCCCTATGATTGACTTTTCCTCCCTGGGTGACGGTTGTGGGGGATTGCTTAGATGTCCTCATATAAGGTATTTGGATTTGCATAGAACTGACCCTTACCTTAGGGAGTGTTGGAACTTACCTAGGGTTCTAACCATGCCTTTGACCATTGACTCCCTACCACTTGATAAGGTCAAATTCATCTGGGACAAATTTGTAACCAAATATTATAAGGAGTCCTTATTCTCTGAACCTATGTAACGTTGTGAAGCTTCATCTTTTGTTGTTAAGTTGAATCTTGTAATGATTTTGTTGACTTGGTATTTTAGTATCCATTATCCATGTGTAGGCTTCTGAATATATTTCTGTTTATTCATCATCCCCTATTTTTGGAGACAACTTAAGTAAATTGGTCGAGTTGAGAAGGACCTTTAAATAAATTTTATCCTTTATAAACAAGTTGCACTTACCAAAATACTGCTTTCTCTATGACCTTCATCAGTTGTACACACAGTTTTCGAATATAGATTTCATTTTACTTGGGTATCCATAAGGACCAATTTCTCCATGTAATCCGGACTATCTATGCCAAATTACTTTGTAGTGGATTTAGTCCCCTTCCTAAAGCATGGGACTACCGATCCATACTCCTTCTGGCATTGATACTCCTAATCTTAACCAATGCCTCGGGATCATTGAGGCTAAATTTACGTCGGCTTTAAAAGAATGGCCTAGCCTTCTTGTTCCAATTTTAGTTCTTCAATCATAGGCAATGATGAAGCAAACAAGTGGTACGAGAAGTACCTTAAAGAGAGATATATTATAAAATCAACTCGGAAAATTATAAAAGATCTTGAGAAGAATGTCTTATAGAAGGATTTTGAAATTACAGAACAGACTAAGAAGCTCAGTTTAGGTACTGATTTCAAAGAGCAGTTAGAACTCGATACAAAGGTTACTCAACTAAATCACACAACTTTGACCTAGTAATTGAAGTGGTGAAATATAAAAACGAATGTCAAGCTTACAAGTTGATATTGACTGAAGGTGAAGCAGGGTTGCCGGTCCCTATCTTAATTGCTTCTTCCTAAAGAAAATCACCATGTCTTGCTACACTGTTCAAAGGGCAATCGGCTTAATGTCGAGGTGCAGCTAATTCACCCTAAGTAGATAAATTAGGGGAACTTGCAAGATCAAGTAGAGACTTCAAATTACAGTGTATTCAAAAAGTCAAGTACAAGTGGAATTAGAAATTTACTAATATATTATCATTGCAAAGACGAGAAATCAAGACTTTAGAACGTGGAAAGAACAAACTAATGGCAAAGATCAAGGTTCTTGAAGACAACATCAATGGGATGAAACATAGAATTTCTCAATTAAAGGGTGCAAATAAGACCATGAATGGGCCATGCTAGTTCAAATTTATTTTACTGATCCCCTTAACGTTATTCGTCGTAAGAAAAGCTGAACAAGTATCTTATAGTTGCCTTGCAACACATTGTCGATCATCCTTCTACACTTGAAATCTTATGAATGATGTAAAAGAACTAGAAAACCAACTAGCATTAATGCGATTTTATTCTACTAGGGCTTCCCAGCTTGACTCTTTTATCAATTACTTAATTAAGGTTATCGTCACTTTTAACTTAAAGATTGATTTCACTTTTCTAGGAAAAGAAAGAAATAACAGATTAAGGAAGGCTATCATTTCTAGCTACCAACGATTTCATCATTTTTTCAAATATAGATCCTCCGAAGCTTTGAAAGATATTGGCGGGCCTACTATTTTGTACAAAGAAGCGGGCTCAACTAGCGAACAACACTCATGTACCTTAGATTAAAGGGGAAAGTGAGGAATTTGTCTATCAACATCATCCAATTCCTCACCTTTCAGGACCATAAAAAAGTGAATTGTCATAAAAAGGATTTGTCATGTTAAAATGATTGTGTTGTGATTTTTGTGAGTTATGTTGTATATTAATTTTTTGTATGAGGTTGTATATTATAAGCAGAATAAACTTTCCTTTTTTGCATACATGACTTTGGTGATTTGTCATTCTAAAATATCTCCTTTAATTTATTGTCATGTTCTCTTTGAATTATTATTGCCACGGACTGGCTCTGAGTGGTTGAGTGTTCGATTCCTTAAGTGGTTTATAAAGATTTGTTGCATAGTTATGATTTCCAATTTGTTTCTTTTGCATTTATGCTTTGGTCAGGCCTGTTGGCGGGACCAAAGGCTTAGTTGACCATCATACTTTGGATCGTTGCTTCGGCCAGGCCCAAAGGTAGGACTAAAGACTTTTCGTCCATCTCCCTTGGATAGGTGCTTTGACTAGGCTTGAAGGTGAGAACAAAGGCTTAATTGACCATCACTCTTAGGATGGTTGCTTCGGCCAGACCCAAAGGTGGGACCAAAGGCTTTCGTCCATCTCCTTTGGATGGGTGCTTTGACTAGGCCTAGCGGCTAGATCAAACTCTTAGTTGGCCATCACTCTTTCGATGGTTGCTTCATCCAAGTCCAAAGAAAGGACCAAAGGCTTTTCATCCATCTCCCTTGGATGGGTGCTTTAACCAGGCCTGATGGCAGGACCAAAGGCTTAATTGACCATCACTCTTTGGATGGTTGCTTCGGCTAGGCCCGAAGGTGGGAAAAAAGGCTTTTCGTCCATCTCCCTTGGATAGATGCTTTAACCAGGCCCAATGGTGGGATCAAAGGCTTAATTTACCATAACTCTTTGTATAGTTGCTTCAGCCAGGCTTGTAGGAAGGACTGAAGGTTTTTCATCCATCTCTCTTATATGTGTTCTTTGAGCAGGCCTAGCGGCGGGATCAAAGGCATAATTGACCATCACTATTTGGATGGATGCTTCGGCCAGGCCTGAAGGCGGGACAGAAGTCTTTTGGAAGATCCATTAATTCCTCTTTGGTTTTCAAATAGAATTTCTGATTACTATTGTCTTTTACACTTGGTTTTGCTTGTTTTAATTCTAGTTTCTTGAACATTGGGATTCTATGAACCATGCAATTCTCTTATCCATACACAGTACTCGATGATTCCAAACAGAGCTCGATAATTATTGGTGTGATGTCCATTAGCTTTATGATAGAGACAGTATAATCCACCTTTATCTTTCTTCCTTTCTTGTGACATTGTTAGAAATCCAATAGTTTAACCTTTCCTTGGTTCAAAAATACACTTCCTCCTAAGGGTTAAGATGGGACTGATGATTTTTTCTTTTAATCCTTTTACTTTTGGATTCCCTTGTTCATTTTTATACTTTTTATGGCAGCTTTGCATTCCATAATCTTCTTCCAACTTTTGTTTCCTCGATAAAACTTCCAAACTAACCATCTTTTCTATTTTTGAGCAAAATTTTCAAAAGCATGATTCATTTCAGTTTCAAAGACTATGTCTCGTGCTTGAAGTTGAATATTCCGCCCTATCGAAGAAAATGGATTCTTTTCAGGCTTTCATTATCCATTTTTCTTTGTCTTAACTTCTCCGATCTCAATGCATTGGCTATGGCAAAGATCGGTCTTTTTTCAATATGGAAAGGGTTTAAAATCCATTTATTTGGGTTATATTTGGCAACCCTGTTCTTTTCCTCCAATGTTTGAAGAGCTAGTCCTCTCAAATTCAATTATTGTTCTTCACTAAATTGTCATTTTCTTATTGGGTTAGGTGAATAGTTTAGGCATGGTTCGGAACATCCTCGTTGATACTTAGTTGCCATAGTTAAAAGTCCAAGCAAAGTTGGTATATTTTTCAGGAGTGGATGAAAGAGAGCAAGCCTTGGGTTTGGTTCTTAAAGAAAACACCAAAAAATATTAGGGTAGAAATTAGGCTAGGCTAGTTATAGAAAGGGGAAGCAATAATAAAGTCAAAGCGTCGTCATAGTATAATCCACAAAGGCATGCCATCACATATTCAATGGGAACTACCAAGTAAATTATACTAATTCTTTTCCTTTATTACAAAATTATCAATTACAATTTTCCTTAATGGCCAAGGGTTCCTAATTCAAAGCTCTCTTCATAAAGAAGAAAAATTATGAAAATGAAGGACAAGGAATACTTAAGAAATTCCATCCCTCTTTTAGGGGTTTACACCAGCATTTATAGAGAATTGGAGCTGTTGGATTTTTGGCACGTGACACCTCATTATAATTTGGTGGTCCAGATTAGTACACATGGCACACGATCGAAAAATGACATGTAGCCCACTTATTTAATGAAATCCTTTGATTTAAGATCATAAGCGATGGTTCCCTCAAAATCTTCAATTATGGTTCCAACTTTTGTTCCAAAATTGCAAGCGATGACTCTAACTCATCTTTATGACATGGATTTGTGATGAATTTTAGTTTGTGAATTAGGCATCTCATGTCTTAGAACCCTTTCATGATGGTTTGAATCGCCTCTTTTAACACTTATCTTAATATTTTTTTTGATGACATGTTAGATCTCCTAGAACTACAAGCGACAGCTTCAGTGAACTTCCTGCAACGCCAATGCATAAGATACTCTTTCTGATGGCTTGGTTTCCCGCTTGGAGGATGATATGCGAAGGCTTTATTAGAGTTCTTGCGGTGGCTCTTCTATTTTTTTAAGTGATGGCTTTACAAACATATTACGCGACTCCATTTTTAAAGTCATCGTATAAAAGCTTCTTGCAATTTGTTCTATAAACTCTTAGCGATCGCCTGTAGAGAACTCTTCATGATGCCTTTATTGAACTCTTAACAGTAGCTTTTCTACTATGCTTGAGAATAGTAAGCGACGGCCTTTAGAGACTCTTAGCGATAGCTTTGTGGAATTATGCCATGTATGGAAGAGACATTATGTCTTGTATGGAGGAGATAGATGGCTTGGTGAAGATAATGAGGTCTACTACAAACATAAGGGATGTGATTAGAGGGTCTTTACATTTTGGGTGGATCGGTATTTCACCTTTGTAGATAGATGCCTTAATCAACTGAGTTAGTACCTCCATTATTAGAATGAATAGATAAGCTGACAAAGGATCACCCTACCTGATGCCTTGCTTGCATTTGAAATAACTTGCCGACGTACCACTGATCTTCACAGTGAAGAAGTCAGTGGAAATACAAGTGTATTTCAAGGCAACTATCTTTTTAGAAAAGTGCATGAGAGCCATTATTCTAACGATTGATTCCCACTGTATTATGCCAAATGCCTTCCTGATGTCAAGTTTAACCATGGCCCTAGGGAAATTTGAAACCTTTTGTAGCCTTGCAATAACTCTTGTGATAAGAGAACGTTGTCCAGGATACTCCTTCTAGGTAGAAGGGCAGCCTGGTTGTGAGAGATGAGATCAGGCAATACTGCTTTAAGTCTAGTTGCTAGTATTTTGGATATGCATTTGTAGATAAGGTTGCAACAGGCTATGGGTCTAAAGTCAGTAACATAGATAGGTGTTTTGGATTTTGGGATTAAAGCAATGTTTGTGGCATTGATAACTCCAAGAATTTTGCAACTTTTGAAATAATTATGGATAGCTTTGAGGACATCAATTGATATTATACTCCAACAGTGAGTGAAGAATGTTGCATTGAAACCATCTGGTCCTCCAGTGGAGTTTTTATTCATACTAAAAATGGAAAGTTTAATTTCTTCATTAGTGACTTCAGCGGACAGGAGATTGGAAGCTTCAGTGGATAAGGGAGGCAAGTCTATTACACTAATGAGATGAAGGTCAGGTTTGAAACTCAAGGAGGTACCTAGCAAATTTTGGAAATATGATAAGAAGGCTTGTTCAATTGCTTCAGGGATAGAATGTTGCCTTCCTAATACATCAATAACCTGTCACTTTGGCATGTTTTATCTTCAGAGAGGCATGGAAAAAGGCAATGTTCCTATCACCCAGAGAACACCATGTTGCCTTGTCTTTTGTTTGAGCATACTATATTCATTTATTAGGGCATAGTTGGGTCCAAAGCAAGTTTACTTTAGCAATTGAAGCTTCCACATTGTCAGGGTTGTCAATCATGAAAGTATGGGCAGTAGCTAGTTGAATTTTAATTTTAGATGATAGTTAACTGCCTTTACCATATTTTTCTTTCGCCCACTCCTTCAGAGCATTTGAACATAATTTTTCAAATGCATTTTCCTTCCCATCCTTTAAAAAAATCAAGCCACTTCTTAACGTAATCGAGATACAATCAATGAGTTAATGCATATGATTGACCATAGTATTGCATAATTAATCTTAGATTTTTAAAACCTTTCCTTTTATTCCAAAACAACAAACAATACACAAGCATATTTAAAAAAAATTAGCTTTTAAGTCATAGAGATAGCGACACGTGGTTTCACAACAACATTTCTCTGTCCTTCGCTTGCTAAAATTTATGTTTCATAAAATTCTAAAGTTTATGGGATTCAAGCATTCTTTATTTTTAGTTTCTAATATAATTAATTTCCTTTATTTTATAAACTTTCGGCCTTACCTTACATTTCATCGCTAGTTAAGTGTCCTTATGAGATTTCTTTATTAACAATGTTTCTTTATATGTATGTATGTATGTATAGCGGTCAAAGCTCATCCAGATAATTAATACAGTGATAAATTATGAACATATCTCATACCATATCATATCCTTGTTCAATACTCAGATACTGGCAACTAGCAATTACAACCCAAATATCCTAAATGAAACAATTGTTGGAAGCTGTCGCCTAACATCAACTGGTGTTATTAATATTGTGGTCCTATCACCCTTTCCTCAATTAAAATGGACATTTCTAGTATGCCATTCTATTATAACACACATGCCTTAACTCACCTTCTTAGCTTTTAATAAATACGGTCCATCCATTACTTCAATTATTATACCCAGTTACAGGATAAATTATGCATTCATATATATAGTGGAAAAGAAATCTAAACTATGCACATTTAGAATAACTCATCAGAAAATTAGCTAGGTGGAGTAACTTTCCTACCACCTACCTTGACTTCTTTAACCTTGAGTTAATCGACATCCTTTATATAGATTTGCCATCTCATTACCCTCTTCTCTAATCATACTACTATCTTCTTTTAATCCAAATCTCTTGATAAAATTTTAATTTTGGTATTTACTTTCTTTATCCTTGATTTTTCATTCAAGCATACCCCAGGACTCGTACAAGTGTACTTTAATATCGTTCCCCATTCCTTTGAATGACCTTCTTGCGGCTTTCACACAAGTCTAATCAAACATTTCTAGGTTCATATCGATATTCTTTATATTCAACGGAGATTCATTATTGCTACGATACGAACATTCGTAGCTTTTTTATTCATAGCCATGATCTTTACCCCATCTTACCAAAGCAGTCATCCCTATCTATTGCATATAGAAAAATTGTTTGGCTTTAAACACTCTTTATAAAATTAAAACTTCACAGTCATGAGCTTAATCCCAAACTTTTATCTTTAAGAATATAAGGCCCCGTTTGGTTTGCTGTTTTTAGTTTTCTCTTTTCGTCTAAACAAAAATGCACATTTCTTATACATTGTTGGAAAACACGCAATTTTGAAAAATGAAATTAACATAGGAATTAGAAAACAAGTTTATTTGATTTTTCGTGTTTTGAGACATAACAAAAGAACGAAAAACAATTCATCTTCTCCATTTCCCGTCGATCGTCCTAATGGCTAAGAATTGTAAAAGGATTTTTCTCATTTTCTTGTATTTTGTAGTGTATGTTGAAAACACAAAACGCAAAACTCAAAACGAAACCAAACAGGCCCTAAACTTTTAAAGCTTTTTCTTAAATTCAAAAATTGCTTGATTTATAAAAGGAGCCATGAAAAAATTTCAATTCTAACCAACTTTCCCTTTTTAAGGACTTTGTACAATACAGACTTACTTCTTTAGTAGGATTTTTTAACTCAAAACATTCATTTACATCCAAAAACTCTACTATCATGCCAAACCATTTCTCAAAAACATCTTCTATAACTTTAAACAATTAAAAATGGAGTAAACAATGATAACTTCTATTCTATTATTTTCCTACTACCTATGCTATTTTCACTTTCAACCTTAGCAGAGATTCTAATAGCCTATGAGGGGGACTTCTAAATGAAATGCGTAATTACTACACATATTTATGGAAATTATCCATTTTCCCTTTGTTTTTCTCCTATATTATTTCTAATTAGATTGCTAACCCTATTTTAATATAACTCCTAATGATGTTTCTATTTAAATTTCCTAATACTGCTACTATTTATAATTCTTCTACCAAAATGCATTCCACTTATATAGCTCTTTTCCACTTTCATTGTTTACCTCATTGACTCATTGCAGTGTACTCGCCTATTGCTTTAGTCGTTGGGCTTTTCTTCATTAACATAAAAAGATATATGTATAAATCTATTTCGGTAGTTTTCCTCCATATTTTCCATATACGGGAATAAGTTTCTTGTCTTCATTATCGGACATTCTTACCCTTCTATTCCCCTTACCCAATTTATAAAGTACCATTTCCATTTATCCACCCCTTAAAAAGAATTTTCAAAAAGAATTTAAAATTTACAAAAAAATAAAAATTTATCAAGCAAAAATACGCTCTCTTTTTCGCTCATTTCAAAAATGAAAATCCCTATACCAAAAACCATTTAAATTAAAATTTTCAACCCAACCTGTTTTAAAGTTCACTAGTGATCTCTAAATAGCTCTTTAAAACTTCCAAATTTTCTTGCTTTTTTAAAACAATAACTTCGCAATAGTGGGGTTCTTTAATTTTAAATAAATCATTTTTAAAACCATTCAAAACATTTCAAGGAACTTTCAAAATCATTTTTATCAAATTCTTTCACATGGGGTCGGACTCGGATGGACTTTTATTTCTCCATTCCTTCTTTTGTACTCATTATTAACTCATCTTCATTAGAAACATAACAAAAATCCAACAATCATCTTATGGTAGTTAATGCACACCTTCTTGCGGGAACTTGATCAATCCTTTTTCATATCTTACTTCCGGATGATTGCAACATATAGGTTCTAATTTTCCATCTATCTAGATGAAATGTATGTCATCAATCAGCAATCCATCGAAGTCCATAATCATAAGGCAGTCCAAGCCCAAAAAATGAGTCAAGTACCCTCCGGCTTCAGGGATCCTTCTAAATGTCATGCTTATGCTCTTCTTGGTCAATGCCCTATAGTATAGCCTATACCCCATGGGGTAATCGGAGTGAGTGTATAATTTCAACTATATTTATTATTCTAACTCATAGTTGCCTTATCCATCTTCTCATAATATGATCGTAACTACTTCTATAGTCAAAATTCATACAGTTTGGTATCTATTTAATATATGTAAATATAGGTAAAAATAAAAATACGTTCCCTCATCTTAGCCAAATTTCTATAATTGAGTAACCTAAGCTCTGATACCAAATGTAACAACTGCACCTTTATGGACCCGAATTTCGACCAAATCAAAACCCAAGTCCGCCAGGGTACAGATCATTGTTTTGGAAACATGTAATAAACATAAGTATACCAGAGAGTGAACTCATAACGAAATAGTAAAATATATATACTGGCTAAGGCCACTACCTTGGAAACAATACTATTCCTTGAGTATTCGGTTTCCTTACCAGCACCAACGCCGAGCATGAATGAGAAGACTTCACCATCCATGTCTTGCACCAATAGATTGTCCCTCTAAATCTATCATCTGAGTTGTAATGAGGAAGGGGTCCGAACAATGTTTTGATGACTAGAAGATTACATAATTTATCCATAATACTAGTTTATGCCGATTGATTTCTATTTAAGTGTTATGTCTAATGTTCACAACTTATCTGTTTACTTCCATATGCACGAACGATATATCCCACCTTCTCTGAGGTATAATAATATATATTCGTGTATATATATAAGCGTTGCACTACCCAAAAAGAAACCCCGACCACTTAGTACTTCTTAAATAGGGCGGAGGAAGATCCAAGTTCACTAAATATCGAAATCCAAAAGTAGGCCCTCTGTAATGTAATCGCTAGTCAACCGACCCTTAGCTACGAAGGCCGATGACCCCTAGATACTACTTTATAATTTGATTAGTCGTATTGTAATGCATCTTAAAGACTTATCAAAGGGTTAATTAACCTACCTTCGACAAACAAACAACTAACTAAAATTTAAGGTCTTTGCATATCCCATACGAATTATACACTAGTAGGAAGTGAAATCCGTCAGGGCATAACCTAAGTCTTTGTTAATAACTGCTCAAAATTGTTGGTAGTCAAAGCCTATATGCCAGCTCTACTTCTAAATATTAGTTTACCAAGAACACTGACATTGCCCGTCGACTCACACAACCGAAATCCCATTTACGCTTGCCTAATATATGTCAAGGAAAATGCCCACTTCGGTTGCTTAATACCTCTTGTTTAGAAATGAAGCAAGCCTCATTTCCCTAATAGGCATTGTCGTAGGTTATTAGGCATGATCATAGGTTATTTAAGGCTTCTTTTATGGAGAGGAGGCATAACCAATGGCCGTTTAATAACTTCCACCCAATAGTAAACCCTTTGACAACCCTAAAGGTACCGAGCCATTTAATACTTCAAATTCGAGGCAAACCCTTGTTATATTTTTCCATACTTATACACGAACATATATCCCTTCCCCATGGGTAATATAGTTGGAGATATCCCATATTGGTAGTATGACTACATAACTGCTGGTAGACTCTAGCTGAAGGGCGAATTTCTATTGTGTAAGCGTACTGACCTTGCATCACAACCCATGCTAAACCAAACCATTTATCCTAAGCCTAAATATTGGGCTAGGCCCACTAATTAATACTCATCCTAAACGTATTATTGACCAAAAAGTTGTTGAATGATGGAAATTTCTATCGATTAGAAAATCTTCGAAAATATAATCGTTATAAAAACCGCAAACGCACGGCGTACGATCGTAGTACATATGCGAGTACTGGTCGATCCACAGGGAAAGAGTTAAATCCCAATATTACTCCTTCAAATTAACCCAAAGTTTTGAAGTTGTTTTAAATTAAAAAATTGTAGAAAATAAACTAGAGCATAAGTGAATAAAATTATGAGATTAAGGAGCAATTTAGACGCAAATCCACTTCCAATCATTCATATAAATCGGCATAAAATTTATCAATAATCTCCCTTTTAATTTTAAGTAGAAATGATTGATGTGTTTATTATAAGTATGATTTATTTGTGCTATTAATTAGCACAACTTAAACCATCAAACTCTAATACACCATTCAAAACCACTTATCAACTATCATGAAAATGCCATGAAATTAAAAATAAAATCTATTTTAAGTATGATCTATTTACTATGAATTAGTAATATAGAGCATCTAATTTTGATTCTAATTCAAATCTCATCATCAAAATCACTTAGGCAAATGATCAAATAGTTTATGTTTATAATGGATTAAGCATAGCTTATCTGAGATGTCAACATAGACTATCAAATTCACTAAAAAAGAAACATAAACTATCGTCATTCATAATTTCCATTAAGTATAAAATAGAGATCATAAATGAAATCATTATGTTAATTTAATATGTTTCATAAGAGCTTCATTACTCCTAAATTGAAGGGGTTTAGCTTCTCATATTTGAATAAATGTTAACATAAAACAATTTCAACATAAAAACAAGGAAATTGAGAGCTAATCAAAAGAAAAGGGAGCTAACTACTTGCATGAAATAAAACTAAACTATATGCAAGAATTAAATCTATGCTACTAACATGAAATAGGAGAAGTATAAAATAAAAATAGCATAATCGAAACAAACATGTAAACATAAGAAAATAAGAAGGTTATGAAGCAATTAAAAAGACATTTTATTTATCATTGATTTTGTAGCAACAATTTGCATGAAAATAGAAGAAGATGGTTATATGAAACATAAAGGGTATTTATATATGCTTAAAACCCTAATTCATTTTTAGGGGCCTATCAAAAATACCCTTAAGATAGTGTAACCTCCAAGTAATCATTAGAGAATTAATTAATCCCCACTAACATGCCTTTAAGTCTCTATTAACATGTGCATGTAATTTTAATTATGATCCATTAGTTAGTGGGCATATGGGCTCCTCCATGTTGCATGAATTCTTTTATTTCCTTTCTTCATTTGCTTTCAACTTATGTGCATGCATACATCCATGAAGCTCCATCCAATTTGCACTCAATTCCCTACAAACAAAAATAAAAATGGGCAAATAAATTTTCTAAAAATTGATTCATACACAAAATTATCATTTTGCCCCAAAATGAAGATGAATGAATGATGATTTGAAAACAATTTAGATTTTGGTTTAAACATGTAAAATACCCTAATATGCTTATTTATTTTAATAAAAGAAGATTAAATATGGGAGTAAAAATATACACTTTTACATGCACATCAAATACCCCCACACTTATCTTTTTATTCATCCTCGAATAAACTAAAACTAGGATAAATCTGTTGTCGTAGGAAACACAATTACATCGAACGTATGCAACAAGCCATTAAACCTCTAGGTGTCCCTAGTAAGATGAGTGTTGTCTCATAAAGGTATTCAGTGGATACTATCTACAAAATCCAAATGCGATATGCAAATTCTAATGCGACTAGCAAGTTTTTGAAAATATTTACAAATGAAGAATTTACTTTTAAATTAACACGAGTAAGTTAAATATAGGTTTTTATTATTATCAAGAAATTTTAGACTTTTTACTCATCAAAACTTCCCACAAAAATTAATTTATCATCACAATTAGACACTAGTTTGGCTAGTTGTTTCGATTGATAAGATAGTGCAACTATGAAATGAATCCTTTAGTTGATTATCATAGTTTTGTAAAGTGGCATTTTTATTTCTTTTGAATAACAAGGAAAATAAAATAAGTGAAAATAGTGCTCGGATTTCAATTGCTTACTCACTCTATTTTGAAAAATATTAACATTATTATTTAAACACCTAACTCGGATAAACTGAGGCCAGATATACAGATCACGCACTGCCTTTCGGGCTTACGTGAGAAGAGTACAGAGCATGGAGAGTGTACACACTTGCGTATGAACACATGGCTCTAGGTGTTTATTATTATTATTTTAATTTTATTTACATACACCTAACTTAGAAAAACTAAGGTTAGATGTAACGATCATGTACTGCCTTTCGGGCTTACATGAGAAGGGTATAGAGCTTGGCGAGTGTACACACTTACATGTGAACACATGACTCTGGGTGTTTCTTATTTTAATGAAATATGTATATATATATATATATTAATTTTTTATTTTTTATTTTTTGAAAAGAGAGAGTTGTGTAAAATCATATTAGCACCACTTAACTTAGAATATCAAAAATGTTATCGTCTTTACTTTAAATCAACCATTCTTTTAAACATAGATTACAATTAGGATATACTTTATAATTATCACACATGAACTTTCCTATATACTAGTTAAACCATAGTTACGGTAATCAAACTTTTAATTTTATTTTTGTTGAGGCATGTAGATTTTCTAAAAATTCATTTTAATAACAAAAAACGCTTATTATGTTTCTTCAAAAGTAAATCGATATGCTAAAAAGAGAATTTGGTTTTGGGAATTTCTTTTGGAAAGAAAATAAAAAATTAACCATGAAAAATCAAAACAAACCATGAATAATCAAAATAAACATGAGACTCCTCCATACTGATTTTGACTATGTCCGCACAGTCAATGCATGATATAATGAGTGTAACGGAGAAAAATATGTACATATTTAAAAGACAGGGTTAGAATTTCTTACTAGACATAGTGTGGCTCATGAAGAATAATGAGCTCCTCCTTTTGATCACTCGCCAACTCCAAGTAAGGTTTTAAATGATGACCATTGACTTTAAAAATCAATCCATCCCTAGGGTTTTCTATTTCTATGGCACCATGTGGAAAAACAGTACATACCAAGTATGGTCCTGTCCACCTTGATTTTAATTTCCCAGTGAATAAATGAAATCGAGATTCATATAGAAGAAATTTTTGATTTGGCAAAAATGGTTTCCGTAGGATTGACTTGTCATGAAAATCTTTTGTTCTTTCTTTGTAATATTCTAATTTTCATATGCATTGTTCCTAATCTCCTCATATTCATTGATTTGCAATTTTCTGTTTTCGCCAGCTTTTTCAAGATCAAAGTTTGTGTTTTTCGTCGCCCACAACGCTTTATGTTTAAATTCGATAGGTAAATGGCACGCTTTGCCATATACTAGCCTAAAAGGAGACATCCCAAGATTTGTTTTATACGCAGTGTTGTAAGCCCACAGCGCATCTGTCACTTTTTTGACCAACCTTTTTTATTTTTATTCACAGTTTTATCCACACTTTGCTTGATTTAGCGATTTGAAACTTCAACGTGACCACAAGTTTGAGGAAGATAAGGAGTGGATAACTGGTGGGTTATCAAGAATATCTTCATTAGAGTTTCAAATGATCGATTACAGAAATAGGTTCCATTATCGCTTATTATTGTGTGAGGTGTTCCAAACCTTGAAAAGATGTTTGCTTTTATGAATTTCACAACAACTTTGTGGTCATGTGTTTTACAAGAAATGGCTTCAACCCATTTATAGACGTAATTAACAGCAAGAAGAATGTACAGATTTCCAAAAGATTTGGGAAACGGTCATATAAAGTGAATATCCCAAACATCAAAGATTTCAAACGTAAGAATGGAGTCCAAGGGCATTATATTTCATCGAGAGATTTTTCCTAACATTTGGCGGCAATAAAATTTTTACAGAACTAGAATGCATCTTTGAAAAGCGTAGGCCAATCAAAACCACATTGAAGCACCTTTTCCGATGTTTTCTTAGGACCGAAGTGACCACCACAAGCTTAGTCATGACAAAATGAAAGAACACTCTTAATTTTGCAATCTGAGATGCAACGTTGAATGATTTGGTCGGAATAATACTTAAACAAGTATGGATCATTCCAATAGAAATATTTCACTTGGAAAAGAAATTTGTATTTATCTTGTTTCGACCAAAATGAAGGAGTTTCCCGAGTGACTAAAAAGTTCACTATATCAACATACCATGGATCGATGGAAATAGAAAGGAGTTGTTCATCAAGAAAGTTCCCGTTGATTGGTAAAGAAGATGGTGCATTTGAAAGACGCGACAGATGATCAGAAATGACATTGTCAGATCCTTTTTTATCTTTAATCGTAATGTCAAACTCTTAGAGTAAAAGGATCCAACGGATTAAATTAGACTTATCATCCTTTTTAACGAAAAGGTATCGAAGAGCGAAGTGATCAGTGCAAACCATAATGTGTGAACCAATCGAATAAGGTCGGAACATTTCGAGCGCAAAAACTATAGCTAGATGCTCTTTTTCAGTGGTCGTGTAATTGGGTTGAGCATCTTTTAGAGTCATACTAGCGTAGTAAATGACATAAAGAATTGTTGATGCGTTGTCCTAAGACAGAATCAACCGCAAAGTTAGAAGCGTCACAAATAATCACGAAAGGAAGATCCCAATTTGGTAAGCAAATGATGGAAGAGGAAATGAGTTCATTTTTAAGACGTTCGAAAGCAGAAACACGATCAGAATTAAAGTCAAATGGAACATCTTTTCCAAGAAGAGTCGTCAGAGGTCGAGCAATTTTATTAAAGCCTTTCACAAAGCGTCAATAGAAACCAGCGTGTCCTAGAAATGAATGAATGTCTTTGACAAATTTGGAAATGGGTAGATTTGCAATTACGTCAACTTTTGCTTTATCTACCTCAATGCCTTTGTTTGAAATAACATGCCTAAGGACAATGCCATGTTTGATAATGAAATGACATTTTTCCTAGTTTAACGTTAAGTGTTTGTCCTTGCATCGATTTAAAACCATCCCGAGATGTGTAAGCACTCGGAAAAAGAATTTTGAAAGATGGAGAAATCATCTATAAACACTTCCATAAAGCATTCGATCATGTCAGAAAAGATGCTGACCATGCATCTTTGAAAAGTAGCAGGAGCATTGCAAAGGCCAAATAGCATACGTTGATACGCAAAGGTGCCAAAGGGACACGTGAAAGTCATTTTCTCTTGCTCTTCGGAAGCAATTGGAATTTGGTTACAAATGAAATAACCATTAAGAAAGCAATAGAATTCATGGCCGGCCAATCGTTCAAGCATTTGGTCAATGAAAGGAAGTGGAAAGTGATTTTTACGTGTTGCAACATTTAATTTTTGATAATCAATGCAAACACGCCAACTGGTTTGAGTACGAGTTCGAATGAGTTCGTTAGCGTCGTTCTTAATAATGGTAGGTCCAAAAATTTTATGCACGACATGAATTGGGCTAACCCACGAACTATCAGAAATAAGGTATATGACTCCGTTATCGAGGAGTTTAAGAATTTCGTCACGAACGGCATCCTTCATTTTTGGGTTACCCCTTCATTGCATGTCACGAATAGGCTTGGCTTCATCAACTAAGCGGTGAACAAGAATATCGGTAATCGACCATCCAACTGCCTCTTTGTTTCTCGACAGAATTGAAAGAAGGGAAGCTTCTTGATCAAGGGAAAGATTTGAAGAGATCATGACAGGAAATATTTCGTTGTCACCTAAGTATGCGTACTTAAGGTGATCGGGAAGAGGTTTGAGATCCAATCAAGGGGGTTGCTCAATCAAAGAATTCGGTTGAAGTTTTGACTCAATGGTGAGGGGTTCAAACAGAAGCGCATTTTCGATCTTGTTAGGCTTGTCTCGAAACAGTTGCTCGTATTCGGTCTCACATTCATGGTCAAGGTCAACTGTTTCATTGTCAAAATTTTCTTGAATGGAGCTAACTTTCAATATTTGGTCAAGTGGTTCATTCGATTGATTTTTGAAATTGAAGATGTTAAGATCCAAAGTCATGTTTCCAAAAGAAATTTCATCGAACCATTTCGACAATTGATTAGGGCATTTGAAGTGGCAAAGAAAGGTTGCCCTAAAATCAATGGAATTTGAATCATTGGATTGTTCATGGGTTGTGTTTCAAGGATGACGAATTTGACGGGGAATATGAATTGACCGATTTTGAAGAGTACGTCCTCGATTTCTCCCACGGGTTTCTTTATCGAACGATCAACAAATTGAAGGGTTACTTTCATCGGTTTTAGTTCACCCAAGCTAAGTTGCAGGTAAACTAAATAAGGAATCAAATTGACACTCGCACCCAAGTCTAGTAAGCACTTATTAATTGTCTTGTCTTCTATCGTGCACGAGATATTCGAAATCCGAGATCTCTGTATTTTATGAGAATTGATTAAGATAGGACTTTGCTAAATCCGGCAGCTAAAAAACTTTATTAGGTACATGAGTGTGTCATTTTGGAGTACACAAGTCTTTCAAGAATTTAGTGTAAGTTGATACTGGTTGAACGATATCAAGGAGAGGGATGTTCACTTTAACTTGTTTGAAAATTTCCAACATATTTTCTATTTGATTGGAATGCTTCTTAGTTCAAAGTCGATGTGGAAATGGAATTTGATACTTAGTAGGTCGGTCCACTTGAGTCGAAGAAGAATTTGGATTTGAATTTGATTTGATATTTGACTCGATGTTTTGTTCAGAGTTGCTTGTCGTTTTCAATGTGTCAAGTGGAGTTTTCATTAAATCATTTGGATTGACAACTTGGTTATCTATTTGTTTACTTTAGTGCAAAGTCGTGATAGCATTCATTTGGTTCACATTGCTATCTTGAACGATATGGGCTTGATTTGAGTTTGTGTTCTAATTTCTAAGGTTTGGAACTGGCTGACTTTGGATCATGCCTCGTTCACGTTCACTCATAGAAGGGGCTAATTGAATCATTTGCATTTCAAGTTTAGCAATTGATTGACTCGTATTCTGTACGTACGAGGTTAACAAATTTTGCAAATTTCTTTTTGATTGGAGGTTTTGAGTGGTTGCTTTAGCCAAAGTTTCAAGACATTTCTCAAGTGAAGTCAATCGTTTATCGTCTTGGGGAGCAAAAGATTGTTGCGGTTGATTTTGAGACGGACCCATAAAATTTTGTTGAAAGTTGTTGGGCTAAAAGGGAGGATTCGAAGCATTGTTCATAAATGCTTGAAAATTGGGACGAACCAAATTCGTGTTAGAATTATTTTGGTTCCATGCAAAGTTAGGATGATTTCTCCAATCAGGATTGTACGTTGGAGAAAACGGGTTATTCTTAACATTGTTAAAAGTATTGAGTTGTCTACCGAATGAGGGCATAGATCGGTGATGCGATTAGATCGTTGCATTTATAACGCAATAGTTGGGAAGCTTGGTTCATTTGATTGGATGAGAAAACATTGTCGGATTTATTAATCATTGCATCAATTTTAGCTTCTAAAATCGACGATGATCCTATCGAGTGTGCGCTCGATCGTAAGTATGGATTTTTCGTTAGAACGTTCCCACCGGGAAGATTTTTCGGCCAAGTTCTCAAGGAATTGCCAAGCATCATCGTGATGTTGGGCAAGAAAATTGCCTTGGCACATTGATTTAAGCATGGTTCGTGAACTATTTTCAAGTCCATCGTATAAGGTTTGGAAAAGAGTCCATTTTTCAAAATTATGGTGTGGACATTTTATCAAAAGATCTTTAAATCTTTCAAAGTATTTTCCGAAAGGTTCACCCCTGAATTGACGAAAATTGACAATTTCATTTTGGATTTTGGTCGTTAATTCCAAGGGATAGAATTTTTTTAAGAAAACTTTAACGAATTCTTCCTAAGTTTTGATTAAGTTCCATGGTAAGTTGTACAACCATTTTTCAACATAACTGGTAAGAGCAAAAGAAATTAACCGAAGTTTGATTCCATCGTCACATAATTATTGGAGTTTAATGGTTGCACATACTTGTTTGAATTTTATTAAGAAGATGTATGGGCATCGTTTTCAAAGTTGCCAAACTTCGGAAGCGTAGCAATATGATTTGAATGAATTTTGAAGTGATTACCCATTGGGACAGGTAATGTGATACAGGAAGGAATGGAAACTCTATCGGGAAAGATTATGTCCATAAGAGTTCGAGGAGCATTTTCATTAGTCATCATTTGAGGATCGTTTGTTCGAGTTAAATGATTTGCCGTTGTGTCACGAGTCCAAGCACTCATGCACAAGTGAAAAGATCAAGGAGAGGAAGACATGAAAATCAAGGTTTAGAGAATGAACAAGATTTAGAGACTGAAACGAAGTGAAAAAAAATTCTTTTCTTTTGTTTTTTATCTTTTTTTAAAGGAAAAATATTTACAAAAAAGAGATTATTTTTCAAAATGGAGATTTTTTTTAGTTTTTGTTTTTGAATTTTTTTTTTAAAAAAAAACTAACATAAGTAAAAGCTTGTTTTTGGATTTTTTTTCTTTGGTTTTATTTTTTTTCTTTTTTTCAAAGGAAAATATTTGAAAAGATTTTTTTATTTAAAAACTAAGTTAAGCAAAATGTAAAAAAAATAAACTTTTGGATTTTTTTGTTTTTTTGTTATACATGCATGAAATAGTGAAACTAAATAAATGTAAGGACTTAACTACAAATTTTCTATCCTTAGTAGCTCCTAATCCAAAATTGTATAATCACACTTTGACTTAATCCAACAAAATAGTTCTTAGCTTGGTAACGGACAGAGGTTATCGGTGCACCACGAATCATCGTAGTAATGCAACGAAAGGTTTAAGTACCTTCATAGAAACAATCACTATAATATTTACGAATCACCATAATATTTATAAATGATTATTACTCTACCGTAGCCTAGACACTAAGAAATTAGATTATTGAAAGAAGATACCTTGTCAAGATACAATTAAGCCCTAGATGAGCTCGTGACTCTGTTAAGTCTAATGTCTAACCGTTATTATTAGTCAAATTCAATAATGAAATGCAATTTGTGGGGCCAAGGAAAGGGTGATCAAATCCCCCACCACATGTGAAGTTGGATATTGCCCTTAGAAAAATAAAAAAAGATGAAATGATATAAAATAGAAATTAAACGTGATTTAACAATGCAATTACAAATGAAATTTGATTTTTTTTTTGAATTTTTAAAATGCAAGCAACCAACAATCAAAGAAAATAAAAACAATAGATAAGAGAACGATACCAGAGCGTGCAGACTTATTAGCAAATTTATTTTAAAAGCAGCAAATTTTTAATAAGCAAGCAGAGCAAAGTAGAGCAATTATTTAGCAAGCTGTTTCTTTTCTTCTGCTTTTGCAACCTGAAAAAGTATTTAACAAGATATATATATATATATATATATATATATATATATATATATATATATTTCTTTTCCTTTTTTTGTACTCAAAGTAGATACTACTTTTTAATAAACTAAAATATATAAATAAAACTAATAACCCAGCCCACACGCCTAGTTAAGAGAATTCCAAAACCAAAACCAAACATACTTATTAATAATAAACCTCTCCTTTTAATAAATCAAATAAATAAAACAAATAATCGTGATTTGTAAAGCGTGGAACTAGGCGAACTGATGACTTGGCGAATTGGCGAAGTGGGAGGTTGAGGATTTTGGGTTTCTTGAAGGGTTGCGGTGGCTGGAATTGCAGTGGGTTGAAGTGTGTTCGGTTTTTGGGTGCTCGCGTTAATCAGAATCGACGATGGGTTTTGGTGATCTTTGTTTAAGGTGAGACGATGGGTAGCAGGCAGCAATGGAAATATGCAGGGAAAAGAGTGATTATTGTGTTTGGCAGAGGATGTTGTGGTTTGTTGGTGATTCAGTGACTGTAGTTGAGGTCGAAAGTGAAGTTGGGGATAGGTCGCGGTGATGGTGAAGGCGCAGGTCGCGGTGATGGGGTTGTTCGAGTGGATTTGTGGGTTGTAGAAGGAGTTAAAGGGATTGAAAGGATGCAGGCAGTTTGGGGATAATGAACAGTAGCATAAATGAAGAGGTGGCGTGATGTAGTAGGTGGTTGGAATTGTATCTGAGGAGGTTGCGGGTGGTGGTAGAGAAGTGCAGTTTGTAGGAGGTAGAGTTTGTTTGGTTGATGGTGCTAATAGAATGATGAGGGTGAAGTGTGTGTACTGGTTGATCTTGGTGGGATGGAAGTGCTGTAGGTTTTTAAGTGATGGATGGAAAAAATTGGATGTCTTATATGGTTGTGGCTGTGATGTAGGAGGAGTAGAACGTAGTGGTCTGGTTGCGGTTGGTTTTTTCTGGCAGTGGAGGGTTTAGAGTCTGATGAAGCTTGCAGTTTTAGAGGTTATTGATGTGAGTATTTGTGGTGAAAGGTTGAAGGTGATTTGTGGGTGTGTTTACCGTAGAGGGAGTTGAACGTGGATAGGAGTTACAGGAGGGTAGGCTTGTGATTTGTGGCAGTTGATGAAGTCGTTTGTATGTTGCTTTGTTCAAGTATGATGAGTTGTTGTTGAGTAAGAAGATGGTGGTAAGGGATGGAGTTATTGAGTATTTTGCTGAAGTTGGAGTTAATTTTTTAAATTGGAAGGCAGTTAAACCTATAGGAGGAAGTGGTGGGGAGGGAAATAACTGGTTCAGTTGATGGGTTTGACTGTGGTGAAGTTGCAATTTGGAAGGATTACCAACGGTTATGGAGGAATGGTTGTAGTGTTTTGTTGGGGGAAGGATGTAGGCAATAGTGAAATGGGTTAGTTAGTTTGTGGAGTAGGAGGAGGACTGATCAAAGAGCAACAAAATGCAATGTAGAAAATAAAAAAACTACCAACAGAAATGAATAGAAATATGAAAATGTAAACTGAAATGACACTAATTTTTTTTCCTTTCTATGTTGTTTATTCGTTTTTTTAAAAGTGAAACAATCCTCAAACATGCAGACTAAATGAAATGAAATGCAACAAACAAAAAAATAGAAAATAACAAATAGTACTTAGAGTGATTGCTATTGCAAATGAAATGAAGCACGAACAGATGCATACAATGTAGCATAAAGCAGAGATAAAAAAACAATGCACAACACAGTGGAATAGAGATTAAAACAAAGAATAGAAATGTAATGGTGTTATATCTTGTTATTTCCTTTTTTTAAAAGAGAAGAACAAAGCGCAAAAATGAGTACAAAATAAAAATCAAGTAAAAATAATTGAAGAGAGTAAATTAAAAGTAAATTGCAATCCTCCGACAACGATGCTAAAAACTTGTTGAATGATGGAGATTACTATCAATTGGAAAACCGTTGAAAATATAATCGTTATAAAAACTACAAACGCACGCATACAGTCGTAGTACGTATGCGAATACGGGTCGATCCACGAGGAAAGAATTAAATTCCAATATTACCCAATCAAATTAGCCCGAAGTTTTAAAGTTGTTTTAAACTAAGAAAATTTGTAGAAAATAAACTATAGCAAAAGTGAATAAAACTGTGAGATTAAGGAGCAATTTAGAGGTAAATCCACTTTCAATCATTCATATAAATCAACACAAAATTTATTTATAGTCTCTCTTTTAATTTTAAGTAGAAATGATTGATGTGTTTATTATAAGTATGATTTACGAGTATATAAGCACTTTCAGGTGGACCTGCATCTAACCCCAATGTGCATGTATTAATTCAATAATACATTCTGTAACCTGAGTGTTACGGCACGCGCTACGCACGTGAATTGTTTTCCTTGTAAATTGTATATGTTTAAGTCAATCAAAAAAATGATTTTTTTTTTCAAGTGATATTAAGAGTTGTAAAGAAGTATTTTGAATTTGTAAAAGAAGTTTAATTTTAGATCCTATTTTTAAAAACGTTTTGAATTTGTAATGCATGTTTATTTTTAGATTCTATTTTTAGGAACGTTTGAATTTGTAAAAAAAGTTTAATATTAGATCATATTTTTAAGTGATTAAGATTTGATAATGTATAAAGGGACGTGTTTAGTAGTTCACAATACCAAAAAAAGTGTGTCATCAAAATTATTACAACTATCAATAAAGATTTAGGACTGGTTTCATCAAAGATGCTAAGAATCGTCACGTGATTTATTAGATTACAACCACAGAAACCCTTGCCCTAGTATTTGCAAACAAATCAAAATGGATAAACATATTCAAGGAGGAAAATACTAATCACATTTACCAAAAATTCAAATATACATTGATAGTTTTAATTACAGAATTACAACTATAGTGATCTTCACGATAAATTGCAACGCTCACTCTCCTATAAAAAAAACAAATATAATGTTTACTTTGATATAAAAGCAAACCGTATAAATAAAATCATGAAAGATGAGATAATAAATACAACAATTTGCAAATAATTTCATCTGCAAGATAATACTACTCTGCTATAATACATATGGACGTTTTTCCTTCCCAAATGCAAATATGTACAATGCATCTCACTCGCTCTTTTCTTCAGAATCACCAAGTACAAACTCAGCATA
The DNA here is from genome assembly GCA_030737815.1 of Allium fistulosum. NCBI lineage: Eukaryota > Viridiplantae > Streptophyta > Magnoliopsida > Asparagales > Amaryllidaceae > Allium > Allium fistulosum. Next base: position 183,783,370 of record CM060908.1, on the reverse strand, counting down.
TAAATTCTTCAAAGCAATGACAATGGTCATTATTAAAAGACCCATAATTGCTCCATGTTATATAAAATTTACTACATTGTTAGATTAGGGTCAAGCAAAGATGAGATGAGCTATGTGAAATGAGTATGTTCTTTTTTTCCCTTCTCAATTTAGATTGGACAAAAGAAATATATGCTTGAAGTGTTAAACAACATCAGATGTATCGATTTGTTAGAGATGTTGTAGACAAATTTCATAATAATAGCTAGTATGTTGTGGATATGTTTAAGTTTAAATGTGCTTATGTTCATGCAGAAACAACCACCAAATCATTCTAGTGTCCCAAAAAACGTTATATAGAATAAATCACAGGCTACATATAAACTCAGTTGAAGTCGGATTCTAGATCCATAATAAAATACGAAGATGAAGATGCAAGGGTATTATTGGTAATCCAAAAAGACACTGTTGAAATTAGTTCATGGAATTCTCATTATTAGTTGTAAAGATTTGTGCTATTAATTAGCACAACTTAAACCATCAAACTCTAACACACCATTCAAACCCACTTATCAACTCTCATGAAAATGACATGACATTAAAAATAAAATCCATTTTAAGCATGATCTATTTACTATGAATTAGTAATATAGAGCATCAAATTTTGATTCTAATTCGACTTTCATCATCAAAATCACTTAGGCAAATGATCAAATAGTTTATGTTTATAATGGATTAAGCATAGCTTATTTGAGATGTCAACATAGACTATCAAATTTACTAAAAAAAGAAACATAAACCATCATCATTGATAATTTCCATACAACACAAGAGAGAGATCATAAATGAAATCATTATGTTAATTTAATATGTTTCATGAGAGCTACATTACCCCTAAATTAAAGGGATTTAGCTTCTCATATTTGAATACATGTTAACATAAAGTGATTTCAACATAAAAACAAGGAATATGAGAGTTAATAAAAAGAAAAGAGAGCTAACTAGTTGCATGAAATAGGAGAAGCATAAACTAAATAAGAGGGTATAGAATAAAAATAGCATAAGAGAAAAGGACATGTAAACATAAGCAATAAGAAGGCTAAGAAGCCATTAAAAAGACATTTTATTTACCATTGATTTTATGGCTACAACTTGCATGAAAAATAGAAGAAGATGGTTACATAAAACATAAGGGGTATTTATACATGCTTAAAACCCTAATTCATTTTTAGGGGACCATCAAAAATTCCTTTGGGATAGTGCAACCTCCAAGTAATCATTACAAAATTAATTAATCTCCGCTAACATTCCTTTAAGTCTCCACTAACATGTGCATGTGATTTTAATTATGGTCCATTAGTTAGTGGACATGTGGCTGCTCCATGTTGTATGAATTATTTTATTTTCTTTCTTCGTTTGCTTTCAACATATATGCATGCATACATCCATGAAGCTCCATCCAACTTGCACTCAATTTCCTACAAACAAAAATAAAAATATGTAAATAAAATTTCCCGAAATTAATTCATACACAAAATTACCATTTTGCCCCCAAATGAAGATGAATGAATAATGATTTGAAAACAATTTAGATTTTTGTTTAAACATGTAAAATATCTTAATATGCTCATTTATTTTAATAAAAGTAGATTAAATATGAGAGTAAAAATATACACTTTTACGTGGACATTAGTAAACCCTTTGACAGCCCTAAAGGTACTAACCCATTTAATGCTTCAAATCTGAGGCAAACCCTTATTATATTTTTCCATACTTATAAGCGAACGTATATCCTTTCCCCATTAGTCTTATAGTTGGAGATGTCCCACATTGGTAGTACGAGGACACAATTGCTGGTAGACTTTAACTTAAGGGCGAACTTCTATTGTGTAAACTCACTGACCTCGCATCACAACCCATGCTAAACCAAGTCATTTATCATAAGCCTAAATATTGGGCTAGGTCCACTAATTAACGCTCGTCCTAAACGTATCATTGAGACTATATAATTTTCACTATGGAAATTATAATGACTCTTAAGTATATTTATTAGTATTCATTTATTTATTTGCTACGAATCTATTAATGCGCTTATTTCCAACATTCTTCATTTCCTATTTATGCCATCAAAATGTCACTTATTTCATTACCCTCGTTTAATTGTCCTTAATAAATGGTTATTATTACTCCAACTGGACAATCACTAATGGAATACATTCATTCACTTCTAATTCAACTTATTATGCTTATTTTGCTTTCCCATAAATGTCATATTAAATTATGCAATCAATCCCATTAAATGCATTTATATCCTCGATTAATTTATGTAACTCCCTATTAAGTGCAAATTTATTGTCACAAATTTACAATCATTGTTTATAATTTTTGGAGCAACTACCTCTTTTCTATGGCAATCCACTAATCCTATTATTTACTACGCTATTAATATTTAGTTGTTCTAGTTATAACTAATATGAATACCGAAGTATATTTATTTATTACGCTTTATTCATTACCCTATGTATAATTTTATTTCAAATTGGTAGGCATGGTTGTATGTAAGTATATGTATGTATGTATGTTCCTATTTTTAACTCATTAATTCCTATGCTTAGAAATTTCAGAATATACAATTATATGTACATTCTATAAATAACATTAATTTTCACATTTTAATATATTAGAGTATCTAGTCGTTACCGAGATGTTCTAATACATCTAGTATTTTTCCTCTTCTGCATAGGCTTTTGGAGTTGGTCAACCACTCCATCAAAAATGGACCCTTAGATTCCAATTTATCATTCTATTACACGGTGAAGCACCAGAGCTCATCATAGCTCACCGATAGAATTCTATACCGGCATGAATTAAGGTCGGTCCAGACCTTGTATCTATAGGGCACCTAAATCCAAACTTTTTGATGCCCTATCCATCACCATTCCAAGTCCTTAAACCATTTCATCTTCATCCCGACGTCAAGATTAATCTGAAAGCTACTAGGTTTAATAGGTAATAACAGATACACAACATCAACAATTCTTCAAATTAAATGGAAAGGAAGAAGAAATCGTTTGGAAAACATACAGAAGAAATTGCACGTAATCTATGTTCATCAATTGAAAATTTCAAATTAATTTTCGATTAAAACACAACATACATTAAGAAAAATTTGCACACCAAACAAATAATTAAAAAATTATTTATGGTATTTGTGAAAAATATAATGGAAATTATAAATATTGATCTCAGTGTTCTGCAAAATCATACCAAGCATAAAAGCACCAATGCATACAAATAAATGAGTTGATTTAGCAGAATATTTTGCATACTAATTTGGTGCCCAAAGTCTATAGCATTTTATTTCTCTTTCTGGATAAATGAAGTATTTAAAAATTGCTAGTATTTACAATGTAATTGAAAGGATAAAGAAAGTATAGGAAAACGTATAAAAGAAATTACCTCATAATATAAGAGTTTCATTTTTTGATCTATACTTCACTTCCTAAGAAATTCTACAAGGCATCTTCGAAGCCATATATTGAAATATTAGTAGAGAAACAATCCAATTACATACCTATTTTAGTAGTAATTTTGAATATTCTTAGCTAGATGTCTAATCTCGACTAACTGATCATCATATGAGCTTTACAATAATGGCTCTAGAGAAGAAAAGAGGTTTCCTTGTTACTTAATTAAATTGATAAGAGAATAGGAAACAATGGAGATTGATCTATCATTAAATGAAGAGAATAAATGAAATTAGAATTATGTAATTAGAAAAAATTGAAGAATCTTTCTTATTTAACCATGGATAACGGTTAATAGAATGAAGAAGTATAATGGGAAAATAACTTATAAAACATCTATGAGTCTATGTATTTCTTTCAATAAATAACAACGGTAAGAAAAGAAAAAAAAATAGAACAATTAAATTACTAGGACATGTGACAGCACACAAGAATTTTAAGAAAACTAGAAACGGAGAGGTGCACAAATTTAAACTGAGCTTTTGTATAATATAATAGATAATAGATATGTTGATTTGACTTAGGTTACTTGGTAAGAGGCATCTCCAACTGCACAACAAAATTGCAATTTATTAAATGAAACAAAAGAAAATTCATTTAAATATGTTGAATGCTTTAGGGAAATTGGCTATAAACAGGATGTTTAGATATATTTCCCTAATCTAATGATTTTGAAATGCTATGAAAATTTAATATGATGTTTTAATCATGATTGTATAAATGGCTTTTTAATTTGAAGAATTTCCCATGTTAAAATAATTGGTAATGAATTTTTAAAGGGAGATAACTAACAAATAAATAAGAGAAAATAACTGAAAAGTAGATGGGAATTAGGGAAAAGGACAAATTTTAAAGGAAAAAAATTAGACTAAAGGACATAAAGTTCTATTTTTAGACTGAAGGACAAATGCAAGTTATAATTAGCATTATATTCAACTTTTACACTATACAAAATACTAGTTATAACTAGCATTATATACAGTTTTACGCAATATAAAATGCTACTTATAACTAGCATTGTCCTTCAGCCAAACAAAAACGAACATGTTGTCCTTCAACCTAATTTTTTTCTATTGTCCTTGTGCCTATTTTCTTGAAAGTGGGGAATATGAACGAGTTAAAAGAATTATTCATGATTATTTTTTGGAATTTTATAACAATTTTCTATGTTAAAATCAACCATCACTTAAAGAGGAACTGGGCTCACCGAAGGTGTTTAAGCAGGGGACCAAAACCTATTATATAAATTTGGTGAAATTAATGTTAAATGACTAGTGGACAAGATCTCATATAAATGTTGAAAAAATAAATAAAGGACACTGTCACTAACAGAAAGCGGAAGTTGGACATATTAAATAATGTCATGTGTAATAGTTGGTAACATATGCGTCAGACTTTGTCTGTAGAGGAGACAAGGTGAAGGCCTAACATTAAGAGAATATACAAGGTACTTAAAACTGAGGGTAGTGATTTGCCTATAGGAGACGGCTGACTTTCAGGGAGCTTCAAAACTATGTATAGTGGTGTTGCGTTATAGCTAAGACGACGATAGAAGCCGAAAGTAGGAAGGTGTAAGGTTGTACTACACCACAAGCTAACATGGTGCAAAGATATACTATGCCAAGAGCTAAAACATTTTGGACGGTTGAAAGCTGAGAGAGAAAGTGAGGGTATTGCGTCAAAGTCAAGATGACGCTAGGGTTTGAAGCCGAAAGTGTTGTCAGGAGTACTATGCCGAAGCCGAAAGAGGGTCATATTGCGCATAAGGCAAATACGAGCAGAGTTATACTGTGCTGAAATCGAAGGGAACAAACTGCATCACAATATGAATGAGGGAAGGGTTGTACTGCGCCAAAATGAATAAAAAAACCAAAACCAAATACATGGCAATTAGGTAAAGCTCGGGAGCTTAAGATAACTAAGTAAAAGAAGAACCTATATAAGAATACGGGTTCAGAAGAGCAATTGACACCAAGTAGAGATGCTCACTTGAATGCACACCATGGGAAGGTGAGGAAAGGCATTCAACTTAAAAGGGACATGAAATGTCCCGGCATGATGTACGCTTCCGTGAGATTGGTTGTAACTATCTCATAGGATTCAAAACTTAAGAAGGAAATAAGATTGCATGTGGCTTATTATTTGTAGCGTAAACTAAAGAAAAACCGAAATGCATATGGTTGAGGTATTGCAGCATAAATTAAAGGAAGACGAAACTTTATATGGCTGATTATTTGCTGTTTTAGCTAAAGGAAGACGAAACTGTACATGGATGATTCTTTCTAGTATAAATTAAAGAAAGAAAAAACTACTTAGGGGTGTATATGGAAGTATAAAAAAAAAGAGAAAACCGACATGCTTAAAGTTGTACTTTGCAGTTCAAATTAAGGAGAAACTGAACTACGCTAAATGTACATTTTATGGTAATGAGTTTCAAATGTCGAACTACGCAAGGATGGAATATGCATTTTAAAAGGGAGGAATACAAGGGGTGAGCTTAGCAACCAGACCGTTAAGGAAGGTACCTTTTGTAGTTAGGATTTCATATGCAATTTTAAAGCAAGGGTTTGGTCAGGGGTTGGCTAAGATCAGAATCATATAGGAGTTTCGAGGATAGCCAAAATTTGACCTTTGAATCGCAAATGTTGCAATTATGCTTATTGTTTATACTAGTAAGGGGAAAACCCATTCCATATATGATGGTGTAGTCTCATAATAAGTCATGCTTTCGGTAAGGTATTATTCGCACCAGACGTTATGTGTGACCCATGTTTTTATCATTGTTTTGCCCATAAACACACGGATATACATTTGAGTAGATTGAGTTTACCGGTATAGGCTGGTTGCCTGAGGACCCAACGGATAAATACCAAAGACAAAGAAGGAACTTTGTTAGCAAATAAAGAATGATTATTTTCATTACTTAAGTGTCCGCATCGGCATCTTCATATGTCGAGTATGGCACTCCATTTACATTCTATTGCATTTTACCCCTGCGTGGGCATGTTTTGGGATGTATTAAAAATGAAAATAATATGGGGATAATTATGTGTAATGAAAATTTATGGTTAATCTATTTACTTAAACTATTAGACATGTATACTAAACTCACTTTTGTTGGTTGAAAATTATTCTGCTGATGATTGTGGCATCATTGGCGTCCATTTTCAAGTCTCAAAGTGGAGGATGTTACAATTTGAAACAATATCATGGTTGGCCATAAGAAAGAAATAAATGATCTAAATATTGATTTAGATTTAATTGAGGAATTAAAGGGGAGGGTTTTAAAAGGGAGAATAAGGAAGGTTTTCACACTCTCCACAAAAAAATCTTCTTCACTAATTTCATTCAATCTTTCCTCTTTCTTCATCCTCTTTCATGGCTGCCACTTTTTCTTCTTTTTCTTCCATTATCGGAATATTTTAACCTCAAACAACGTCAAAAGAAATAACATAAAAGTGGTTCATTCGATTCTAATGGGATCGGGTAATGAATTTGGCGTTTTAGGAAATGATTTGCAAATCAAAATGCTAAGGGCAAGATCACATTATGCTTACTAAGATCCAAATAGGGATTTTTTCTTTCTAAAATTTACTTGCTTCACTCGCTACAATATGAGCTAGATTTCTTTAAAACTGGAACATATAGAGTGAGAATTAATCTCCTTTGAACAATTCTACTTGTTATGTTGTGACTCGCGTTGGTAAGTGGAATCGCTCAAGAAGTGAAGTGGAGGGACTTAGGAAGTGGTGTGTAAAGGAGGATCGGATTTGGTTTATTGTTTGGACCGACTACGGTTTAACGGGGTGGCTCAACTACTTAAAGTGGGTATGCAACATGTCTAGTTTAGCATGTGATTAGGGTCGAATATGCCTAGCTGACCCATTTTTCTGAGTTAGCAAGGGTGCCCCTATCCAAGCCCATCCTGAGCAACTCTAAGTCGCTCTAATGCCTCTTCGAGCCTTTGTATCTTCTTAATTTGTCTTTGGCTCACATTTCATCTTTCATGTTCAACCCTAACGTTTCTAATGAAGCTTTTTCAATCATCTCCATTAAAACTTTATCACTCCATACTCTTCTTTCTCATAGTGAGATGAGCTGGTTAAGCAGCGGTTCAACTTACTCAACCACTTTTTAAATGGAAGCACCTTTTTATCATAACTAGGAATCCAATCCATTATATTCCAAATATTCCTTAATAACTTCTATCGGATTTTACTGCAATGGGTTTGGGGGTGTCTAGGTTTTCATTCTATGTCGTTATATACTTACTAACCTAGCCACTGTCTGTAGTAGGCATAGGTTCTTCATACGAAGTTGGATTCGCTTATGACTTGAATCTTTGGTTTTTATTTACTCTAAGAAATATTCTAGAACTCATATAATATATTCTTGGTTATGGAAATTTTCCTATAACAACCATGTATGTTATTTTTTCTGTGAAATACATGTACCCTGAAATTTTACACTTGGTTTATATCGATGTTATATTTTGTTTAGTGTTATATTTTACTAATTAAATGCTACGAACTTTGAAAAAGCTAAATTCATCTACCTTTTTCACAGACTTTATTAGTATTAATCTTATTACTATCGACTATACACAAAGTACTATTATTTATGAACTAAAAGTTAAATGGTGGTGTTTATTTATGTTTTTCTTATGCATATATTCTATATGGCATTTATTCTATTATGTATTTACTGTGGAAGATAAATCATTTTAGCTTTTTTTAGTTTTTTTAATTTTATATTTGTATGTTGGATTAAAAGAAATATGTCCTGAAGACGAGTTTGTGTTAACAATGAAGGTTGTACTATATATATAATTTTGTTGTTCACTTAATTTATAAGTTTCTAATATGAATATACAAATACTAAAACTATTTACCGTTGATCAAATATTGAAGTTTGTCATAATATTACTTATTTACCACTTGTTATAATGAGTTATTTATTAAACTTTGGTTATATTATATCATGTTATTGTTTTTTGTATTTTTCATTCATTTTTATATCTTTATTAGTTATTCTCAAAAAAGAACTAGAATAGATGGAAAATTATGTATAATTTATACTTTACATTATATCATAGTTTGGTGGTATTATGATGTGTATAGTAAATACAATTTGTTATCACTGAAATGTAATGGTAAAACATCAATTTTATATTTATTGATTTATGGAATGAAAAAATTATTAGGGAATGTATGAATTTTAAATGCTATGGTAAAAACCAATTCCATTTAAATCTTTTAAAGAATCCTAAAACCAACTTAAAAATTGGAATAGGGGTAGATTTAAAGAAATGGATCTAATTCACAAATTAAGGGCTTCTAATATTTATGTGCAGGTAGTTTTTGATAAAGGCAGCAGTAATGAAATGGCTACTAGTCAATTCTATGATAATCAAAATTATTTAGCTAAAGCTCTACATATTCATGGTAATAACTTGAAACAATAACCCAAAGTTGATTAGCTAACTTATGGTGATGATGCCACTAAATTCTTCTATGCAAAAGTGAACACTAGAAGAAATTGTAATAATATTAGGTGCTTGCTTAATGACAAAGGGATAATTATTAATAACAAAAAAGATATTGATAGTAAGGCCATAAATTATTTTTATGATTTATATAATGATGCTAATCAAGATGAAAACTTCCTTGAAATTATGTGCATAAATACTTTAAATTCTGAAGTTGAAACGATTTTACTTGTGCCACTTGATATTCGAGAAATAAAATGCATTGTTTTTTATTCTAGAGATAGTATAGTCCTAGGCCGAATTATTTTAGGACCAAATTCTATAAAGCTCATTGGGATCAAATTAAAAAAAATTATTCAATAGCATAAATGAGATTTTTATAACTGGTAAAATACTTAAAAGTCTTAAACGCAGCCTTATCACATTGATCCCTACAGTCAAAGACCTTAAATCCTTAGGTAATTATAAGCCTATTGCACAAAATATTATACTATAGAATGATGAGTTTTATGCCATACACCATTTTAGAATATCAAAGCACATTCATCCCAAATAGGTTAATCTTTTAAAATACTTTGCTTGCTCAAGGAATTATTCGAGATTTTAACGTCAAAGGAAAAAGGAAAATGTGCATTAAATTAGATCTATAAAAAGCATTTGATAAGATCAATAGAAAGTTCGTAATTTATGTGATGTTAATGTTATGGTTTCACCAAAAGGTTCTACGAAATCAAATTTTAATGCATGAGCGCTCCATCATATTCTACTTCAATTAATAGGAATACTAAAGGTTTTTTAAAAGTAACAGCGGTTTGAGGCAAGGTGACCCCTCGTTGCCATACTTATTTACCATTGTTATGGAGTATCTATCGATCCTAATTGAATTAGGTCACTCAAAAGGTAATATCGACCCTATAATTAAGTTTGAGCCTATTATTATCACCAACTTTATGTAAATGATTTAATGATCTTTACTAACACAAATCCTGAATATTCTACTGCTATTGTTATCCATATAATTTTCAAAGGATATAAACCAGGAATGTCAATGTCGGGACCAAAGGATTGCATCGAAATTCGAAGCCCCAGATGTTAGGATAGCATTAAGGAGTCAATGTTGACTTCAAGGTCTCCATCGACGTCAAAGACATAAACACGACACCAATAGATGATAATACAACAGAAAGTAGCACCAAAGAAATGACATTTGGCCAACGTCAAAGACCATAAGATTATACCGCTCTTCGAATACGTTAACATTCTTCCATGTCGTAGGTAACTATGTCAAACTTGGTCATTGTTTCGTCAATTCCATGCAAAACTTCTCTTCATCGACATCGTGTTCCATCACATCGCGATTCATCAGCATTGCATTTTACCAATGAGGGTGTTATCACTAGTATTGTCTTCAAAGGCATGTAGTATAAGATTGAAGAATAACATCGTCTTCCATGAATCATGACGACTGATAAGCGGTACTCTGATTAATGTCAAGAGTCATGGTTTTGACTGCAAAGTTGAATAAAGCCATCTCATATCCATGCCAATGTTGTTAATGTCATCCATGCTTAGCACCGTGTGTGATTGAATTTGTTAAATAATGATAATATATTGTTTGAGACATCGTCATTTATTGAATTCATTTTGAAAAAGAAATCACAAGTTATTGAACATCGACATTGAGGATCATCAATGTTGCCGCTATTGAATGTCCACAATGCCGTCAACCATCAATCAAAGAAGGTCACTGGATATGGAGTCATCGTCACCGATATTTATTAGCCATGTCGAGAACCATCAATACATCCAAAAGAGTTGCTGAAGTCATTTTTACTAAAGTCACCTTTCATCAATGTTAATATGCGGTGGTAATGAAATTCGATCAATGAAGAAGAAACTAACGGCGCCGAGTTTAGAGATACCGAGTATCAACCCTGTTGAACCTATGCCAAAGTTAGCTATGTGGACACAAGAATGTTGACCCTGATGTTTGACAAAGCAATTAATGCCGAAGCTAATGAACGCTGAAGCCTACCACTTGTCGAACCCTATCAATATAGACCTAGGGGCTTCATGGAAGAGGACGAATTTTAATCTCTCTCTCTTTCTTAAATCAAAGCCTTATAACGCTAAATTGAATTGGGGAGAAACCTTACTCGACTATAAACATATTCGCATTATATATACAAGGACTTGAATATGCATATTAATCTCGACTATGACCTTTTTTGGACATTATTATTATGGACTTGCATATTTATGGACCCGTCATGATCAAACTCAACATGAACATAATCAATGAGCCTCAAACCTTGACAAATTCCTATATGCATAATTATATGAATCACGGATTTCGAACATAAGAACTAAATCGTGCCTAATTATATGCCCATTATTGTGCATAATGGACTATAGCCTAAACATGTCGCTTATCTTCCATATCTCTATCTAACATATGATATGACATGGGCCTTTTTAAACTATCTCATTTAAAAGCTTAAATGAGCATATATACATAATAAATTTAAGGACTTAGAGCATATCGACTCTTATGACCTTAGAGAACGTCGAGCATAATGACTCTAATGAACTCTAAGGACTTCGAGCATAATGATTCCAGGATAACAAATAGACTTTCATATATCTTTCCTCGAAGGCCTAATGTCATCCATTTAATGTTGATTCTATAATAAGATTAGTTTCAAATGATGAGTTGGTTCTTGGTACACCATTAGGGAAATATTGATCAATTCGTACTTGATAATGTCCCTACAAATGTTCAAATCAAGAGCTAATTCATCACGATTAGCATCTAGAGTGTTATAACATATTTTGATCTAACATTTTTGGCGCTAGAAAGTGGGCTCGAGCCTCCGGTCCTATCTAATTATTTCAACTAATAAAGTAAATTGTTGTTTTATGAAAAGGATATTAAGATGACTCAGTGCTCTAAACGATGAGCCTATCCAAACAACAACCCTACAAGAGAATGTAGTTTTCAACTTTAACTTATGAAGTGCAGAACCCGGACAGCCATCAGCACTGGCACAGCCAAAGCAGTAAGGCCAAGATTAAAAGCCTAGAACAACAAGTGCTAGAGATGAAGGGACTTTTCAAAGTAGTACTTGCTCAGAAATCCTCCAAAACTACAAAGCCTATAATGGGAGATGAAGTTGAATCTTCAAGGAGGGAGTTGAATGCTTCTGTACTTAGGGACAAAAAGAAAGGCAAACTTAACTTGACTCTACAAAAGAGAAGAGGAAAACCAGCAAGCCAACGTAAACTACCAAGGAAGAATAGAGAAAAAAACTCAAGGAATAATCTAGTAGGTCAATTTTAGAAGAGTACAAACCTGAAAGGAGTAACTATCATAATGATGAGTCTTGCTTAAGAGACTTAGCATAAAAAATGGCGAAATTCATGCTCAACCTCGAGGGGAAGAGAATCCTAGATGACAGAGTCAATACTAACCCTCGAGAGGCTCCTTTCACATATGAGATTAAGGCCATAAAGATTCCTTCTCACATCAAGATCCCGTCTATCAGATATAATGGAACAACTGATCCGGACAATCACCTATTTACCATTGAGACCCAGATGGACCTAAATGGTACCTCAGCATCGAGAAATGGTACCTCAGCATCGAGAATGGTACCATCTGGAATTTTGCATTGCAGGCTTTTCCTAACTACTTTTCAGAGAGCGGTAGCTAAATGGTACCTCAGCATCGAGAAAGGGCCATATATTCTTGGAAGTTGTTTTCTTATGAGTTCTCAGTGCAACTCTGTATCTATAAGGGTCCTGCTATTGACAACACTATGGTAGCCAATATCGAACGGAGGTCAGGAGAGTTGTTGAGTGACTATCTTAAGAGATTTAATACGGAAGCCATGAAGGCAATGAATATGGCAGATAGACATATGCTAGTAGCGTTTTATTATGGGCTGATCGAACAAACCCCATTTTGGATGGAGCTCTACATCCATGGGTGCAAAGACTTGCAAGATTTTCATTTCCAAGCTAATAAGTTCATTCACATGGATGCAATGTATTATGCTAGAAAGAAGGCCCAAGGCAAGAAGAAGGTAGGAAAGGTTAACAACAACCGCAACCATAAGAAGCCGAGGTGGGAAGAAGACTGGAATGCTAACTACGTTGCTCTAAACAAGCAGTTGTTTTATATATATGCCATATTGAAAGAAAAAGTTGACTACTCTATATCTTACAGTGCCAAAACCGATCTTGGGCCGAGGAAAGGAGGAGATTACTGTGCTTTTCAAAAATCGAATGGACACAAAACGCATGAATACCGAGTATTGACAGGCATAGTCCAATGTATGATCCATTTCGTACAACTGACGGAGTTCACTAAAGATGGTCGAAAGGCAATTCATTCTAAAAGAGGTAACCAAAGGCCACCAAGCAACATTACAAATATGGTGGAAGATGATATTTAGACTGACTTCATTCCACCTCTAAATCGAAATGATGTGATCCACGGAGGCCCACACTTGGCTGGGAACAACAAAGGAGCAAGGAGTTGATATGTTAAGGAAGCAAAGGAGGGAAAATTCTCTATCTAGGAAGAACCGCCATTCAAGAAACCAAGGTTTCAGATCCAAATTCATACTTTTACCATCACTCTACAAGAACTAAGGGGGGTTTGCCATCCGCATAATAATCTACTGATAGTCACCGCACAAATGGGACTTTCTGATGCAGCCCAGAATGACGACCAGAATGATGAAGTCTTAGGTCGCTCACGACCTATGGAAGATCGCTTACGAGCTAACGAGTTAAAGTAAGGGGATAAGTCATGGGAAGTTGAAGACTTAGGTCGTTCACGACCTAACGTAATTTTAGGTCACTCACGATCTAGTGAAGATGGCACGCGAGTTAATGGATTCAGCGTGAAGGCAGGCGAACGAGCTAACAAGCTACGACCTAAGTTAGGTCGCGGAGAGAAGCTACGACCTACTTTAGTTCGCGGAGAGATGAGTCGACCTATGTTAGGTCGCGAACAGGGGTTACGACCTATGATAGGTCGCAGAGGCAAGATACGACCTAAGTTAGGTCGCTGAGTTTGGATGCCGCTTTATTTTAGGTCGCTGCCTTCTGTTGTTAGGTCGCTCACTACTACAGCTCGTTAAGTCGCTCATGGGATAGGTCGTATGAAGATTTCCAGATGCTTTCTTAAGTCGCATAAAGTGTTAGGTCGTTAACGACCTATATTAGGTCGCCGATGGAGGCTGATGTGTTGAAGTTAGGTCGCGTGAGTTGTATTTTAGGTCGTAACCGATTTATATGTTGTAAATATGTGATATCTTGTGTTGTAAAGAGCTTCATTTCTGTGCTGTTTCTTTAGGTCGCAGACGACCTTAGTTAGGTCGTAGGTCGTGTCTGTTAGGTCGTTTCCGACCTAAGTGTTGGGCAAGTTGAGTCGTGTGATGTAAAGGCTATAAATAGGCGTGTGTTGTACATTTGAAAAGTAAGTTGATTTGAAATTAAAACTTTGTTTTGTTAGCTTTGTGCTTTCACCAAATTGGTAGTTGAGTGTAATCTCCTATCTCCTCTTTCGGTTAATCGAGTGCGCTCGATTCAACGACTGCAGAAGCCGATTCACGGAATCTAGTGCGCTAGATCAACGTGCGAAGAATCGCAGATCTTTGAACCCGGTATCGTGCGCGATCAACGTGTTCGGGATAGCTAGAATTCAGCATCTTCGGATCAACGAATTTGGGCATTTCAGTATTCATCAATCCACCGATTGCTACTTTCAACGATCTACATTGTTTTGTTTAATCCGCTGCGTCAGTTTGGTATCAGAGCTTGTTTTAGCCAATCATAGCTAAATCGAGTCTTGGAGCCAATTCTATTTGAAGAAATTTGGAGAAGTTGTGTTCATCGTGTTCATCATATTTTCGCAACAAAGTGGGAGTTTTCGATCCATATCATTTTGGATCAAAGTTCGAAAGGTGTTTGAATTTTGAAGTGTTGAAGAGTTTTGGCCGAGCTAAGCAAGTGAAGGCCGCGTGCATCATTTGGTATCATTTTGAAAGTGTTAGCCGAGAATTGAAGAGTTTGTAAAGTTTCAAATCATGCCACCGAGAAGAGCTAATCGTCACCAAAACGTAGAAGCTTTGTATCGAAGAGAAGAAGCTGATGAGATGGAGCAAAGAATTAATGAAAACTTTAGTGAGAAACTTAATGAAGGAATTGGACGATTAGAGAAGATGATGTTAGAAATGAATCAAAATCAGAGAAGAGTTTCACCTGAATCTGACCATGGGGGAAGTAGAGTCTCACCACATTCCAATCGGGAGGGAAGTGTTGAAAATGATCATAGAAGTGTGAGTCGAGATCGCTATAGAAATGAGAATGATCGAGAACGGAGGAACGTAGATAGAAGGGATGATGGTGGAAGACGTGATGGTAGTAGAGATGTTGGTGGTCAGGATCGACATCGATATACATCTGAATTTGAAGAGGAATATGACAGTGGTAGTATTCGAGGACAAGGACGAGGTCAAGGAAGAAATTACTCTGAGTATGATCACAAGTGGGAATCAGGGATGAAAACTAAAATTCCTGAATTCAAGGGTGGTATGCAAGCTGAGGAGTTTTTGGATTGGATGGCTAATGTTGAAGAAATTTTTGATTTCAAGGAAGTTCCAGAACATCGTAGAGAGAAGTTGGTTGCTACAAGGTTGAGGGGTAGAGCTTTGGCATGGTGGCAGCAAACCAAACTTACACGTGAACGAATGGGGAAGTCAAAAGTTGAATCTTGGGAGAAGATGAAGAAATTGATGAAAGCAACGTTCTTACCTTACAATTATCAATCTCTGATGTATCAACGTTTGCAAAACTTGAGGCAGGGCATAAAGACTATTAATGATTACGCGGATGAGTTTTATCAGCTTATTGCAAGGAATGATATTATGGAAACGGAAGAACAACTGACGTCTAGATTCATTGGGGGATTGAGAATGCAGATCCAGGATATGGTGAACATGTTCGATCCAAGATCTGTGGCGGAAGCACATTAGAAAGCGTTGGCTTGGGAGAAGCAGGGACGAGGAGGAGGCGGTGTGTTTACTAATTCCAACAATCAAGTGAAGGGTGTTAGTGGAAATTCTAATGTTTCTAAACCTATCAGTAAACCAGTGGTGAAGGAGGCTGAGAAGGCAAAGGTTAACTACGGTTTCAAGTGTTATAATTGCCAGGAAATGGGCCACAAAAGTAATGAATGTCCAAAGCCTAAGAAGCGAGTGATGGTTGCAGAAGCTGGGAATGAGGAGGAAGAAGCTGAATGTTCTAATTCATTACCAGTTGAGGAGGAAGACTTGTTGTCGGGAGATGAAGGGTATTCATTGATGATGAGGAGAAGTTGTTTGACCCCGAAGCAAGAGGAGGAAAGTAGTTGGTTGAGGAATAACATTTTTCAGTCTACATGCACTATTCTAGGAAGAGTTTGCAAGTTTGTTATTGATGCTGGAAGTTGTGACAATATTATATCTACAGAAGCGGTGAAGAAGTTAGAGTTAAAAACTGAGAAACATCCTAAACCGTACAAGTTAGCATGGTTGAGGAAGGGTGGTGAGGTGAAAGTTGGACGAAGGGCTTGTGTTAAATTTTCAATCGGAAAGAAATACAAGGATGAAATTTGGTGTGATGTTGTAGACATGGATGTTTGTCATTTGTTGCTGGGGAGACCGTGGCAATATGATAGAGCGGTGCAACATGATGGACGAAACAACAGTTATAGTTTCATGTTTGAAGGCACGAAGATTACTCTCATTCCTAAGAAGCGACAACAAGAAGAAAACAAACTGGAGGAGATTGAAGAGATGAAAACTTTATTAACTTTGAAGGAGTTTGTTAAGGAGGTTGAGGAAGAGCCGAAAGTATTCTTGTTGATTGGACGTGAGAGCAGTGAAGAGGTTGAAATTCCAGAAGAAGTGAAACCGGTATTGAAAGAATTTGATGATGTATTTCCAGAAGAGTTACCAGAGGAGTTACCGCCACTAAGAGACATTCAACATCAAATTGATCTTGTTCCGGGAGCAATGTTGCCACATAGACCACATTATCGAATGAGTCCGAAGGAACATGAAGAGTTGCGAAGGCAGGTGGAAGAATTGCTTGAACAGGGGCGTGTGCAGGAGAGTTTAAGTCCTTGTGCTGTGCCAGCTTTATTGGTACCCAAAAAGGATGGGACGTGGAGAATGTGTACTGATAGTCGGGCATTGAATAAGATAACTGTCAGATACAGATTTCCGATGCCGAGGCTTGATGATCTGTTGGATCAAATCAGTGGGTCTGTAATCTTTTCTAAGATTGACTTGAAGAGCGGTTATCATCAGATTCGCATTAGACCAGGGGACGAATGGAAGACAACATTCAAGACGAGGGAAGGATTGTATGAATGGCTGGTAATGTCGTTTGGTCTATCGAATGCACTGAGTACATTCATGAGGGTGATGAACCAAATTTTCAGGCCATACATTGGGAAATTTGTGGTAGTTTACTTTGATGATATTCTGATTTACAGTGCTAGTACAGAGGAGCATGTTCAACATTTGAGAAAAGTGTTAATTATTCTTCGAGATGAGCAATTCTATGCAGCTACAAAGAAATGCGTGTTCATGACGCATAGTGTTTTATTTCTGGGGTATGTTGTATCAGAGGAAGGTATACAGGTAGACCGGAGTAAAGTTGAGGCGATTAGAGATTGGCCACAACCCAAGACGATAACTGAGGTTCGGAGTTTTCACGGGTTGGCTTCATTATATCGAAGGTTTATTCCACACTTTAGTAGTGTGATGGCACCTGTTACAGATTGTATGAAGGGTAAACAGTTTTCATGGTCAGAGGAAGCAGGGGATGCTTTTGGGAAGATCAAGGAGTTGCTGACATCTGCACCAATTCTAGTATTACCAGATTTTCAGTTGTTGTTTGAGTTACATACTGATGCATCAAAGGTTGGGATTGGAGGAGTGTTGAGTCAGAGGGGTCGTATAATTGCATACTTTAGCGAGAAGTTATCAGGAGCAAAGATGAGATACAGTACATATGATGTGGAATTTTATGCTATTGTGCAAGCTATTAAACACTGGAGACATTATCTATTTCAGAAGGAGTTTGTTCTTTACACTGATCATGAGGCGTTAAAGCATTTACAAGGGCAAGACAAGATTTCAGCGAGACATGCATCATGGATCGCATATCTACAACAGTTTACTTTTGTTGTTAAACACAAGTCAGGAGTGACGAATCGTGTGGCTGATGCTTTGAGTAGGAGGAGTCATTTATTGACAACAATGAAAATTGAGGTGACAGGTTTTGAATTATTGCCAGAGCTGATTGAAGAAGATCCTTACTTTATGAAGTTTGTTGAAAAAGTTAAGGAGGGGAGTGCTGATGAATTTCTGTTGGTAGATGGGTTTATGTTTAAAGGAAATCGATTGTGCATACCTGATTGTAGTTTGATAATGAAGATTGTGAAGGAGTTACATGAGGAAGGACATGTAGGGAGAGACCGTACATTACAGTTGATTTCACAATCTTATTATTGGCCATCGATGAGGAAAGAAGGGGAAAGGTTTGTGGAACGATGTCATATCTGTTAGGTTTCGAAAAGAACTACGACCAATGCTGGATTATATATGTCGTTACCTGTACCAACTAAGCCTTGGGTTGATGTGAGTATGGATTTTGTGTTGGGGTTGCCGAGAACACAGCGTGGTAACGATTCCATTTATGTGGTGGTTGATAGGTTTTCTAAAATGGCACATTTTATTGCTTGTAAGAAGATGGCGGATGTTGTTCATGTTGCTCAGTTGTTTTTCAAAGAGATATATCGACTTCATGGATTACCAAAATCGATTGTGTCGGACAGGGATGCTCGTTTTCTGAGTCATTTCTGGCTAAGTTTGTGGAAGATGGTCGGAACGAAGCTGAAGTTTAGTAGCGCTTACCATCCACAAACTGATGGGCAAATAGAGGTAGTTAACAGATCGTTGGGAAACTTGTTGAGATGCCTTGTGAAGGATAATCTGAAGAGTTGGGATGTGAATTTATGTCAAGCGGAGTTTGCTCATAATCATGCTGTAAACCGTAGTACAGGTTTCAGTCCATTTCAGATAGTGTATTCAAGCTTACCAAAGGGACCGTTGGATTTAACGGTCATACCACACTCGAAGGGGACAGTTAAGAAAGCTGCTGATTTTGTTGAAGGATTGACAGAGTGTCATAGAATTGTTCAAGAACGATTGGAGAAAGCGAATGAGAAGTACAAACGATCTGCCGATTTGAAACGAAGAAGCGTTGAATTTAATGAAGGAGATTTAGTATATGCTGTACTAACGAGGGACCGTTTTCCGGTGGGAACATACAATAAATTGAAAGCACGGAAGATTGGTCCAGTAAAAATTTTGAAGAAAATCAATAAAAATGCATATCAATTGGAATTGCCGGATAATGTTCATACTTCTGATGTGTTTAATGTTAAACATCTTATACCGTATCATGGGAATGAGTTTGTTGTGGGAGAAGAGGGCGCAAATTCGAGGACGAATTTTTCTCAACCAGGAGAGGATGATGCAGCCCAGAATGACGCCCAGAATGATGAAGTCTTAGGTCGCTCACGACCTAGTAACAATTTAGGTCACTCACGACCTATGGAAGATCGCTTACGAGCTAACGAGTTAAAGCAAGGGGATAAGTCGTGGGAAGTTGAAGACTTAGGTCGTTCACGACCTAACGTAATTTTAGGTCGCTCACGATCTAGTGAAGGTGGCACGCGAGTTAATGGATTCAGCGTGAAGGCAGGCGAACGAGCTAACAAGCTACGACCTAAGTTAGGTCGCGGAGAGAAGCTACGACCTACTTTAGATCGCGGAGAGATGAGTCGACCTATGTTAGGTCGCGAACGGGGGTTACGACCTATGATAGGTCGCGGAGGCGAGATACGACCTAAGTTAGGTTGCTGAGTTTGGATGCCGCTTTATTTTAGGTCGCTGCCTTCTGTTGTTAGGTCGCTCACTACTACAGCTCGTTAAGTCGCTCATGGGATAGGTCGTATGAAGATTTCCAGAAGCTTTCTTAAGTCGCATAAAGTGTTAGGTCATTAACGACCTATATTAGGTCGCTGATGGAGGCTGATGTGTTGAAGTTAGGTCGCGTGAGTTGTATTTTAGGTCGTAACCGATTTATATGTTGTAAATATGTGATATCTTGTGTTGTAAAGAGCTTCATTTCTGTGTTGTTTCTTTAGGTCGCAGACGACCTTAGTTAGGTCATAGGTCGTGTCTGTTAGGTCGTTTCCGACCTAAGTGTTGGGCAAGTTGAGTCGTGTGATGTAAAGGCTATAAATAGGCGTGTGTTGTACATTTGAAAAGTAAGTTGATTTGAAATTAAAACTTTGTTTTGTTAGCTTTGTGCTTTCACCAAATTGGTAGTTGAGTGTAATCTCCTATCTCCTCTTTCGGTTAATCGAGTGCGCTCGATTCAACGACTGCAGAAGCCGATTCACGGAATCTAGTGCGCTAGATCAACATGCGAAGAATCGCAGATCTTTGAACCCGGTATCGTGCGCGATCAACGTGTTCGGGATAGCTAGAATTCGGCATCTTCGGATCAACGAATTTGGGCATTTCAGTATTCATCAATCCACCGATTGCTACTTTCAACGATCTACATTGTTTTGTTTAATCCGCTGCGTCACTTTCGATGGTCTCCAAAATCTTAGTAGATATCGAGAGTGCGGTTAATGTAATCTTTAAGCATGCATTTGACTAGATGGGTCTTCCAAAAGAGAAACTTGAACCAAGCTTGGAACTCACCTTTGGTTTCAACAATAAAGGATCAACTCCAGTAGGATAGGTAAAGCTTCTCATGAAAATGGGAGTGTTACTGTGTTCTTGGACCTTCGAAATCCTCTTTGTCAGTATGGACCAACCGTCTTATTATAACTCTTTTTTTGGAAGGCCGGCTCTGGATGAGGTCAATGCTTTTATTTTACCGAAACACTTGATGGTGAAAATCTTAACCAAAAAGGGTTGGGGACCCTAAGAGGAGAGGTTCAGTGCTCGAGAGATGTATATTGCAACTATT
This sequence comes from Allium fistulosum, assembly GCA_030737815.1. NCBI lineage: Eukaryota > Viridiplantae > Streptophyta > Magnoliopsida > Asparagales > Amaryllidaceae > Allium > Allium fistulosum. The sequence continues at coordinate 183,762,262 of CM060908.1, read as the reverse complement.
GAACAATTTAAGCGAGACACCCTTTCTTATTACGATTTGAAGAAAAATGAATTTATTCGAACTACTAATACTAAAAAGCCTTTGGAAGATGTTTCTTTAAGCTCATCGCCAAGAGCGAACACAATGCCTGATAAGATAGCTAAACATGTGTTGAGGAAGTTTGACTTCTCCAAAAAGAAAAGAAAAGGGATGAAAGCAAACTTAATAGAAGACGAACTAGAAGATAAAGATATTGCACTGAACTGGATTGCAAAAATGAGTAGGAAAGAATGAAAACAACATAGGATACTAAAGAATTAAGTCTAGATTCGATTGATATGATGAAGACAGTTAAGATCGAAAAAGAATTAAATGGAAAATCAAGGAAGAGCTGATCCAATTTCTTCAATCTAGCAACGAAGTATTTGCTTGGACTCACTCAGTAATGGTCGAAATAGATCAAACCATTATGTGTTATGCCTTGAACATAGACCCAAATATTACATTCGTTCGGTAGAAAAAGAGACGGTTTGATGAAGTCTAGTCTAATGCTTTAAAAGAAGAAGTCAAAAGATTGCTTGAGAATGGATTTATTAGAGAAGTATTTTACCTGAAAGGGTTGGCTAATCCAGTTTTTCTCAAGAAGTCCAATGGGTAGTGGGGAATATGTGTCGATTACACTGATTTGAACAAAGCATGTCCAAAAGACTGCTACCCTCTTCCAAGGATAAATCAGCTTGTCGATGCAATGAGCCAACATCCACTCTTATCCTTCATGGATTCATATTTTAGATATAATTGAACTCCAATATTACCACTAGATGAACAAAACACTAGCTTTACAACTAATTAGGGTATGTATTACTACAAGGTGATGCCCTATGGTTTAAAGAATGCAGGAGCAACGTATCAAAGACCAATAAATATAATGTATAGGGAACAAATCGATCGGAACATGGAAGTATATGTAAATGACATGTTGGTCAAGTCCCAAGAGAAAAACAATCATCTAAGAGACCTAGAAGAAATACTCAATGTGTTGTGAAGGTTCTAGATGAAGCTTAACCCACAAAAATGTAACTTTGGAATCCTATCCGGCAAATTCCTGGGATATAGCATTAGTTCTAGGGGGTTGAAGCAAACCCTGATCAAATTCAAGCTACTAAAGGACTGACAGAACTGAAAACAAGCGAAGATGTAATGAGCCTAAATGGAATAGTGGCAACATTGAATCGATTTACTTCTAATGCTATCAACAAATGCATTCCCTTCTTTAATGTGATCGTAAAGAAGAAAGGGTTCAAATGGAGTGAGGATGCCATAGGGCTTTCCAAGAACAAAAAGATCATTTGGAAAAGCCATCGATTCTCTCTAGCCCTATGGATAGAGAAAGTCTATATCACAATATGGCAGCTTTTGAACATGCAGTTAGCTTAATACTAATAAGAGAAGAAAAAGGAATTCAGCTTTCCATATATTATACTAGCAAAAGACTCAAAGATGTAGAAACTAGAAACCTAGTTATAGAGAAATTGGCGTATTGTTTAATACTTACCAAGCGCAAACTAAGAGCTTATTTTCAAGTACATCCAATAAAATTCTTAAACAATTTCCCACTCAAACAAGTTTTTAGTAAACTAGAAGCTCCAGGAAGTTTGATTATGTGGGGAACTGAACTTAGCCAATATGATATCGAGTTCCTGCCCCGAATGTTAGTTAAAGGGCAAGCATTAATTGATTTTGTCAATGAATGTACTGGATTCATTAAAGAGCAATCAGAGAAAGAGAAAGACCTAAAACCTAACTGGCAACTATTTATAGATGGGGCTTCGAATGAACAAGGATCTGGGGTCGGATATGTTGTTGTAACTCCTGATGGACAATGTTTGCACTATGCGATGAAGTTAGCATTTCCAACCACCAATAGTGTAGTAGAATATGAATCTATAATAGCAAGACTTACTCCATCCAACCAGTAGAAAATCCCTAGAATTAAATTTTTCAGTGATCTGCAACTAATGGTGAACTAGTTAAATCAAAAATACCATACGAACGATGTCAAACTGACACTATATGTCAAGATGATATTAAAGATTCTGACTCAATTCGAAGATTTCTCTATAGATCAAGTACCCAGAGGCAAGAACTCTCAAGCCAATTCTTTGGCTAAGTTGGCCAGCGCACGAGGGGTACCAGAAGCCTGAATTATGTCGGTAGGCTACCAAGCAAATCCCGATATAGAGGAGAAGGACTCCAGTCCTGTAAATGAGGCTTTAGTGTTGACTGGATCTCAAGCCTTAAAACACAATATGGAAAAAGAAAATGAAGTTGATGTTTATCAAGAAAGACCCCCTTATATGGAAATAGGTGATTGATATAACGATAATTAGATGGCACCCCACTACACCAAAATAGTCATTTGGCAACACTTTTTTTTTCATTTGGCGACACTTATATGGGTTGCATTTTAGTCTCGCTAATAAGTGTTGCTATCCAATATAAGTGTTACTGAAAATAAAAATTTACACTTTTAAATACGGCGACACTTATTTTCGTTGTAAGGCTTAGTTTAATTGGAGTTAATTGAAATATACTAGGGCAAAATTGTAATTAAATAACATATCACGCTTAACCCTAACCACGCTTATTCCTCCTGGCCGCATTTTCCCCAAATCGTTCCCAGGATATTTCAATTACACGTTCGATTACCAGGCATACCTCTCCTCTCTACCACCTTCAATCACTTCCATCTCTCTCCCACCCGTGGACCTCGGCGACCTCCGTCTCTCCGTTTGACCTATTCAATCGTTCCTAAATTTTTGACTGAAAACTGATGAAGCGCCTAATGTTTTTCACTCTCATCGTCCATAGCTTCTTGTAGCCAGTGTTGGGAAATTCTTGTTGGCATATATATCCTGCTTTCTAGGGGCTTAGCGTCGTGATCTTAAAGGTGGTCCTTATTTTGCAAGTATTTTATCTTTAAGAATATATCAATTCTATTTTTAATCGTTTTATTTATATATACGGCATACTCATAAATAGGTAGAGTCTGATGTCAAGGTGTTGATTTAAGCTTAATTCTAAAACTAAAATTGATTTTGTAATCTGCTGATCTATGAAATTGTTAATTAGGTTCTGTGTAAGTTATTGTTTTTATGTATTCAATTATTTAGCTCAATTATGAATCATTTACTCATGAAATTCTTGAATAATATAAATAATTTGTGGTTTCCTGAAGCAACTATGAATATTGCTGAGTGTTGTTTGTTACCAAGACAATTACCCAAAAAGTTGGATGAAAGTGTGGCAATTGTTTGGAGAGATGAAGGTTTTGATGACTCTCCTATTAACTATTTGACACAAAGGGGCTTCGTGATCAAGTGATGTGTGTATTTCGTGTACTAAATTGCATATTAGTTTTGGTTTGAAAGTAAGATTGATTTGAAATTTCTTTATATCGTACTTCACAGGCTTGTTGCAAATGCACTTGATACAATTTTCACAAAAGGTGATGCAATTGCCATTGACATGCCGATGACATCCACTGCAGTCATCATATATCTAGCTGTGATTTTGGCCGGATATGTTGTTGTGTCAATAGCTGATAGTTTTGCTGCAAAGGAAATTTCAACTCGCGTGAGAATATCAAATGCAAAAGGAATATTTACCCAGGTATTTCTTCCTGACATTTCCCAATTCCCAGTGTGAAATAGTTTCATGGAAAGATGTGATGTTATAGTTTTGTTAAAGAGAAACTATTATATAAAATATGTAATATTGTGTTTATATTCATTTTCTTGTTTCAGGATTTTATTATAAGAGGAGGGAGAAAATTTCCTCTTTACAGGTAGCCTTTTTGTTGTGATTCTGAACTGTCATGCACTCTTTACAAGGCCATGCATTATATTTTCTCTTTCTTTTTATGGTTATTACTGGTCTCTTACAATAGTTTTATATTATTTGATTGTATCATAGTCGTGTTACGGAAGCATGTCAGTGTAAAGCGATCGTTATTCCATCATTAGGTAAAGATTTGGTGGTTACACTGAGGAATCATGATATATCATGGGAGGACTTTATCTCTCGCACTTCTGGCATTTCAAGGTAATGTCAATATCTCTTTGACACTTGCACAATCATACATTTCTTTAAATATTTTGGATCATGAGGTCCTAGCATATTAGGGAATCATTTTATTCACTTTTTGCCTGGTAAAATCATCGAGTTTAATAAAACTAACCTGGGTTAAAGTGTGTTTCTCCCATTATAAGAGACAATATGTTGATTCTCCTTACTGCAGAAAGAGAATGAGTTGTAAACCCGATGTGCAATAGTTTTCATGCCCGTAGGTTTCCCATAATTTTATCTAACCAATGTAGAAATTATTTATGCCCAATTAATACTATATTGACTACGTCAGTTGATAATGAAAGATATATACAAGTATAAGGGATATTAATTTAAATTTCAGTGCAAGCTTACTTTCTTCAGTGGTATTTTGCTTCTTAGCCGTAATCTACATCTGTGTCGACCAGTATTTTAAATATAATTATGTCCATGTAATTATGTGCTGCTTTTAAGAACTTTATACTACATTGAAAACTAACCCACATGTACATTGATGTCAAAGATTGCAGTTAATGTACCAACGTCTGTTTCTTCTGTATGTATTAAATCTATTATCTATTAAATTTTCCTCAAGTCATTTTTAACTGCATTTAAAAAACCATACTTGTTGAAGTCCAATTCCTTCCTGATCAACAACTCCCCAACCAACATCCTTTCAGTTCTCGTAATGAACATGAGATTTCTATCAAGTTTGTCAACTATGCGCCCCACCTACACCCAAGGATCAAACCAAAACAACGTAATCTTGCCGTCTACTATTTGCTTGTCCATACATTTTGATTATATTTGATTTTTATTTAGCCAAGCTCCTTGAATAACTTTTACTGCTCATGTCCCTATCGTAATTACTGTTGAAAGTATAATGAAAGATAAATGAATATTAATGAATATATCATATGCTTAGTGGCTAATATAACATAGGTTGTACTAACCATATAAATCTAGTCTAAGTCATGCTAGTTGTTTGTTAGCCAGTATAGCGTCTTGACTCTTTTAGAGATGTTACATAATTATCATTTTATTTTCTCTTCATACAAGGTGTCGTCCCCCTAACCCTTTTTTTTGTATCACAGAGAAACTTTACCTGGAAACGTCGACCGCTAGCGGACTGATAGCAGTAGCAATCGCCCATGCCCTTGCCTTCTTTGTCGCAGTCTCGGTCGCATTCAATACTTCAGGCGGTCACGTCAATCCAGCCGTCACATTCGGTATCAATAACAAAAATAAATTATCATCGTAGGCTACATTACCCAATCTTGATTAAAAATTATTCCCCAGATCTGCAGTTACCTATAAGCGTATATGCATTAGCCCTGTGTAAATGCTCGTATTAGCTTTCATTTAATATTGAAGTATAAGCGGAGCAAGGATGGCTACAAGTACGATTGCAGCAAGCATCAAAGCATTCAGCTTCTTGGCCTCCATTGGTATGTGATATCTCTTCCCAGTGTATGTATTTTTTTTTGATTTATAGTGTATATTCTAGTAAATTGAGAAGGGTATAAAAATATGTTATAGCATTGCTAGCTATTTATAGATAGAGCCAGCCCCTATGGATAATTTTGTAACCGACAGTAAGATGGCCACACAATTAACCCATGTTGAATTTTTTGTTCTCTCCATGCGAATTTCTGAGCTATAGGACTTGTCATTTTTTTTTATAAAAATATGTAGATAAAGTTGTCTGTTTTTGGAAATATAGTCCAGCATATGGTTTTAAATGGGCTTTTTGTTTTGAGTTTTTAACATTAATTACAAAATATGAAAAAAGCGGAGGAACGACCGATATAATGCAAGGAAGATAAAGGGGACCACGGAGAAAATGGAGAAACGATGGAATGATATATTGTTTCTCGTGCTTATCTTATTTATCAAAATATAAAAAAATTGTTTTTTATTTTGTATATTAACTTTGTTTTCAAAATTAATCGTTTTTTCACAAGATACATGTATCGTGCCATTTTTTTATGAACGAAAATCCAAAATATCTCTCTTCGTCTCTTTCAAAATGTCGCAAAAACAATGCAAAAGTTCAAAAATCTAGTCTTTTACCACTTCATACTTTTTATTATATAATGTGAATGTATGTACTACCGTCGAAAATAAAAAAAATTGCATAAAAAATTTACAATAGCCCTCAATAACGTCTTAAAGGCGTGCCTTGAAAAAGCAAAAGTGACCGACTGGTATGTTCGATACAATCATACAAATATGAAGCACTAAAAAACAATGAATGATGTGAAAAAATTTGATACAATAAAACAGGAGCGAGATCGGTTCCTGTAAAGGAAACTGTATATGGTATTGTGGAATGATGGACCAATTGTCTCAAAGAGTTGACATTTTATTTTGAAATATAGGAGAGGACTAATAGAGAATACATAATTATAAATAATTATAACAAATTATATTTCCCGATTCATGTGCCACTGAACTGCATTCTCGTCCACTGCTATCTCAAATGAAGAATCACATTAATCTTCCCTAAGTTCCCAGACTATCCAACCATCTATCGATATCAAACCTGAGCACTTGATACAAGTTACAATGATTGTGAAGTCATTCAGGTACAACCTACCAAGTTTTTTTCTTACCGCGTCTTCTACATCTGCATTTGATCTTCGTTCATCTTCTGGTAACAATATTCATTATGGGGGAGGTAAAAGGTGTTGAAATGAAACCCAAGAAAAGGCGAGTATGTGATATAAAAACGTCAAATGTAGAAATCTCTCTAGGAAACGGAAAGCCAACCACTGCTGCACATGAACCCTATAATCAATACAAATAGTGCATATTCTACCAGACCGTCTAAGTCGTATATCATTTTTGTTAATCATGTGAAGACGATTGGACAAATTGAAGTTGGCGAAACATTAACAGTTCTAATGAAAAAGGAAAAAAGAAACCGTTCACTATTTTGGATGATGAAACTGAATGAAACTGGTTGATATTGAGATAGACTGGATGAGGCACAACATTCAGCACCGACAATATCTGATCAACAAAAAAATATGCCATTAATCCGTAGAATTTGTATTTTCTTTCATGTATTCGTGTCATTGTATTTTTTTTAATTAAAGCGTATCATTTTCTTTTTTATGTATGCTTTTTAATTATACAAATTTCATATTAATTTATAATTTAATATAAATTATTATCCTTAATTCAAAAATAATCAAACAATTTAAATAACTAATACACACACAAACATTCTCATTTCGCTTCCCCTATCATTCAAAAACGTATTCTTCTTTCGTTGAATTTTCCATGTTCATGCTCTATTCAGAATACCCGTTATTGGTGCTTCTTTTGCATAAAAAACGCACCTTTAGCTATTCAGATCTAAATTGGAACCCTATTAGAACTTGGTAAATGAGTTTGGATATAAGTCTTTAACGGTCTATTCTTTTTTAACTCAATGTATATAAATACGTTTGCTTCAAAGTGTGTTTATATTGCCTTTTATATTCACGAAATCATTGTTAAGAGTGCGTTTGCGATGAAAGAAAACGAGGTATTTAAACGGAGCATTCGAGCAGGAAAGTTGAATGAACGAGAAATATTTTGCGGATACGAACTAGGTATTTCAGCGGTTATTTAAGTTGTGATTTTTAATTTAATTGATTAATAATTTGTTTATTAATTATTATTTTTAATAAACAATATGTATTAATAATTTTCGAAAATAAATAAATTGAAAATTTATAAACCAATCGGATTCAGTTCAAACAAACTTCATGACGTAGAACACTTTGATACGATCGCAAAGTAAAAAACCGCGTCTCAAAGAATCTCATTTTCAAAAGTTAATAATTTTAGAAGTGTATAAAAATTTAAATTTAACTACTTAAAGAGAAGTATTTGCTTTGAAATATATATTGAGGTTTATGATCAATCGTGCATTCAATGTACCGGATAAAAGAGTTGTCCTTGTTCACCCCAAAATATCTCCTTCACGGACCTGGACCAGTGACCATGTGTTTGTTGTGTTTGAATAATACATGATTGTGTGTGATTGTGTGGTGCCAACTTGTGCTTCCCTCTGATGCTTGGTATTTCACTGGTATAATTGACAAAGCAAATGTATTTCATTGGTATAACTGAGTATAAATAACACATTTTTAGAGGTACTAAATATAGTTTGTATTACTTTGGAATGGATCAATAGTGTTTTTTTTTCAGGTATACAGCAATCACAATTTGAAATGGATCAACAGGTCAGATCTGGTTTATGGCTCGACACCGCCTCACCCATACACAGTTCTGGCATCATTTGAAATGGAGGCTAACACATTCCAAACTGCATATTTCCTTGGGCTCAGTTCAGCAAGCACAGCACAGCACCTGGCAGCACCATCAAATACCTTCAGTTCTGTCCGCATCGCTTGAGCTTATCAACTTCACTTCAGAGCACCTCAATCCCTCCGCTGTACCCTAACATTCTCCAATATCCTCTCTTTTTTCTAGGTTCTTGTGTGTTTTGTTTTTGGTTTTGTAATGTAAACTTGCAAGTTTAAGGGTTTAGTCTATATATATAAATAAATGCAGTCATATTGTGAGGTTTCCTGTATTCTTATTTCTAAGATGTACCTTTGGATTCTGAAATGTATTGTACTTGTTATGAAGTAGTTGACATTGTTATGAAGTAGTTGACTATGAAATTTATGTTGTTATTTGATCATGAATATTGTAAATTTTGGGTTCCTATTGAATGTAGTATAATAATGCTATTAAAGCGTTATAAGCGTTGGCAATTAAAATATACCAACGCTTATAAGCGTCAGCATAGAAAATTAAACAATGTTGGATGGTTAATTTGCCAACGTTTATAAGCGTTACTAAATAATATACACCAACGTTTATAAGCGTTGGCGAATACAACCTTCCAACGCTTATAAGCGTTGGGAAACTAAACTCGCCAACGCTTATAAGCGTTGGCAATAAATTGCGACGCCCCTACAGCGACGCTAATAAGCGTTGCTGAAACTGTTTGCGATAGTTATACTCGTTGGGAATCACCTGTTTTGGTGTAGTGCCCATCATCGAATACTTGACAAAAAGAATGCTTCAGATGGATAAAAAGGAGGCAAGGAGGGTAAAACGTCAAGCCCCAACCATTATCATAGCAAACGAGATACTCTTTAAAAAGGGATACTCGCTTCCTAACCTAAGATGTGTTAATCTAGAAATAGGGGCAAAACTATAAAGAGAAGCCCATGAAGGATTCTATGGCGACCATTCCTATGGTATAAAATTAGCTATGAATATTATGAGACAAGGCTTCTATTGGCTCCAAATGACTAGTCAAGCCATTGATTATGTCAGAAGATGTGAAAAGTATCAAAAGTTCTCCAAGATCTCATGCCTACCGTTAAGTGAATTAACTTCTATCTCAAGTCCATGGCCCTTTGATGTATGGTGAATCAATCTAATAGGACCACTTTCTATATCCAAAGGAAGGGCTAAATATGTAGTGGTAGCCGTTGATTATTTCACGAAGTGGGTAGAAGTTGAACCACTTCCGAATATCATATCGGGAAAGGTCCTCAAATTTGTAATCAAAAACATCGTTACCCGATTCATGATTCCATACCAGATAATATCTGATAATGGAACTTAAATTTAAAAGTGTGGAATTTACCAGATTCTATAACAAGAATAGGATCATTAAAAGATTTTCATCTGTAGCTCGTCCCAAACCAAATGGAGCTGTTGAAGCGGCCAATAAAACCGTAACGACCATTCTAAAGAAGCGGTTGGACAAATTAAAACGAAATTGGGTAGAGGAATTACCTCTTGTTCTATGGGCATATAGAGCTTCCACCAAAATTGCAATAGGACATACCTCGTACTCTCTAACATATGGTTGTGAAGCCATGCTCCCAATCGAGGTTGAGGAACCTTCTCATCGAAGGATTGTGTATGCATTTGATACAAATCAAGATTTAAAAAGAGAATCCCTAGACTTAATTAACGCGTTAAGAGACGAAGCAGCAATACGAATGAATGAGTACCAACGAAGGATATCTAAGCACTATAGCTCTAGAGTAAGAGGAAAATCATTTCAAAAATGAGATCTGGTATTCCAAAGAGTCATGGAAAATACTAAGAATCCGGCAGATGGACGGTTAGGACCAAATTGGGAAGGCCCCTTAATCATACACAAGGTAATCCACTTGGGACCTATAAACTTTGCCAACTAGATGGCAATGTCATAGCAATAACATGGAATGCCAAGCACTTGCGGTCATATTTTCCGACAATGGATGAATAAAAAGAATTTACTGCAAAGGTATAAGATCCTCGTCAAGGTATCAAAGGCTCATGACCACAAGAGGTCCCTGGCCATCAAAGGCCCCATCCATCAAAGGCACATGACCGTAAGATATTCTTGGCTCTCAAGGGCCTCAACCATCAAAGTCTCATGACCGCAAGAGGTCCTTGGCCATCAAAGGCCCCAACCATCAAAAGCTCATGACCGCAAGTGGTCCCTAGCCATCAAAGGCCCTAAGCCTTTAATGTCGTCATCAAAGGCCTCACTAAAGCACCACTTAGAGGGAGATCAGAGTAAGCCCTTAGTACCGCCATCAAAGGCCTCATTAAAATAGTGTAAACGCCTTCAACTACTGCCTATATGGTCTGGTTGAAGCGCCTCCTGGAGGGAGGTTAGAGTAAGCCTTTAGTATCGTCATTGAAGGCCTCACTAAAGCAATAGGAAAACCTTCAGTGCTGTCATCGGAGGCCTCACTGAAGCACCTCCTAGAGGGAGGACAGAGTAAGCGTTTAGTGCCTCATTAAAGGCCTCGCTAAAGCACCGAAATCTTCAAAAGGAAGATCAATCAAAATCAGAGCAAAGTAGTGCTCCCAAATCAATCAAAATTAGAGCCAAAGAGGAGCTCCAAATCAATCAATCTACTAAAGGAAGATCCATCAAAATTCGAACCAGGTAGAGCTTTAAATCAAGCAAACTCTTCTAGAAGGGGATCCATCAAATGTGAGCTATTTTTGCTCGCCGATAAATGCGATTCTCAACTGCTAGATAAGGATTTGTGGTCTTCTACTATTATTGTCAGATTTGGATTTTTGGTCTCCTACTATTATTTCCAAATACGGATTTTTGGTCTTCTACTATTATTACAAGATTTGAATTTCTAGTCTTCTACTATTATTTCCAGATACGGATTTTTGGTCTTCTACTATTATCTCTAGATATGGATTTCTGGTCCTCTTCTATTATTTCCAGAAATGGGTTTCTAGCTTTCTTCTATTATTTTCATATAAGGATTTATGTACTTCTATTATTAATGTTAGATATGATGTCTAATATTCTATTATTAATGCCAGATATAGATTTCTGTCCTTCTATTATTAATGCCAGATATGGATTTTCGGTCTTTTCCTATTATTTCCAGTAAGTATTTCTGAACTTCTGTTACTAATGTCAGATATAGATTTTTGGTTTTCTACTATTAATGCCGGATATGGATTTCTGATCATCCATTATTAATGCCAAAAGAGGATTTCTGGTCTTCTATTACAATGACCGGATTTGGACTTTTGGCTTCTCTTATTATTATCGGATAAAGAATTCTAGTCTGCTATTATTATCGGATAAAGACTTTTGGCCTTTTATTATTATCAGACATTGATTTCTTGAGTTCTCTTATGATGAACCGATACGGATTTCTAGTCTTCTCTCATTGCAAAAAGGACATTTTATTATCAAATGAAAACAAGGGTAGCAAAGAAATCTTATTAAAGATTGGGCAATACAAAGAAATTCTTGGTTTTACCCTAAAGAGTAAAAAGCTTCTTTCAAATAGGGGGGCTAAATGTCATCTATATAATTTTCAAAGGATATAAATCAGGAAAGCAAATGTCGAGGCTGATGGATTACATCAAAGTTCGAAGCGCCAGATGATAGGATAACATTAAGGAATCAATGTCGACTTCAATGTCTCCACCGACGTCGAAGTCATAAACACAACACCAATAGATGATAATACAAAAGTAAGCAACACCAAAGAAATGACACTGGGCCGACATCGAAGACCACAAGATCATATCGCTCTTCGACTACGTTGACATTCTTCCATGTCATAGGCATCTGTGTTGAAATTGGTCAATTCTACATCAATTCCATGCAAAATTTCCCTTCATCCACACGATGTTCCATCACATCGTGATTCATTAGCATCGCGTTTTATCAACGAGGGTGTTATCACCAATATTGTCTTCGAATGCATGTAGTATAATATAAAAGAATAACGTTGTCTTTTATGAATCACAACGACTGTCGAGTGGTACAATTATTAACGTCGAGAGTCGAGGTTTTGAAGGCAATGTTAAATAAAGCCATCTCCTATCAACGTCGATGCTGTCAATGTCATCCATGCTTAGCACCGCATGTGATCGAAGTTGTTATATAATGATAGTAAATTCATTGAGACATCATCGTTCATTGATGTCATTTTGAAAGAGGAACCACAAGCTACTGAACATCAACATCGAGGATCATCAGTGTCTCCACTGCTTAATACCCATAATGCCACCAACCATCAATCAAAGAAGGTTACAAGTTACGAAGTGTTCGTCGCTGGTATTCATTAGCCATGTCAAGAACCATGAATACATACAAAAGGGTTGTTGAAGCCGTTTTTACTAATGTCGCCTTTCATCAATGTTAATATGCAATGGTAACGAAAGTCGATCAATAAAGAAGAGACTATCAGCACCAAGTTTAAAGATTCAAGTATTGGCCTTATTAAACCAATGCCAAAGTTAGCTATGTAGACACAAGAATGCTGGCCTTGATGTTCGACAACGCAATTAATGTTGAAGCCAGTGAATACCGAAGCCTACCACTTGCCGAACCTTATAAATATGGAACTAGGGGTTCGTGGAAGGGGACGAATTTTCCTTTCTCTCTCTTTTTTAAAATCAAAACCTTGTAATCCTAAATCGAATTGGGGACAAACTTTCCTTGACTAATCATATTCGAATTATATGAACAAGGACTTGAATATGCATATTGACCTCAACTATTATCTTTTTGGACATTATTGCTATGGACTTGCATATTTATGGACTAATCATGATCAAACTCGACATGAACATAATCAATGAGCCTCGAAACTTGATAAATTCCTATATACATAACTATATGAACAATGGATTTCGAACATAGGAACTGAATCATGCCTAATTATATGCCCATTGTCGTGCATAATGGACTATAGCCTAAACATGTCGCTTACCTTCTATATTTCTATCGAACATATAATATGACATGAGCCTTTTTGCACTATCTTATTTAGAAGCCTAAATAAGCATATATACATAATAATTTAAGGACTTCGAGCATACCGAGTTTTATAACCTTAGAGAACGTCGAGCATAATGACTCTAATGAACTCTAAGGACTGCGAGCATAATGATTCCAGCATAACAAATAGACTTTTGTATAACTTTCCTCAAGGGCCTAATCTTGTCCATTTAATGATTATTCTATCATAAGATTAGTCTCTAATAATGAGTTGGTTCTTGATACACCATTAGGGCGATATTGATCAATTTATACTTGATCATATCGCTACAAATGTTCAAATCAAGAGCTAATTCACCATAATCGGCATCCAAAGTGTTATATCATCTTTTGGCCTAACATTTATTAAAAGTATTTCTTTGGAATTAGGGAGTAAAATAGGTATATGGCTAAATGAGTCAGAAAGTAAAGTATATTTTAGCAAAAATTGCTCATCTAAAGAAGAAATCTTAAATGTTCTATTGATTAAAGAAGGAGAGTTGGATGTTAAATATTTTAGACTCTCGAACTCTATAAAAAATTAGAGACATGGAATGCACTATGTTAATAAAAAAATACAAAATAAACGAGAAAACTGGTCTTGCAAATTATTATCTATTGCGGGTAGAGTGGAGCTTGTTCAAATAGTTATAAATCAATCTTAATGTATTGGATGCAAACACATATAATCCCATCATCCTCTATTCGAAAAACTGAAAAAAATATGCGCAAATTTTATATGGAAAAGTGGGCATCATAAAATTGCTTAGGAAAATGTATGCAAACCTAAAAGGGGGTAGGGGATCACAAAATCATGGGAATATTAAAGATACTTGTTCTATGAAGTTTCTTTGGAAATTTATTAATGATGATTCCTTATGGTCGGGATGGATGAAATCGTACTCACCAAGTAAATGATTTTGGCCCACCCCTATAGAGAACCGTCACTTAAATGTTTAGAAAACTATTTTAAAAAATAGGGAAATTAGCGTTACATTAATTAAAAATATATTTATAAATGGTTATTATACTAGTTTGTGATTTGATCGTTGGCTTTATTGTCAAACTCTCATTAGTCTAGTTGGTTGGAATAATCTAATATTTATTGGAGGGGTTGACTTTAATATGAAAAAAATTATAAATAATGGTATTTGGCGTGTTGCTAACTTATCTTTTTTTAGATACATGTAATAAAGGAGGAATTAGGGAAAAGGAAAAATTTGAAAAAAAATTAGGCTGAAAGACATCAAGTTTTATTTTTAGGCTAAAGGACAAATGTTGGTTATATTTAGCATTATATTCAACTTTTACACTATACAAAATGCTAGTTATAACTAGCATTATATTCAGTTTTACACTATACAAAATGCTAGTTGGAACCAGCATTGTCTTTCGAGTAAAAAAATAAACTTGTTATCCTTTGGCTTAAATTTTTTTCTAAGTTTGTCCTTGTGCCTATTTTCCTGTATAATAAATATATAAAAAGTTTGATAATTCATCCAAAACTAGATAGAGGTAGATGGATTTGGATGTTAAGAAAAATGAGATTTTCCTTTAAAATGACTTGGGACTTTATTAGGGGTTTTCAATCTAAAGTGGACTGGTCGGACATTATTTAGGTTAAAATAAATTGCCCAAAAATGGCTTATTATGCTTATTTTGCCATTCTAAATAAACTAGCAACAAAAGATAAATTGGCAAAGTGGTACGGCGAGGTAAATCTTAAATGTCTACTATGTGAAGTAGAAGATGAAACTAATTAATAGTTATTTTTTAAATACAAATATGAGGGATACTTATAGACACTTGCTCAAGCCAAATTGAATGTTCATAACGTCAATAATTATAATATAAGAAATGAAGTGTAATTAACCAAAGAAAGTTTTAAAAACGAGTCCAGAGAAAAGGGCTTAACATACATAGCTTTTACAACTATCATGTACCATATCTGGAAGGAAAGAAATGCAAAACTACACAAATATGTTAAACTATTTAAGTTGCAATGATGAAAATTGATAGAATATGGCTGTAGAATCATATTAGCTAAATCTAATAATAACCATTACAATTCATAGAGCAACATATACATCGTAGAGGGATGGAATCTTAAGAACGTAAAATCTAAAGTTGAAGTATACCTTAAAGTTAAAGATACTCCCCACTTTATAGCTAATGAACCTAGCAACGATGAACATTCTTTGATTAATCTTAAGAAATCCAATTGCTCCGGCAAAGATAATTCAAATATGCAAAATCAACACAACAAAAGGAGATTAGAAAAGTTGAATTTAGCTGAGCTAAAGAACTGCAACGTCAATCTAAAAATAAAGGTTACAATACCTCAACTCGAGGAACTTCAAGTTTCGGCTCTAGACACTACAAAAATATCAATGTTTTACCGATAATAGAATGTCTCATCAAGATGTCGTTAAATCCTTTACCAACGACATATCGGTCGTCGGTAAAACCCTCATGGCAAAATCTTTGTCAATGACATTCGTGTGGCCCATACCGATGACTTGGCAATGACCTATTATTCGACGGATTGTCGATGACCTAATTGCAGACAACTTGCCAATGACTTACCGGTAACTTAGAGACGCCTAATTGAAAAGGTAATTTTCGGATTTTTTGATGACTTCCCGACGCCTTTCCAACGACTTGCCGAAGAAATTTTGTAGTATTTCTGATACTTTTTTCCCTCCATCCACAATACTAGACCAGCCATTCTAGTAATTCCACATAGGCTAATACAACACTGTACAAACACAATATCGTATCCAAATGTATATAGAACAAAAATACAAGAATAAAGGTAAAACAACACCATAGATATTCAATACAATACAAAACCAAATGTACGTCCATACAAAAAATAACATCATAAATACATACTTACACATGTCCATACAACATCATGTCCATAGAATATCATATCCATACAATAAACAACATCACAAATTCATACATCATAAATAATCATGTCTAAACAAAAACACTCACGATTGTGGCGGTGGTGCATTGCTTCAAAAATGTTGGTTGAACATTTGGCTCAAGGGTTCGACTTCCTTCCTCTACATGACCATCTCTTCCTCATGCCTCCTCATTATCTCCCATTGTGTCGCCATCTCCTCCTCATGCTTCTTTGAGAAGCTCTCTATGCTTTCTTGACATCTCCTCCGATTGAGCCTATACCTAGGTCTGTACCTGAGTCTCGATAGCGCTGTAGGAGGAGCCTCTCTCACTGGATTGACGCTATAAACAACTTTTTCACATGGAAAGAGATAAGTTAGATAGTTACTGCAACTTCATGGAGGCATACATTAGTATCTCATGTTATTAATTAGTGACTGATGTCTTAAATCAATATAGCATTACAACAAAATAAATCATGAAGCAAAGACTAGCTTGTGTTTCCATGAAGATTAACTTGTGATGCTGTACATTGGTTTGATTCAACATTGTTTTGAGTCATTAGTTGTATATGTGTTAAACCAACATTATTTTGAATTTCGAACTATAATATTTTGACAATTATATTACTTAATAAGGACCAACAAGCTTTACAAAATTTAAATAATATCTGTTTCTACTTAAGAGTTGTATTTGCAGCATCTAAACTCTTATGTGTTAGAAATCTTCAAATTCATATGAATATATCCTGCATTTTATTTTGGTTTGGAAAAGAGACAAGCTGAATAGTTGCTTGTCTTGAAAAATAAAAAATAAATGTTGAACAAATATAGAATGCATGCAAATGTTTTCTTTTTAAAAGAAATTTTTGTCTGGATTATAACTTACCGCAGGAATATTCCCGATGTTAGGCGATCTCTCCTCTTTTTCAATGAATCGGACAAATTGAGATACATCTATTATTTCACCTCAAGGGTGATCATAATAGCCTGCTCAATCAACTCTTTAATCCAATCAACGTTTTTTTTGCTAATTTATTATTTTTCAATTTTCTAAGTATATAAAACTGAATTAAATTCAATTATAATTTAAATCAAGTTGTGTGAACAACTTACAGTAAACTTGGTAGCAGCAGCATCAACCCACTCAAATGGCACCTTACTCGACTCAAACTTGTAGGTCTGAACATACACCTTACGGTCGGTTGTGTCTCTTCGATACTTTATAGCCTAATTAAAAAAGAAAAAGAAAATAAGCATCAGTAATGACTTATTATAATTTTATTTTAAAATTAATTTAAACAAACCAAATCCTTTTGATAATCCGTAAAAATCTCAAGCCACTGCAGTGTAATATATGATGTTGCGCCATATTTGCTATATTTATTTTAGCACGTGCCTTCACATTTTCCCACTGTCAATACGACTCGAACTAGTCATAGATATCTTGAGAAAGCTCCTTAACCTTCTTCTTTATAATGACCCGTATTTTATGTATTAGAGGATCATAAAATATTTTAATTTTATTTGTATGAGGTCATATGACTCTTTGGGATGTTTTATGCACATATGATTTTTCCTAATTTCTATATGACCATTTTGACCTTGAAAACCTTATTTGGGCTATAATTTTGATAGGAGTCGAATTATAATCTCAAACCAATTCCATAGCTTTAGGATGATGATTTTCCTTTTCATAGAGTGGTCATAATATAAAATGAACTTACGATAAGTTATGCAAGTTTTAAGTTCTAAATCTGCTGGCCAAAACTAGTATGTAATTAATTAAGCCCATTAGTAGGTCCATTAGTCTAAGTGGAGAACCACTACAAATAAAGGACTTGAGAGTTAAATTAAAACTTTCACTCTCCTTCCAAATCAAGTCTAAACCCTAATTAGCCTTAGTTCATCCTAATTCATCCAAATTTCTCTCTAAATCAAACTAGATTATGGATTAGAGGTTAGATCTTCTATTAGAAGCTAAAGGTCATCAAATCTGCTGATTGGAAGTGCTTTTCATTGTTGTTTGGGTTGGATCTACATTCCAATTGGTTGAGTTTGGTAATTGGTGAGTGGTTTATGACTTCTCACTATCCTATGCATGTTGATATGGTAAAATTATAGGTTTTAACATAGTTTTTGATGTGAAAGTCTTTTTCTAACTTTACGTAACATGTTAACATATGGAAGGGCCAAATCAATGACATATAACATGATTCTTTAGAAATTGCCTTGTGATTCATCTTATTTATACCCATATGTTCATTGATTTTATAGAATTGGATTAGAAATTGTTTGTTTTCTATAATTCCATGTATTACCTATGCGATTGGAATTGAATGCATGTTATTCTATGTTTGTAGGTTGTGCTTTGATGTTGTTTATTAGTGTTTTGGATGCATAAGATGATAGGTTAGTGAATTGGGAAAATCAAAGGCAAAGTTTGTCGGAATTAGGCGAACCTTGGAGGAGGGTCTCTGGATCATACTAGGAGCCTACAGGACACTCGTGCCTCAAGTGGAGTTAAGGGGAAAACTCGATACTGATACATAGGGATGAGTCGATGATGAGTTATAATGGTGAAGGCTATGAGTCGGTGGTTTGCTTAGTTGGGTAGAGCATGGCTAGATGAGGTGTTCTATAGCAAGGATGCAAGAGTTTTAGCTAAGGGTAGAGGGCACTACCAAGTTACCTCTAGGACTTAGTAGTGGGGCTTTGGATTGGGAGATGAGTTATCAAAGAGGGATGAGTCGGGGTCTAAAGCACTTGAAGAAGAGTACTAGAGGCATGCGATGAAACTTAGCTACGAGGATAAGTAGATGAGTTGGTACCGAGCCATAGGAATGAGTCGGTACCGAGTTATCTTGGCTTAGGGTATGGAGTTGGAAATTCTATGGACTGATGTAGAGGTTCTATAGGTCATGCTGGAGGTGGTGGCTGGTTCGTATCAGGTTGGATGATGATGTAATAGCATGATGAAAAGCTAGAAACTTTAGATGTTGGCTCCTATTGGGAGTAGGTTCCGAAGATAGCGGCTCGTAATTGAGTAGGCCGTAGGATCGGGGAATATGGATGGGTTCCTCATAAATAATGGAAACTGAATTAAGCAAGAAGGGCTCGGTGTCCAAATAGAGCAAAGGTGGGCTTGAGGGTATATGCTAAGGAACCGTTGATGCTCGGAATGTTTTTTGTTGTACTCGAAGCTGGGGTATTATAAGTAGGGACACCCATGAATTGGTAGTGAGGATCTGAATACCTAGACCTTTAGCTTCGGTTCTAGTGTCCAACTTTAGGTTGTGTGACATGTATCGAGCTTTAGGCTATGAGATACGAGAGTATAGAAAGAACCAAAATTTTGATTAGTCCTTGGTAGTAAGGAGACCATACGAGTTATCATATATTCAAAGCACATAGAGCGGTAGTTAGGATTGTTTGATGGATGCTATGTTTGCTTTGGTTGCTTTCTTTAGTAGGCTATCACTTAGAGATATCATGAGGAGGAGGTATTGGAGATAAGAATGCCTATAGTGTTGATATCCTTATGATGGTTTGTATTATAATTTTATGATAGTATTGAGTAGCATATATCTTATTGTTATATGCTAACTATTTGGTTGCAGGGACGGGTCGGGTATGGTTCGTGTTCTCTTGTCCCTTACCATATTTACATGTAGAGTATTTTGAGATTCATTTACCACTCACACCAGACTGTTGTCTGACCTAAATTTTTATGTTTTGCTTCTTATTATCTTGGGTACTCTTAAATGAGTAGACTAGATAACGGGTCTAGGTGACGCAGTAGTAGTTTAGAGGACGATCTGGATGGAGCCAACTCATATTATATAGATATATGGATTCTACACTTATTCCACTGTGTAGCACTGGGGAGCCTTAGTAGTGGCTGCTTATTACTTATAATTGAGATAGTTATTGAGTTTACTTTTGTCGTACAAACTCTACCATATTTGATGTATAACTCTATGGATCTGTTACTTTGATAATGATTTGTTCACATAGTTATTACAATCTCTTCTATTATATCCGTGATATTATATTTTATCCATGAGCTATGAGATATGATAGATTATATGTTGTGTTTGTTATTACTCATCAAGATGATCGTCCAATATCGGTCGGGCACGACTGTAGTGCGCTATTTAGTTATTTTCTCTACCATCAGTATAGGGTTGTCGTCACATTTGGTATAAAAGCTTTGGTTACATGATTAACCTGAGTTGATATCGTGATCCAGTAGATATAAGGAAGGAGTTATCGCCTTAGACTAGATCTAGAGTGTATATATACAAGAGTGCATACTTGTTATAAGTTTTGTTTTCAAAACTATATAATAATATAATATATATATATAGTATAAGTCGTATGCACATGAGCACCATAAACACAGTTTTCTTTATGAGAGACCGATCATTTTGTTACAAATAAGGATGAGCCGACACACAAGGAATACTATGAGATCTGTTATAGGAGTAGAAGAGTGAGCAGGATCAGGATCTACAACATTTGATTTCTAAGCTATGTTCAATACTATGAGGGCAGCGATGATGAGGAATTCTCCTAGTAGGGTGGTTGAAGGTGGTGTTCTAGTGCAAGCGTTTATGGCGGATTTCACTAAATTAAGCAAGGGTTACTCCACCCTTAGAGGGAACCATTCCATGGAATGGAATCGGCTATAGAAGTGTAAGATTAGATTGATCCTTGTGAGCTCATCTTCAATGATATGAAAGTGGATGACGTTATGAAGAAGAAGTTAGCTTCAAGACAACTTTAAGGTCGAACCATGAATTGGTGGAATATTACTACTATTGCTACTCCGAAAGACCAATTTTCTTGGGATTAGTTTAAGATTAGGTTTAAGGAGAAGTTCATTCCTGCAGCTCAAAAGTTGGTGTTGTTCAGAAAATTTACTGATCTAAAGTAGGGAGAGATGATCGTTTCTGAATATGTGAGAGAATTTGATGCTCTGTCTAAGTATGGGATGTCCTTCATAGACACTCCCTTGAGGAAGAATGAGAAGTTCATCATAGGATTGGATGACTATCTAGGGAGAAGCTCATGGACCATATTGATGGGCCTTTTGAAAAGCTAGTAGAGAAGGCACTTTGCCGTGAGAATCTGTACCCTAAGACTAGGATCGTTATTGTTTTTTCTGCTGAGAAGGAGGAGCCAAAGCTGCAGCAAGGCGGTGAAGGCAAGAAGAAGTGGAATGGAAAGAGAAAGCAGCTCAGGGAAAAGGTCGGAAAAAGAAGGGTAAATGGGAACCTACTTGCTATGGATGCAATGAGAAGAGTCGTCTAATTAAAGACTACAAGACAAGTGAGAAGAGGAAAAGCTATAATTGTGATAAGCATGGGCATTTAAAGAAGAATTATCTGAAATCGATAAAGGATAAGCAGATGGTGAAGACATATGCTTTGGATGTAGCCCGACTTCGTCGAGTGCTCCCTCGGTGAAGGAAAAGGGAAAGCGAGTCGTCATTCAAGGTGTGCTTTCTATTGGTGATATTCCTGTTAGATTTGTATTTGATGTCAGTGCTTCTCATTCATTAATTTGTAGTGACCTAATAGATAGATTAGGATTGGAACCCAAGATAGTAGACCAGTCCTTAATCGTGATAATCCCCATTGAAGGCTCGACTAGCCTGTACACGGTTTGTAGTGGTTTAATTTTATCGATTCATGGATGTTCTTTTGTTTTTGATTGCTTTGTTATAAGTTTTGTTGGGTTTGGGATTATCTTGGGAATGGACTGACTAAAGAGGTATGCAGCTATAGTGGATTGCGAGAAGCTATTAGTGACAAACGGAGATTTAGATGGGTGAACAGTAGTGATTAACTACCTACCAAAGGATGGGGTGATAAATAGCTTTCTATATTCACTTGAGGTTCCACAGAAGGGGTTGTCATCTGTGCCGATCGCCAGAGAGTATTCGGATATCTTTGAGGAAGTGACCGGATGGCCACCGCATAGAGAGATCGAGTTTCGGATTAACTTAGTAAAAGAAGCCAGACCTATAGTTATGTCTTTAAGGCAAATGGTACCCAGAGAGCAAAAGGAATTAGAGGTGAAAGTGAATGACCTATTGAGGAAAGTGTTCATTCAAAGAAGCATATCTGAGTGGGGTGCACCTGTTGTATTCGCGACTAAGACAAATGGCTCTTTGAGGTTAAGTGTGGACTATCGTGAGTTGAATAAAGTGACGAAGAAGAACAAGTATCTACTACCGCATATTGATGACTTATTTTATCAGCTCCATGGTGCAAAGGTGTTCTCTCAAATGGATTTGGCAATGGGATTTCACCAGTTGAGAATAGCAAAGGAGAGTGTGCCTATTACTGCGTTTCGTATACCATCGAGATTTTGTGAGTGGTTGGTGATACCATTCGGGTTGACCAATGCTCCGGCATACATTGTGGATTTCATGTATAGGGATTTCAGAGATCAGTTGAATAAGTTTGTACTTGTGTTCATGGATGATATTCTGATCTACTCCAAAACTGAAGAGGAGCATAAGACATGCTTGAGGATTGCATTATAGATATTTAGGAAGCATAAGTTCTGTAAGTGCCACTTCTGGAGAGAAGAAGTGAGATTCTTGGGTCATGTCATTTCAGGATTAGGTATAGCGGTGGATCCTACAAAGGTGGCAGAGGTCCAAGGTTGGAACCGACCCAAGAATGCTATGGATGTGAGGAGTTGACAATGTATACAGATGCTTGTGGTATTGGATTGGGTGCGGTATTGATTTAGAAAAGAAAGTTACCGCCTATGCTAGTCTACAACTAAAGCCACACAAAAGGAATTATCTAACTCATGATTTGGAATTGAAGGCAATAGTGTTTGCTTTGAAGATGTGGAGGTATTACCTGCTAGGAAAAAGGTTTGAGATGTTCACAGACCATAAATCCTTTAAGTACCTATTCTCTTAGAAGGATCTCAACCTTCTTCAGGAACGATGGTTGGAGTTCTTTGCTTTTTATGATTTTGGTATTTCCAATACTCTAGGAAAAAGGGAACTCAATCGCCGATGCATTGAGTAGAAGTCATGCTGGGTTGGAGCAATGTTCTTGGAATGTAAGCAGATAGAGTATTTTGTTGGATTTGATTTCAAGCCTCACTGCAAGCTAGAACCTGAAATGTTGGCAAGCTTATCAGTTAGACCTACTCTAATTGAAAGGATCGGTACTAGTCAGAAGCGATATCTAGGATAGTAGAGATCATAGAAAGGATAAGAGAAGGAGTAGAATCTGAAGACATAAAGCAATGTGAACTCGACCAAGAAGGTTGGCTTCGTAAGGATGAGAGGTTATTTGTTCCCAATGTTAATGGATTGCGAAATGAAGTGATAAGAGAGTGTCATTATTCTAGATTGACTATTCATCCCGGTGGTAACAAGATGTACTGGATATAAAGTGAACTTACTGCTGGGAAGGCATGGGATGTTGGGGTATTCATCTTCAAGTGTATGAACTGCCAACTAGTAAAGGCAAAGCAAAAGAAACCTAGTGAATTGTTGCAACCACTAGAGATTCCTAAGGGAAATAAGAGCAAGTATTGATGGATTTTGTAGATGGACTGCCAAGGATTCGAGCAAGGTATGATAGAATTTGGGTCATAGTAGGTCGGTTGACCAAGAGTGCGAGGTTTATACCTGTTAAGTTATGTAGAATGGCATCTAAGCTGGCGGAGTTGTATGTAAAGTGAATAGTATGATTTAAGTGTGCTGAAGAGTATTGTGAGTGACCGAGACCTGTTGTTCACTAGTGAGTTTTGGAAGAGCTTACAAGAGACGTTAGGGACGCTGCATCTTAGTACATCTTATCACCCACAAACGGATGGGTAGACCAAAAGAGTAAATCGTATATTTGAAGTCTCTTACAAGAATGCATTATAGACTTTGGTGGATCATGGGATGATCATTTGCATTTGGTGGAGTTTGCATATAACAATAGTTATCTTTTGACTATTGGGGTGGCTCTATATGAACCATTATATATAAGACAATGTAATGCTCCTTCATGTCGGTAGGAAGCGAACGAGAAATCGGTACTTGGGTCATATATGATTAGAGAGACGTCAGAGAAAATTGAGATGATTTGACAATGAATGAAAGTTGCTTAGGATTAACAAAAAAGCTATGCATATAAAAAACGAAGAGATTTGGAGTTTTCTATCAGAGATAGGGTATTCATGAAGGTTTTTCCACTCAAGAATGTTGTTCGATTCGGTAGAAAGCTTAAGTTGGTACTGAGACTCGTAGGTCCTTTTTCAATAATAGAGAGGATTGAGAAGAGTTGACTTACCTCAGAAGATGGCGAGTGTGCATAATGTTTTTCATGTCTCTTATCTATGGAAGTTTGTGCATGACTCAGGTGTGGTGATTACATCAGATCGGCTAGAGGACATAGAGGTGGAACCATAAGTTTCTATATCTCGTAGACCACTTCGTATGGTTGGGTACGATACGAAACAGCTAAAGAGAAAGACGGTGAAATCAGTTAAGGTAAAATGAAGCAGAAGTGATGATGATTGTACGTGGGAGACGGAGGAGAGCATATGGACTAGGTGTCGGAAGCTCTTTGAATGGTAGGACCAGACGTTTATCGTATCTACTTTCAACATTGTTTATAATATTCGGTAAGTTAGTATTCTACATGCTAGGATAAATTCACTATACTATTGGTTGCAGCACTGCTTTTTTGAGATGTTTAATGGTTACTTATGAATGGTAGACATGCGGGATGACAATGGTGGCTTATACTTTGGCATGTTTGGGGATTTCGGGGGTGAAATTTTTAAAGGAAGGAGAATGTAACGACTCATATTTTACATATCAGAGGATCATAAATTATTTTTATTCTATTCGAATAAGTTCGTATGACTCTATAATATTGGGATATGGCAATATGGATATTTTACACACCTATGATTTTTCCTGAATTTCTATGTGACGATTTTGACCATGAAACCTTGTTTGAGCTATAACTTTTGATAGAAGTCGAATTACGGTCTCAAACTAGTTCCAATGCTTCAAGATGATGGTTTTCCTTTTCCTAGAGTGGTCATAATAGAAAAATAGATTATGATTATAATGTTATACCTGTTTTATATTTTAAAAGTTGTTGGTCAGAATTAGTGTGTAATTAACTAAGTTCATTAGTCTAAGTGAAGAATCGCTATAAATAGAGGGCTAGAGAGTCAAATTAAAACTTTCCCTCTCATTTTAAATCAGCTCTAAACCCTAACTAGCCCAAGATTCATCCTAATTCATCCAAATTGCTCTCTAAATAAAACTAGATTGTGGATTAGAGGTTAGATCTTCGATTAGAAACTGAAGATCATCAAATTGGTTGATTAGAAGTTCTTTTCGTTGCTATTTTGATTGGTTCTACATTCAAATTGGTTGAATTTGGAAATTGGTGAGGGATTTATGACTTCTCACTATCCTATGCATGTTTATATGGTAGAATCATAGGTTTTAACATGGTTTTTGATATAAAAATCCTTTCTAACTTTAAGTAACATGTTAACATATGTTAGGGCCTAAATCAATGACAAATAACATGAATCTTTAGAAATTGCCTTGTGATTCATCTTATTTATACCCATATGGTCATTGATTTTATAGAAATGGATTAGAAATTGTTTGATTTCTATAATTCCATGTATTACCCATATGTTTGGATGTGAATGCATGTTATTCTATGTTTGCATGTTATGCTTTGATGTTGTTTATTAGTGTTTTGGATGCATAGGAAGATAGGCTGGTGAATTGGGAAAATCAGGGGTAAAGTTTGTCAGAATTAGACGAAACTTGGAGGAGGGGCTACGGATCATACTAGGAGCCTATAGGAAAACTCGCGCCTCAAATGGAGTTAAGAAGAAGACTCGATGTCGACTCTTATGGATGAGTCGGTGATGAGTTATAATGGTGAAGGCTATGAGTCGGTGGTTTGCATGGTTGGGTAGAGAATGGCTAGATGAGGTGTTTTATAGAAAGAATGCAAGAGTTTTAGCTAAGGGATGAGTCGGTATCGAGTTACCATGGCATAAGGTATGGAGTTGGAACTTCTAGGGACTGATGTAGAGGTTCTATAGGTCGTGCTAGAGGTGGTGGCTTGTTCGTATCAGGTTGGATGACTATGTAAACGCATGATGAAAAGCTAGAATCTTAGGATGTTGGCTCGTGTTGGGAGTAGGCTTCGAAGATAAGGACTCGTAAAGGAGTGAGCTATAGGATCGAGGAATGCAGATGGGTTTCTCATGAGTAATGGAAACTAGATTAAGCAAGAAGGGCTCGGTTTCCAAATGGAGGAAAGGTGGGCTCGGGAGTATGTGCTAATAAATCATCGATGCTCAGAGTTTTTTCTATTTTACTCGAAGCAGGGGTATTATAAGTGGGAACACTCATGGATTGGCAGCAAGGATCTGAATACCCTGGACTTGTGGCTTTGGGTCTAGTGTTCAGCTTTGGGCTACATGACATGTATCCAGCTTTGGGCTGCGGGATACGAGAGTACAGTGAGAACTGAGGTTTCCATTAGTCCCTGGCAGTAAGGAGGCTATATGAGTTACCATATATTTAGATCATATGGAGTGGTAGTTAGGATTCTTTGATGGATGATATGGTTGCTTCGGTTGCTTTCTTTAGTAGGCTATCACTTAGAGACATCACGGGGAGGATGCCTTGGAGATAGGAATACCTGGAGTGTCGATATCCCTATGCTGGTTTGTAGTATACTTTTATGATAGTGTTAAGTAGCATATATCTTATTGCTATGTGCTAACTCTTTGGTTGTAGGGGCGGGTCAAATATGGTTCGTGTACTCTTGTCCCTTACCATATTTACCTATATATTATTTTGAGATTCATTTACCGCTCACATCATATTGTTGTCTGACCTAAGATTTTATGCTTTGCTTCTTATTATCTTAGGTACTTTTGAATGAGTAGACTAGATAACAGGTCTAGGTGACGCAGTAGCTATTCGGAGGACGAGATGGGTGGAGTTATCTCACACTATATATTTATATGGATTCTACGGTTATTCCGCTATGCAGCACTAGGGAGCCTTAGCAGTGACTGCTTAGTACTTGTATTTGAGACAGTTATTTAGTTTACTTTTGTCGTATAAACTCTACTAGATTTGATGTATAACTCTGTGGATCTGCTACTCTAATAATGAATTGCTCACATAGTTATTACTATCTCTTCTGTTATATCTATTATATTGTATTTTATCCATGCACTGTGACATATGATAGATTATATATCATGTTTGTTATTACCTATCAAGATGATCGTCCTACATCGGTCAGGCACGACTGCAGCGCATTATTAAGTTATTATCTATGTCAGTGGTATAGGGCGGTCGTCACATTTGGTATCAGAGCTTTGGTTACGTGATTAACTTGAGTTGATACTATGATCCAGTAGAGATAAGGAATGAGTTATTGCCTTAGACTGGATCTAGAGTGCACATATATGAGAGTGCGTGCTTGTTATAAGTTTGGTTTTTTTATAAGAGACTAATCATTCTTGTTACAGATAAGAATGAGCCGGCAAACAAGGAATACTATAAGATATGCTTTAGGAGTGGAAGAGGTAGCAGGATTAGGAGCTGCTACACTTGAATTCCAAGCTATGTTCAATGTTGTGATGGCAGCGACGATGAAGAATGCTCCTCATCGGGTGGTTGGAGAAGTTACTCCAGTGCAAGTGCATAGGGCTGATTTCACTAAATTAAGCAAGGATTACTCTACCCTTGGAGGGAAACCATTCCATGGAATGGAATCGGCTACAGAAGTGTAAGATTGGTTGATACTTGTGAGCGCATCTTCAGTGATATGGAAGTGGACGACGCTATGAAGAGGAAGTTGGCCTCAAGACAACTTCAGGGTTGAGCCATGAATTGATGGAATACTCTCACTATTACTACTCCATAAGACCAGTTTTCTTGGGATCATTTTAAGATATGGTTTGAGGATAAGTTCATCCTGGCTGCTTAAAAGTCGGTGTTGTTCAGAAAATTTACTGATCTCAAGCAGGAGGAGATGACAGTTTCTGAACATGTAGCAGAATCTGATGCTTTGTCTAAGTATGGGATGTCTTTCATCAATACTCCCTTGAGGAAGAATGAGAAGTTCATCATAGGATTGGATGACTATCTAGGGGAGAAGCTAGTGGACCATATTGATGAGCCTTTTTAAAAGCTAGTAGAGAAGGCGCTTCGCCATGAGAATAAGTACCCTAAGGCTACGACTGCTATTGTTGTTTTTGTTAAGAAGGTGGAGCCAAAAGCCGTAGCAAGGCAATGAAGGCAAAAGGAAGTGGAATAGAAAGAGAAAGTAGCCCTAGGTAAAGGGTGGTAGAAAGAAGGGTAAATGGAAACCTATTAGGTATGGATGCAATGAGATTTGTCATCTAATTAAAGACTACAAGATGAGTGAGAAGAAGAAATGTTATAATTGTGACAAGCCCGAGAAATTGAAGAAGAATTGTTCAAAACCGGTAAAGGATAAGCAGATGGTGAAGGCATATGCTTTGGATGCAGTCCCGACTTCGTCGAGTGCTCCCTCGACGAAGGAGAAGGGAAAGGGAGTCGTCATTCAAGGCATGCTTTCTATTGGTGATGTTTCTATATGAGTTTTATTTGATACCGGTGCTTCTCATTCATTCATTTGTAGTGACCTAGTGGATATATTAGGATTGTAACCCAAGATAGTAGACCGACCCTTAATCATGATAATCCCTGTTAGAGGCTCGACTAGCCTGTGAATGGTTTGTAATGGTTTAGTTTTATCGAGTCATGGATGTTCTTTTTTGGCGATTGCTTTGTTATGAATTTCGTTGGGCTTGGGATTATCTTGGGAATGGGCTGGCTAAAGAGGTATGCGAATATAGTGGATTGCAAAAAGCTATTGGTGACAATCGAAGATGTGGATGGGCAAACGGTAGTGACTAGCTATCTATTAGAAGATGGGGTGATGGTTAGCTTTCTATATTCGCTTGGGGTTCCACATAAGGGGTTGTCATCTGTGCCGACGATCGCTAGAGAGTATCCGGATGTCTTTGAGGAAGTGATCGGATTGTCGTCGCATAAAGAGATCGCGTTTTGGATTAACATAGTAAAGGAAGCCAGACCTACGGTTATGTCTTTAATGGGGTATGGCACCCAGAGAGCAGAAAGAATTAGAGGTGTAAGTGAATGACCTACTAAGGGAAGGGTTAATTCGAAGAAGCATATTTGAGTTGTATTTGCGACTAAGGCTGATGGCACTTTGAGGTTAAGTGTGGACTATCGTGAGCTGAATAAAGTGACAAAAAAGAACATGCATCCTCTCCCATGTATTAATGAGTTGTTTGATCATATGTGTAACAACCCGCATATTTTACGATTGTATATTTAAATATTTATTTAAATATAGCATCGTTAGTCGGATTAAAGTCTGAAATGCTACTTTTTGCAAACAGTCGAATTAGGACTCGAGACCCCTTCCATTGAGTCCAAAATGGCGTTTGCGACCTTTTTGAGTATAAACATCGATATGTTGGAGTTGAGTAGAATTTTGATATTTCCATTTAGGGCTTTGGGTTTGGGTTTCAACCCTTTGACTTGTCTAATAACCTAACCCTTCATCCAACTCCTCTTCATTTATTTCATTCCTCTTTTCCTAACACTCAAGCTCAAGAGAAAAATGGGAGAAAAGATTGGAAATTAGAAATTCCTAAGCCCTAGTTTTCTTAGGAAACTCAAATTCAAGTCCAAAATCCAAGAGATTCTTAGGTAAGCTTCCTCTTCATCTTCTCCATCTCAATCCCTCTTCAATTTTCAGAAATTCCTATAACCTAACTTAGGAAAAACTTCACCTTTGATAATAGATTGAAGATTCTAGAGGTGTTGTTGAAGAGAGATCAATCTTTGCTTGTTCTAGAGCTTCTCATTTGTTGTTTGGGGGTTAAAAGGTGAGTTTTTGAACTCACGTCTATGTCTATATCTTTGATAGTTGTAATTCCTAACATCTATTCCTTGTCCATTTGCCTTTGAATTGAATTGGTTTGATGAATATTCCAATTTTGGTATTTTGAAGTCAAAAATCTTTAAAATCCTATCTTTGATGTTTGAACATGTTTTTGGAGTGTATCGAAGTGCCTATAAGGCTGGGTTGTCGCTAGGCATAAATCCCTAGTCTCCGTTGCTCGTTCGATCGCCTCCGGTTAGGAATTTTGCCCTTCTTGGGGCTGGGCTGAAAATACTGCATTTGATAGTTCAGTCGACTGAACTGTGAGGTCAATCAACTGAACCTGGGGATAGAAAATTTTCTGGCCCTGTATCAGTCGACTGACCATACAGTTCAGTCGACTGAACCTGGAACCAGAGAATTTCTTGAGCCAATATCAGTCGACTGAACCTAGAAACCGAAAGATTCTAGGTTTAGTGTCAGTCGACTGACCACACAGTTCAGTCGACTAAATCTACTTGTCTCAGCCAAATTTTTCGTTTTTGTGTGGATTTCCAATTTTATATCGATTCTCGTTGATCCGATTAGTTGTTATCACTTTTGTTGACTTTGATAATTTCTTTTTCAGGATTTTTGGGAATATCCATTTTGATGGATTCGGTATTGATTTCTATGGATTTGATTCAAGTCTTCGGATGTGAATTTTTGGTGATTGATTGTTTTTACAATCATTTTTGTGATTTGTCACTTTGAAATACAATGGTTTCTATACTGGTAGTAAATATTCAAACTCTTTCACAAAGACGATTTCAACACTATTTTAATACAAAGATCGTTTATATATTCGTTTTCCAATCTATTAGTATATACAAACCTTTTCCTCATTCGTTCGAGAAATCCAATTAAACGACTTAGCAAAACAAGTGGTATGAAACGCTTGCGTTTACTTCGTCGGTTAATTCTTGGACTTGTTCGATTGAAAATCTTGTAACAATCTTCGAGTGGAAATCTACAATTTGTTCGTAAATATTTAAGTTAAGCCAGTGGTTATGGGACATGAAGCTAAACTCATTTATTTACTAGCTTAGTGTAATTGACACTTCTTGTTGATCGATGATGATCATTTTGTGATTTAGACTAGCAATGTGCGATTTCTCTTTGTTTGTGTGGGGGACTAAACCCCATTTGTGGAGTTTCGGCTCAAAATTGGTGGGGTAGCGACCCATGGTCTTTGGGCCGTTTGTGGAGCCTCAGCTCAAAATTGATGGTTAGCGACCATGGAATAGCGTTCCGTTTGTGATGCACGTGTTGGTGAGTTTTCATGCTTCCGTTTGTGATAGGCCTCCCCCCTTTGTGATTTTTGGATTTCTAATTGATGACTTCTAGAATTTGTGTTTTCACCAATTTTTGTGATTTACATTGATAAGTTTTATCAATATTTGTGGTTTGGTGAATAAGTTAAAGAATATGACATTCTTTTTTGGTGATTAAGAATATTCGAGATATTGTATGATTTTTGTTGTTATCTAATGTATACTTGTCATAGTATGGCATTATTGTTATCATACGTTTTTGTCATATCTCTTATCCTATCTCATCTTATATGATATTTATAGTTAGATTGATCCGTTTATTATTTTCTTCTTAAATAATACTCGGGTCAGACCGAGGTGTTACAGGTGCTTCCACTTGACTTCTTAGCTGGGACTAGCTTTTAACTTTTGGCTAACTACTTAGTTTAGTAGTTTTTGCTTTTATACATTCGAGATAGAGACTCCTTGATGTATACATATTCTTTTGTCTAGCACTTGTACCTATTCTTTTGTGATGTAGTGGATCTTGTATGACCACTACTTTGATGTACACTTTTATGTGATATATTCATATCTGTTTCCGCCTTAGTGATATGGATATCTGTGACTGATTTGTATTATGCTTATTTCTATATTTGTTTCCGAAGACCACATAGCCACTGTGTAGTAGTTTTGAGTTTGTATCGGTATGTCGGATTTCCTCTTGAAATGAAATCGATATTTTATCTGGCATATCGGTGCTCGCACAAAGCAATTACACGGATGGTCGCTCCTCAACAGCCTTATTCTTCGTGCTAGTTAATGGCATTACTCCGTAGTGTCCTTGGCTAGCGTGAGTATAGAGATGGGGCGTCACAATATGACTCTATAATTTTAGGATATGGCTCTTAGGGATATTTTACACACCTATGATTTTCTTCGAATTTCTTTATGCCATTTTGACCCTGAAAACCTAGTTTGGAATATAACTTTTGATAGGAAATTACGGTCTCAAACCAGTTCCATTGCTTTAGGATGATGGTTTCACTTTTAGTAGAGTGGTCATAATAGAAAAACGGACTTACGATTATAATGTTATGTGTATTTTAAGTTTCAAAAGCTACTGGCTAGAATTAGTCTGTAATTAACTAAGCCTATTAGTAAGCCCATTAGTCTAAGTAGAGAACCACTATAAATAGAGGGCAAGAGAGTCAAATTAAAACTTTCCGTCTCATTCCAAATCAGGTCTAACTCCTAATTAGCCCTATATTCATCCTGATTACTCTTTAAATCAAACTAGATTGTGGATTAGAGGTTAGATCTTCAATTAAAAGCTAGAGATCATCAAATTGGCTAATTAGAAGTGCTTTTCATTGCTATCTGGATTGGATCTACATTCAAATTGGTTGAATTTGGCAATTGGTGAGTGGTATATGACTTCTCACTATTCTATGCATGTTTATATGGTAGAATTATAGGTTTTAATATGGTTTTTGATATAAAAATCCTTTTCTTACTTTAAATAACATGTTAACATATGTTAGGGCCTAAATCAGTGACATATAACATGATTCTTTATACGTTGCCCTGTGATTCATCTTATTTATACCCGTATGTTTATTTATTTTATAGAATTGGATTAGAAATTGTTTGATTTCTATAATTCCATGCATTGCTTATGTGATTAGATGCGAATGCATATTAATCAATATTTGAATGTTTTGCTTTGATGTTGTTTGTTAGTGTTTTGGAAGTATAGGATGATAGGTTGGTGAATTGGTCGACTAGGAAGCAAAGTTTGTCGAAATTGGAAGAAACTTGAAGAAGGGGTTCTTGATCATACTAGGAGCCTATAGGGAAACTCACGCCTTAAGTGGAGTTAAGGGGAAGACTCGGTGCCGACTCATAGGGATGAGTCGATGATGAGTTATAATGGTAAAGGCTATGAGTCGTTGGTTTGCATGGTTGGGTAGAGCATGGCTAGATAAGGTGTTCTATAGCAAGGATGCAAGAGTTTTGGCTAAGGTTAGAGGACACTACCGAGTTATCTCTAGGACTAAGTTGTGGGGCTGAGTTATCAAAGAGGGATGAGTCAGGATCTAAAGCACTCGAAAAAGAGTACTAGAGGCATGGGAGGAAACTTAGCTGCTGAGAGGCTAAGTAGATGAGTCGGTATCGAGTCATAGGGATGAGTCAATATCGAGTTATCATAGTATAGGTTATGGAGTTGGAACTTTTGGGGACTGATGTAGATGTTCTGTAGGTCATGCTGGGAGGTGGTGGCTTGTTCGTATAAAGTTGGATGACTATGTAACAGCATGATGGAAAGCTAGAATCTTTGGATGTTGGTTCGTGTTTGGAGTAAATTCCAAAGATGGCGGCTCGTAAAGGAGCGAGCCATAGGATCGAGGAATGTGAATGGGTTTCTCGTGAATAATGGAAACTGGATTGATCAAGAAGGGCTCAGTGTCCAAATGGAACAAAGGTGAGCTCGGGAGTATGTGCTAAGAAATTGTTGATGCTCGAAGTGTTTTTTGTTGTACTCGAAGCAGGGGTATTATAAATGGGGATGCCCATAGATTGGTAGCATGGATCCGAATACCCTGGACCTATGTCTTTGGTTCTAGTGTCCAGCTTTAGGCTGCGTGACACGTATCCAACTTTTGGCTACGAGATACGAGGGTACAAAAAGAATCAGAATTTCCATTAGTCCTTGGTAGTAAGGAGACCATATGAGTTATGATATATTCAGAGCACATGGTGTGGTAGTTTGGATTCTTTGATGGATTCTATGGTTGCTTTGGTTGCTTTCTTTAGTAGACTATCGCTTGGAGATATCACGGGGAAGAGGTATTGGAGATAGGAATACCTGGAGTATCGATATCCTTATGCTAGTTTGTAGTATACTTTTATGATATTATTAAGTAGCATATATCTTATTGTTATGTGCTAACTCTTTGGTTGTAGGGACATATCAGGTATGGTTCTTGTACTCTTGTCCTTCACCATATTTATCAATATAGTATTTTGAGATTCATTTACTACTCACACCGGACTGTTGTCTGAACTAAGGTTTTATGCTTTGCTTCTTATTCTCTTGGGTACTCTTAAATGAGTAAACTAGATAACGGGTCTAATTGACGCAGTGGCTATTCGAAGGACAAGCTAGATGGAGCTATCTCATATTATATATTTATATGGATTCTACGCTTATTTTGCTATACATCACTAGAGAGCCTTAGCAGCGACTGTTTATTACTTATATTTGAGACAGTTATTGAGCCTACTTCTGTTTTATAAACTCTACTACATTTGATGTATAACTCTGTTGGTCTGTTACTCTTATAATTATTTTTCCACATAGTTATTACTATCTCTTATGTTATATATGTATATTATATTTATCCATGCGCTATGAGATATGATAGATTATATGTTGTGTTTGTTAGTATTCATGAAGATGATCATCCTATATTGGTCGGGCACGACTACAACGCATTATTTAATTATTATCTATGCTGGTGGTATAGGTTGGTCGTCACATTCTTGGTTTTCTTCATCACATATGCCATCTCTCTGTATTTTATGCTTCCATTCTGCTCCCAAAGTTTCTAATAAACGTTTGAGATGTGTCGAGTTTCCATTTACATTTACTCTGCATTTGTATTTAAATATATATTATAAACATATAAATTAATATATGAAAATTCAAGTATGCATTAAACTTATTTTACCACAAAATCATTGAACATGATGTCTTTGTCCTCGGGTGGAATATCCAAGAATATAGGCCAGAATTGATTCACCCTAGCAAGAACCAAATAGTGAATGCCATCACTTGTGATTCCATTGCTGAAGATGACCTGCACATAAATAAATTGTATAATAATGTGAAGCTATTTGAGAAGTTAGCCTAATGATTTAAAAATAAATATATATGCAATTTTACCAGTTATCTTCCTTTGGTGCAATGAATAATGCCGATTCGATCTAAGATGCACTGGGATCTATAATAAATGCATATGTAAATAGACCTACATCACTGCACTCATCAATATAATCAGAATCGATAAATGGTTGTAACATGTGTTGAGGATCATCGCCTACATCAAGTGAATAAGACCCTCCTTAGTCAGAAGTTGTCCTAGTGGAATGAGATGTTGAGCAGTGGATTTCGACACCACTTTTTTTGTACCTATTATCAATGCAGACGCTCTTATTTGTTAAAGTTTCAATTATAGAATAAAATAAATAATTCATGTCATTGTTCAATAAAGAAAATATTTAAGTGTGTAGGTGCTTTAAATTATGGTCCAAGTAAACTTTAAAAAAAGCAACAGTGAAATCATACGCTAAACTTACTAACTTAAAAAAGCAATAATGAAAGTAATAGTCGTACATTCATACCAATAGATTTCAAAAGAAAATACATGTTAACTAAAGTGACTAAACTGAAATTTATACTCATGATGGAATCAAAATACATACACTATCAAAAGTATATTAAAATCTTAACTATCACATGTACATACATTGAGTCGACATTTTCATCATCAATGTCATTATTACATTATTCTCTTCATCTTCAAGTTATCTTCTTCAACTTTGACTTCAACCTCAAAGTCTCTATCGTCTTCATTTCCTTAGTCATCAACTTGTTCATCTACATCAACTTCGTCATCTAATTCGACTCCACCGAATACTTTATTGTTAAGTGGCCCATATCATTTGCATCTTTTGTGATTTACATTACTTCATTTGGATCAGGATCATGTTGGTACGACCGGTCGTCAATTATGACCATGTCCAGTAAAATGAAAAACTTTGTTTTGTTTTGACTACGATCCACCAATCTGCCTTGTTATTGTTCATGGTAGGATAAGGTGCATAGTAGATTTGAGTTGCTTGTGTCGCAAATATAAATGAATTGTAACCTTGATATCGCCTTTTGTGATTTACTTCAATTAGTGAGTAATCTTTGTATGCACATCGTTTCCTATACACTTCATAGTATCAAACTAGTCGCATTTGAATAAAAATATTTTAAGCTCTGGCGCTATCAAGCATGCAAATTCAATTATTTCCCATAAAATGGCATAATAATCTTCTAAATCATCACTTTCATGGATGCATATGGCACAGACCCCACTGTTGTACTTTGTTTTATTTGCTCCAAACGCAGTTATGTGAAATTTGAAACCGTTTATGTAAAAATTGAATGCTTTTTGTATTTAACCATCAGTCCAAATGCAAAGGCTCGATAACAAACATCTGTAAGTTCATTATCAACAACCAATATTTTTAATTTTTAAGTTATATATGACAATATATTATGGAAAAAATATCTATTGAATCATACTTACATATTCCTTGAACCAGACCTCAAATTCTTTACTGGGGCAACAGTTGGATTTGCTTCTTCGAATTGACTGTTGAAAATTTAATAATGTCAAAGAAATATATAACACGAAGAAAATATTGTGATACATACCAAATTAGATCCGATGACTCTTCACAATTGAGAAGCATTGTTGAATTTTCTATATTTAAATCCTTAATTAATTCGAAACCTCTATTGTTCCATTTACTAGATGATGTCACCGTTTTTGAAAAATTGATAAAGAAATATCGGGTGAATCAACCACCTCATCATCATTACGACCACCATTATTATTTAACTTAATGTGGTCTTCGAAATAGTAACTAAAAAATATGGATGCATGTTCTACAATGTATGCTTGAAAAATAGAACCCTTAACCCATGCTTTTTATTTCATCTTCTTTTCTATGTGACCTATATACCTATATACAAAGTCTTACAATACTATGATGAGAAATCAAAAAATCAATTTGTTTAGATATTATACATACCTTTCAAATGGATACATCCAACCATATTGTACTGGTCCTCGTAGTAATGCTTTGGTTGGTAAATGTACAAGTATAGGTTTGATGCAAATGGAAACTCATGGAGGAAATATTTTCTCAAATTTACACAATACTTTTAGAATATCTTTTTCCAATTGTTGTAGACAAGTTCCATTGAGCATAGTCAAGCATACACCTTTTGAGGAATAAACTAAGCTCGGTTATTGGAATCCAAATCTTATGTGGCAATAACTCTTTAAACACCATTGGGAATAAAGTTTCAAGAAATGCATGGCAGTCATGACTCTCATACCCGACAATTAGTAGTCCTTCATATCAACAAAATGTTTCAAGTTAGAAGAAATCCCATCTGAGAACCTCAAAGAATCTTCCCGTTCCAACGGGTTTTTTACATTGATTCCTTCCAACTCATCGTTCGAAATTTGAACGTTTATTATCAATTTTCAACTCCGGATGATTATAGTACAATGCAATATCCTTCCTGGACTTTAAATCATCTTTCATTTTTCCCTTATATTGTGTTAACGTAATTCTGCAAAACATTCTTCTTGATATGCATTACGTCCAGATTATGTCAAATTTTTAAATACTTCAATAAGGTAACTCCAAAATATACTCTGTTTGCACCAATTATGAATTTGTCCTTTACTAGGGATTTATTGCTCTTTGTCTAACTTGTGTACTTTTGGATAATCTTGAACGAGCTCGTACACATCTTCACTGCTCAAAATACTAGGTAGCTCTATAGTAGTAGTTGTATTTGCTCTAAAAAATTCTTATCAAAATATAAAATGATCATTTTGATGCAAAATTCGACGAATACGACCTCACTAACATTTTTTGCCACTAAATTTAAATCAAAAGGATAAGTTAAATCCATGCAAATAGGATAAGCAAATTTACTAGTTGTACTCCATTTAGAAAGCATCCCATATGCTGGAAAATTACATATCATCCGCACTAATGACGCAAACATTCTAAAAGTATTTTTTTAACAATCCATAAGTTACAAAGCCCACTATCCATGGTACTTACAATTCATCCACTAAAG
Organism: Allium fistulosum; assembly: GCA_030737815.1. Classification (NCBI taxonomy): domain Eukaryota; kingdom Viridiplantae; phylum Streptophyta; class Magnoliopsida; order Asparagales; family Amaryllidaceae; genus Allium; species Allium fistulosum. Next base: position 183,723,728 of record CM060908.1, on the reverse strand, counting down.
GCAGCAAATATATGCCTATCCTATTTTTAGGATTTCTTGATCCTTGAACTATTACCGTTAAAAACATGTTCGGTCCTTCATGCACATCCACAGTGGCAAATTGTAAGGTTATAGAATAACCGGCTATGTAGAGTTATGATTTAGTATCGAAAAAGGGCACGAGTCCATTAGTACATAAACCAAGTCTTGCAATTACGGGATTTTTTATCAAAATCAAAATATATATTATTAATATGCTTCCAAGCATCGCCGTCTGATGGGTTACATAAAACATTTTTAGCTCGATGTCGTTCGTTGTGCCATCGCATATGTTTTGTAGTAGTAAAAGATTTATACAATCTTTGTAATCTGTTTGTCAGCAGAAATGATGCATATGAGTAAAATGCTCACCTTTACCACTGCTCTTTGTCGATTTATATATTTGGTTATTACGGAATTTACAACTTGTATGGTTTTTATATTTCTTACAATATATCATGCATTCACTTGGACATGCGTCGATCTTTTCATACAACAGACCAAAGGTAGATAACTCTTCGTTTAGAGAATTCCAATTTTCTACCAAGACATTATCAAGTGGAAGCATTTCCTTACAGAGACTAAGAATCGAATTAATTAGATTTTTCGATGCATTTTATGTGGATTTTATAGCGATTAACTTAGATGTTGTTGCCAAATGTGTCATTTTACCTCCGTTATACAGCGGTCTTTATGAAGCTTCTAACAAATCGAAAAACTTTTTCGATTCTAGGTCATGTTCCTCTTTTATTTAGGGTTCATTAGTTAGCATACTTGGATAGTGGCATCATGAAACATTTCTGCCATTTTATCTTCAATATTAGGTTCTTCAAAATCGACATCAGTGTTTTTCGGTTCATCTTTAGCTATCACTGTTGATTCACATCTTGTCTTAACTTCACCATGAAATTTTCACAGGTGGTAGTCTGGCATAAATCCCTTTGTATGCAAATGTAAAGCTATAGTTTCATATCCCTGGAGTTTCACACAATGACATTTACTACATGGACATCAAATTTCTTTCACATTTGTTTTATCATTAGAAGCAACCTTTAGGAACGTTACCACACCTTCACTAAATTGCAATGGTACCTTTTTTTCGAACATCTTATATATCCAACTTCGAGCTACCAATTAATTCATCTTGTAGTCTATGAAAATAAGCAAAAAATATCATACACCATTTTGTTTTATTTATAATATCATATACGGTTAATTTTTATCTTTAATATCATATACAGTTAATTTTTTTTATTATTAATACAATACAATAAAATATTATTTTAATAAAATTATATACTAATATTATTAATCACTATTTCTTACAATATATTAATTAATTTATTATATATAATAGCGTTAATTTTTATGTAATTATTAATACATAACTATACAATATTATTTTCTTTTACTTAGTTTTATTATTAATATCATATACGATTAATCTTTATTTTATTATTAATACCATACAATAAAATTTTCTCTTACGACGATCGTATACTATTATTTATTAATCATTAACTATTATAGTATATTAGTTAATATATTATTGATGAAACCATTAATTTTTATCTAATTATTAATACCATACAATATTATTTTCTTTTAATAAAATCATATACTACTATTTATTCATCATTAATTTTTATTATATTATCATAAATTATATCATGGATTTTACAATTAAGTAAATGACTATGACAATATTTAATCTTGATTTAACTGACCAGCTATCCAACCGTCTATTATAAAGAAATACACACACGATCGCGCGCGCGCATACACAAAAATTCATAAATCAATACTTTATCACGAACGATTCACAAAATTTCAGCAGTGCTTCTCAGTATTCTCTGCATCATACGCAAAAACCATACAAGCAGGATAAAATAGGAAGTGTTGTTTACGAACCTTCTGGGATAAAATATTGATTTAAGACTTACATATATATTTTGTGTTTATAGCTTGTCTAATAGTGGCACAAATCCAATGAATATTGTATTAGATGGATACTTATTTCCATTTTAGTAAAAATGAATATCAATATAACAATCATATACAAAACCCATCAGATGGAGCTAACAAATCTATGGGTTCTCGTCAATTGAACTATAACTACCAAATCAAAGTATAACATAATTTCAAATTCTTTTGTATACACATACATTTTTAATCAACCATTTATGACAATGCATATTTCGATCTTAATCAATCCATATCAACCAAATAACTCTAATTATAATCAACTTAAATTACAAAATCATAAACGGATATTATAAATATGAAAGAGCCATACCTTCGAAGCTTTGGAGGCTAAAAGAGGCTTGGGGGCTTGGAACAGTGTCGATTGAGGCTTAAGGGTTAGGAACAGCATCGATGAAGGCTGGGGGCTTGGAATAACATCGATGAAGCAGGCTTTTGGAACAGAAAATGTCAAAGATGTGGGATTTGGAGCAGCGTCGAAGAGGCGGGTTGTAACACACCGTAAAATTAACCATGATTAAATAAATTAATTAAGTTAAGTAAATTAAATAAAATAGGGTTGAAAATGGAAACTTTATAAAATTATGAATTTAACCACAAAAGTTATTCCATTGCATTCGCAGTGAAATTTTGATCTGTTTCCATTTATAATGCTAAAACGGAGCTCAAACGAAGAATTTATGAGCCTTTGAAGTTTTCAGATTTAAATTAATTTAATCCAAATTTAAATTCAAATGTGTAACTAAATTTAAAGTTTTAATTTCAAAAATTAACAGTAGAATTACTTGGGGGTTAATTAAACACTAAAATTAATGGTTAAAGTTAAAGGTTAATTAAAGAATAAAATAATCAGGCAACGAAAACAAACAAAGTCGCTCCCAAAATAATGGAGCGGTCGACCGGTGTGACCCAATCGGTCGACCCCTTGCGATCGTTCTGTCTATAGGGGGTGGTCAACCGTTACATAAAATTGTGACTAGGGTTATTCGATGGTTAAATGCTCCAGATTTATCCGTTTTCAACCTAGATTCATTCTATGGTTCCTGTGCATTTCAACCACTATAAATAAGACCCTAGACCCCTCACTTTTATTCATAAATAATTTGGAAACATCAGCGAATCTCTATCAGTTCATCTCTTCTTAGATTCAGAAAACTCCATTAGAGTTTCAGGTAAGAAATCCTATATACCTATCTTTGTTTATTATTTAATTTCTAAACCTCTTCTCCTCCAACCTTTCTGAATCTAACATATATACAAATTCCATGTTGTATATATTAAAAAGAAGAGATCTGAAGGGGATTATAATGGGCGTTTCAAAACAAAAGAGAAGCAAAGCTAAGGACTAACTATGAGTAAAAATCTTATTTTTTCCATTTTAGTTGTTGACTAGTAAAGTTTGGATTTGATATATACCTTGGAGAGTTTTAGGTTACGAAAACATTACATTAAAATCTCCAAAACTTCCTCAAGTGAAATGTCAATTCTTAGGTTGGAATCTTGGTTGTTTTGTATTTAAATAATGGATTTTTGGTGGATTTTGCAGCTTATGTATTTTATCTTCTATTCCACTTCTTATTATTTTTCTTTAGAATTGATTAAAAGAATTTCACTAAGAAATGGTGCGTAAAGTACGAATCTTATTCATAGTTTACACCATCTGTTTCTCTAAAATTTAGTAAAACTCCTCTTATCAAAATTTATGCAAAAAAAGTTGAATAGAGCGTAGAATTGATTAAATTGTAAGTTTCCATTTTTGGTTTGTTCCACTGTTTTAATATGAGATGGGTTGGATTTAGAATCTATATACAAGCCTATTTATTGCAATTATGGATATGAATATTGAATTCTTGTTATGGATATTAGAATCTCTTGTTATGAATATTGGAATTTTGGCATCGTGAATAATATGGTAAAAGGGGACTTGTATTATTATGGTTAAAAAGGAATTGACATTTAAATGTTAGTAAGGGCGTAATCTCTGCACGCATAGAAAATAATAAGTGCATCTTTATTTATATATATTAATTCCCAAAAAGGATACAATTATAACATATTAATTGCATAGTTGATTACGCAATAATTATTATTAAATACCCCTTAGGAAAGTAATTGAATTTTTAAGGCAAAATAAGAAGGAATTCTTATACAGCCTAATTAATGGACACAGTAAGGTGTGTGATAATATATTAAGAGTGTTGTAAAATAAGGCCAAGTCTTAAGTGGTGCAAGGTCAGTCAAAAGACATATGGAAGTCTATCCAAATAATCTGGCTACCAGCAATGTGACTTTGAAAATGATGTAGGGTAAATCTGCCCAGCTAATCTGGCTACCAGTACCTATGAATAATTGGCTAATGTGAGACGTCACCGTAGTTATGGATCATAATACGAAGGACCTGCTCTAGGGAATTGTAGGCATTAAGTGGTTGTTTGAGGGCCCGCCTATTTTTCCTAAGCAGAGTATTAGATGGTTGGGATTGGATTTAGGCACGATTAAGGATATCTCGAAAAGTTCCGCTTCAATAGAAAGTATTATGTGTCCGAAGATATTTTCATGCAATATCAGCTAGATAGATACCTATGTAGAATCTGCATAGGGAATAGGTATTAAATGATGGGTGCCTACCTCAATTGAGGTCTTAAATGGTCAGAGTCTACCTATTTTCCATTAAAATGTATTAATAGGTTCTATCTCTTGGATTGTCAAACATTTATGACGTTGGTTATGTGCTATGGGATTAGGAAACCTGCTTCGGAAATGGAAGGTATTAAGTAGTTGTCTGAGGACCCACGTCCTTTCCTTATATAAAGTATTAAATGGTATTATATACGCAAGACATCTTCTTATTTTGAAACATACTGTCCAAGTACTGAAATAGTAAGGCTCGAGATTTTTCTTCACCAGACACTTGTTGTTCTAACTTCCCCCTCATTACAACATAGGTTAGAGGAGTTGACGATGATGCTTGAAGATGGCGAAAGTAGACCTTGTGGCATTTACTTTTTATTTATTCCTAATATTTTCTATTGTACCATAAAAATATACTTTTAAGCAAAATGATGATGTAACGGTTGTATTTGACGTTATACTATATTTTCTTACATTCGACAATTGATTAGAAATAATGGGTACCGTTATTGTTAATATATTTTGTTTCTTCCACTATGAGTTTCGAAAGAATAGATAGAAAGCTCTGTTTATTATTTTTACCACCAACAACCAGTTTTGGAATGAGTCTAAGTTTTGATAGATCTTTTCTGGGTAGGAATTTGGGACTATTTTAGGGTGGGTTGTTACATGGCCTCGGGTCTGGAGAGACGGTGGAGCACGATTCTGAAGATGAGGACTTTGAAAACACATGTACAAGTCTGGAGATTGGGGCTTTAGAGCATCATCGGACAGGCGACGGAGCACGGATGGGAAGGCGGGTTTGGCTTTGGAGGCGGAGCAAAGTGATGGGGGATTTGGGGTTTTAATTCTCGATTTTTGATTTAGCGTAAATGAAATAGGAAGGTAATTCGAGTTTGGCTGTATACTAGTGCAAATAAGTCGTCGAAATTTTTGACAACATATCGACGACAATTATGGCAATGGGAAGATATCATGTTTGTTCTCAAATTGTCGACGGTATGTCGTCAAAAATTCCAATGACTTACCAATGATGTTTTTCTTTTGATCATATACGGATGACTTACTGACAACACCTTCTTATGTTATCTGTATGTTGTCTTAACACTTCGTACGTATATTACTGTTGCGCTGAAAATTGGTACAACATCCTAATATCAATAGAATCCAAATTAAACAAATACAAAAATGATGGAAACGAAGAGAAAGAGAACAAAACACAAAAAATTTATAACCAAAATACCCGGCCTACGTCCACTTAATCTTTTTTTCTCTAAGGCAAATTACAATTGATTTCGAACTGCAATTTCGTAGATCTTATGTTTGCCTATAAAGTTTAAGAGGAAGATGTGAAGAAGATCGATCTCCTTTTTGGTAGAAGGTCCCTTCTATTTTTTTTTTTTTGAGATTATGAGGAACCTTAAGATCATGGTAGAAGGTCCCTTCTATTTATAGATAAATCCTAGCACCAATATCGTCATTTCAAGCTTGAACGAGTGTTATTCTCCAAATCTGAAATTCTAGTACTTAGAATAGGTCGTCGTGCACGTTTTCCAAGACAGTCAATCATGTCGATACCGATCAAATCATGTCGGTGCCGACAAGATTTTGTGCGTTGAAACTTTATTTTTTCTTCATAGCTCAAGTCCCAAGCCTCTAAAGTACCAACTCAAGATCTGAAAACATGTTGGTACCGACCAAATCATGTCAATGCTGACATGTTTTTGTTGTCCAGAACTTAATCAAATTTTGTGTAACCCTTCCTTTTACATTCTTGATGGTTTACGTATCATATTGGTATCATTCATGTCATTACTAACCAAATCATGTTGGTATCAATCAAATCATGTGAGTATCAAACATGTTGGGACCAATCAAATCGTGCATTTTTGAAACTTAGCCAAATCTTTTATTTCTTCAATTGTAACATTTTTCAAGCTTCTTAACTTATCAATTCATCATTTTGTAGTTTAATTTCTCTTATCTAAGTCAATTCCATGACTATGATTAATTTACTGGAAATAATTTCTTATGTTCTAATAGTGGGTTTCTCAAATCGCCTTGGCCATAGCATTGTTGATGTTGAAGATCTGGTCTCTAGATCTGATGTATCGAAGTTGATAGGTTGGGCATCGATCGCAAAGCGAAAGCCGGATCCAAAGCCCAACAATATATAACAGCAAGCAATCAGTACTTTCAACTTGAAAAGGAGGGATTGTAGCTATGAATGTATGACAGGAAAAAAATTAGCGGAGAAGAGAGAAGCGGCTGATATATTAAGGCCGTCGTTATTTCTTTAGAATTTTAGGGTTAGGATCATGAGATGGAATATGGTCTTGGGGCTGAATAGTTTGTCTTAACTAGTTCGGGTCAGGTTGCTTGTATGTGTTGGGTCTGGGTTGGTTCATTTGTAATATATCCATGGCCCGTTATATTAGTTTTAATCATTTTTGAAAAGAAAAAAGAGCAACGTTCGTACAAAACATTCTTTGTAAAAAAATGATATATGTCTAATTCTTATATAAAGTTTAGACAATAATAACTCAGTTTTTTTCTGTTAGTTATAGTTATTTTTAATGCATAATCGATAAAGGCGTAACTTATTATACCATTTATAAAAGATATAAATTTGCAGCGACAACTATTTTTTATCACTCAATAATAATCATACTTTATATTAATTAACAATAATCAATATATATAATTCAATGTAAAGAATACGTTTTAAAATAAATTACGTTTAATGTACAATTAACTGTTCTCCAATAGATAAAGGAAATGAAAGTCAATCTAATTTGTTTTCAAAAACATCATATTATAGTTTGTTTTAAAAAACATCATCGATAGACTATGTAACTATATCATTTTTTTTAATTATTTTAAATAACATTTTATTTCTTCATCTTGCATCTTTTGAGCTACCGCTGCATTGTAAAATTTATACAATGTCAATTTCTTCTATCACAGTTTGTATAAAGTAGTTTCATAGGAAGCAAGGGATATTTTGGAAAGGGTTCGTGTAAAAAAAAGAAATCAGAGAACCAACTTCTTAAAACTCTGCAAAACCTGGATCAAACCAACAGTTATATATTTGGTAAGTGAAATGGTGTTGGATATCTACTATACTCATTGCAGGGAGAAGTTCCAACCTCATGTGAGTTATTCAAAGCTTTAACCAGGTGGCACAGAATTGAGTTTGGTTCATGTAATTTGTTTTGTAAATAATTTGAATAATTAGGCTTATAAACTTGAATTACTTAGGTTCTGTTTGATTTCATTTTAAGTTTTGTGAATTACGTTTTCATAATAAACAATTTAAAATTTTAGGCTACTACAACGATAATGAAGGGACGACAAAAGAGATGGAGGGACGACGAAGTGAATATATTGTTTTTCATTCTTTTGTTATTTCTCAAAATACGAAAAACAAAATAAATTTGTTCTCCATTTTATATGTTAGTTTCATTTTTCAAAATATTTTTTTTTCAAGAAATAAATGCATCATGTGCATGTTTTTTGAACGAAAGCACAAAACTAAAAAACAACAAATCAAACGGGGCTTTGCTTTTGTTATTTAATTTATTAAAAACCAAAATCATGTAGTGCTTTTTTTTTCTTTTTCTTTTTTCAAGTGCATAAGCAGCCCTGTATCTTGCTATGTCATCAGCAACGTCCTACATGAACTGCTCACTCTATTAGAACTATTATAGCTATATCATCTCTACTGTTTAGCTACAACTTGCTTCTTCTTTCAATCTTTAAGGCAATGTCTGTTGCAATTTCACCAAGTCATGGTTGTGCATCTTTGGTTAGCAGCACGCCTTCATGCCTCAGTTGCCTTCCTTGTTTACACCATTGTCAGCAGCCACCTTCAGTGTTCTTGCCACTCACTTCTTTTCAGCTACATCTTTGTCAGCAGCCACCTTCCACTTTACTGATGCTGCCACCTCTGTTCTGTCCTCAAGCAGCGGCTCAGCCCAGCTCTCAAATAAACTCAGACCATGCTTTGTGAGGGATCAGCATCCGTCATCCATATTTTCGTAGCAACCGATGAACGTTGTTCACTGTACTGATGCTTAGCCTGCTCAGTATAAGCGACTCTGGAAATATGCTTCTACTCTCCACAGCTCAGTCTGTTAGGCCGTTCCATCATAGTTTACTTCTCAGCACTCTTGCTCAGACGCAGCCGGCCATTTTAACGCAGCCTAGCATTAGCACACCTTCCCACACGCCCACATCGACTCAATGCTACAATTTGATTTAATTTTATTTCAATAGTCATGTACACATAATAATCCGACTGGATAATTTCTATTTTCTTTGGATCATCTTTGAGATGATCCTATAACTTATTATTTACTTTTGTACAATCACTCGTAAGACTTGTTGGTGCATTTTGGCTTTTTCTTTCTTTAATAAACAGCGTGTGCTCTTCTCCCAACGAGGATCACTCTTTCATCAAAAAAATAATGGAGAGCTATTACAACAAAACCATTCCAACTGCATTTTTATTCTCTTTGTCTAATCTATATAGAAAAAACTGAACAAAACTACCTCCAACATCCAGAGGTACTTGAATCAACCATAAAATCAGTTTTTTAAATAAATGGTTACTCATTAAAATATTAAACAAATAAATTAATATGCTATGCTTTGACATTTTAATGTATATGCATTAAAATGGCACAACGACATTAAAACAACAATTGCTCTGACGTTTTAATAACTGGTCCGAAAATCAGTTCACTAGCAACAGATACTAGTTGTTGCTAGTTTTGAATTGAACAAGTCACATCTAACTGTACGGTGGCTTGTTCAGTATTTTTTTGAAGTGAACAAATCAGTACTGTCTGAAGTTCAATTACTCCATCCTCTTATTTCATGTCCTTCTATGCGATAAAGAATCTCAATAATTCATCCAAAATAATAATAAAATAGTGGGGCCCACCATATTTCATAGGTCGTTGATGACAGAAAATAAATGGCTGAGATCATTGTAGTACATGTGGACAGACAGAAGGGATATAAAAGATTTGTTCTAATATGGCATAAACCCTGAGTGTACTGTGAGTTTTATTTGTACTTGTGAACTGTGCATTCTAAATATTTTGGAAACCATGATAATTAAATTTGAAATTGCTTAACCGTTGTCTTGTAGTGTATATGTTTCCATATACCATGGTTGTTCTCTCAAACTTTGTTTTGCAGCCTTTGTCAAGTGCTTTGTTAATCTTATTAAAAAAATGCTTTTTGGAACTTTCAAAAGAATATTAATATAAATATAAAACAATAAAAATTTTAAATTTAAAACTAATACGCCAATCGATATTATATTTTTTTTACAAAATACTAAATGAGTTTATCTTTATAAATGTAACGAAAATGTTATTAGTTTTTGTTAGTTAAACCTAAATTTCAAAACATGTTCCCATTCCAATTTTATATTTATAAGATTATATGTACATATTGTTTTAAGCTAAAAGCTAGTCATTGTTACTTTTTTACGTTAAAAGCTAAATAATTTTGTACTTGCATACGTAATATAATTGTAGTTTTTTTAATATCCTAAACTTGCAAACATGTTCCTATATATGTAATTATTTAAACTAGAATATTGATTTCGACTCCCTATTTGTTGTTTTAAATGTAAAGCGGGTCCTCGTTTGTAACTTTTTATAAATTAGCTCCATACTCTTTTAACATCATCCCGACATCCATTAAATCATTTAATTTCAATCTACTATGATAACTTTTTGTACATTAATCGTATTTAAAAATCGATATCACCATTTACAGATTTAATAAACTTTTCAATACTATCCACTGTTTATACCTAAAAATTAGTTTTTGAAAATCATAATTTTATGTGACAGTTTAACTACATTAAGAAAATACGGTTATAACTAAAGTTTACAGTGAACTAATTTAGTAATTTCTTGTTAACTGCATTAAGGAAATGCAGAACTACATTAAAAATGCAGTTATACCTAGAAGCGATAAAATTATGAACTGTGCATTGCATCATTATAGTATAGTTTTTAATTGCATCATGGTGATGTAGTTAGAACTATGTCATATTAGTGCTTGTTTAACTGCATTAATAAGATGTAGTTATACAACATCATATTAATGCAGTTTTAGCTGCATCTTAGTGATGTGATTTTCAACTGCATCATAGTGATGCGGTTAGACCTGTGTCACGTTATTACAAATTCAAATGTTTAAAAAGATGTGGTTATGCAATAACATATAGTTGCATCTTAGTAATGCAATATCATATAGCCACATCTTTCTACTTTTAAAAGTTAGAAATGCTTTAAGTGTTGTAGTAATAAACTTCATAACTACATACAGTCGATCTTTTTTAAATATTTAAAATATATTAGTGATGTAGTTTAATATTGTTTTTTAGTAGTTTTTACATTTTTAATGTCTTAAAGCTGCATTTTGGAAATGTAGTTTTTAACTGCATGACTATTATGTAGTTAATTTCTTTTAATAATTTGATGCAGCTTTAAAATAGACCTATTTTACTGAAGTCTAAAGATATAATATTAAGTAGTTTATTTTTGATTTAGTAATTAATTTGAGCATTTATAAGCCTTAAAACTATTTTTTAAAATTTTAGTAATTAACTGAACGGTTGTTAAGTTGATCATTTTCTATTGTACTTTGAATTATTTTTAAAATAGATCTATTTCATTGCGTCTGAAATATGCAATGTAACGATCTGAATTTTTAATCCTCGAATATCAATACTAATACATCTACGACATTTACGTCCGAGCATTCAGGTGTCGAAAAGACAAATTGTTATGGTAAATAAAAAGAACAAAACTGGGGAGGAAGAACACAAATTAGAATCTCACGGTGGAATGATAACATATAATATCAAAAGGATAGTACAAAGTGTTACTATAAGATACACAGTATTTCAAAGTTACAATCATAAATACTATCATCAGCCTTGACAATTATAACAGCCTGACCTCATAAGTACAGATATATATACATAATAGTAATGCAGTAGAAATAAAGATACTACGTAGGTGAAAGCATCCAGCTCGTCTCCTCGAGCTTCAAAGGATATCAACGAAAACCTGTGTTCTTTAGACTACTTGAAAGAGCAACCATGGAAATAAGGGAAATATAAAACCAAGAGTGGGACATAAGTCTGGTATGAAAAACTCATGAAATATGCGATCAACGTATAACAGTACTTTTGAGACCGTTCAAATCACCGTAACGGTTATTCCCTCAAAAGAACCAAACTCATCTAATAAGTACATAAAATGATATAATAGATAATGTCTAGGGTGAAGAATATAAATCAGAAAATAGTTGTGCTGCTTGCATTTCACAACACAACAATATTAGAAGTATAACTAAATCCGCTAAGGTAATTTCGCATATGGAGTATCCATGGAGGTCTTGTAATACCCTGAAAAACTGTGTATAATTTTAATAAAATATTTAAATTATGAAATCATGAAAAATATTGGAATTAACGAATTAATTAAATAAATAAATTATAAGGAGGGGTAAAATGATAAGTTTACAAATGATAGAATTTGACGACAAAACCAACGTCATTGTGACCGTCTCGTTTGTTTGAGTCAAATAGTATATTTGATTGTCTCATTTGGAGGTCGTATGAAGAAGATACGAATAAAACAAATTTTGGAGTTAAGTGGGCTTTGGGCTTTGATTTTGGGTTTTTAAATTTGAATTTGAATTAAGTGGTTGAGAATTTCCCTCCTTTGACAAGTTATAATAGAAAGTACGTAACTTCCCATTTCAGAAAATCAACCCCGCAAAACTTCTCCTCTTTCTCCTTTGGTTTTCCTCTCAAAAAGCCACCTATCAAATCATTATATCTCCCTCATATCTCAATTAAAATCCTTGAAACTGGCGGCATTGTGAAGCTATTGAAGAGGGCTATAGATTTATAATGATTATAGGGCGAAATTTCAAAGGTCGGAAGAGTAGCGGGCCTGGACAGCAAAGCAAATTGATGAATTTTCGTGCACAGTATTCTGATTCCATTATCAATCTTCAAAAGAGCATATCTTCTTCGTTTCTCAATGGATTTGCATGAAACTAGTGAAAAAACAAAGCATGTAAAGAGTAATACGCATAAAAATGAGTTCGATGGTAGAAATCGGAAGGTTGAAGGTGCACAAGGCGACAAGTGATGAAATCCCCTAATCCATTTACTACCGACAACGCCAAGATTCAAATTGACATATCTTCTTTGTTTCTTAATGGAATTCGATGATCCACCCCTCTGAAATGACCGTATGAATGAGTACTATGATCTGGAAATAATTTTGGGCGAAATATGAAGGTCTATGACCGGAAATTTGGAGAATAGCAAAGGCATAAAACCATCTTAGGCATTTCGATGAGTGATCTACGCCGGAATCTTCAAATAATGCAATTTTTATGTCGCAATATGATATGCAGGCTATGCTTAGAGTAGTAACTCATCTATATAGACTAAAACTTAAATTAATCATGGTGGAAGGGATTTGGGTTAATTAAAGTATTATAAACTAGGTATTAGGCAATTTCTGTTAACCTGACAGCAAATCCCTTAAATTATTTATATAATTGATATAATTGGACTTAGGAATGTGTAACTAGGGTCAAGGAATGTTATACGACGATCTGAGGCGAGGCGATGGCAATCAGAGGTGAGAAATGGAGTAAAAACATAAATATATACAAACTCAGGAACTTACAAGGAATATGTACACCTGTCCACCTGTGGGAATGACTGGTCCACCTGTGGGCAGCATTCTTGCCAGATTCAACCTTAGCCATAAGAACCATATAAATATTGTTTAATCGATTCGACCCCTATTTTCTCTTACATTATGAAGGATGAGCCAATACATAACAATATGAATGACGGTGATAAGGAATAAGTGAATACATGAGATGGTTTTTAGTTGTTAATTGAAGTGATATATGTGATATGATATATGATATATGATATATATATATATACATATATAGTGTGATTTCTGATACGATGGTGAATGCGAACGGGTGAGAGACTGGGATGCTATTTAAATGTCTTAAAATGTATATGTAGAATATGTAACGAGAACCTGTGACATGGGACGTTCTCTAGGTAGATTGCATGACAAGAACCTGTGATACAAGGAGTTGTCCAAGTAGATTATGTGATGAGAACCTATGATACAAGTAGTTATCCAGGTAGATTATGTGACGATAACTTATGGCACATGAAATTGTCTAGGTAGATTGTGTGATGGTAGACAACAAGCTCCCTGGATGGGCAATGGTTCAAACCAAGGGGTGAGTTTGTATTAATACGATATAGTTAGATATTTAAGGTGACTTGTGTGATGACAAACAACAGGCTTCCTGAATGGGTAAGGGTTTGGGCCAGGGCATGACGATACATGTGATTTTTAGATACGGAGGATGACTGAATGTGTGGTGGTCGAATGGTAGAGACGTATATCATGTTGTAATATTAATTATGTATCATACTTAGACTAGAGTATAGCTCACTCACCAGACTTATGTCTGACCCACTCCTATTTTCCCATTTATACACACACACACTCAGGTTATGGAGTTTAGAGACGAAATGGTATCAGAGACGATAGTTCATTCGAGTATATTGGATATGATGAATTTTAAGTGCTATACTAGGATTTTACTCTGTGTGTGTGGGTTTGGATTATACTTGTATTTCTTTAATCATATGTATATGACATTTAATATATGTTATGGTGATGTGGCTATGTTATTGACAATGTAATATATTTAATTCACTCCACTTTGAGACTCTGAAAGTAGACAATATCAGTTAGAATTATATCTAATATCTGTCTATGGCCCTATAACCTTATCTATATTTAATCTCACCCCAACGACTCGTCCTTTCGGTTCTCGGGTGCTGAAGTTGGTTCGGGCGCTAGATCTGGGTGTCGAAAAGGCAAGTTGTTACATTTGGTATTAGAGCATAGGTTATAGGATTTGGAACGTATTGAGAGAGCGTAATTGTATTTTCTATTATATATATATATATATTATGGGAGTTGAATATGTTTGTATTTATTCCAATCGAACAATTTGTCTATTGGGGAGTTGTTAGTGAATTCTAATTATGGATAGTAGAGGATGAGTAAGTCAATAAGATGGAAATGGGTATAAAGAAATTTTGGTGGAGTAAAATAAAAATTGGAACGGTATTAGAGACTATCTTAGGGATATTATGGTGAACGCCCATGTTTGGTTTCACCGATATCTATAAGCGATGAGTCATATGTTGGAATTGAACCATAATTGATACTTGGGAGGGGCTAAGCACTTGTAGGAATACATACAAACATTGGATTTGATTGGATAGATGAATTTGGATAGGGAGTTGATGTAATGACCCCGATTTTGACTAACATTATTTATAATATTTAGTTGGGTAAATTAAATATAATAATGTAGATAGTTAAGAGATTGAGATTTGTTAATTAAAAAGGGGTCATGCCTTAATGAATATATAAGCAAAAGGGAATTAAAAAGAAGCAAGTAGGAGGAATATGGTAAGGGAAAAATAGAAATAGTCTTTATTCTTATACCGTAAACCCTTCTACCCTTCATTTCTCTTTCATTTTAACATTCATAAACAAAACCAAAACACTTATAAGCTCGATCGGTCACCAATACGGGGAATCAAAAAGAAGATAAGCTATGTATCAAGTAGAAAGCTTGAAGAAGTTAAGAAAAAAGAAAATCTCAACCTTCTTAACACCAAGCTAAGGTGGATAATTTAATTTACATCTCACTTTTGTTGATAATTTCGGTTTCAAGGTTTGACCCGAATTAAATTTTCAAATAATATGCCATGTTATGTTGTTTGAATGGATATATATGCTTGTTGTTGATTTATGGTGTTTTAAATAAATTTTATAGTAAGTTTTATATTGGAAATTCTATTAAATGACATCCAAATGACTTGTGTTTTTGATATATGGCCGAAAACATTATTTATGAAGTGGGTTTAAAGTTTCATAATTTTCTAAGCTATTGTGGATTTATTACGAATTTTCTATGAAAGAAAATATTTAAAATTGGATTTAAATTATTTAAGGTAATTATATATTGACTTCGGGTCTGAAATTTCAATATGTTAGAAAACATATTAAAAGTGAATTATGGTGATTTTTAGGGAATTTTCCCTAGTGTTTTACTATGATTAAAAAATTATTTAAGCTAAGGGACTTAAATGTTTTATATGTTTTATTAAAGAGAAGGGCTTATTGGTTAAAAATGTTTTAATTGAAAATTCTGAATTCGGTAGCACTTTTTAGAAAAAAAGATTTTGATAAAGAAACGACAACCAATTATGTTTTGACAAATAAGGCAAGTTAGGTGAAAAGAAATTACTTGAAAGACTAAAAATCAGTTTTGCTTGGATTTACTACTTCGCCACTTCCATCTGTTAACTTTCGACACTATACCTTTGCTAAAGAACCCATTCAAAACCAATGCACATGGTATCAAGCAATTGATACGTAAAGCGTTGGAGAAAGGCGGAAGGGACGGTGTCGAAACCTTGCCTTTGAAGGGGTAGAAGCTATTCTTATTAACTTTAAATCATTTTTGTTTATAAATAATGCTTTCGAAGGGGTTGAAGTCAACTGTATTAGCTTTCAAGTCAACCAACTTTCCTTAGTTTTATAAAAGGGCTTTCGAAAGAGTTGCCGCCTTTTTGTTTTAAAATAAGCTTTTGAAAGGATAGCCGCTCTGAACCTATTCGAAACCCATGCTTCCGTATTCTTACCTTTCAAACTAGTTAAGGTCGGCTTTCTTTATAGCCTCTAAACAATGTATTAGAAAGGGTGCTTTCGCTTTTGTACTTTGAAGCCGCCTTCTTAATGCTTTTGAAAGGATCCTGTAGTTGTTTTCAAAATGGTTTCGGAGGAAATGGTTACGAAAGGGTGGGTTTCGAAATTATCCTCTTTCTTTTACTTGGGACAAATGATTTCGACGGTAATGCTTTCGCCCCAGTCCTTTATGACCCTTAATTATATTAAAAATTAAACCCAATGGTTTCGAAAGGAATAATTATTAAGGGTTTGTGAGCAATGTTTCCACGATCCTTTACTTGAATCCAATGCTTTCGAAAGATAAATAATAAGTGTTCGAAGGGGAGATCTCAATGTTTTCGAAAGGTTTATTTTAAGTGTTTAAATGGAGGGTTTCCAATGCTTTCGAAAGACAAGTTTAAATGGTTTTAAAAGAGGATGTCTAAGGTTTTAGCAAAGCTTTCAAAAGGGTTGTTCTCAATGATTTCGAAAGGTATTGTTTAAAGTTTTTAAACAAGGGTTTCTATGGTTTTACCTTGGCTTCATGGCCTAAAGTCTTTTAAGTTAAAAAGGGTTTTAACTTATTTTGAAGGGATAGATAATCCCATTGATTAGGTTTTATACGTATTGTTTTGTGTAAAGTATATATATCATGGCATAAGTGTTTTGAGTAAAGCAAAGTATATGATTTCATTGTTCTATAAAGATATGATTTTTGAGGTAAATCGTTTGTAAAGATTATTTACATGGAAATGAAATTTTAACAGGGCAGTTAACCCTAAGTACAAAACAGAAAAAGAAACATGAATAGGGTAGATAACCCTAAGTTTATGACTCAGATATTAGGAGACCAGATGGGACTAGTGTAGGGTCGCATCCTATACTCTAGGATCAGTTGACCCTAGAAGAAGATACTTTTAGCCCCTAGCTAAAATAGTCCAAAATTGTAGTGTGTAGGGCTTTGTCATAGGTGAGACTAAATTGAGGTTACATACAAAATGGAATATACAGAGTAAAGGTAGGTTACTGGTGAGTCAGTAAAACCTTTAGGATCTGTTGACCATGGAAGAAGATAGTTAAGGGCCAGGCAACCCAGTATTGTGTCTAATAGAAGTTAGATTGTTGATTATGTCTCGTATACCCGAGTCAGCCAATGGTCAATAGTTAGCCAGATAAAACTATAGTGTGGGCAAATAGTCCATTGATTTCCTGATTATTTTGCATATATGTACTTGCTATTATTGTTATAATCAGTTTGATTGCAGGATTTTGATTTGCAAATGATATGCTTTTAAAAGGATATTAGTGAGGGGAAACCCGTTCCGTGAAGCGGCGTGGTCTCACTTAATATCAGTAAATCGAGATGTAATAATATTATTCATACCAAGCTTTATGTCTGACTCGAAGTTTATGTTTTCCCTTAAACTCTTGGGTGATCAAAATTTAATTTGAGTAGATTGAGAGTTAAGGTTTTCAGGTTTAGTAGATTGGACGAATAAGCTTCTAAAGACGTGCAGGAGGTAAAGCTAGCTACGTAGAAGCTATTTAGTAGTATTTCCGATGTGATGTGTTTATGACTGATATGTCTATCTAGTACTCTGATCATCCAAGGAGGCATCTTCAGATGCCGCTCTTGGCGTAATTTGTAATATTTATATTTGATCAAAACCTAGAAATCGTTTTAGGATTTTGTAACTGAACATGGAATATGAATTGAAATGTAATTCGAAAAGTTGATTTTGAAATCTGTGTTGATTATATTTCATATTCATGTGCTTCTGATATTATGGATACCATTAACATTACCGTATTTTGTCACCAGAAGTTAATATTATGGATGACTACAACATCTGTAGCGCTTAGCAAGATAGGGGATGTTACAATGTGGTATTAGAGCATAGGTTTATGTAAACTTAAAAGAAATTTAAAACTTAAAATGATTTTGAAAACGTAATCCTAAGTGATTAGAGAAAAGATTGGGGTATGGGATAACGCTATAATAACGTACTAGTATTTGCTATATATATAAGTATACGCTTTATCTCTATTTCCCATCTTTCTTAGGCTATTCTTATGTATCTTACAAAGGCTCGAGTGTAGATTTTAAGGACATAAGAATGGATGCTAGGAGTGGAAGAGTTAACATTGGTGGAGAAAGCACCACAACCGATGGGAATGTCAGACCAAACACTAGAAGGAATCCAGGTTGGGCACAAGCTGCTAATGTGGGTGCTGGAGCACTGCAAGTTGATATGGGAGCTATTTATCAGTTCTTCGTTAACATGATGCAGGCTGGAGTTGCTGTGGGTTTCATCAGAGGAAATGTTGAAGGAGGAAATCAAGGAGCTCCGGTGGTCAATAACTATGCAATATTGAGTAGAGATTATGCTAGGCTTGGAGGAAATCCGTTTATCTGGACTGAGGACACAATTGAAGTCGAGAATTGGTTACTTCAGTAAGAAAGGAACTTTGCTGATTTAGGGCTTAATGATGAGTAGAAGAGGAGGCTTGCTTCTAGACAGTTGTAAGGAGAAACACTGTACTGGTGGAACAATGTTACTGTGGGAGTAAATGAGGAAACCATGACTTGGGTGGAATTCAGAAGGAGGTTTGAGGAAAGATTCATCTAAGAGATTTCTAAGTCAACTCTGCTCAGGATGTTTATGGAGTTGGAGCAGGGACACATGACAGTGCTTGAGTATGCAACCAAATTTGAGGAGCTATTGAGATATGGATATGCTACGGTGACACAGTTATCAAAAGAAATGAGAAGTTCATCTGTGGACTGAAACCCGAGCTTGCTAAAGCAACTTTGCCACATATTAGGGATCCATGTGATGTAGTTTTTGAGATGGCTTTGAGGTAGGATGAGATGCTTGCTTTTCTTGATGGTAATAAAGTAGGGGAAGCTCAAGGAGGGTGGAACCAGAAGAAAAAGTTTTTCCATAAGAAAGGCGCTCAAAAGGAGGAGCAGCCAGGAAAAGGAAGGCTGACATAGTTTACTATAAGTGCAACAAGAAGGGACACTATGCTCACGAGTGTTGGATAGGGAAATGGAAAAAGGCTGCTGATAAGAAGGAAGTGAGATGCTTCAACTGTGATCAGATTGGACATTATAAGAACCACCGCAAGGAACCAACCAAGGATGAAAAAGGCAAGATGTTTGCATTAGAACTAGCTACCTTATGACAAATAGTTGAGGAGAATGAAAAGGCTGTGTTGGGAGGTACGCTTCTTATTCAGGGTGTACCAGTTAGAGTTTTATTTGAACTGGTGCATCGCATTCTTTTATATCTCATTGTTTGGTAGATAAGCTTAACCTAGAACCCTCATACCTAGTTACTTCCTTAAGGGTTGCAAATCCTATAGAACAGTATGCGACTCTTAGGATGATATGTGACCATTTAGAATTTGAATTGTTAGGTTATATATTTGCTTGCAGTTTGCATGTGTTTGATTTCATGTGGTTCGAAATTATATTGTATATGGATTGGTTAAATGTGTATGATGCTAGGATATTTTGCCATGATAGGAAAATATCACTTAGACAACCTAGTTGTAGTGATCGGATTATATACTCCGTAGAAAATCCTAGTTTTGAGGTAAATGCTTTGTTAGGTGTTATGGAGGAAGAAGACGATTTGAACTGAGTTTTCATTGTTAGAGAATTCTCAGACGTCTTTGAGCCTGTTGTAGGACTACCACCGAAACGAGCTATTAAGTTTCGAATAGATTCAGTACCATGAACTGAACCTGTGAGTAGACCGCCAAGTAGAATGGCACCTACCGAGATGAAGGAGTTAAAGGTGCAGTTGGTGGATTTAGAAAGTAAGAATTTTATAAGACCGAGCAGTTCACCTTGGGGAGAAGCTGCGGTGTTTGCAAAGAAACCAAACGGATCGTTAAGGTTGTGTATCGATTATCGTAAGTTGAATGAGAAGAGAATAAAGAATTGGTATTCGTTACCTAGAATTGACGATTTGTTCGACCAATTGAGCGGACCTAAAGTATTTTCTCAGTTGGATTTGGCAAAAGGGTTCCATCAGCTTAGAGTAGCAGAGGATAATATTCCTTTGACGGCGTTTAGGACAAGATATGGATCGTATGAATGGTTAGTAATGTCGTTCATACTAACTAATGCGCCAGCATTTTTCGTGGACTTGATGAACAGAATCCTCTGGGACCATCTGGACAGATTTGTGTTAGTGTTCATAGATGGCATTTTGATATACTCTAAATATGAAAGAGAACATGAAGTTCATCTTAGGGTGGTGCTTGAGACGTTGAGGCAGAATCAACTGAAACCGAAATTTTTGAAGTGTCATTTCTGGAAGAAGGAAGTGAAGTTCCTTGGTAATGTAGTGTCAGAGAAAGGGTTGTCAGTAGACCCGACTAAGATTGAGGTGGTGAATAATTGGAAGAGACCTAAGACAGTGATTGAGATAAAGAGTTTTCTTGGATTAACTAGTTATTATCGGAGATTCATTAAGGATTTTTCGCGGATAGCGGCACCGATGACTAAACTAACTTGGAAAGATGTGAAGGTTTTCTAGACTGATAAGTATGAGGAGGCATTCCAGAAATTGAAACACTTATTGACTAATGCACCTATGTTAGTTGTTCCAATGGGGAATCAGGACTTAGTGGTGTGCACGGATGCATGTGGAACAGGGTTAGGAGCTGTGTTAATGCAAAGAGGTAAAGTGATTGCCTATGCTTCTCGACAGCTCAGACCGCAGGAAATCAGATATCCAACTCATGATTTGAAATCAGCTATAGTAATTTTCGCATTGAAGGTGTGGAGACATTACCTTTTGGGAGAAAGATTCGAGTCGTATGTGGATCATAAGTCGCTGAGATATTTATTCTCTCAAAAGGAGTTGAATATGAGACAGCAGAGGTGATTAGAGTTTTCAGCCGCTTATGACTTTGGAACTGAGTGCACACCAGGAAATGGTTAAGGTTGCAGATGCACTTAGCAGGAAACATCAAAATGCGGTATTGGCAATGATAACTGAGTGGAAAGATTTAGAAGCATTGACTACATGTAGAATACAATGGAGATCTGAAGCTAGTTCTAGTAAAGAAACTGCTATGTGTCATGTTTAGAAGTTCGACCGGTGATGATCGAAAGGATTGCTTCTAAGCAAGGGGAGGATCCATTATTGGCCAAGCGGATCAGGTTGTTAAGGAATGGAAGAGAGAGAGAGTGATGACTTGAAAGATTTCAGCCTTGACCAGAGGGGTGGTTGAGGAAGAAAGGAGGCCTTTGTGTTTCGAATGTGGGAAACATTAGGAAGGAATTAGTTAGAGAATGCCATCGTTCAATGTTCACTATTCGACCGGGAGGAACTAAGATGTATCAGGATATGAAAAAGAGTTTCTTCTAGGAAGGTATAAATAAAGATATAGGTTTAAGGGTGAGGCAATGCTTGAACTATCAACGGGTAAAAGCTGAACATCAGAAACCGAGTGGGTTACTTCAGCCTTTGGATACTTCAGTCTAGAAATGGGATTCTATCTCAATGGATTTCATAGATGGATTGCCAAGGTCGAATAGAGGAAATGAAAGTATATGGGTTATAGTGGATAGATTGACAAAGAGTGCCCATTTCATTCCAGTTAAGCCAACTAGGACGACACCAGTTTTAGCTAAGTTATTCATGAAGAATATAGTTAGACTGCATGGAATTCCAAGTAGTATAGTAAGTGATAGAGATTCCTTATTCACTAGCGAGTTCTGGAAGAGTCTACAAGAGGCATTAGGTACCAAGCTCAAGATGAGTACCGCTTACCATCCGCAGACAGATGGGCAAACGGAAAGAGTTAACAAAGTCTTGGAGGATTTGTTAAGAGTTGGTGTGCTAGACTTTGGAGGATCATGGGAAGACCACCTACACTTAATCAAGTTTTCGTATAACAACAGTTATCAGACTAGTATAGAGATGGCATCGTTTGAAGTTCTGTATGAAAGGCCATGCAAATCTCACATTTGTTGGTTAGAGAACAGGGATAGGTTAGTTCTTGGTCCAGATTTGGTTAGAGAAGCTGCAGAGAAGATTGAGTTGATTTGAGATAGGACGAATGAAGCTCGGTCTGGGCAAAAGTGTTATGCTGATAAAAGACGAAAAGACTTAGAGTTCTCGGTCGGAGATCGCGTTTTCGTCAAGATATCACCGATGAAAGGTATAATTCGATTTGGAAAATCAAAAAAACTGGCACCAAGATTCATTGGACCATTTCCTATTATAGGAAGGATCGGGAAACTCGTGTATAAAGTAGAGTTACCAAATAGTTTGGCATGATTCCACAATGTTTTTCATATTTCTCATCTAAGGAAGTGTTTTTGAGATCCAGAAACTACTATTGCTCTGAATGTGTTAGATAATCTAGTAGTGGAACCGGATATGACTATAGTTAGAAAACCAGTTCATATAGTCGCATGAGATGAGAAGAGACTAAGAAACAAGACAATCAGATTAGTCAAAGTCCAGTGGAGTAATGACGAGAAGGACTGTACTTGGGAAACTGAGAGCAGGATTAAAGAAACTTATCCTGACTTGTTTTATGGTATGTTTTACCTTTATGGTTGATTGTTGTGTGTACCTTATCGTAATTTCGAGGACGAAATTCTTTAAGAAAGGGAGTCTGTAATGACCCTAATTTTGACTAACATTATTTAAAATATTTAGTTGGTTAAATTAAATATAATAATATAGATAGTTAAGGGATTGAGATTTGTTAATTAAAAAGGGGTCGTGCCATAATGAATATATAAGCAAAAGAGAATTAAAAAGAAGTAAGTAGGAGGAATATGGTAAGGGCAAAATAGAAATAGTCTTTATTCTTATACCCTAAACCCTTCTACCCTTCATTTCTCGTTCATTTTACCATTCATAAACAAAACCAAAACACTTATAAGCTCGGTCGGCCACCATTAGGGGGAATAAAATTGAAGATAAGCTAGGAATCAAGTAAAAAGCTTGAAGAAGTTAAGCAAAGAGCAAATCTCAACCTTCTTAACACCAAGCTAAGGTGAATAATTTGATTTACATCTCACTTTTGTTGGTAATTTCGGTTTCAAGGTTTGACCCAAATTAATTTTGCAAATAATATGCCATGTTATGTCGTTTGAGTGGATATATATGCTTGTTGGTGATTTATGGTATTTCATATAGATTTTATAGTAAGTTTTAGATTGGAAATTCCATTAAATGACATCCAAATGACTTGCGTTTTTTATACATGGTCGAAACATTATTTATGAAGTGGGTTTCAAGTTTCATAATTTTCTAAGCTATTGTGGATTTATTATCAATTTTTTGTGAAAGAAAATGGTTAAAATTGGGTTTAAATTATTTAAGGTAATTATATATTGACTTCAGGTCTGAAATTTAAATATGTTAGAAAACATATTAAAGTGAATTATGGTGATTTTTAGGAAATTTTCCATTGTGTTTTACTATAATTATAAAATTATTTAAGCTAAGGGACTTAATTGTTTTATATGTTTTATTTATGTAAAGGGCTTATTTGTTAAAAACGTTTTAATTAAAAATTAAAAATTCTAAATTCGGCAGCGCTTTTTAGAAAAAAGGATTTTAATAAGGAAATGGCAACCAATTATGTTTTGGCAAATAAGGCAAGTTAGGTGAAAAGAAAATACTTTTAAAGGCTAAAAATCAGTTTTGCTTGGATTTACTATTTCGTCACTTCCATCTGTTAGCTTTCGACACCATACCTTCGCTAAAGAACCCATTCGAAACCAATGCACATGGTATAAAACAATTGATACGTAGTGCATTAGAGAAAGGCGAAAGGGACAGTGTCGAAACCTTGCTTTCGAAGGGGTAGAAGCTATTCTTATTAACTTTAAATTATTTATGTTTATAAATGATGCTTTAAAATGATAGCTTTTGAATCAATCAACTTGCCTTAGTTTTATAAAAGAGCTTTTGAAAGAGTTGCCGCCTTTTTGTTTTAAAAGAAGCTTTCGAAAGGATAGCCACTCTTAACCTATTCGAAACCATGCTGCCGCATTCTTACTTTTTCGAACTAGTTAAGGCCGCCATTCTTTATAGCCTCTAAACAATGTATTCGAAAGGGTGCTTTCACCTTTGTACTTTGAAGCCACCTTCTCAATGCTTTCGAAAGGGTCTCGTAGTTGTTTTCAAAATGGTTTCGGAGGAAATGGTTTCGAAAGGATGGGTTTCAAAACTATCCTTTTTCTTTTACTTGGGATAAATGCTTTTGAAGGTAATGCTTTCGCCACAGTCCTTTATGACCCTTAGTTATATTTAAAATTAAACCCAAGTGTTTCAAAAGGAATAATTATTAAGGATTTCAAAGCAATGTTTCCACAATCCTTTACTTGAACCTAATGCTTTCGAAAGGTAAATAATAAGTGTTTCTAAGGGGAGATCCCCAATGTTTTCGAAAGGTTTATTTTAAGTGTTTAAATGGAGGGTTTCCGATGCTTTCGATAGACAAGTTTAAATGGTTTTGAAAGAGGATGTCTAAGGTTTTAGCAAAGCTTTCAAAAGGGTGGTTCTCAATGATTTCGAAAGGCATTGTTTAAAGTTTTTAAACAAGGGTTTCGAAGGTTTTACCTTGGCTTCAAGGCCTAAAGTATTTTAAGTTAAAAAGGGTTTTAACTTATTTTGAAGGGATAGATAATACCATTGATTAGATTTCATCAGTATTTTTTGTGTATAGTATATATATATATATATATTTATATCATGACATAAGTGTTTTGATTAAAGAAAAGTATATGATTTCCTTGTTCTATAAAGATAGGATTTCAGAGGTAAATCATTTGTAAAGATTATTTACAAGGAAATGAAATTTTAACAGGGCAGTTAACAACAAGTATAAAACATGAAATGAAACATGAATATGGTAGATAACCCTAAGTTTATAATTCAGATATTATGAGATCAGATGGGGCTGATTTAGGGTCATGTCATATACCCTTTAGCTATTAGTCCCTAGCTAAAATAAGTCCAAAATTCTAGTCTGTAGGGCTTTATCACAGGTGGGTCTAAATCGAGGTTACACACAGAAGGGAATATACAGAGTAAAGATAGGTTATTGGTGAGCCTGCAAAACCTTTAGGATCAGTTGACCCTAGAAGAAGATAGTTAGGGCAGGCGACCTAGTATTGTGTCTAACAGAAGTTAGATTGTTGATTATGTCTGGTAGGCTCGAGTCAGCCAATGGTTAATAATTAGCCAGATAAAACTATAGTGGGCAAATAGTCCATTGATTTCCTGATTATTTTGCATATATGTACTTGCTATTATTATTAAATCAGTTTGATTGCATGATTTTGATTTGCAAAAGATAGGCTTTTAAAAGGATATTAGAGAGGGAAAACCAGTTCCATAAAGCGGCGTGGTCTCATTTAATATTAGTAAATCTAGATGTAATAATATTATTCACACCAGGATTTTTGTCTGACTCGAAGTTTATTTTTCGCCTTAAACTCTCGGGTGCTCAAAATTTAATTTGAGTAGATTGAGAGTTGAGGTTTTTTAGGTTTAGTAGGTTGGACGAATAAGCTTCCGTAGACGTGCAGAAGGCAAAGCTGGCTATGTAGGAGCTATTTAGTTGTATTTTCGCTATGATGTATTTATGACTGATATGTTTATCTAGTACTCTGATCATCCAATGGGGAATCTTCATAAGTCACTCTTGGCGTAATTTGTAATAATTATATTTGATCAAAACCTGGGAATCGTTTTGGGATTTTGTAACTCAACATGGAATATGAATTGAAATGTAATCAGAAAAGTTGATTTTGAAATCTATGTTGATTTCATTTCATATTCATGTACTTCTGATAATATGGATACTATTAACATTACCTTATTTTGTCACTAGAAGTTAATACTATAGGTGACTGCAGCATCTGTAGCGCTTAGCTTCGGGCCTCAAGATAGGGAATATTATAGTTGATAAGGGTGATTGGAGAACTGT
Source organism: Allium fistulosum (assembly GCA_030737815.1). Classification (NCBI taxonomy): domain Eukaryota; kingdom Viridiplantae; phylum Streptophyta; class Magnoliopsida; order Asparagales; family Amaryllidaceae; genus Allium; species Allium fistulosum. The sequence continues at coordinate 183,697,269 of CM060908.1, read as the reverse complement.
GTTTTGGAAAGGAGATATTTTAAGTATAGAAAACTTCTGGAAATAAAATTAGTTTTAAAAGCTGGAATTTGAAAAAAAAAATGTAATGGAATTTATGAATTGATATCATATTTATATAAGACTATAAGTATTAGAAGGATTTTTATAGAAGGATAAATTTTATTTTAAAGGATTTTATAATGGATGAACCGATATATGTATATTATATAAGAAGTATGAAAAAGATTTTGGAGTTGAACATAAATAAATTCTTAAAAAAGGTGAATTTTTAATTTGTATTTTCATATATTAAGAAAGTATTATTTAAATCTATTGAAGATTTTCAGTTTATAAAATAAATTGATGTATACTTTTACATATATGATAAAATGGTTATAAATGATTTGAAATGATGTTTTGAAACAAAACAAGAGTATTTAGAAAATAACTAAAGATTTATTTAACTTTGAAATATATTTTAATTTGATTAATATTAAGTTATTGAAGTTAAATGAAATTAATTGGTGTTGAAATTAAAATGCAAAGACAAAGTAAATATTTGATGAGAAGATTATATTTTATGGTTTTAAGTAAATGAGGTGTTTTAGTAAAACAATATTTTGAAAAAGTATGGAAGTATTTTAAAAATAAAATAGAAGTTTAAATTTTGGTATAGTAATAAGTATCTGGTCGGAAAATGTTTTTCTATTATTTTAAAATATGAAAAAAAAATGAATACAAATTTAAAAAATTGTTTGATGGGTTAGAAATCAAATAAGGAAGAGAAGGCTATGTACTACACTAGTGCAAATGTGCCATTATCGGTTATAAAGAAGGGAGAACATATTGTAAGTTAGAAGTGAGTTGTAATTTTGGATAAGAAATGTAAGGGTAAATAGTTTAAGAGTAATTCTCACGTATTGTGTAAATAAATTGATTTTTAAGTAAATTGAATGGTTCGTCATGGGAAGATGTTAAATGCCAATAGAAATGTGACGTGTGTTGTTGCCATTTTCGCCAACTACATGGTGAATATGAGATGTCAGGGGAAAAAATTGTCATTGTTTCGAAACAAACCGAAACTAATTTGGAGGTATTCTTGAGATCAAGATATGGACATAGGTCGAAATCGTGTCTCAATCCGAGCTACGGATTGAGAGATATGATCATCTTAAGATTTGTCCACCACCGTCTCGTGGGGCTGATACCAAGACACTCTATCGCCATTCAAGGTCGACAGTCCAACAGCAAGCTAGGATCCCCGGTCCGATGACCGAACCAAAACTTTGGTTCGGTGCTTGCTTGGAGTCGGGGCTTGAAAATCTCAAGTCTGCTTGGAGTCAGCGCGATGACCGAACTAAAACTTTGGTTCGGCACTTGCTTGGAGTCGGGCCTTGAAAATATGGAGTCTACTTAGAGTCGGTTGGATTACTGAACCAAAACATTGGTTCGGCGCTTGCTTGGAGTCGGGCCTTGAAAATCTGGAGTCTGCTTGGAGTCGGTTGGATTACCGATCCAAAACTTTGGTTCGGTGCTTGCTTGGAGTCGGGACTTGAAAATCTCGAGTCTGCTTGGAGTCGGGCGGCGATGACTGAACCAAAACGTTGGTTCGGCGCTTGCTTGGAGTCGGGCCTTGAAAATCTGGAGTATGCCTAGAGTCGGTCTGATGACCGAACCAAAACTTTTGTTCGGCGGTTGCTTGGAGTCAAGCATGAGAAATTTAAGGGTTTACTTGGAGTCAGCTGGGAGTAATGCTGCTTGGAGTTGGGTGAAGGTTTGCTTGGGGTCAACCCAGGTATAACTGATCTAAAAAAAGTTGCAAATTTTTGTCATGGCACGACGATACTTTGAGGATTTCTTCATGACGCGTTCCGGGGTTCTTGGAAGTGTATGGCGATCATCACAAGTGGAATAGCTTGACAATCATGTAAGGAAGGTTGAACCAAATCTTGGAGGAAAGAAGGTTGAACCAAATTCCAAATACTATATACTCAGCTGCCTCTCCTCATATCTTCATTCTATAAATACCAAGCACATGGCATCATAAAAAGAGAGGATGCTGAAGAGCGAAGCTTTCAACAACAATGGCAGACAACTTTGAGAGAAAAAAATCTTAGTAAAAATAGCATGTTTACTATATTCAAAGCTTGTACTTGTAATCAGAAATTAAAGGGATAATAAAGGAGGAACAGTGGACGTAGGCACATTCAGGACGAACCACTATAAATTGTGTGTCTTTTTACATTTAAGTCCTTTGCATATTCTTTATTGGAAATACTGATTTTCTACCTTAAACATCCACAACTAATTTTCATCAAACAATAGCTATATACTACAAACAATATTTACAGCTCTATAACAACGATTTGAGTGTTTGTCCATTTTTTGGGCAAACATTTTTGGTGTTTTCACTGAGAACTGAACTTTCCTTTTTTAAAAGGAAATCTCTCTTTCTTACTTTTCTTTTTATTTTGAAACCTACTATTTCTAATCTTATGACTTGAGATTGTCGTTTCTTCTCTTAAGAAACTCTCTCCCCTTTTCTAAGATCTGAAATCTATGTTTCTTTTTGGATCTACCATGATTATTTTACATAAAACAAAAATCCTCCTTTTCTCTTCAGATCTGAACATCCATTTTACTACATAGAGAAATTCTCTTGTCCACTTTTTAGATCTTACTTTTACTATCCACGGACCCTGTTTATTAGCAAAAAAAATGTCCTCTCTTAGATCTGAAATCCTTAGATATTCCTTTTACTATTCCGGATCCACAAACACATGTCCCTTAACCAAAAAGAAACATGTACTCATTCTTTGGATCTGAAATCAAGCCACCTCTCTTTTCTCATTTGGAATCCAAAAATATGGTTTCTTGGCATAAGAAACCCCATTTTCCCTCTATTTAGATCTGGATCATTATTTTCTTTCACAAAAGGAAACCTATTTCTAGTCTTAAGATCTAAAATTGCATTTTTAATAGATTCTATGCCTTTTTCTTTTCAAATCTAATGTCACTGTCTCCTTGGAATGAGAGATTCTCTTTTTCTCACTTTCCCAGTTTGAGATCACTGTTTCTTGGATTAAAATACTCTATATCTCCCAGATCTAAAACCGTTATTTTAGGAAAATTTATTTCTCTTTTCAGATCTGTAATCATTATTCCTTGAAGATAAAAAAAATTATATCTTTCTTTTCTCTTATTTCAGATCTATAAACGCTGCTCCTTAACCAACAAGAAACATGTATTCACTTCTTAGATCCGAAATCACTATATCTCCTTTCAGATCTGCAAACACCATTTCTCAACCAAAAAAAACATGTATATATTTCTTAGATCTGAAATTGTTCTATCTTCTTTTTCTCATTTCAGATCAAAAAACACTGTTTTGACCAAAAGAAATACTTAGTCATTTTTCAAATCTAAAATCAAATCTTATTCTCTTTCCATCCGAAAGCATTGCTTCTTTAACATAAGAAAACTGTCATCCTCTTTTGTGTAAGAGGAATCTATTCCCCTAGTGAAATATAAAATTACGGTTCTAAGAAAATTCTTTTCTCCCTCCAAACTCGAAATCCTTTCTCCTGATCTAAAGTTATTGTCTCTTCGAAACTAGAGTTTTTCTCTTCTTTTTTCAAGTTTGTAATCACAATTTCTCAGATTTAGAAACTATACCTCCTATCTCAAGATTCTCTCTTTATTTGAAGAGTTGGACCATCAACCCTTCGAAGCTACAAAACCTCCTAATCCTTTCCGAAATTTGAATTATCTCTCTCGAAAAGTACAAACTCTCTAAGAAGAGAAGAAGAACAACTTCCCGATATGCCGCCTAAAGTGAGAGAACTCCACTTCAAAGAATGCACCAGCTATCCAGATGTGAAAAAGCAGGAAGACTAGTCTAATAACCTCCCGGTGCTAAAAATTATCGAACGTAAATTCGACATGGTTGTGATTGAAATCACTAAACACTTCACTGCTTAACATAAAGCTTTGGTAGATAAACTCTTGATACACTTAGGGCAAACAGAAGTATTCGACCTCAATGTCATAATACAAGGAAAGTACCAGTCTAGAGAACACAGAGGGACATTCCACATAACCAAATAAACCACAAGCATAACCCTTTTTCCATCCAGCATTAAATCAAAGTACTACAATTGGGATCCCATTGATGGATCGAAATATCACAACTTGAATACCAATACTCAAAGTCTAGATACGACAAGCACGACACTTCGTCACTCCTATCATGCACGAAGGCATCACCAATCTAATGCGTACCGGACATGATTCAAATAATGTCAATAGCTCTCCTTACCTAGGGATATGTTAGAAAAATATGAAAAGAGAAGGAGATAAGACTAAGAGTTTCTAGTCCACCCTCCAGAAAAACAAAAACTTTTGAGTGCCCACTACAAACCTTTATAAGGGGCTAATCCGCCCCCCCAAGACACTTGCCAAGATCTCCACACTTGCTGATAAACGGGGGGCACAAAGAAGGTACTATATACTTACTTTTCTTTCATTCTAATCAATCTTAAGCTATTGCAGGGCTCTACCATCTACTCTTGGATCTCTACCATCTACTCTTGGATCTCCATCCTTGGAAAAAGGTAAAGGAATGATTCGTAAATCCATTGCATGTGTGGATCGACCTGAGGGTGCTTACATGCTGCACGAAGTAAAGACAAAAAATCAAACTAACCCCTACAACTATGCATGACCTCTCCGTTGGGTCAGCAAGGCACATAAAGATGAGGAAACGATACTATCAGGAGTTCAGATAGATGGTCACCCAGGGAAGCTCGCACAGCTTGCAGTATATATGCTATAGGAAAATGGAAGAGATACAACTCTCTGCCTCCAAACCTCGAATGATCAATGATCAGAGAGAAGCCATCCATTTGGGTATGGTGTTACCTCAAAGGGTAAGGAAGAGGACGCAATGGAAACGACATCTGCTGAGAACTTGGATAACATAATAGTTTATGCATAAAGGCTTTGAAAGACCAAGCTCCAGTAATTCCAACATATTTGGCCCATAGCAGAAATGCGAGAGATATCCAGAACCACCACCACTACTCCTCATATCACAATTCAACACGAATCAGCAATATATATAGTAAACCGCTAGGACATTGCAGTCACCAATCAAGATACTAGCTTCACCACTCCATCATGATCCAATAATCAAAAAACACAATTCAAATTGATTAAGAACTAAGGATAGCAGGATGCACACTGGGGATATCCAATATAAGTCCACCAAACTAGCCGGAGTCAACTTGAAAAAATGACTAGACCAATGATCGCTAGGAGGCGGCACTAAAATGCCAAACAAGAATCCTGGCCCAATAAAACCCCCGTTATCTAATAGAGTACTTGCAGAAAATCCTTATGAGGAGCTCTCCGATCACATTATATGCTTGCATAAACATGTCATACGCATGACAACAGATGGTCCTACAAAGGAGGTACCATAGCAAACCACTTCTTTCGTTTTTATCTAACTCGGTTGTCGTCATTTCAGGACAATGTCATCGGCTCCTAGGTTCCACAGAGTCTTACAGAAATACCAAGCGAGAATTCCTATCCAAGATAACATCTTAAACCAGGCATACTACACAACCTGGTACTTTGCGCTTCTTTCGAAGCGGCAGGTTTGGTCTAAACTACTCTTTCCCTTTGATCGAGACAAGAGACTAATGCATTCACTTAACACATATGCAGTTATATTCACTTAACACATATGCTGTTATATTCACTTAACACCTATGTTGTTATAACCACTACTTCTTTTGTGATTAGCAACCCAGATCACAAGCATGTGTTGGCAGTAGTGAAACTAAGATAGCCATGACTAAGGGCGCTAGCCTGGGCAGTTCACTGCTGACGACCGCCCCTTTTCTTGGCAATGACATACCAGTCGGGCATCCAAGCACAAATCTAGCTTGAGTAACTCAAAGAATAAATGCATTCGAAGCCTAGCGTGGATTGACTCATGACAGGAGTTGCCCTAGGCCAATGGGCAGGTTGAAGCTGTCAACAAAGTCTTGCAAACACTAATTAAGGAAAAAATAAATAAATCCAAAGGTGCGTGGGTTGACGAACTACCCACGGCACTGTGGACCTACCAAGCCTCCTAAAAAACATCAACATGACATTCTATTTTCTCTAAGCATGCAGGGCTGAGGCCATGCTTCTGGTCGAAACAGTTGCCCCTTCACATCATAGGACACATTATAATCCGAAAGAAAATGAGGAGCTTCTCAACATGTCCTTAGACCTGACTAAAGAAAGAAAGAATAACACCGCTCTTAAGACCGCCGCACACATATGGAAAGTGGAAAAACAATACAAATCTAAGGTGAAGCCTCAAGAGTTACAAGATGGAGATATTGTTCTCAAGCAAGTCTTTCCCCATCCAGGCGCATTTGATCCAATTTGGGAAGGACCATTTGTTGTTCATAAGGATCTCCACAATGGAGCTTACATTCCATCGACAGTTGACGGAAAAGGTGTTTGGGAAAGGAAGGAATCTCCAGCATCTCCGCCATTACTTCTCTCAGCTTGTAAAAAGCATGTATCACCTGAAGCAATAAAAGAAAGACAGTGGATGTAGGCATATTCTATCTAAACTACTATAAAAATTAATGTTTTGCTTGATTGTTTGTCTGATATTTTTCCTATTGCGATCAATCGCAAGTTCTCACCGGCAGCAGTGAAAGGAAGATAACCATGACTAAGGGCACGAAATAGCCTGGGTAGTTCACTGCTGACGATCGGCCCCCAGCCAGCAATGATAAACCGACTATAAGCCATGGATTAGGCACGATTGTAGCCTAGGCACTTTATCATCTGCGTTCGGCTCGTCGGCAACTGCGAACCAATAATTAATCCCACGATTAAGGCATGGCTGCAGCCAGGGATAGTTCGTAGTTGACGATCGGCACCCACGCTAGCCGGGCCATAGTAAATCGAATAATACTCACGATGCAGGCCATAATGGTCCGTGTAGATACTGTGTGCGAATCCTGGCTCTAAATCTTAAGCACGACAGTCGTAAAAGTTGCACTCCCTTGGAACATAGGTTGGGCTGACAAACCACATGTCACCAAAATCCACAATCAGGGAAAGTAACTTACGTGCCACGAATCTTAAGTTTAGAAGGACCTTCTTGACGAAGAATATAGTTCGTTGTACTTAAACTAGAAGCTTCTAACAATTTCTTTTAGTCTTGTGGCATTACATACAGATAGTAGAAATATGAATTCCACTCTGCCAACCACAGCAGGATATTCATTTCTTCCACTCCACCAGAAGAAACGGAGCATCGAATCAACTCCGTCAGAGATAGTGGAACATCAATCCAACATTGCCACAAGAATTAGAATATCCCTTCCAGCCAACTTAGCTCAAGAAACTGTAAGGATTCTCCCAAAGCTGAGCACACTTATGGAACCTGAGAAAAACTCGGTGCAAAGGTATGACTAACTTTTGTAAGATAAGCTAAATTCGATAAAAAATACTTGGGGGCATAGCACCACCTCACCCCTTGATTATACACATGCACTACCACTAAGCTTGGAAATAGCACATTGGAACCATAACCTTAAGTTCGCAAGTTTAAAACCTATTCATGATACAAGGCAACATGTTGTGAGAAGCAACCAAGTACACTATACTAGGGGCAAACCCAGACAAATAATGAGCGCTCCCGGCCGACTTTTGACAACGTCGCTAGAGGGTGCTCTGGAGGATGTTATGAGTATTTGAGGACTGCCATGTCCCCAAAATTACTCTCTAAACCTTAGTAATTGGAAATCACTTCGAATGATAAGGACCTCTCTAAACAGAAGTGATTCGATCTCTAACCTTCCGAATGTAATTAATTCATATCAAATTCAATTTTAACACAAATAGCTTGATACCTTTACCTAATAAATCAATCCCAAGGACATGCGGGATGACTCTAACACATATCTATAGTAAAATTCCAAATAAAAATGCATTAATAGTCTGTAACTAATTCTAAGGCAAGAATGAAAGTCCTTGACCACACTAGGCTTGAAAGGATCCTAAACTTGTAGATAAAGTCAACAGAATAGGACGATACTCTACCGCCAAAGCCAACGGGACATTTGAATTAAAAGACTGATTCTACTTGATCAACAGGAAATAATAAACTGATACTAATCAAGGTTTCCAATGTCCAAAGATTATTCCATCTAAACACCACATATTGGGGGCATCCAACATCAGCACTTGGCATAACTCAAACTAGCAATAATGAATCATTCTTACCTAAAATCAAAGTATGCTTTCTAATCAAACCATCCATACCTCACATTTTGTCATGACCATGACTTCGCACGAGAATAATGAAGTACTCCTAGTATGGATAATTCCTCATAGACCCTAGACAGAAAAGCCAATGTCGCTCTCTCAAAGATTGGTTTAGTTATAGTTTTGTGTTAGTGCCAAACCAGAATTTTGACTTAACCACATAATGAACATAATCGGAGTACCACATCATAGATCCAAAGTCTATAATGCAAAGTATACATCGGTTGGTCTGCATACTGCATGAAGCCTCAACGTAGGAAACCGAAGGTCCAAGAAAAACGGCATCCTGTCGGATGAAGACTAATCAAAGACGACTTAAAATTTTTAGCAAGTCCTCCTCAGAACGAAAAAGTCCCATATCAAACTAGCAAAAGGAGGCTCATCGGAAAATCAGAGGCGAAGATGAGATATAGATATTCAGACAATATAACCATTGCAAGACTAAGCAGACAGTCTTGGATTAAACAAAACACACTTTTTATTCATGAAAGTTTGCTTTGGGGGGCAAATGTTGTGGGCATTTTCGCCAACTACATGGTGGATATGAGGAGTCAAGGAAAAAATCGTCATTGTTCTAAAACAAACCTAAACTAGTTTGGAGGTATTGTGATGCCCCACTCCGAGACCCACATTAGCAAAGAGTATTACAAGGTAACACCGTCTGCTAATGCGGAGAATAGAGCTGGTTAGGAGCGAACATCCATAGCCTTGTCTTAATTATCTATTGAATACGCCGACAATTGCCATACAATTTTCTTTCTTTCTCAAGTGGATCGACATATCCAATAAATACTTAATACAAAACCAAAGGTGGCTGAAGGATCTATCAGAACAAATATAACAACTTAAATGTAATACACATCACAGAACAGTGGATCATCACATGCATTTACACATATACAGATACATTACAGAGTATACAAAATGATACATGTCAAGTGGTAAGAAAACCACAATACACAGGCAAGTCAAAAGAATACATATCAGAGTTACAGCCAAAAAGGACTACACAAAAAGCTATAACAAAAAGGAGCTAGCGGAATAGTCCATGCAGAAGCAAAATAGGCTAAGTCCAATGTACCTAACCTGAAACATCTCGGTCTGACCCGAGTATAAAATACACGGGTCAGTCTAGCTAAACAAATCAGTTAGATAAACTAAATGATAATGAACATACATAATCATAAAGTACTACAAATATCTCCAAGAGAGATAACCAAATAATCTAACAAAAGATGAATCATAACAAGCCTCATATCATCGACAATCCCAATAAACAAAGGATATCATATCCCAAAACAAGCCAAAAAGGAAAATAACAAATAACAATAAAGGTGACACAAGTTTCCACAAGGTAATCGCTATATATCGTGTGGTTCAAAGAACCTACACCGAAAGGCGATACACTAGGGAAATATAATTGTCAAAGAAACAAAAGATGCTCGAGCTCAGTACTGTATAACAAGGATCCATACACCCGAAGGCAACCCGAAAGTACAAGCCCGAAGGCAACATACCCGAAGGCAACCCGAAGGTACAAGCCCGAAGGCAACATACCCGAAGGCAACGCCCGAAGGCAACAAACCCGAAGGTACAAGCCCGAAGGCAACATACTCGAAGGCAACGTCCGAAGGCAACAAACCCGAAGGTACAAGCCCGAAGGCAACATACCCGAAGGCAACGCCCGAAGGCAACGCCCAAAGGCAACAAACTCGAAGGTACAAGCCCGAAGGCAACATACCCGAAGGCAACGCCCGAAGGCAATGCCCGATGGCAATGCCCGAAGGCAATGCCCGAAGGCAACGCCCGAAGGCAAATAACCGTAGTGGCGAAGGTCCGGAGGCCCAGTACTGGACACCACTAACTGGCGGAATGTGTCGCAACTCTCAGAAAGGAACCCGAAAAATGTTAACGTGAGTCTCATACCACACGTTTGCACTAAACGGTTTACTAACCGTTAGTCAATTTCACACTCAAAGCAGTACAAAGTTCAACTCATCTAATCGGTAAACCAGACCCAAAGGTCAAAACGGTCAAACGAATAGATTAGGAATTAACTGAAACGATAAACACACGTGTTCATAGCACGTGTTTTATTTAATCATTTAATTATCCTCCCTCTTCGCTCGAAGTGCAAAATCGTGTGTTTTATACAGAAATTATAAATTGGAGAAACGAGCTTTTAATACAATTTAAAAAGATCATTTTATAAAACCCGTGTACTAAATCTAAAATGAATCATCAAAGTCAACTAAAGTGAAACAACTAATTGGAGAAAGAAGAATCGATCAAAAATTGGAATCCCACACAAAATAGGCAAATTGGGCCGAGACAAGCAGATTCAGACGTCTGAATTGTATATTTCAGACGTCTGAAACTGGAGCTCAGGCAATACTTTGCCTAGGCCAATGATGGCCAAATCATATCGGAAGCAATCGGATGAGTGATGATGGCTAGGGGTTTACGCCAAACGACTACCCACTTTAAAGACTCACCAATACACTCCGACCAACATGCCCAAACATCCATAAGGATTTTTCATAGATTTTGACTTCAAATGCCAAAAATTGGAATATTCATTAAACCAATTCAATTCAAAAGCAAATGGACAAGGATATATGTTAGGAATTGCTACCTAACACTATCAAAGATATAGACGTAGATGTGAGTTCAAAAAGTCACCTTTTAACCCAAAAACTCAAGAGAGAAGCTATAGAGCAAGGCAAGAACAATCACTCTTCAATTATAACCCAAGGAGCTTCAATCTAAGCTCAAGAACAAATATTTCCTAAGTTAGGGTTTAGGAAATTTCAGAAATCAAAGAGGAATTGAGATGGAGAAGGAGAAGAGGATGCTTACCTAAGCTTCTCTTGGATTTTGGACTTGAATTTGAGTTTGCAAATGAATCTAGGGCTTAGGAATTTCCATTTCCCATTCTTTCCCCCATTTTTGCCAAAGCTTGAGTGTTTAGGAAATGAAATGAGTGAATGGAGGGAGGGGGCTGAGTTAGGGTATAGTATGAGTTGGGTGAAACCCAAACCCAAGCCTAAAGCCCTAGTGAAAAATAGCAAAATTCACTCTACTCCAAACATATCGATGCTTATACTCAAAAAAGTCGCAAACACCATTTTGAACTCAATGGAAGTGGTCTCGAGTCCAAATTGTTGATTCTCAATTTCACTCTTCATTCAGACGTCTGAAATTTCCAAACCAGACGTCTAAATCTGTAAAAATATGAGTTGTCTAGAACAATATTCAGACGTCTGAATCGTCCATTTCAGACGTCTGAAAATGGCAATTTTAGCCTATTTCCTTTCTGTTTTGACTCGAACAATTTCAGACGTCCGAATCATTCTTTTGAGATGTCTGAATATCTGTTTGAATGTGTTTTCAAATAGGTACTTCCAAATAGCACTATCCACATAGACTTTTCACTAATTCGACTGTTCTTTTACGAATAGTGACTTTTTCGGACTAAAATCCGACTAACGATGCTATATTTAAATAAAACATTTAAATATACCATCGTAAAATATGCGAGTTGTTACAGACTCCCCTCCTTAAAGAAATTGCGTCCTCGAAATACTTAAGAAGAAAATAAAGAGTAACAACCATAAAAGCATATCAACACAAAAGACAATTTGAGATAAGAAGTTCACCATAAAGAGCACGAAAGAGTAAGTCCGGATGTGTTTGCTCGATGAATTCTCAAGATTCCCAAGAGCAAAACTTAGGATTTGAGGGCCATTGAACTTTCACAAGAAGAACATCTTTATTTCGAAGGCATTTAACCTCCGAAGTAATGATACGAATAGAATGTTGCTTATAAGTTAAATTTGGTGAAACTTCAATTTCTTCAATAATATCGGGCTCAAGAATAGAATCGGAATCCCTAAGGCATTTCCGTAGTTGAGAGACGTGGACAACGCATGAATAGCAAAAATTGAGCTGGTAATAAAAGTGGTGATAAGCCACGGAAATAATGCGTTCGGTGATGGGAAATGGACCAACATATCGAGGTGCTAACTTTCCCGATCGACTGAGACGCACAACACCCATCAAAGGTGAAACACGAATGAACACCAATAAAATCTGGACCTAAAACCAGCTTCTCACCGGCTTCAAGCCAACATAAATAAAATCGGCATGGCCTTCTGTAGAGTACCTCGAAAAGTGCCATACCAATACAAGATTGGAAGCTTACTATAGGAAGAAAACTCAACAAGAGACATATGATCTTCCCAACTTCCACCAAAATCAAGAACACATGCACGAAAGAGATCTACAAGAGTTTGATTCACACGCTCGGTTTGTCCATCGGATTGAGGACGATAAGCGGTGCTTAAAATTAAGCTTTGTTCCCAAAGCTTTTGAAGACTCTACAAAATCCACTAGTAAAATAATGGATCTCGATTGCTAACAATAGAAATAGGAACTCCATGCAATATAACAGGACATAGAGTTCAGCCAAAAGAGGTATAGTCAAAAAGAGAAGGACGAGCCTCAAGGCTACACAAAACAAGAGATGAAAATGAATTGGATTCACGATCTCGAATCTCATAAGTGGATAAAGTCTCGAGATCATTCCATTCGAATATCAAAAAAGAAACATCCGCTTCCTGCTCTCGGCTTAAGGGCATCGACAACATGATTGCCCTTTCCGGAAGTATATAAAAATATCAAGATCATAAGATGCAAGGAACTCGAGCCAACGTTGTTGACGCAAATTGAGTTCCTTTTGAGAAAACAAATACTTCGAAGATTTTACGATCGGTGTAGAGAACAAATTTCTCTCCCAAAAGATAATGATGCCAGAAATCTAAGAGCGAAAATAATAGCCGCGAGCACCAGATCATGAATGGCATATCTAGTCTCGACAAGCTTTAATTGTCAAGAAGCAAATGCGATAACACATTCCCTTTGCGAGAGAATGACACCAAAACCAATACGACTAGTAGGTACAAACAATAAAGCCTTGGTTCCCTTCGGGAACTGCTAGAATAAAAGCATCGGAAAAGAGTTCCTTTAATCGATTCCCTTTCCCGAAAAGCTAAGATTTTCAAAATTATAATTAACTTTATAAATTCATCTTTTTAGAAAAATTTCCTTTTTACAAGAATTTACCGTGTTTGACTGTCTCATCATAGCGTTTAGGAGATTCCTATCGATAACGTTGATCAAGCGCATTGACCAGAATTCTTAAAGCACTCAATGGGCAAAACAACACAAAATCATCTTATATATGATAACCATGTCTCTTATAAAATTTACAAATATTCTTTGCTCATTTTAAGAACAAAACCCAATTTTACTTATAATTATCTTATTAAAAAGATTTGCAAATTATAAATTTGTTATTTTCATCCATAATCAATAAATATAAGGATAAACTAATCGAGATATTCGTAGAATACTCGATTCACAAAATGGATGAAATAAGGTAGAAGTTTCGTCATACCGAATGACATAACGGACCAAACACAAAAATCACAACGAGTGCAGAATGAGGTAAGTGGAATGCTACCCTCCGCAACTCGTAGCTGATGGAAACCGGTGGCAAGGTCGAGCTGAAAAGACCTTAGCACCATTCAATAGATTGCTTAGGTGATAATCCTAAGACAAGCTCAAATCATATGATCAGGAGAACCACAATTGAAACACTTTCGAATGGAAGCTGTTCCAGCAGATTGAGAGTTAGAACCAGATTCAACATGCTTTTTCTTCTTGGAAGGGAAAATTTCTTGTTTATGAAACAGAAACTTCTTCTTATTGGGATTCTCGTGAACCTCAATATCATCACCACTAACACACTCCTTCTCGATGGCTTCGAGATGAAGTGTCAAGTCAACCAACTCCTCAAAAGAAAGCTTAAGCTGAAGCATTAAAGACTTCTTAAGATATTTCTTAAGACCAGAAACAAACTTCAGATTCTTCTTATAATAGGTGCTAATGAATTCAAGACCATACTTAGATAAGTCCTCGAATGATGCAACATATTCAGAGATGGAGGACTTCCCTTGCTTCAACTCAAGGAAGCGACGGACTAATAAAACTTTCTCAGATTCAGGAACGAATTTGAGTTCGAATCGTTCTCGAAACTGAGTCCAAGAAAGAACAGACTCATCAAGTTCGGCTACAAGAAGCTCGTACCAATCAAGGGTACGCTCTTGCAATAAGCTAGAATTTATAAGAACTCGATAATGGTCAGAAAGATCCATACGAGAAAAGATACATTCGCATGTGCGAATCCAAGCTTGGACCTCAAGAACGGACTCGGAGCCTTTGAATGGCTTTCCTCCAAGATGAGAAAAATCACTGCACAGGCGTTCAAAGGCGGACTTGCGCGGAGGAGATGCACGAATAGGAGCCAGAGGCTGAGTGCTCCTAAATAACTCCAAAAACTGATCGGTAGACATATAAACGCCGTCCGGATGCGAGCCGCTGGTTTGCCCAGCATCCGAGCGTCGTCCTCTGCCTCTTCCGGCCATTGGCTGAAAGTTAAGATAAGATAAAGATTATTCACAAGGTAGATATCATTAATTCAAATATGGAATACTATGGAATAAAATGCATTCCTAGACGTATTCCCAAAATTCAATCTACCCCAAAGGCACGGAAAGAATAAAAGGCACGATGATTCAAAGATTCGAAACATTCGTACTACCCTTTGAGGTACCGTAATATGTGTCTCTATTCTATGTTTATCATATTTTTCTCTGAACTCAGCTCTGATACCAAGCTGTGACGCCCCACTCCGAGACCCACATTAGCAAAGAGTATTACAAGGTAACACCATCTGCTAATGCGGAGAATAGAGCTGGTTAGGAGCAACCATCTATATCCTTGTCTTAATTATCTATTGAATATGCCGACAATTGCCATACATTTTTCTTTCTTTCTCAAGTGGATCGACATATCCAATAAATACTTAATACAAAACCATAGATGGCTGAAGGATCTATCAGAACAAATATAACAACTTAAATGTAATACACATCACAGAACAGTGGATCATCACATGCATTTACACATATACAGATACATTACAGAGTATACAAAATGATACATGTCAAGTGGTAAGCAAACCACAATACACAGGCGAGTCAAAAGAATACATATCAGAGTTACGGCCAAAAAGGACTACACAAAAAGCTATAACAAAAAGGAGCTAGCGGAATAGTCCATGCGGAAGCAAAATAGGCTATGTCCAATGTACCTAACCTGAAACATCTTGGTCTGACCCGAGTATAAAATACACGGGTCAGTCTAGCTAAACAAATCAGTTAGATAAACTAAATGATAATGAACATACATAGTCATAAAGTACCACAAATATCTCCAAGAGAGATAACCAAATCATCTAACAAAAGATGAATCATAACAAGCCTCATATCATCGGTAATCCCAATAAGCAAAGGATATCATATCCCAAAACAAGCCAAAAAGGCAAACAACAAATACCAATAAAAGTAACACAAGTTTCCACAAGGTAATCGCTATATATCGTGTGGTTCAAAGAACCTACACTGAAAGGCGATACACTAGGGAAATATAATTGTCAAAGAAACAAGAGATACTCGAGCTCAGTACTGTATAACAAGGATCCATACGCCCGAAGGCAACGCCCGAAGGCAACAAACCCGAAGGTACAAGCCCGAAGGCAACATACCCGAAGGTACAAGCCCGAAGGCAACATACCCGAAGGCAACAAACCCGAAGGTACAAGCCCGAAGGCAACATACCCGAAGGCAACGCCCGAAGGCAACAAACCCGAAGGTACAAGCCCGAAGGCAACATACCCGAAGGCAACGCCCGAAGGCAACAAACCCGAAGGTACAAGCCCGAAGGCAACATACCCGAAGGCAACGCCCGAAGGCAACAAACCGTAGTGGAGAAGGTCCGGAGGCCCAGTACTGGACACCACTAACTGGCGGAATGTGTCGCAACTCTCAGAAAGGAACCCGAAAAATGTTAACGTGAGTCTTATACCACACGTTCGCACTAAACGGTTTACTAACCGTTAGTCAATTTCATACTCAAAGCAGTACAAAGTTCACCTCATCTAATCGGTAAACCAGACCCAAAGGTCAAAACGGTCAAACGAATAGATTAGGAATTAACTGAAAAGATAAACACACGTGTTCATAGCACGCGTTTTATTTAATCATTTAATTCTCCTCCCTCTTCGCTCGAAGTGCAAAATCGTGTGTTTTATACAGAAATTATAAATTGGAGAAACGAGCTTTTAATACAATTTAAAAAGATCATTTTATAAAAACCCATGTACTAAATCTAAAATGAATCATCAAAGTCAACTAAAGTGAAACAACTAATTGGAGAAAGAAGAATCGATCAAAAATTGGAATCCCACACAAAATAGGCAAATTGGGCCGAGACAAGTAGATTCAGACGTCTGAATTGTATATTTCAAACATCTGAAACTGGAGCTCAGGCAATACTTTGCCTAGGCCAATGATAGTAAATCATATCGGAAGCAATCAGATAAGTGATGATGGCTAGGGGTTTACACCAAACGACTACCCACTTTAAAGACTCACCAATACACTCCGACCAACGTGCCCAAACATCCATAAGGATTTTTCATAGATTTTGACTTCAAACGCCAAAAATTGGAATATTCATTAAACCAATTCAATTCAAAAGCAAATGGACAAGGAATATATGTTAGGAATTACTACCTAACACTATCAAAGATATAGACGTAGATGTGATTTCAAAAACTCACCTTTAAACCCAAAAACTCAAGAGAGAAGCTATGGAGCAAGGCAAGAAAAATCACTCTTCAATTATAACCCAAGGAGCTTCAAGCTAAGCTCAAGAACAAATATTTCCTAAGTTAGGGTTTAGGAAATTTTAGAAATTGAAGAGGAATTGAGATGGAGAAGGAGAAGAGGATGCTTACCTAAGCATCTCTTGGATTTTGGACTTGAATTTGAGTTTGCAAATGAATTTAGGGCACAGGAATTTCCATTTCACATTCTTTCCCCCATTTTTTCCAAAGCTTGAATGTTTAGGAAATGAAATTAGTGAATGGAGAGGAGGGGGCTGAGTTAGGGTATAGTATGAGTTGGGTGAAACCCAAACCCAAGCCTAAAGCCCTAGTGAAAAATAGAAAAATTCACTCAACTCCAAACATATCGATGCTTATACTCAAAAAAGTCGCAAACACCATTTTGAACTCAATGGAAGTGGTCTCGAGTCCAAATTGTTGATTCTTAATTTCACTCTTCATTCAGACGTCTGAAATTTCCAAACCAGACGTCTGAATCTGGAAAAATATGAGTTGTCTAGAACAATATTCAGACGTCTGAATCGTCCATTTCAGACGTCTGAAAATGAAAATTTTCGCCTATTTCCTTTCTGGTTTGACTCGAACAATTTCAAACGTCTGAATCATTCATTTCAGACGTCTGAATATCTGTTTGAATGTGTTTTCAAATAGGTACTTCCAAATAGCACTATCCACATAGACTTTTCACTAATTCGACTGTTCTTTTACGAATAGTGACTTTTTCGGACTAAAATCCGACTAATGATGCTATATTTAAATAAAACATTAAAATATACCATCGTAAAATATGCAGGTTGTTACAGGTATTCTCGAGATCAAGATATGGACATAGGTCGAAATCGCGTCTCAATCCGAGCTACGGATTGAGAGATATGATCATCTTAAGATTTGTCCACCACCGTCTCATGGGGCTGATACTGATACCACCATTCAAGGTCGACAGTCCAACAGCAAGCCAGGATCCCCGGTCTGATGGCCGAAGTAAAACTTTCGTTCGGTGCTTGCTTGGAGTCGGAGCTTGAAAATCTCGAGTCTGCTTGGAGTCAGCGCGATGACCGAACCAAAACTTTGGTTCGGCGCTTGCTTGGAGTCGAGCCTTGAAAATCTGGAGTCTACTTGGAGTCGGTTGGATTACCAAACCAAAACATTGGTTCGGCGCTTGCTTGGAGTCGGGCCATGAAAATCTGGAATCTGCTTGGAGTCGGTTGGATTACCGATCCAAAACTTTGGTTCGGCGCTTGCTTGGAGTCTGGGCTTGAAAATCTCGAGTCAGCTTGGAGTCGAGGCGATGACCAAACCAAAACATTGGTTCGGCGCTTGCTTAGAGTTGGACCTTGAAAATCTGGAGTGTGCTTAGAGTCGGTACGATGACCGAACCAAAACTTTTGTTCGGCGGTTGCTTGGAGTTAGGCATGAGAAATTTAAGGGTTTACTTGGAGTCAACTGGGAGTAATGCTGCTTGGAGTCGGGTGAAGGTTTGCTTGGGGCTCAACTCGGGTATAACTGATCTAAAAAAAGTTGGAAATTTTCATCATGGCACAACGATACTTCGATGATTTCATCATGACAAGTTCTGGGGTTCTTGGAAGTGTATGGCGGTCATCACAAGTGGAATAGCTTGACAATCATGTAAGGAAGATTGAACCAAATCTTGGAGGAAAGAAGGTTGAACCAAATTCCAAATACTATATACTCAGCTACCTCTCCTCATATCTTCATTCTATAAATACCAAGCACATGGCATCATAAAAAGAGTGGATGCTGAAGTGCGAAGCTTTCAGCAACAATGGCAGACAACTTTGAGAGGGAAAAATCTTAGTTCTAATAGCATGTTTACTCGTATTCAAAGCTTGTACTTGTAATCAGAAATAATAGGGATAATAAAAGAGGAACAGTGGACGTAGGCACATTCAGGCCGAACCACTATAAATTCTGTGTCTTTTTACATTTAAGTCCTTTGCATATTCTCTATTGCAAATTACTGATTTTCTACCTTAAACATCTGCAACTAATTTTCATCAAACAATAGTTATATACTACAAACAATATTTACAGCTCTTTAACAACAATTTGAGTGTTTGCCCATTTTTTATGCAAACAACGTGGATAAGAGCCGATGGAATGGGAATGATATTATCATAAGTCGTGATCCCAATAGTCACAAGGAATTGGATAATGAAAGAAAGATTACAGTTGTAGTTGGAAAAAGAAAAGCAAGTCCGAGTTATTGTGCTGAAGCAAATTAGAGGAAAAGATGATTGCCATATAGCAAAATAAATTGGTTAAGATTATATGAAAGAAATTTGGGCCTACACTATATTTATTAGATATTGGTAAATTATGAAGACATAGTAGAAATAAATTTTGAAGCTGGTTAGTGTAAGAGAAATGAGTGATATTGGAATTTCAATTGATTTAATCCCATTAACCAATCGATTGAAAATATTTTGAGATGTGGATGAAGATTTTAGTTGGATGGTCTAGGGTTTATTTAGGATAGCGTCTTGGTAACCCAATGAGGATACTATGCGATCTCACTTGGTGATCTGTCCATAGTACAGAAATTTAAATGATATTTAGCTTATTTGTTGTTAGATAATGTCATAAAGGTAAGTTGTTTTAGTTGATTGGAGAATGAGTGCCGTTGACCTGATGTTCTAGGTAGCATTACACCATTTATGTTATATGGCTTGGATAGATGTTTCCAAGCTAGTGGTCGCTGTATATGTTTTGGGGCGGTAGTTGATGATTTTCGAAATTTGAGTAATTGATGTGATTTTGAGTATATGATTTGGATTGGATATGACATGAGTTTGATGTCATGTTCACTATGCTGGACATAATTCCTTTTTTCGATGTTATTAGATATATTATGGCATATAAGATGTTATTAAGTTAGTAGTTTGTTGATTTGATTTATATAGCGAGGCACCGTCCCTATTCAGTTATCTTGTCCATAATATGGAAGAATAGTAAGTTGGTAAAGTGATATATATAAGGATGGAAACATTGATTGGTTAGTATTAGAAAATGAATTGAGCTTGGATTTTGTTGTGAAGGTTATTAAGTGTGAATTCATGATTTTATGGGTTATGTTAGATTAGATTTGATATGAGACTATAGGATGATAAGTATTGTAATAACCCTGATTTTTATGCACCAGGGTATTTAAATAATTGATTTATTTAAATATTAAATGACTAATCTAATCGATGGGCTGAAAACTCAACTTCCACAAATGGATGATTAGGACTTGAGACCACTTTCATTGAGTCTGGATCATCCGAGCAGTTGAGAATGAGTATAAGCATCGATATATTTCGATTGATGGATTTTTAGCTAGTAGTCCGCGTTCGATTCATATATCGATCTAAATGGCTAACTTTTGTATATGATGGAATTAGGTCCTGAAACCTTTTCCATTGTGTCTGTAATATGGGTATTTGGTTATAAACAACAATGACCATGCTTTATTTCGAGTTGTAGATTTTCGATAGATATTTGTGAATGATACGTGCGAAATTAACCATCCGGTGAGCAGTCTTGGATGATGTCGTATTTTGTACCATTGGGATAGTAAAAATGCATAAAGTCCAATGGTTCGAGAATCGTCTCGATTTGAGCAAGCTGAGCCATTCTATTACCTATCAAACCATGCCATTACCAAATATTTTTTCTTCATAAATTCGAGAACTGGGATAGGAAAACGTGGAAAGAAAATTGATTATATTTAATTTTCTTTCATTTTATTTTCATAAAATAAAATTCTCTCTTCCCCAAATCCATGCCATTACCCATCAAACCAATGGCTGAAACTTGTTTTCCTCCGATCTCCGCTGTAGTGGCTCTTCAGGCGACGGGGGTACGGCGGGGCCTGAAGGAAAAGTGTGCGTCTTGGTTAGGGCTTGGTTCTGGATTGGATTAGGCGGTGGTGGTCGATGGAGTCGCAAATTTGGGTTTGAACGGCGAACGTTGGCAACGGTTTTAGACTGTCTGTTGTGAACCGGAGGTAGCGAGGTCAGTCTTGGCATGGGCAGTAGGCAGCGATGGTTCATATGGTGGTCTTTGATCGGCATTAGGTTGTCTGTAACGGCAACATTGAATAGGTGAAGGCGGTGGTTGCATTTTTGAATGATCGAGTAGGGGTTTGGTCGAGATTAGTAACGTAATGATCTTTATTTAACTAATTAAATCAGTTAATTAATCGTCGAATGTTTAGTAATTCATATCTCTCACATACGAGGTTGGATTGGAATGCGGTTTCTTGCGTTGGAGTATGGAGACATCACCTACGTAATGGAATAGCATTGGTCGTATTCTGGATGATTGAAAAATATGGCTAAGGTGAGTAGAATTATAACTCTGAATTTATTTCTCAGTGCAAATCTCCATAATTTTATATATTGAAAATGTTACCTAGTAGTGGTAGAAAATATATACACATATGAAATTTTTTACCTATTTGATTGGATTTATTTGAGTAAATACCCATGATAATTGACTAATATCCCATATATTTATATTGTGTTATATTCGTGTCGAATGGAGCAAGATAGTGATTATATTAATTTATAGTAAATAAAAATTAATTAAACCCTAATTTGGAGTTATGTTAGCGATAGAAATATGATTATATATTTTATTACTAATAGCATGGATAATTGATTAATATCCTGCATATGTAGATATTGAATATCATTATATATTTTGATGCTAATATTCAGGATAATTGATTAATATCCTATATATGTAAACATTGAATTATATTTATAGTTAATAGAATTAGATGAAGTTGATATTAATTGATAGCGTGATTCTAAATTAATCAGAACTCTAATTAGGAGTTACATTGGTGATAGAAATATTATTATATATTGCATCACCAATCAAAAGTCAGAAATTACAAAAGAAGTAATTTACTACTTGATAGGGTTTGATAAAGTGTAAAATCCAGAATATTTCTATAACGGGATTTATTAAATCTAGACCCTAAGAAAAGATATTAAATGTATGTGTATACATATATATAAATTACACATGAGCTATATAACATTTGAGGCTTTATTGATAGCTAAATTTAATTTTAATAGAATAATTAAGTGAAATTAAGCTATATTATGATTGATAGGCAAAGGTATTATTTTATAAAATAAGTTTGGGAATTCTATAAAATAATATGAAGAATATAAGATTCTAGTAAATAAATAAATAATCCGATTGTTGAATTAAATTCTCAAGTAAGATGAATTTGGCTGAATTTGAAGTTAGGATTTATAGAAAACTCTTAATGTTAATAACGGGTTGATTAGTCTATCTAATGGTATAGAATGGATTTTATTAAACAGTTAAATTAGTGGAAAGAGTAAAACGATGAGAAAGAATGTATTTACATTTATACGTAGTCTATGTATACTCAATGTAGGCTTACAGAAATATATTTAGTGGAGTTTGCTATTCAAAAAATATATTTGAACGAGCTAAATAAATTAAAGAAAAGAAATGTCGTAGATTGTGATCTAGTTACCAGTGATCGGTATGGCAAGATGATGTAATAGATATAGTCAAGATGATGCTGAAAATGAGGTGGAATTTGTGTGATGTTTTCACTCAATGCGAACGAGACGTTATCCACAAGATGTGATGATAATATGACTTATTAGGCGAGACTAGAGTTATATATTAACTCAGGTAGTTTGATACGTATGCTGAGAGAAGATACGTTCTATAGGGCTTCGGAGGATTGACTTAAGCTACCGAGAACACGTTATACAGGATACTCCCGTTATCCATATAGTATGGATATGTAGTGATTACGTAGATAATCCATGATATCATGGGAGAACGGCATGACTTTCATATGAGATTTCGGAGCATGCTTGGAGAGAGATGGCGACGGCCATCTAAAATAGATCATATATCACCCATGCCTGTAATAGTGGTCAAGGTGAGATCTATAAGAGTCTATTACATTGCGACGCAACTCGAAGTTTATGATATATATAGATACTGACTTTATTCTCCAATGGGTAGTCAATGGAAAGATGATTAGTAATATATCGTATAGTAGACGATTAGTAATATATCATATAGAAGACCATTAGTAATATGTCGTATACTTGAAAATTTGTAATATGTCGTATAGTAGACGATGGCTGCTATATTGTATAGTAGGTAATTAATAATATATCGCACAATAGGCGATAGATACTTTAACATATAAAAGACGATTGATAGTATATTGTGTAATAGATGTTTAAAATGAATAGTGGGTGGTACGATTCTTTTGTGGAGTTTCGTGTACTTATGTAAATTGTTTGACATTAGAGGTAGGCCTAGATTAGGATTCCTATACCACCACTAGTCTTGAGTGAGTGTAGGTTTGACCTTACAATAATTAAATAGGATATGCCTCACATTTAACTATTGTGCATGCCAGTTTATAGTCACAACATTATATTTATTCATAAGAGAATTAAGGATACAGGAAGAAAGGTAAGGTATAATTCTCTATCATTTAGGATGAGTTTACTTTACTTGTTTATACGCTGTTTGGATTACCCCTGAGCCATTTTTGTGGAGAAGGCCGGTTGTGATTTAACCGTCCTTGTTTGTTTGTATATTGTTTTAAAATATAGTATTCTAAAATAGTTCCCCTCACTCCAGATTTTATGTCGGACCTGCATTTTTTCTTTATCTGCTTATGATATGACAACTCTGAGGTACTCGATTGAGTAGTACGAGGGTCAGGTGCTTTTAGGGAAACGCTAGCAGGATGCAACTGGAGCATTTTGGAGACATAGCATCGAGACTTTGAGATATATATACATGATACATTTGTAGTACATGACAGATTTATTATTTATATGTAAGATTGTTGTATCATAGATTTATTCAGAACTCCACTTTATTGGGAGTTGATGTATTCTGATTTTATGCATTGATATTTATTTATCAGTCACTTTTTCTTATGTGGTCTATTATATATTATCGTCTTATTCTGTTCATGTATATTCAGTATATTATATGTTGGCACTTCACTGTGAGATCTTATCGAGGTCTTGGTTTAGTGTTTTGTTTTAATTTTACACAGATGGACTCTCTTTCATGGTATTCAGGAGTCAGACATTGTCATTCGACGTTAATTCAGGGTATTAAGGAGGGCGGGTAGCCACATTTGGAATCAGAGCTTAGGCTCAACACTTGGACCAAGTAGACCAGTTTGAGTTAATCAATCTGGTAGTAGGAGATAAATTGAGAGAGCGTACTTGATTTTTCTACTATATTATACTGTATACACCGCTTGTCTTCTGAACATAATTTATTTTAATCGCTAGTTGGTAAGGTATTTTAATCAGGCTATCCATATGAGCAGACAGAATACATAAGCGACTGCAAATAGATAGTTTGAGATGCCTGATTAGTTCAGAGACTATTTAGCTACCACAACAGACATTCCTTCATCTGAGAACATTTCCAGCAGATTGCGATTAGCACCAGAAGTGGTGAGCCCCTTTGGCATAAGTATTTCTAACTCCACCAGCTTTAGACTCTTCGAAGCAGTTCTAGAATTTCCTAGCCTTAGACGCGAGCCAAGTCTGAGTCCTGAGACTGTTGCCGAGGCGCGGTCTTGGACATAAGCATGAGAAGGCTTCCATCAGTATAAGCCTAGGAAATATTCTATTAAGAAAGATTATTACTCGGCATCTAGGGAGAGGAGACTTTGGCTGGGTTGGATGTAGAGTTTTTGTGATTAATGAGCAGACCTATGATTCATAATTTATTCAGGCATCGCTTTAAGTTCTCAGTTCATTTCTGAGATCGAGAAGAGCATGTAGCTTGAGTATTCCATCCATCCTAAGCAGGATAGCCTACCAGCAAAGGAGTGATGACCAATTTAACCTTTAATTTTAGAATTTGAGGTGATCGGTACTCCGTTGTTGTGGGCAAAGAGATTTGCTTTGGGTCTTAAACATTGGTTGGTGGTTTTTTGCTTAGCCTTATCCCTATTAGGGTCCACATTTGAATCTCTTTGGGATGGTTCTCCTCAGTGAGAATGCCTACGAGATGCCATTAAGGTAATGAAAGTGGAAAGCAACCGAAACTCCTGAAGTGTAAAGGCTATGATACAAGGAAGATCGAGCTTGTTCGAAAACGAAAAGCTGGCCTAGTATGTCACTCCTGTGACATGTGGAAGGCATTTCGCTTTGAAATGTCGCCCAGCTAAAGAGAAGCGTAAGTGCTACAATTGCAATCAGCTTGATCACTTGAAGAAGGGCTGTCCTACATTGTTGAATGGTGTGTAAGTGATGATGACTAGTGTGTCTTAGGCATAACCGGGTCCTAGCGGGCTTACGGCTCGGGAGAATCGGAAGAAGCTTATGAAGTGAGGTATGCTCTATTTTTTTGGAAACTTGCTTTTGTTCCTTTTGGCACTTGAGCGATATATTTTGTCTGATATTAATTACTCGGTAAATAGATTAAACTCGAAACCGTTCATAGTAGGTAAATTCTTCGGTGGAGATAATCCTTGTAGGAGACATCTTAGTTGCAAATCTGAGGTGGAGCGACCGAAGTGATACCATTCGAACTTAATGCACAAGCTTTCAAGTTGAGTGGGTTCGGTTGATGAAGTATGACTTGGATTTATATCCAGGTAGGGTTCGGTGGATGCCTAGTAATGAGTAGAAACCAAGCAGATGACTTATAGGCCTTTGCCTAGAGTCATTCGAGTTATAATTGATTTCTTTTTTGCCAGTAAACCTTAGGATATGGGAGTAATCTCATGTGCCGGGAGGGACATTTTATAAAGAATGGTCCATTCACGTGCCTATTCTTGTCTATGGTTTGAGCGTAGAGTTTCTGGTTATTTTCACCAGTTAGAAAAGGGGTTTTCACTTGATTCTGATAGATGAGCACTTGAGTCGGATTTTTGAGATGACTGAGAGATTTCCGAAGCACAACCGTAGTCGTGCAAAGAAATTTCTATAGTGGGACCAAAGAACTAGATTAGAGTTCGCATGTATAGAATCAGGTGGCCGACCCTAATTTAATAAAGAAATCTTAAGAGCAAACGAAGGTTTAGAACGAGCATCATGTCATTGGAATGATCTTTAGTAATTATAAAATTTTAGTATAAAATAACTATTATTCCATGGGATAGTTCGGGGAAGGATTTCTCGACTAGTTTTGTGGCGATTCGGATAATCCCCTACATGAAGAGATGGTACTTGCCTAGGCGAGCGTCGTAGTGCGCTTAGTATATTATCCTTATTAACATTGTGCAGTCGAGATGGATTTAAACCTGAGCAAACCTAGGCAATTGTAAATCATCATTTAATGATAATTTAATAGGTATAATTTTCTCTTTTATAGAATGAATTTTGTTTGGAAGAAAAGGAAAGTTGAACCATTGATGTTGGATTTATTTCAGAGTTTCGAGACTCGAGGATCCTGCATATCATATAGGTTTTCCTCTTCATCGAGAGGTGTAGTAGTTATTTGTGTGTTATATTTATGAAAGAAGTTACACCGCTTTGGATTTATTCCTTTTAAATGTCGAACAGACTCAAAGAAGTATATCACTTAATATACACGATTGACTATTGATTGGTTACCATATGTATTGGTATAAACTCTTTGTATATGATAAATTTTTCTTATTGATTGTTTGTTGATTTTTCTTGTTGCTCACTGTTGATTGATTGTTCTTACTTGCTATTATTTGTTGCCTGTTATTGTTTGTTGCTTGTTGTTGTTTGCTGATGCTTATGTTTGTTTGTTATTGTTTGATAATTGGTATGCTAGTTGGTATTGCTTATTCATGGCTGCTATGATTTGTTAGTTGCTTTGTTGATGGTTGCTTGTCGTTGCCTGTTGTCTGATTGTTGTTTGTCATTGTTTTCTATTGTCTGATTTTTGCTTGTCTTATGTGTTTGATTGCTTGTATGGTAGTTATCATTTCACAATTTAAAATAAGACTCGAAGAGAGATAGCTATCTAAAATAGATCATGACATCCTTGGCCATTGTAGGGGTCAAGATTATATCTATGTGAGTCTATTGCCTTTTGAGGTGGCTCAAAGTCAATGGTATATTTAGATATCGACATATTTAAGCTTACTCTCCAATTAATAGATATATATGGTTGAGATAGTATCAGTTACTATATTAAGACTATACGTATTTAGATTTTATGCTAGTTGCATTCATTTTAGAAATGCAAGTTTGAGCATGTGTTGAGTTACATGTTTGGATGATATTCGTGATCGAGTTACCATGTTGGTATGTATGCATTTATTGGTTTGGCATGCTTAAAATCCATGGTTAATGTTACAATTATGTTTAATCCCCTTTGTTGAGTATATAAGTAGATACATGGAAGCAGTTATGAGATATCAGGATGCTTATTGGCTTATGTTAGCGCCAAAGTGATATATGCTTGCTAATGAAAGAGGTACGTGTTTATGCTTAATGGGTGTGTTTTCTATGTGTCATACACAATCTATAAGGTAGATCATACATATATATTGCATGTATGTGTCCCAGAAATGGGCTCCCCAGATATGGGATGTGTATTTGTTATGATTGGGATTTTTTTCGAATCGAGCCGCGTAAAGGTGGTGCTGCCGAAATTTACAGTAACCTGAGTAAAATTTGAATGAAAAGTTAACGAGAAGGTTGTTAGATGTTGTATAGTTAGTTAACTTCTCTTTCGAATGGCTTGTTTGCACTTCGTTTTCCATTTCCTTGGGAACATGTGTGTAACTTAGGCGTTTAGTTTAGATATCGAGTATTTACCGCTGCTCGATTAATGGGATGCATCATGTTAGTAGACATGTGTATTCCCATGTATGTTTTTGTGTAGTCGAGTGCCAATGTGTAATGTTATATGACCTTCTTGTGAATGAGTTATTATACGATGCACGGGTATATACTGGTGAATGATTGTTATGGATTAGTTTGTGTTCGATAGTTATGGCTTTTGGGTAGAGTTACATTTTGCCTGGGAATTTCGAGGATGAAATTCTTTTAAGTGGGAAGAATGTAACAATCCACATTTTTATGCACCAGGATATTTAAATAATTGATTTATTTAAATATTAATTTGCTAATTTAATCGATGGGCTGAAAACTCAACTTTCACAAACGGGCAAATTAGGACTTGAGACCACTTCCATTGAGTCTGGATCGTCCGAGCGGTTGAGAATGAGTATAAGCATCAATATATTTCGACCGATGGATTTTTAGATAGTAGCCCGCGTTCGATTCATAGATCGATCCAAAAGGCTAACTTTTGTATAAGATGGAATTACGTCCTGAAAACTTTTCCACTGTGTCTGAAATATGGGTATTTGGTTATAAATGATAATGAGCACGCTTTGTATTGAGCTGTGGATTTTCCGATAGATATTTGTGAACTATACGTGCGAAATTCACCATCTGATGAGTAGTCTTGTATGGTGGCGTATTTTATACCATCGAGACTGGAAAATATGTAAAGTGGCATGGTTCGAGAATCATCTTGATCTGAGCTAGCTAGAGCGCGTAGGAGTCAAAAACATGGAGAGAAAATTGATTATATATAATTTTCTTTAATTTTATTTTCATAAAATAAAATTTTCTCTCTTCTCCAAATCCATGTCATTACCAATCAAACCAATGGCCGAAACTTGTTTGCCTCTGATTTCCACCGTAGTGGCTCTTCAGGTGGCGATGCCTAAAGGAAAAGTGTGCATCTTGGTTAGGGCTAGGTTCTGGTCGATTGGATTAGGTGGCGGTAGTCGATGGAGTCATGAATCTGGGTTCGAACGGTAAACGTTGGCACGATTTGGGGGTGTCTATAGTGAATCGGAGGTGGCGAGGCCGGTCTGTGCATGCGCAGTTGGCGGCGATGGTTCACATGGTGGCCTCCGATCTGCAACAGGTTCCTGTAGCGGCGGCATCAAATAAGTGAAGGCAGCGGCTACATTTTTGAATGATCGAGAAGGGGTTTAGTCAAGATTAGTAAAGTAATTATCTTTATTTAGTTGGTCAAAGTAGTTAATTAATCGTCGAATGTTTAATAATTCATATCTCTCACATATGAGGTCGGATTGGAATGCGGTTTCTTGCGTTGGACTCTTGGAGACATCACCTACGCAATGGAATAGCTTTGGTCGTATTTTGGACGACTAAAAAATATGGTTAAGGTGAGTGGAATTATAACTCTGAATTTATGTCTCGATACAAATCCCTATAATTTTAAATATTGAAAATGTTACCCGGTAGTGGTAGAATATATATATATATATATATATATATATGTATGTATGTATGTATGTATGTATGTATGTATGTATGTATGTATGTGAGTATGTACACATACACATATATATGAAATTGTTTCCCCATTTGATTGGATTTGTTTGAGTAAATTTTAGGGATAATTGATTAATATCTCGTATATTTATGTTTTGTTATATTCATGTCGAATAGAGCTAGATAGCGATTGTATTACTTTATAGTAAATATAAATTAATTAAACCCTAATTTGGAGTTATATTAGCGATAGAAATATCAGTATATATTTTATTGTTAATAGTCGGGATAATTGATTAATATCCCGCATATGTAGATATTGAATATCATTATATATTTTAATGCTAATATTCTGGATAATTGATTAGTATCCTATATATGTAAATAGTGAATAATATTTGTGGTTAATATAATTAGATGAACTCGAAATTAATTGATAGTGTGATTCTAAGTTAATCCGAACTCTAATTAGGAGTTACATTGGTGATAGAAATATTATTATATATTTTATCACCAATTAAAAGTTAGAAATTACAAAAGAAGTAATTTATTAATTGATAAATTTTGATAAAGTGAAAAATCTAGAATATTGCTATAACAAGATTTATTAAATCTAGATCCTAAGAAATGATATTAAATGTCTATGTATACATATATAGAAATTATATACATGAGCTATATAACGTTTTGAGGCCTTATTGATAGCTAAACTTAATTTTAATTGAATAATTAAGTGAAATTAAGTTATAATATGATTGATAGGCAAATGTATTATTTTATAAAATAAGTTTGGGACTTTTATAAAATAATACGAAGAATATATGATTTGAGTACATAAATAAATAAACTGATTGTTGAATTAAATTCTCAAGTAAGATGAATTTGGCTGAATTGGATGTTAGTATTTATAGAAAATTCTTAATGTTATGAATGGTTGATTATTCTATATAATGGTATTGTGATGCCCCACCTCTATACTCACGCTAGCAAGGACACTACTAAGTAATGCCGTCGACTAGCGCGGAGAATAAGGTTGTTGAGGAGCGACCATCTGTGTAATTGCTTTGTGCAGGTACCGATATGTCAAAAAATATAACTTACATTTCATTTCAAGAGGAAATCCGACATATCAAAAATACAAACTCAAAGCTACCACACAGTGGCTAAGTGGACCTAGGAAACAAACGTAGAAATAAACATAACACAAATCAGTCATAGACATTCATATCACAAGGGCAGAATAAGATATGAATATATCACATGAAAGTGTACATCAAAATAGTGGTCATATAAGATCCACTACATCACAATGAATAGATACAAGTGCGAGACAAAAGAATAATTATACATCAAGGAGTCTATATCTCAAATGTATAATAACAAAAACTACAAATGTAATGTAGTTAGCCTAAAGTCAGAAGATGATCCCAGATAGGAAGTCAAGCAGGAGCACCTGAAATACCTCGGTCTGACCCGAGTATTATTTAAGAAGAAAATAATGAACGGAACAGTCTAGCTATAAATATCAGATAAAATGATATAGGATAAGAGATATGACCAAAAACGTATGATAACATAAATGTCATACTATGTCAACAAAAATCATACAATATCTCAAATCTCAAGCACCAAAAAGAATGTCATATTCTTTATTTTATTCACCAAACCCCAAATATTGACAAACATATCATTTCCAATCACAAAAAGAGGTGAAACGCAAATTCTAGAAATCATCAATTAGAATTCCAGAAAAAAACAAAGGGGGAGGCCTATCACAAACGGGAGCATGAAAACTCACCAACACGTGTATCACAAACGGGTTGCTAACCCATGGTCGCTAACCATAGAGCCGGTGCTACGACGTAGTACAGCGAACGCCCGAGGAACCAAACTCAAATAATCCAGAACATTGATATAGTACAGCGTTACGCCCGATGGACCAAACTCAAACAATACGGAAGAACGACGTAGTACAGCGTTACGCCCGATGAACCTGAACACAAATAGTACGGAACAACGACGTAGTACAGCGAACGCTCGATGAACCGAACTCCAATAAACCGAAACAACGACGTAGTACAGCATTACGCCCGATGAACCAAACTCCATAAAACTATAGGACGCAAGCCTATAAAAATGAGACGAAGCTCCATAAATCGGGGTACGGTCCCCCACGTGGACAAAGAGACATTGCAAATCGCTAGTCTAAACCACAAAATGATCATCATCGATCATCAACAAGTGTCGATTACACTAAGCTGGTAAATATAAGAGTTTAGCTTCATGTCCCATAACCACTTGCTTAACTCAAATATTTATGAACAGATTGTAAATTTCCACTCGAAAATTGTCACAAGAGTTTCAATCGAACAAGTCCAAAAATTCACCAATGAAGTAAACACAAGTGTTTCATACCACTTGTTTTACTAAGCCGTTTAATTTGATTTCTCATACGAATGAGGTAAAGGTTTGTATATACTAATAGATTGGAAAATGGTTTTATAAACGAGCTTTGTATTAAAAATAGAGTTGAAATCATCTTTGTAAAAGAGTTTGAATATTTACTACTAGTATAGAAACCTTTGTATTTAGAAGTGACAAGTCACAAAAATGATTGTAGAAACAATCAATCACCAAAATCCACATACGAAGACGTGAATCAAATCCATAGGAATCGATGCCGAATCCATCAAAATGGATATACCCAAAAATCCCGAAATAGAAGTCATCAAAATCGATAATAAATGATAACAACAAATTGGATAAACACGAATCGATTAACATTGAAATCTCAAGCAAAATAGGTAAATGGGGCTGCAGCAAGCAGGTCAGTCGACTGAACTAGGTGGTCAGTCGACTGACACAGGGATACTTCTAAGGCATTTCCTGCCTTCTAGTTCAGTCGACTGAACCACTGGTTCAGTCGACTGAACCTGCTTGTGAAGCACATTCAGTCTAGCCCCCTTGTGGGGTAAAAGTCCAACAAATCGCGATCGGACGAGCCACGGGCACTAGGGGTTTACGCCAGTCGGCAACCCAGCCCTATAGACTCATCGATGCTTCACCGAAAACATGTTCAAACATCCGTAAAGGATTTTCACAAAATTGGACTAAAAACCAAAAATTGGAATATTCACCAAATCAATCCAAATCAAAATCAAATGAACATGTAAAGATGTTAGGAATTCATACCTAACCATCAAAGGTAGTTATAGACATAGATGTGAGATAAAAATCTCACCTTTAAGCCTAAAAAATTGAATGAGAAGCTTAATCACAAAGGAAATATCAACACTCTTCACTTCAACCCAAGAAGCTTGAATCTAAGCTCAAAAGAAGAACATTCCCTAAGTTAGGTTTAGGAAATTTCTGAAATTGAAGAGAGAATGAGTTGGAGAAGATGAAGAGGATGCTTACCTAAGCTTCTCCTTGATTTCTAGCTTGAAGTTGATAATTCCTAAGAGAATTAGGGCTTAGGATTTCTAATTCTTTTTTTCTCTTCCCCCATTTTTATCTAAAGCCCGATGGTATAAGTGAATGAAGAGAAGAGGGGGTGGAGCTAGGGTCTTATGTTAGGTTATTGGGCTAAAACCCAAACCCAAAGCCCTAGGTGAAAAATAGCAAAATTCACCCAACTCCAAACATCTCGATGTTTATACTCAAAAAAGTCACAAACACCATTTTGGACTCAAAGGAGGTGGTCTCGGGTCCCAATTCGACCGTTGCAAAAAGTAGCTTTTCGGACTTTAATCCGATCAACGATTCTATATTTAAATAAAATATTTAAATATTCAATCGTAAAATATGCGGGTTGTTACAGACTCCCCTCCTTAAAGAAATTACGTCCTCGCAATAATACTGAGGAAAATAAAAGGTAACAACCATAAAAGCATATCAACACAAAAGAAAATTTGAAATAAGAAGTTCACCATAAAGAGCAGGAAAGAGTAAGTCCGGATGTGTTTGCTCGATGAATTCTCAAGATTCCCAAGAGAAATTCTTAGGATTTGAGGACCATTGAACTTCCACAAGAAGAACATCTTTATTTCGAAGGCGCTCAACCCCCGAAGTAATGATACGAATAGAATGTTGCTCATAAGTCAAATTTGGTGAAACTTCAATTTCTTCAAATACACCGGGCTCAAGAATAGAATCGGAATCCCTAAGGTACTTCCGTTGTTGAGAGACGTGGAAAACGTCACAATTAGCAAAATAATTAAGCCGGTAATAAAAAGGCGATAAGTCACGGAACAAATACGTTCGGTGATGGGAAATGGACCAACATATCGAGGTGCTCACTTTCCCGATCGATTGAAACGCACAACACCCCTCATAGGTGAAACACAAATGAACACAAATAAAATTGTGACCTAAAACCAGCTTCTCACCGGCTTCAAGCCAACACGAAAGAAATCGGCACGGCCTTCCGTAGAATGCCTCGAAAGGTGCCATACCAATACTAGATTGGAAGCCATTATAGGAAGAAAATTCAACAAGTGTATGATCTTCCCAACTTCCTCAAAAATCAAGAACACGTGCACGGAGAAGATCTTCAAGAATTTGATTTTACACGCTCTATTTGTCCATCGGATCGAGGACGATAAGCGGTGGTAGAATTAAGCTTTGTTCCCAAAGCTTTTGAAGACCTTTACCAAAATCCACTAGTAAAATAATGGATCACGATTGCTAACAATAGAAGTAGGAACTCCATGCAATTTTAGTTTGACATAGAGTTTAGCCAAAAGAGGTATGGTCCAAAAGAGAAGGACGAGCCTCGAGGCTACACAAAACAAGAGATGAACATGAATTGGATTCACAATCTCGAATCTCACAAGTGGATAAAATCTCGAGATCATTCCCTTCGGATATCATCAAAGAAACAACTGCTTGTTGCTTACAACTAAGGGCATCAACAATCGATTACCCTTTTTCGGAGTACAAAGAAGATCATAAGGTGCAAGGAACTCGAGCCAACATTGTTGACGCAAATTAAGTTCCTTTCGAGAAAATAAATACTTCAAAAACTTATGATCGAGGTAGAGAACAAATTTCTCTACTAAAAGATAATGAACCAAATTCTAAGAGCAACAACAATAGTCGCGAGCACTAGATCATGAATGGCATATCTAGTCTCGACAAGCTTTAATTGTCAAGAAGCATATGATAAAACACATTCCCTTAGCAAGAGAATGGCACCCAAATCAATACGACTAGTATCGATAAAAACAATAAAGTCTTGATTCCCTTCGGGAATCGCAAGAATAAAAATATCAGAAAAGAGTTCTTATCCTCTTTTCCAAAAAGCTAAGACTTTCAAAATTATAATTAACTTTATGTAATCATCTTTTTAGAAAAGTATACTTTTTACAAGTCAATTTATTGTGTTTGACTGTCTCATCATAGCGTTTAGGAGATTCCTATCGATAACGTTGATCAAGCGCATCGACCAGAATTCTTAAAGCACTAAATGGGAAAAATAACACAAAATCATTTTCTATATGATAACCATTGTTGATACGCTATATTTTGATCAATGACAATGTGCTTCAACAAAAAGGAAGAGATATGTGCAAAGCTCAAGGGAGAACTATGAAGACCAAAGATACCATAAGTATGATTTAAATATAAGTTTTGTTTAAATTCATTGTTAAAATCTATCCTCAAGAGGCTTGCACAAAACACTAGAACACGTTTCATAACTTCATTTTTTAGAAAAACATTCACTGTGCAAGAACTAATAGTTCAGTCGACTGAACAGGTATTCCCAGTCGACTGAACCTGTTACAGAATTACAACATGCACAGTTTCAGTCGACTGAAATTCCCTGTTCAGTCGACTGAATTTGAACCTGCGAATTTTTAATGAAAAGACACCTTCTTCTTCCCAAGAGTTGCAACCATTCTCCAATGGTAATGGATGCATCTCTTGCTTGAATCTTCTGCAAATAGATACACCTCTTCTACACCTATAAATACATGTTTCTATCATTTGCAAATTACAAATTCTAATTGCTTTAATCTCTCTATTGTCTTGATCAAATTTTCAGATTTCTTAAGTTTTCAAAAGCAATCACAAACCACTTCAATTGCTTGAATCTCTGATTTATCTTAAATACTCTTTTGATTCATAGCAATTTATATTTCCTAAATCTTCATAAACACATTTCATATTCTTGAGGATAAGATTATAGGAAAGTTGTACTCAATTAGACTCATTAGTGTTATCAAGAACACAACAAGTCAGAAATACTCTTTGTATCTAGTTGAAGTCCTCTTCGGTGGTTGAGGTAAGAAATCCCGTTCGGTTGTTCGGGTAAGTTGTAAACCTATTCCTCCGGGTTAAGTGAGGGTTGTTGGTTAGTTGAATTCCTAAGAGGAGCTTAGGGACTGGACGTAGGACAAGAGGTCCGAACCAGTATAAAGTCTTGGTGTCTACTTTACTTACTGCTTATTGCTATCTACCTAGACCATTCCACTATTCCATATTATACGATCCTACCGCATAGCCTCTTTCAATTGGTATCAGAGCAAGGCCGTCCTATAACAATAACACCGTTATTTGACATATTGATAATATGGAAAATAACACAAGCACAAGCACAACAACTGCCTATAGCTCTACATTTGCAGAAGGACAATCTACCCAAAGACCCCCTCTATTCAATGGACTAAACTATAATTATTAGGCTACAAGGATGAGGATTTATATGCAAGCAACAAGCTTTGAAGCCTGGAATGCAACTCAAGTAGATTTCGTTGTACCCACAACTGATTACCCTACACGGACACAAACTCAGAAGAATGAAGCTAGTGCAAATGCCAAAGCTATGAATATGCTATTTTGCGCTTTGGATAGAAATGAGTTCAATCGTGTTAGCATTTGTACTACTGCACATCAGATATGGGATACACTTAGAACCATACATGAAGGCACAAACAAGGTCAAAAAAACAAAGATCTCCATGCTAAAGAACCAGTTCCAAAACTTTAGAATGCGACAGAATGAATCCATCAATGACATGTACTCGATATTTCAAGACATTCATCATGCCTTAATAGGACTAGGAGAAAAATGCACGGATTTTGATATTGTATATAAAGTTCTAAATTCACTCACTGATGAATGGGAGAGAAAAGTCTTAGCAATCGAAGAAGCAAATGATCTATCTACAATGAAACCAGAAGATTAATTGGAAATCTTATGTCGTATGAAGTAAATCGAAGAATGTAGCTTTTCATGCGGAAAAGGAAGAATCAGAGTCTGAAGATGAGGATTTAGCATTTATAGCCAAAAATTTCAAGAAATTCTTAAGATATAGAAAAGGAAATAAAAACGGATTCAAAAAGAATTTCTTGAACAAACCTACATCCTCGAATATAGAATGTTTCAACTGTCACAAGAAAGGTCACATGCACAAAGATTGTCCAGAGCAAAAGAAGGAGAATCAGAGAACTCTCAATAACAAAAACAAGAAAGAAAAATTCAAAAAGAAGGCATTCTCTGTAACATGGGACGATTCAG
Source organism: Allium fistulosum (assembly GCA_030737815.1). Classification (NCBI taxonomy): domain Eukaryota; kingdom Viridiplantae; phylum Streptophyta; class Magnoliopsida; order Asparagales; family Amaryllidaceae; genus Allium; species Allium fistulosum. The sequence continues at coordinate 183,660,315 of CM060908.1, read as the reverse complement.
ATTCATCTTCATCTGAAAGTGAAAATGATAGCGACAATGAACAAGTGAATGTATGCTTTATGGCTCAAGAATCCGAGGTTAGTAATTTAACTTTCGACGATTTAATTGATGTAAACACTGAACTTTTGAGCACAATAAAAACTCTTAAAAGGAAACTCAAGGAAACTCGTGAAAATCAAAACAAAGCTGAATTTGAAAGAGATATGTTAAAAGATGAAAAGAAAATTCTAGAAGAAGAACTTGAAAAAGTTCAAGAGTCTCTTTCAAATTCGGAAACTCAATTATCACTTTTAAGTCAAGAAATTGAAACTCAAAAGACAAAGAATGATATAATTGTTTCTGAAAATCAAGAGTTAAAAACTAAGATTAGACAAGTTGAGTTAGAAAATAATAGTCTTCAAGCTAGATTAGATAACATCACCAAAAATGTCTCTAATTTTAACAAAGGAAGAGAAAATTTATCTAAGATTTTAGAAAATTCTCAATCCTCCTCAAATAAACATGGATTAGGATATAAAAAGGAGTCAAAAATTCCTAAAAAGAAAAATACAAATTTTAAGAGGAATATTGATTCAAAACAACAAATGTTATTAAGAGAACCTATTAGAACAAAAGAAGAAACTAAGATAGTTAAAATTTGGGTTCCAAGGACTAACAATATTTTAATTAGGAATAAATATATTAAAGCATTTATGGATAGTGTTCATAATAATAAAAATTATATTTATAAAAAGGATACTGAACCAAATTGGGTTTGGTTTCCGAAGTTCTAACTTTTAGGACCCTATTGAAAGGTGGGTACCAATAATTTTGTATTTATTTTCAGGTCCCACTCAAAAAGAAGAAATGGATACTAGACAGTGGTTGCTCAAAACACATGACCGGCGACAAAGATATGCTTACAAACATCACATACTTTGATGGTGGCTCGGTTACCTTCGGAGACAATTCAGAAGGCTATATCATTGGCAAAGGAGATGTGAGCAATTATGGTACATCAAATTTACCTTTTATTACAAATGTTTCATTAATTGAAAATCTAAAACATAATCTACTAAGCATAAATCAACTTTGTGACAAAGGTTTTAAAATAACTTTTTCGGAAAATAAATGTAGTATTTTTGATCAAAACCAAAATCTTGTTTTTGAGGGAAATAGAGATAGGAATATTTATGTTCTAAATATGAAAATTAATCATAATACAAATATGTGTTTACTAGCCAAAGATAATGATCCTTGGTTGTGGCACAAAAGATTTTGTCATACTAATTTCAAAACTATTAGAAAACTTTCTAAAAATGAATTAGTAAGAGGTTTACCTAAGATAAACTTTAAAATAAAAAATCTTTGTGATGATTGTAAAATAGGAAAATTAACAAAATCATCTTTCAAATCTAAGAAAAATATTTCAACTTTACAACCACTAGAATTACTTCATATGGATCTTTTCGGACCAACACAAGTTCAATCCATTAATCATAATCGATATGTATTTGTAATAGTTGATGATTTCTTAAGATATACATGGACTATTTTTATGAAAAATAAAAGTGATACATTTGAGCATTTTAAAACATTTGTCAAAAGAATTCAAAACACTAAAGATTTGAAAATTAAGAATATACGAAGTGATCATGGTGGCGAATTCGAAAATGAAGCTTTTGAATCTTTTTGTAAAAAGAAAGGAATAAATCATAACTTTTCATTTCCTAGAACTCCTCAACAAAATAGAGTAGTAGAAAGAAAGAATAGAACATTACAAGAATGTGCAAGAACATTATTAAATGGAAGCATTCTACCAAAACATTTTTGGGTAGAAGCCCTAGCTGCTGCATGTTATGTATTAAATCGTATTTCTATTTGACCATTAACTAAAAATACTTCATATGAACTTTTTAACAATAGAAAGCCAAATATCTCTTATTTTAAAATATTTGGATCAAAATGTTTTATTTTAAATACAAAAGACCAACTAGGAAAATTTGATCCGAAAGCTGACGAAGGAATTTTTGTAGGATACTCAGAACGAAGTAAGGCATATCGAGTTTTTAATAAACGAACAAATATAATCGAAGAAACTTTACATGTATCTTTTGATAAAAACCTTAATAAAAACTTGAGTATAAAAGATGATGACGAATTTATAATAAATACAGACAATACAAATCTTGAAAATATGAATAATACCGAACTTAGATCTCCACTTAGAATCTTACGAGATCACCCTGTACAAAACATAATCGGTGAAATTGATTCTCAAGTTAAAACTAGAAGTCAACTAAACCAAATGGGACATGTTGCTTTTATTTCTACATTAGAACCTAAAAAACCTAAAGAAGCATCAACAGACGACTACTGGATTGTTGCTATGCAAGAAGAATTAAATCGATTCGAACGTAACGATGTTTGGGAATTAGTTCCCCGTCCTAATAATCAATCTGTTATAGGAACAAAATGGGTTTACAAAAATAAAGTAGAGCAACCCCTTTATTCATACATGAAAATATCCGGATCATGTATATAAATTAAAGAAAGCCTTATATGGTCTTAAACAAGCACCTCGTGCTTGGTATGAGAGACTTAAAAGCTATTTACTAGATTCAGGATTTCAAATCAGAAAAGTAGATCAAACTCTATTCATTAAAAACACTACTAAAGACATTCTAATAATTCAAATATATGTAGATGACATTATATTTGGTTCAACTAATGAAAACTTGTGTAAAGAATTTTCAAATATAATGACTAAGTAGTTCGAAATGTCACACATGGGAGAATTATCTTATTTTCTCGGATTACAAATTAAACAATTAACGAATGGAATTTTATTAAACCAAGAAAAATATTGTGCTAATCTAATTAAACGTTTTGGAAAGGAAAACACTTCTGGAAAACCTACTCCTATGAGTACCACAACTCATCTCGATCGAGATGAAAATGGCAAAAGTGTAGACCAAAAGCTGTTTAGAAGTATGATAGGCTCTTTACTATACTTAACCGCTAGTAGACCAGACATAATGATGAGTGTATGTTTATGTGCACGTTTTCAAGCTAATCCTAAAGAATCACATTTAAGAGCCGTAAAACGAATTATGCGATATCTTACTAATACTAAGGACTTTGGTCTTTTCTATCCAAAAGATTGTCCATTCGAGTTAGTGTCATTTAGTGATGCTGATTTTGGTGGATCTCGAACTGATAGAAAAAGCACAAGTGGTACGTGCCATTTCATTGGAAAATCACTTGTATCTTGGTTTAGTAAGAAACAAAATTGTGTTTCACTTTCAACTTGTGAAGCAGAATATATATCTGCTGCTCTGGCTTGTACCTAAGTCATATATATGCAACAAACACTTAAAGATTTTAATATAAATTTAACAAATTCTACAATATATTGTGATAATACAAGCACAATAAATTTGTCTAAAAATCCGTTAAATCACTCTCGTACAAAACATATTGATATTCGTCACCATTTTCTACGTGACAATATCGAAAAAGGAATTATCAATTTAGAGCATATTTCTACCGAAAACCAAATTGCCGATATATTTACTAAACCATTACTAGAAAACTCGTTTATAAAATTACGAAGAGAACTAGGAATAATTTCTTTCAAAGATATTTAATAGCAAATATGATAATAAATATAATACTTAAATATACTTCATCTAAACAAAAGTCAAACAAAAAATTTAGTTCACTTAACTATAGGTTTAAAAACTTAATCTACTCCTAAGACCATTCATTTCAATGTAAATATGAACCAATAACATAATTTCTGGCTCTAAATCCCTATTAATTCTATACCACACATTTTTAAACCACTAATTCTATATATACATGCACATATGATTTTTCAAAAACTAAAAAATTTCAAACTCTGTAGAAAAATGTCTTCCAGCAAATCAAACTCTCCAATCAACATAACCACCTCAGTCGATATCTCACCTACATCACCACATCTTCCTACTCCAACACCAAAACACGAGCCGGTTTATAAATGGGAAAATTATCAAACTGGCTATACACCGGATTCGAAGAAGGCCAAACGTGGACTATTTATCTCTCCTGATATGAAAAGAAAAATTGATGAAATTCATCATTATCAACAGCGGCAAATTGATCTTCAACGTGAATTATATTTTGAACAAAAAGTAACTTCTAGACGCTTAAGCTTTCTTGAGCAAATTGGTTTACGATTTTGTAGCTCGAAGAAAAATGATGTGAGTGAGCCCCTACCTCGACCAGTTAGTTCGTTTGATCCATCTTCATCATATCGTACACCAATTGATCCGATAAATCCTTGGGTATCGCCAAAAACTCCTCAATATAGCCCAAATTCATGGGACGTGATCTATATGGCAAATGAAGGAAATAAAACAACGAAGAACATTAGTCCTTCTCCAAAGAAATGATTTTTTTAAAAGATTAAAATAATGTGTTATATTGTAATATGTTTGTACAATTGTAATCATTTCTTTCAATAAAATATTCGCATTAAAAATTCAAGAAGAACACCAAAGGTTCAGTCGACTGAATCTTACTGCTCAGTCGACTGAACATAAGACAGAAAACTATAATTCAATAGTCAGTCGACTAACATTCTCTGCACAGTCGACTAAGTTTAACACAGAAACTTTCAGGCAATAGTTCAGTCGACTAAAAACTCTGTTCAGTCGACTGAATCTTACCCAGAAAATTTTCGGGCTCCAATTCAGTCGACTGAACAGACTATTCAGTCGACTGAACGTCGTTTCCCAGGTTACTTTTCCCTTTTTAACATCAGTTTTTTATTTTACTTTTCACTTTTTATCTTACCCAAAGCTTCCTCTTCACCATTGCTCTTAAAAACCCTAGCCCCCAAATCTTCATTTTAATAAAAATTCTCCACAAAATTCTCACAAAAATGCCTCCAAAAAGATCAAGAGCTTCCACTTCAACCTCCTCCGAGCCAATTGATGCTCAAATTGCGCAATGGCTTTATGATGGAGTGGCAGTCACTAGGTGGAATAAAATGAAGAATTCAAGGATTTTTGAACACTCATTCATCGATTTCCAGAGTATTCAAGCTTACAACATTCAAGCCTTGACCGACCAATCAGGTTTGACATCGCTCTTAGTTATTAAACGTAATGATCATGCCATCAATCATGTTATGGTAAAGCTCTTCTATGCCAACCTTAATCTTGGCCACCAAACTCCAAGAAATCCAAACGACGGTGTTTGGAGTACGGTGTGCGGTAAAAAGGTATGGTTTTCATTAGACCGCATTGCACATATTCTAGGGTCTCCTAACTTCGGAAGTAAGCTTGAAGAAATTGAATTCAATCCTCATATTCGGGATAATATAAATCATCAATTTTTGGACGATAACATTAACATCCACGATATCAAATCAACTTCCTTACGACCAAGAGCCAGGCTTCTCCACAAAGCTCTTATGCGCACCATCACCCCTCGAACAGGATCATATGAAATTATATACCCAAACAATTACAGAGCACTATATGCTATTTGGGGCAATATTCAAGTTAATTGGGTTCTACTCATTCTTGATGAATTTCTTACATTCAATATTGGCAAAATGAGAACAATATACTTTGGCGGGTATATCATGCGACTACTCCTCAACGTTGATACGCCACTACCAGAGTCCGAAAATACAATGGTTCACCAAATCAACCATCAGACTATAAGTCTTATGCAACTCCCGGCTAGACCTCCTCACATCATATCTCTTGCCGAATGGGAAGCAAGACATCAAGAACCGCATCAACCTCCTCAAACCCAACATGAAGAATCTTTCGATCAAGATGATGATATTCGTCTCGTTGAACCAAATTTTACTACCAATCAACCATTAGGAATCCTATCAAGAAATCAACAAATTCTTGATAATCGCCTCAAAAAGGTGGATCATAAACTTGATAGGATTAAAGGTTTCTTCCACAAATTATGGGATGCCATATCATGCACAAGCTCCACTTCTGCTTCAACCTCCCGCGGCAAGCGTCCGGCTCCAACCTTCACATGGACGTCATCCGAAGAAAATCCAAGCAGCAGCACAAGTGGAAATAGCGGTGGTCAAGAAGGAAGAGCATTTACACAACCCACCGGTGGACCCGTGATTCGTGAACCAGAGGGCGAACGAGAAGGCTCCTATGATTGGGATAGAGATTGATCACTCATGGTTTGATTGTTTTTTTTTCTATTTCGAACACTACTACAACGGCTTGTATAAATAGCCTTCTTTCTTTTATGCTACATTTTGCGTTGTTTAAACTATAGTTATGCATATCAAAGACTGTCTTTTTCTTGATAATATACTTCTGCAATTATTACTTCCTTTTTGTCGATGACAAAGGGAGAGAAATCTATGTTACTAACCTTGTTTTGTAGGAAAGACGATGCATATATTCAGGGGGAGGAAATAATTACACACATAAGTATTGTCATCAATCAAAAAGGGGGAGAATGTTGATACGCTATATTTTGATCAATGACAATGTGCTTCAACAAAAAGGAAGAGATATGTGCAAAGCTAAAGGGATAACTATGAATACCAAAGATACCATAAGTATGATTTAAATATAGGTCTTAGTTTAGATTCATTGTTAAAATCTATCCTCAAGAGGCTTGCACAAAACACTAGAACACGTTTCATAACTTCATTTTTAGAAAAACATTCACTGTGCAAAAACTAATAGTTTAGTCGACTGAACAGGTATTCCCAGTCAACTGAACCTATTACAGAATTACAACATGCACAGTTTCAGTCGACTGAAATTCCCTGTTCAGTCGACTGAATTCGAACCTGCGAATTTTTAATGAAAAGACACCTTCTTCTTCCCAAGAGTTGCAACCATTCTCCAATGGTAATGGATGCATCTCTTGCCTGAATCTTTTGCAAATAGATTCACCTCTTCTACACTTATAAATACATGTTTCTATCATTTGCAAATTATGAATTCTAATTGCTTTAATCTCTCTATTATCTTGATCAAATTTCAGATTTCTTAAGTTTTCAAAAGCAATCACAAACCACTTCAATTGCTTGAATCTCTGATTTATCTTAAATACTCTTTTGATTCATAGCAATTTATATTTCCTAAATCTTCATAAACACATTTCATATTCTTGAGGATAAGATTATAGGAAAGTTGTACTCAATTAGACTCATTAGTGTTATCAAGAACACAACAAGTCATAAATACTCTTTGTATCTAGTTGATGTCCTCTTCGGTAGTTGAGGCAAGAAATCCCGTTCGGTTGTTCAGGTAAGTTGTAAACCTATTCCTCCGGGTTAAGTGAGGGTTGTTGGTTAGTTGAATTCCTAAGAGGAGCTTAGGGACTGGACGGAGGACAAGAGGTCCGAACCAGTATAAAGTCTTGGTGTCTACTTTACTTACTGCTTATTGCTATCTACCTAGACCATTCCACTATTCCATATTATACGATCCTACCGCATAGCCTCTTTCAACCATGACTCTTATAAAATTTACAAATATTCTTTGCTCATTTTAAGAACAAAATCCAATCTTACTTATAAATATCTTATTAAAAGATTTGCAAATTTTAAATTCGTTATTTTCATCCATAATTAATAAATATAAGGTTAAACTAATCGAGATATTCGTAGAATACTTGATTCATAAGATGGATGAAATAAGGCAGAAGGTTCGTCCAACCGAATGACAGAACGAACCACTCACAAGAATCATAACGAGTGCGGAAAGCGGTAAGTGGAATGCTATCCTCCGCAACTCGTGGCTGATGAAAACTGGTGGCAAGGTCGACCTGAAAAGACCTTAGCACCACTCAATAGATTGCTTAGGTGATAATCCTAAGACAAGCTCAAATATATTCCAGAAAATTCACAAATTACTTGAATGAGAAAAATAACATCTTCTTCATCAAGTGGGTTTAAAGAATAAAATGTTGCCACCAAATTTGGAAATCAAAATCTTAAAAAAAAACAATAGAAATCTGCTTAACAGATTGAGGATGTCGTAGATGAATAGTCCACATTGGACATAGGATATGAGCTTCATAATGATTAAGCCAATCCTTTCCCAAAAATCAATCTCGAAGCCTAAATAACGCATAACATGCAAATCGGCTCGAAAAGGAAAATAACAAAAATAATCTCGACATTTTCACAAAGTAAATTGAGTGTTGCGGATCCATCAATCGAATTCGCAATTCTCAATGAAGTCATCAAGCCCTTAAAAATTAAAAGAGAAAGAATTCATCAAGTTCTTTTGATATAAAATAATGAGATGAACCCAAATCAAAAAGAACTCGAATAAGATAATCACAAAATAAATATCGTTAAGGATAGAATAAGAATTACCTTGACCAAGAGAAGTGTCACTAGGAGCTTGCACGAGATTCAACTCTCCCTCTCTCCTACTTTGGAGTATGGGACATGTAGATATAAGATGGCACGAACTTTTGCAATAACGACAAAAAAATGGTTTCGGGCACTCATTTGCATAGTGGTCCGTAAGACCACAATTGTAGCATCGTCCACAACTAGAGGTAGGAGACTTTGCTATCGAAGTTTCTTGCTTCCTTTTCTTGTTGGGATTGGGATTGGGGCCTTTGAACTTAATAGGCCACTTCATATTATTGTTGAAGTTCTGTCTGGCACGCACAACTTCAACATCAATTTCTCTATCGGCCTCTTCAAGACGAAGAGCGATATCAATAAGCTGATCAAAAGAAACTTCTAGTTTCAGAAGCAAAGGCTTTTTGAGGTTCTTATTCAACCCATAGACAAATTTCTGATTTTTCTTCAATGGGGTATTAATATACTTGACCCGATATTTAGAGAGAGATTCAAAAGATGCGACATAATCTGCCACAGAAGATTCACCTTGAACAAGGTCAATAAAGCGTCGAGCTAAAGTTACTTTTTCAGCCTCCGGCACAAATTTCAATTCGAACCTTTCCCGGAATTGCTCCCAAGTAAGATCCGCTTCGATAATTTCAGAAATCAAAAGCTTATACCAATATAATTCTCTTTCTTGGAGCATGCTAGAAGCCACTTGGACTCGAAGTGAATCAATAAGATCCATGCGGGAAAAGATGCGATCGCATGATCTAAGCCAAGCTTGGATTTCTATAACGTTTTCGGATCCCTTGAATGGCCTTCCACCCAAAGCGGTATAATCTCTACACAAGCATGCAAACCCGAATTTAGGGTGAGTTGGCACTGGAACGAGTCCGGCAGCTCGGGCATTGTTCACAAGATCTAAAAGTTGTTTAGCTGACATAAATACTCCATCCTGAGGAGTAGCACTAGATTGACCGGCGCTGGGATGGCCAGGTGTAACCATTTCTCTTCTTTAAGAAAGAAAGAAAAGAGGAAAAAGGTTATTCTCAAAAATGAATATCAAACAAATTTTGATTGATAAAACAAGGCATCTAAAGAATATAGGACAGAACGGTGCGAAGACCCGAATTAAACCCTATGGCACGATTCCTTAGAAAGACTTAGGACAATGATCCTTGCTAGATTATTCTACATTGTTCCGAAGTTTGGCTCTAATACAATGTTGTGACGCCCCACCTCTATACTCACGCTAGCGAAGGACACTACTAAGTAATGCCGTCGACTAGCGCGAAGAATAAGGCTGTTGAGGAGCGACCATCTGTGTAATTGTTTTGTGCAGGTACCGATATGTCAGAAAATATAACTTACATTTCATTTCAAGAGGAAATCCGACATATCAAATACAAACTCAAAGCTACCACACAGTGGCTAAGTGCACCTCGGAAACAAACGTAGAAATAAACATAACACAAATCAGTCACAGACATTCATATCACAAGGGCGGAATAAGATATGAATATATCACATGAAAGTGTACATCAAAATAGTGGTCATATAAGATCCACTACATCACAATGAATAGATACAAGTGTGAGACAAAAGAATAATTATACATCAAGGAGTCTATATCTCAAATGTATAATAACAAAAACTACAAATGTAATGTAGTTAGACAAAAGTCAGAAGATGATCCCAGATAGGGAGTCAAGCAGGAGCACCTGAAATACATCGGTCTGACCCGAGTATTATTTAAGAAGAAAATAATAAACGGATCAGTCTAGCTATAAATATCAGATAAAATGATATAGGATAAGAGATATGACCAAAAACGTATGATAACATAAATGTCATACTATGTCAACAAAAATCATACAATATCTCAAATCTCGAGCACCAAAAAGAATGGCATATTCTTTATTTTATTAACCAAACCCCAAATATTGACAAACATATCATTGCCAATCACAAAAAGAGGTGAAATGCAAATTCTAGAAATCATCAATTAGAATTCCAGAAAAACACAAAGGGGGAGGCCTATCACAAACGGGAGCATGAAAACTCACCAACACGTGTATCACAAACGGGTTGCTAACCCATGGTCGCTAACCATAGAGCCGGTGCCACGACGTAGTACAGCGAATGCCCGAGGAACCAAACTCAAATAATCCAGAACATCGACGTAGTACAGCGTTACGCCCGATGGACCAAACTCAAACAATATGGAACAACGACGTAGTACAGCGTTACGCCCGATGAACCTGAACACAAATAGTACGGAACAATGACGTAGTACAACGAACGGCCGATGAACCGAACTCCAATAAACCGGAACAACGACGTAGTACAGCGTTACGCCCGATGAACCAAACTCCATAAAACTATAGGACGCAAGCCTATAAAAATGAGACGAAGCTCCATAAATCGGGGTACGGTCCCCCACGTGGACAAAGAGACATCGCAAATCGCTAGTCTAAACCACAAAATGATCATCATCGATCATCGACAAGTGTCGATTACACTAAGCTGGTAAATATAAGAGTTTAGCTTCATGTCCCATAACCACTTGCTTAACTCAAATATTTATGAACAGATTGTAAATTTCCACTTGAAAATTGTCACAAGAGTTTCAATCGAACAAGTCCAAAAATTCACCGACGAAGTAAACGCAAGCGTTTCATACCACTTGTTTTACTAAGCCGTTTAATTAGATTTCTCATATGAATGAGGTAAAGGTTTGTATATACTAATAGATTGGAAAACGGTTTTATAAACGAGCTTTGTATTAAAAATAGAGTTGAAATCATCTTTGTAAAAGAGTTTGAATATTTACTACTAGTATAGAAACCTTTGTATTTAGAAGTGACAAGTCACAAAAAATATTGTAGAAACAATCAATCACCAAAATCCACATACGAAGACGTGAATCAAATCCATAGGAATCGATGCCGAATCCATCAAAATGGATATACCCAAAAATTTCGAAAAAGTAGTCATCAAAATCGATAATAAATGATAACAACAAATCGGATAATCATGAATCGATTAACATTGAAATCTCAAGCAAAAGAGGTAAATGGGGCTGAAGCAAGCAGGTCAGTCGACTGAACTAGGTGGTCAGTCGACTGACATAGGGATACAAATTCTGTATCCCCAGGGTCAGTCGACTGACCCAGATGGTCAGTCGACTGAAACAGACCCAGGCAATTTCATGGGTCCTGGTTCAGTCGACTGACCCACTGGTTCAGTCGACTGAACCTGCTTCTAAGGCATTTCTTGCCTTCTGGTTCAGTCGACTGATCCTGCTTCTGAAGCACATTCAGCCTAGCCCCCTTGTGGGGCAAAAATCCAACAAATCGCGATCGGACGAGCCACGGGTGCTAGGGGTTTACGCCAGTCGGCAACCCAGCCCTATAGGCTCATCGATGCTTCACCGAAAACATGTTCAAACATCCGTAAAAGGATTTTCACAAAATTGGACTAAAAACCAAAAATTGGAATATTCACCAAATCAATCCAAATCAAAATCAAATGAACATGTAAAGATGTTAGAAATTCATACCTAACAATCAAAGGTAGTTATAGACATAGATGTGAGATAAAAATCTCGCCGTTAAGCCCAAAAAATTGAATGAGAAGCTTATTCACAAAGGAAAGATCAACACTCTTCACTTCAACCCAAGAAGCTTGAATCTGAGCTCAAAAGAAGAACATTCCCTAAGTTAGGTTTAGGAAAATTTTGAAAGTGAAGAGAGAATGAGGTTGAGAAGATGAAGAGGATGCTTACCTAAGCTTCTCCTTGATTTCTAGCTTGAAGTTGATAATTCCTAAGAGAATTAGGGCTTAGGATTTCTAATTCTTTTTTTCTCTTCCCCCATTTTTATCTAAAGCTTGAAGGTATTAGGAAATGAAAGTGAATGAAGAGAAGAGGGGGTGGAGCTAGGGTCTTATGTTAGGTTATTGGGCTAAAACCCAAAGCCCTAGGTGAAAAATAGAAAAATTCACCCAACTCCAAACATATCGATGTTTATACTCAAAAAAGTTGCAAACGCCATTTTGGACTCAATGGAAGTGGTGTCGAGTCCCAATTCGACCATTTGCAAAAAGTAGCTTTTCGGACTTTAATCTGATCAACGATTCTATATTTAAATAAAATATTTAAATATTCAATCGTAAAATATGCTGGTTGTTACAGGTATAGAATGGATTTATTAAACAATTAAATTAGTTGAAAGAGTAAAACTACGTGAAAATATGTGTATACAATTATACATAGTCTATGTATACTCAATGTAGGCTTACGGAAATATATTTACTGGAGTTTGATATTCGATAAATATATTAGCATGAGCTAAATAAATTAAAGAAAATAAATGTCATAGATTGTGACCTAGTTACAGGTGATCGGTATCATGGTTCGATGGCAAGACGATGTAATAGATATAGTTGAGACGATGCTCAAAACGAGGTGGAACTTGTATGATGTTTTCACTCGATGCAAACAAGGCATTATCCACGTGATGTCATGATAAATTGACTTATTAGGCGAAACTAAAGTTATATGTTAACTTTGGTAATTCGATGCGTATGTTGAGAGAAGATACGTCCTATACGACTTCGGTGGATTGACTTAAGCTACCGAAAGCATGTTATACGGGATACACCCGTTATCCATATAGTATGGATCTGCAGTGATTACGTAGATAATCCATGATACCACGGGAGAAACGCACGACTTGCATATGAGATTTTGGAGCATCTTCGGAGAGAGATGGCGACGACCATCTAAAATAGATCATATATCACCCATGCCTATGAGTCTTGCATTGTGATGCGACTTGGAGTCTATGGTATATGTAGATACTGACTTATTCTGGTTTATTCTCAAATGGGTAGTCAATGGAAAGACGATTAGTAATATATCATACATTATACGATTAGTAATATATTGTATAGAAGATGATTAGTAATATGTCATGTAGCTGACAATTAGTAATATGCCATATAGTAGACGATGGATGTTATATTATATAGCAGGAAATTAATAATATATCATATTATAGGCGATAGATACTTTAATATATAAAAAATGACTGATAGTATATCGTGTAATAGATAGTTTAAAACGAATAGTGGGTGGTAAGATTCTTTTATGGAGTTTCGTGTACTTATGTAAATTGTTTGATATTAGAGGTAGGCCTAGATTAGGATTCCTATACCACCACTAGTCTTGAGTGAGTGTAGTTTTGACCTTATGCTCATGCAATAGGATGTGCCTCGCATTTCACTGTTGTCCATTCCAGTTTATAGTCACAACATTATATTTATTCATAAGAGATTTAAGGATACGGGAAGATAGGAAAGGTATAATTCCCTATCATTAGGATAAGTTTACTTTACTTGTTTATAGACAGTCTGGATTTCCCCTGAGTCGCGTTTGTGGAGTGGACAGGCTGTGATTTAAACGTCTCTTTTTGTTTATATATTATTTTAATATATAGAATTCTAAAATAGTTCCCCTCACACCAAACTTTATGTCTAACCCACGTTTGTCTTTGTTTGCTTATGATATAACAACTCTGGGGTACTCGATTGAGTAGTTCGAGAGTCGGGTGCTTTTGGGGATATGTTAGCAGGATGCAGCTGGAGCATTTTGGAGGCGCGGCATAGATATTTTGAGATATATACTCGATACATTTACAGTACATGACAAATCTATTTTTTATATACGAGACTGTTGTATCATAGATTTTTTTTAGGAATCCATTCTATTGGAAGTTGATGTATTCTGATTTTCTGTATTGATATTTATTTATCAGTCACTTCCACTTGTTTGGTCTCTTATATATTATCGTCTTATTTTGTTCATGTATATTCAGTATATTATATGTTGGCACTTCGTTGTAAGATCTTATCGAGGTCTTGGTTTAGGTTTTTGTTTTAATTTTACTTAAACGGACTGTCTTTTGTGGTATTCAATAGTTAGATGTTGTCATTCGATGTTGATTCAGGATATTATGAAGGGTGGGTAGTCATAAGTATTTTGGTATATTGGATGAATTTTTAAAAGTACTCAAGTATGGATGGATGTGAAGATCATAATGGTTTATGTTATTTATGGACGGGGTGAAATATTTGGAATTTTATATAGACAGATATGATTTGGAGAATAAAGGATTAGGAAGAATTGTAACTTTTGTTTATAAAAGGTATTCCAATTTGTATTGACGGTATGAATTATATGAGAAGTATTTTATTGGTATAGATAAAGAATTTCGATAAAAGATTTTGAGTTCTTGAGGTAAATCTAGTTTGTGGAAGTGAAGAAAAGATGTACTAGATTGAATGGTTACTAAATTAAAATAAAGAAATACCATAGAATGGTGTGGATTCAAATGTTCTGTGGTAATTGAAGAAAATTTTTATTTGAAAGATTGAAGAGAAGGTATATAGTTTGCACATATAGAAGATGCGGAGGCGATTTTATGGAAAATTGGAAATTGTATGGTTTGGATATGACTTTGAGTGAGGATTAGATGCATTCTTTTCATTCATCCTTTGGATTGAAGAGTGACCGCTACTCAAAGAAACTCTTTGAAGAAGTGACTTAAAGATACAGAGTTACATTGCATATAAGGGGCATGTAAACAATTTATTATATTGTCGGTCCTTTTAACTCTATCTCTATTTTAAGTTAACATTTTTCATAGGTTAGGATTCCAATTAGATTTAGGATCTTGATTTTTATGGTTGCATTGGTTGAATAGAATAGGACTTCTCTTGTTTGGATATTTGCTTAATTTTAAGTTGTAGAATTTCGGATGGAATATTTGGATAACTGAAGAGATGATACTTTGAGTATTAAAAGTCATTTAATATTGGAAGAAATGATATCATTAGCATAATGACACTACTTGAGCTAGATCAGAAGTTTGGATGGAAGATGTCTTATGCTTACCAAATTAACACATTAATCACTTTTGATGTCCGTAAGTGAAGAAGAAATAGTATGGTGATTTAGGTCTTTTGGATTTGTTTGGATAAGACATCGACCACTTTTGAATTGCCTTACCTTAACAATCTGAAAGATGAATTTAGGAAACTACTACCGGTTATTTAGAAGTTAAGAATGTGCATTTAGGGATGGTATTAGAAATTGTCATTTTGTGTGGGCATTTTGTGCTAAGCTACCCGCTGTTATGGATTGTGGTATTGTGACGACCCGGAATTTTTGAGCATTTGAAATTGGAATATTTAATTAATTTTAAATATTCAGAGGTTAATTATAAACTTAAATTTCAAATATTGCTATTTATTGAGTAATTTAATAATTAAATTAAATTATTTGAAGTTGGATAAAATAGTAGATCTGGTATTCTAAGCTAAATAAAAATATTTTGAAAGCTCAAAAAAATTATATTGTTAATACTGAAGGTGATGAAACTTTTAAAATTGGATTTAAAAGTAGTTTGTTCAATTTTGAAATTTTATCGTTTAAAATTGAATTTAAAAATATCCTTCCGAGGCACAGTCTCGGAATTCGACGAAACCAGTTCCATTGGGTCCGTAATATTGACTTATTACCGGATTTCAAATTTCGTAGTGTTTGGAGTTGTTATGTGAGCGTACGATAAGCAAACGCGTTGAAACTAAATCGGAAATTCAATATTATAACTGGTCCTAAAAGCTACCCTCTCCATACGATTGAGTTTGGACTTGAAACCTTTTCCATTGCTTTCGGAATAGGCATATAACATTACGAACGCCTAGCGGCACGCCTCGATAGGATATCGAAATTTTGAGTTGCAAATTCGTGACGATTTGAATTTGAATTTAATTCGAATATTTATATTGGTCAAACTTTCAGTCGTAATTATTTCACATCGTAACTTTTCAAAATCACTATAACTTACCTTCTGAAATACGCCATCTTATGTCCATTCCTCAACACGCAAACGTCAACTCATGTTCCCTCGTTCGTCTTTAAGATGCAAATTGCCTCTGAGATTTACGAAGATAAAGTCTCGAACCTATTTTGCTTAAATGGCCGATGAAAATAATTTTTCTTTCAAATCGAAAATGGCCGCTGGCCTCGCTCGTTCCTCTTCTCCAAAATTTCAAAACCCACCTTCAAATCGAGATCGATTTCGCCTTCGAATTTTCGCCTTGTTAGAGTTGCTCGCGTGCGTAGTTTTGGGTTGGTAGTCGCGATGTATCGCGAGTAGGTTGCACGATTTTCTGGTGGGTCGTACGCTAGGTGTCGGGCGCGGTGGTTTCGGCATGGAGGGTCGACGCAGCGAGGTCGCGAGTCTAGGTAGGTTCGCGTTTGAACGAAAGCATTCTAGGGTTCGATAATGGGAAGTCGAGCTGCATCATGCTTGTGAATTCGAGTCTTGAGAGCAGAGAGGAGAGTATGTAGCTCCGCTAGTTTGTGGTGGCGCGATTGTTGCCGTGAGGTGGAGGCAGCCCTGAGGCAGGGCACGCAGCACCGAAGATGGAGGTGTTGGTCTAGCGAATCGAAGGCGAGGTGATCGCGAATCGCGAGTCTGGGTTCGTTTGTTATCTGTGAGGTATTCTTCTGTTTGATTTTTACTGAAGGAATAAAATGTTTATACACATTTTTAATTTTAAAATATACATATATATGCTTAAAGGAAGAAATATATATATACAGACAGAAAGTATATATAGATTTATACAGTAAAATAAAAATAAAAGAGGGAAGTATATACATAGGTAGACAGGAAATCTATTCAGTAGGAATATATATATATAGGTGCAGTTTCAATTTTTAATATATATATATATATATATTTACAAGGAAAAAGGAAAATTATTTGATAATTGAGGAACGGAAAATAAATAAATATAGATGGCTAGTTTAGATAAATTGTTGGTCAACTAAATTTAATTAATGGTAAATTTTTATAGTTTCTCTCAGATATTAATAAGTCGTATAATGATTGTACAAGGTCAAAAATAAGGGAAACAAGCTGGTTTGGAAATGGGTTGCAGACGGAATAAGGTGAGTTAATCTCACTCAGTTGAATTTAAATTTAAATGGATAAATTTAAATCATTGATTGGATGATTGCATTGATTGATGTGCTATATATATATATATAGTAGTATATAGCAATATATACATATTGGCATATGTATATATTGGGATTGCTGATATTCCCGCATTATATAGCGGATGAGACCCTATGCGCCGCATAATAGCGGATGATATTTTATAAAACCCATATACCGCGATATTCCACCTTGAAGTGGAATTGGTATTGTGCTAACGTCTGTGGATGCAGGGAAACAGGTTGGAGGGATCCAACTGGATTCCTCAAAATATTTAATTTTGTTTAAATATTCTGTGATATGATTTTTGATATCCTGTGATGATTTATATTGGATAATCTGGTTGGATTGAATTTCCCAGTATAATGAGTTATCAAAAGCAATTGAATTGAATTTTGGAAAGAAATAAAAGAGTAAAATTTAAGTTAAATAATTCTAGTGAATTCGAATAAATTAAATAAGGAATTGTAAAAGAAATAAAGAAATTTCTTAATTCGAACAAATATGGGAAAAGAGGATTTTGAATTAAATAGTGAAGAAATAAATCTTTAACTAAAGTGATATTATTTAAAAATATAAAAGAATTGATTTTATTGAAATTTTAAAGATTTAATTTAATTAAAATATTAATTGAAGAAGTTTGGAAATCCGAAATTGGTATTTTAGTTAAAAAGG
This sequence comes from Allium fistulosum, assembly GCA_030737815.1. Taxonomy (NCBI): domain Eukaryota; kingdom Viridiplantae; phylum Streptophyta; class Magnoliopsida; order Asparagales; family Amaryllidaceae; genus Allium; species Allium fistulosum. The sequence continues at coordinate 183,642,228 of CM060908.1, read as the reverse complement.
GTTTTAACTCATAATAAGGAAATAAAAAATGAAAGTTAATGTATTTGAAATAATTGAAGTAAATAGGGAAATTTACTTCAAAGTAAAGTAAAATGGAAATCAATTGGAAATTGATTTAAGTGTTTAAAAACTTGGGTTTTTAAAAGAGAAATGAGATTTTGGAGATATAAACTGGGTTTATAAAGTAAAATAAAATATCAGTGGATATTTGAGAATATAAATTCAAGATGGGAATTTATAAAAGGATATGGATTGGTTTAAAAATAAATGTTGGTTTATTTTTAAAAGATGGAAATGAGAAGTGTATTTCTCTGGATTGCCAAGTACGTTTTTCCAAGGCAATTTTAAATATAAGTTAAAAGTTTAATATGTTTTAAAAAGCATATTTTAGAAGATTGATTATTTCTAAATGTTAAAGTCTAAAGTAAGTATTTTCAAAAATCTATTATTGTAGTAATTATATAAAAGTGATTTGCTATTATGTTTTAAAAGAGAAATTTAGTTTATATTTGTAAAGTGGTTTCATTTTAAATATTCCTTAAGTATATATTTTGTTAAGGTATTAAAGTAGTTTTTAAATTTCAATATTATAAAGTATATTTATAGTAAAGTGCTTTTAAATTATTTTTAAATCTAAAGTATTTTGTACTTGGTGTTTCAGAGAAATAAATATTTGGGGAAATGTATTCCGTAAGCGGAAACTGTTTGAAATTGTTTTCAAAAGGAGTTTGAAAATATAAATATATCTTGGAAAGATATTTGGGCAAATAAATAATGTGGGAAATTATTTATTGTGTGATGGTTGCTTGTGGATGTAAATTGATAGTTAAATAACCGACTATCAATATTGGCCAAATGCGTTGATCGTTTCGAAGAGACCGGGATCGGGTTTCCGTATACCGGGATTCTAGGTCTGGAGACTCGAATACCACTTCGATCCGGTTTGTACGTTTCGTGTAACGTGTTCAGAGTCGAAGATGGAGCTGTGAAGTGCAAGGGCTAGTCGCTACTAATCCTGAGGATATTTCCAAAATGGATGTAGTAGGAATAGTGCCTTCGGTTCCGTTCGAACCCGGGACGGACTTGTATGGACGAATGCTTTCGTGACATCGTCAGGTGGACGATGGGCATTCTAAGGGATATGTTCTGAAAAAGGTATCGTTTAGCCTTAAGCCTCATCAACCGGGAATGACTGAAAATCAGGGGTTATGCAGCAAGGCTTCGTGGGTAGCCCCCACTTGAGAGTAAAGTCATCCCTGTCTAGATGTCCCTTTTATTTCGGCTTAGTGGTGCGGTTGCTGATCCCAACCGTGGGGTGATTTTATTTGGAATTATCCAGTAAGGGATGATTCCGGCCTTGTGTTGCAGGGGAGCGGGCGTACTCCTCGGTACTGTGATCTAGGCCACGTACTGTGACAGGTGGTACCCCAGTGCCTAGTCATTCGTTGGAAATCCATTCTCCCTACGTGCCTTGTACGAGTTTTGTTTGTATTACCCACTTTGTGGCTAGTATGCCGGAATTTAATAAATGTAACAATTTCGGCTATTTTAATAAGTATTTGTGAATAGACACTATTATAATATCAGAGGATTTTTATAAAAAGTGTTTTAGCTATCGTAAGGTAAAAACCCGACATGTTTATTTGTGGCGTGGTCTTACGAGATGCTTTTATTTCAAAAGGATTTTTGAAACTTTAATAATCAAATTGAGTGTGATTTTCTCACGCTGGTATTCCAGACTGACTCGGGTATTGTTTTATATGATGCTCGGGTCAGACTGAGTATTATAGGTTACAGGATATGATGCTGTGGAGCTCAGGAGACGAGCTGGATGACGATACGTACTCACGTACTTGTTATTATTTTTCCGCTGTGTATTCAGTTGTATGTTATGGATGTTGATGTACTCTGATGATGTATTCTGATGATGTATTATATAAACAGATATAGTTTTTGATTTGTGTAAAGATCTGTTGATATATATTATATTTTATTCCGCTGCGATGGTTAGATTCTGATGTTGTTTTTCTATTTTTCTTCTTCTACCTCTTCTTCTTAACTAAAATGGTTCGATTTTCCGGGTCTGGAAAGTCGGGTCGTTACAGGTATTATGGATTTGAAATGGTAGCAGAAGTTGCATAAGTTGTAGAAATGCACGTATGATTATGATCAGTATTTTGAGTTGAGTTATGCCAGTAGTAGACTTTGTTGGATTATTTTAGGGATAACGATTTGGTCTGGGTCAATTGAAAATTGGAGGAGTGAATCCGAACTTTTCAGTTTGATTCCTTTCCAAAGCGTTTTCCAATTACTTGATTATCGGTTTAATTATTATCTTGGTTTGATTGAATAATTGCTTGGATTTACTGTTGTTTTTATGTACGTATGGATTCGTTATTATCTTCATATGTTTTGTATGTTGTGATTTCATGATTTGATGCTGTGTGCGTGTGTGTGTTTGTGTTTACTATATGATATGCTAGTGTTATTGGTTGTGCATACATATAGAATTTATATGATCATCCTAGGATGCTCCCATCATTCTTTATATATCATATCATCTCACTCATATAGTAGGGCCCAAATGTTAGATATTTGCATATAATGTCATATGTATCTGCATACATATCAAGATGTTATGTTGTTGGTTGTATTTCATAAAGTACATGAGCACCACTATATACATATATATATATATATATATATATATATATATATATATATTGATAAACACACGTGAAATGATGGTTTTAATTTTTGATTTTTGTATGTTATGTATGGATGCTTGGTTTGATTGGTTTCTTTGTTGTATAATGATTGTTTAGAAGAACGGTTGTATGATTGACTGTATGTTAGTTATGTGTGTAATACGAGAAAATACGATACATTCTTTGTTCCCTAAGAATTTCGGGGACGAAATTTTTTTAAGGGAGGAAGAATATAATACCCCAAAAAATTGTGTATAATTTAAATAAAATATTTAAATTATGAAATCGTGAAAAATATTGGAATTAATTAATTAATTAACTAAATTATAAGGAGGGGTAAAATGGTAATTTTACAAACTATAGAATTTGACGGTGAAACCATCGTCATTGTGACTGTCTTGTTTTTCTGAGTCGAGATATTTGTTTGTCGCATATGGGGGTCCTACAAAGAAGATACGAACAAAACAGGTTTTGGAGTTAAGTGGGCTTTGGGCTTTGGTTTTTGGGTTTTTAAATTTGAATTTGAATTAAGTGGTTAAGAATTTCCGTTCTTTAACTAAAGTTATGATAGAAAGTACCAACTTCCCATTTCAAAAAACCAATCTCATATAACTTCTCTTCTTCCTCCTCTCCTTTTCCTCTCAAAAAGACACCATGAATCAAATCACTATATCTCTCTCATATCTCAACAAAAGTCCATGAAACTGGCGGTGTTGTGAAGCTATCGAAGAGGGCTATAGATCTGGAGTGATTGAGGAGAAAAATTTCGAAAGTAAGAAGAGCAGCAGGCTCGGATAGCGAAGCAAATTGATGAATTTTCGTGCACAGTTTTCTGATTTCATTGTCAATCTTCAAAAAAGCATATCTTCTTCGTTTCACAAGGGATGTGCCCGAAAACAACAATAAAACGAAGCATGTAAAGATTACTACACATAAAAATAAGTTTGGTGGCAGAAATCGAAAGGTTGAAGGTGCAGCAAGGCGAAAAGTGATGGAATCTCATAACCCATTCATTGTCAACAACGTCAAAATTCAAATTGATTTATCTTGTTCATTTCTTAACAGAATTCGACGATTGACCACTCGAGACGATCGTATTAATGAGAACTATGATCTAGGAATGAAGTCTAGGCAAAATATGAAGGTATATGGTTGTAAATTTGGAGAACAACAAAGGCAAAAAAACCACCTTAGGCATTTCGAGGAATGATCTACGCCCGAATCTTCGTATAATGCAATTTTAATGTTACAATATGATCTGTACGCTATGCTTAGAGTAGTAACTCATCTATGTAGACAAAATTTTGAATAAATCATGGTTGTGAGGGATTTGGGATAATTATAGCATCAGAAACCAGGAATTAGGCAAAATTTTTAAACTAGACAACAAATCCCTTAAAACATTGATATAATTGGACTTAGGAATATGTAACTAGGTTCTAGGAACGTTATACAACGATCTAAGGCGAGGCGGTCCCGATCAGAGGCAAGAAACGAAAGCAAAATGCAAAAATGTATGAACTTAGGAACTTACAGGAAATATGTACACCAGTCCACCTGTGGGCATGACCGATCCACCCGTGGGAAGCATTCTTGCTAGACTGAACCTTGGCCATAAGGCCCATATAAATATTAGTTAATCGATTCGACCCCTGATTTCTCTTGCATTATGAAAGGTGATCCAATACATTACAATATGAATGACGGTGATAAGGATTAGGTGAATACATGATAATGTTTTGGTTGCTAATTGAAGTGATATACGTGATATGATATATATATATATAGTATGATTTATGATACGATGGTGAATGCGGACGGGAGCGAAAATGGGTCGCTTGTTAATTGTCATATAATGTATATGTAGAATATGTAACGAGAACCTGTAACACAAGAAGTTGTCCGGGTAAATTGCGCGATGAGAACCTGTGGTACAGGGAGTTGCCCAGGTAAATTATGCGATGAGAACCTGTGATACAAGGAGTTGTTCAGGTAGATTATGTGACGAGAACCTATAGCATAAGAAGTCATCTGGGTAGATTGTGTAATGGCATACAACAGGCTCCCTAGATGGGCAAGGGTTCGGACAAGGGGGTGATTCTGTATTAATACAGTATAACTAGATATGTGAGGTAGATGGTGTGACTGCAAACAACAGGCTCCCTAGATAGGCAAGGGTACGGACTAGGGGAGGGGTGAGTCTGTATTTATACGATACAGCTAGATATATAATTTTTAGATACGGAGATGATTGTAGGTGTGGTGTCCAAACAATAGACTCATACCATGTTGTAATATTAATTTGTATCATACATTGACTAGAGTATAGCTCAATCACCAGCCTTATGTTTGACCCACTCCTATTTTTCCCCTATACATACTCAGGTTATGGAGTTTTGAGATGACATGGTATCGGAGAAAGTGGTTCATTCAAGTATATTGGATATGCTGAAGTTTAAGTGTTGTACCTGGATTTAACTCTATGTGTAGGGGTTTGGATTATACTTGTATTTCTTCATACATATATATATGACATTTTATAAATGTTATGGTGATGTGGCTATGTTATTGACTATGTATTATGTTTAATTCATTCCACTGTGGGACTCTGAAAGTAGATAATATTTGTTAGAATTGTATCTAATATATGTCGACGACTGTGACCTTATCTATATTTTATCTCACCCCAATGACTCGTCTTTTCAGTTCTCGGGTGCTGACGTTGATTCGGGCATTGGATCTGGGTGTCGAAAAGGGCATGTTGTTACAAGTCTCCTTTGTAAAACCGAATTTGGCCTCCTGCATAAGGGTTGGAAGCTACCTTCCGAAACCATGCATATCTTTTGATAAAATATGTCACAATGGTAAACATAGCTGGTCCACGCCCGAACACATGATACTGAATACCAATAACTCCCATGCATAACATCCATAAGCATCTCAAGATATTTGGAGTTGATGTACCTTTTTGCTGCTAAACCCTATAGTTATGTATCCTACTCTGTTTTCTGCCATTACTGGTGGTGATGTCATGTTTGGCATCTTGACGCACAAGTCTTCATCACTCAAACAGATCTGGAGTCTCTCTCTGGATTCCAGCAACTCGAATAGTTCATGGATCTCTCCATGGATCCTAACATAAGTCGTCTGATGAATGCTAATGTTGTCTCTCCCTTGGACCTAACCTTAGGATAGATAAGTCAACTCTATAGCATTATTGTAAAATGTTAACGCTGACCTCTTCCTTGGACTTAACCTTAGGATAGACAATTCGACTCTATAATATTCTACTTCACAACTGCTTCCAAAATGAAGAACTCGTATATCAGTTTTGAATGTGGTTTTCGGTAAGTAATACACTTATACGATCCCGGCCTCTTCAAAACTAAATCGACGAATTTTCGGTTAACTCAATTTTGGTTCTTTAAGAAGTAAACAAACAATATAAAAGAGTCCTCCTCAGGGGATATTGTATATATAAATTCTTAAAGCAAGAGACGATTCATATGAACGAGTCCTCCTCGAGGGTTCTTAAACCATATCGATACGTGAGGCTTACATATACTTCCCAAATTAATTTGGTCAATTTCGATAGTCGACTAATCAACCATCAAGTAGAAATAGAAACGATCGCATATGGAAACCAAGTCTTGTATACATATCACATTTCTGAATTTCGCAATTTATACCATCCCTCGGCCAAGAATGAAGCTGGTAGGTTAGAGCACTATTTCTTCTAAACCCTACTCGAGTATCAATCTTAACTCGCACAGATAGAATAAATCTACTTTATCGACTTTTAGCGCTAAGTACACGACTAATTACTTTCCATAAACAGGTAAACACACAAAGCACGGTCAAGTCACACAAAGCACGATTAAATCACATAAAAGACTTCTAATCCCATTTTGTTTAATTAATTATTTAACAAATTAAAACTTCTTTTTAAATACTTGTACATATATATATTTAAAATAGCTTTACAAAAGATATATACATGTATACTATTATTTCACTATTCATTTCTACTCTTTCACCATTCATTTCATCTCTTGTCAATACTTAGAAACGTATTCATATTCTTGTCCAAATGGTATAAAATATTTACAAATCTTAAAAAAGATTTCACATTTTCGAAAGTATAATTAAATGGGTTAAAAACAAATGTCATTAAAAATAATGTTACTACAAACACAAAACAATTTTATATTTGTCATTACCTTTAAAAACATTTATTATATGGTCTAATTATACTTATAAATATAATAAAAAAAGAGTATAAAAAAATATACTCTGATGATCTTATGGACCATAGATGCTTATATTATCGACCCTCTGGTGATTCCTTGGTCCTTGACTTGGATGGTTTGTATGCTGATTTAAATTCTGTCCAGCTAGCTGACTCAACCTGGGATCGATCTTTTATTTACTCTTCTGATGCTCTGATATATGATCCCTCTCTTGCAGTCTTGTTTCGTCCCTTTTTTGGCCTTATAGGGAATGTGGATTCCTCCCAGGTTGTTGAAGTTCGAGATTCTCCCTCTATGGAGGTGATTTAGTCTTCTACGTCATTTATTGTAGCTGTGACATGCTGTCACACTCCTGTGCTGTATTTTATTATTACATTTAGTAGTTAAGGTGCCTCTACCTTTCTCCTGTACTTAAACTTTTATTACGTTTCGTAATAAAAAGTGGACGGTCCACTATAAAACCGGCTGGCCTTGCCAAAAAAAAAGAGTATAAAAAAATATTGCATAAAAGTTGTTATAAACCCAAAACCATTTTATACTTGTTATCTTTAAAGCGTTCATTTTAAAGATCTAAGTATATCTACACTAATTAAACAAAGTAAATTACTTTTGATTAGCTTTACAAAACCATTTATTATAACATAAGTGTTATAATCCAAAATTTTCATTTATTCTTTTATAAAATACTTAACTTTTCTAGAACTTATATCTATAAATCCTAATTTATTTATAAACTAAGATATTTAATAAAATTCTAATAACATTTTAAAAGATATTTATATTACATAAGTTTTTTAATAACTTAATAAAATAATTAACTAATTTTCTAAAAACTATATATATTTAAAATATACTTTAAAATACTTATAATTATGGTTTAAACATTTATTTAAGATATTACTTAAAAATAACTATTTTATAATTTATTTAAAAACTTAAAAAAGTATGTTTTCCTCTTTATTTAAAATAAACATTCTACTTTAATAATTTATAGTTAATTATTAAAAATATATTTAAATTCCAAACCACTTTTAGAATACTTTAATATAAATTAGAAAAGACTTGTACAAGGATTGAAGAAAAATACTTAAATTAAAAGTCATTTTTAAACAATTAAAGTTCAAAATAGAAACTATAGCATTTCCAGAGTGTTGTTAAATGGATGCAGAGATACTAGAGTGGCCAGAAAATGCTATTGTTCGGTGTTGTAACAAGCTATGAACTGGGCCAGTTTTATATACAAGAAAGTTTTACCATTTTTCAATATACTAACGATCATTTGAAGATCCAGTCTTTTTGTGGTAAACTATATATATAATATATATCACAATCATGTTGAGAAAACCCTAGGAATCTCTCAACAAATTTTGATAGAAAATTCCAAACAAGAGGCATTTCTAGTTTCTTCTATACCGACTAGTCGCTATAAAACCATTCCAATATTGAAGTATGATTCAATTGTTGTCCAACCAAACCTATGTGCTTTATGTCAAGTCTATGCAACAAGTAATACAAAGTCATACAAGTCCATATACATTAATTACATATGCCATTTTCTTTCCAAAGCAAAAATCACAAAAGATATAGCAATAATATATAGTCAAACATATACTATAATATAAACAAGCATTATACACATTTCATATACATAAAATGGTGAGTTTTCTCAATCTTCAACAAGTACAAAACCAAGCACAAGCCTCTACCTTGCAACCACTTCCTACCTCAACCAAAACAATACCAAAATCCCTCATTCCCTCCACTTTGACTCACAACCTAGGCTAGAATGGCATTAAATGCTCACAGCCTAGGGTCTTAGGGGCTAGTGTGCTCCACATATTCAAACTCCAAGTTTTTAATAGTTGTTGTTAAGATGTTATAAGGCTTATACTAGAGTATAGTGAAGAGTTTGATTGATGTGCTTATAGTTTTAAAAAGTTAGAATAGAAGAGAGTAGAAGATAGAGAGCTTTCTTTTTATGCTTAAAAATGTAAAAAGGATTTATGAACCCCTTACTGCACTTATATAGGCAACATAACAGATAACCATGACCTCCTCCACCCTTTATTTCTAGTCAAAACCAATTCTCTCCCCCATGTGACTCCACATGACTTACTTTCCACCTCATGAGCCAAAACAAATATCTCCACTATATATATGCTTCCTAATGACCTTCTAGAAGCTCTCTAAAGAAAAATTAGTTAAGCATATTAACTCAAAATAATTTTATTAGATATTAATGATTTCATATGTTATTTATACATGTACAAAAGTTTTGAACAACTTGTATCGAATAAAAAGCTGTTTATCGATAAAACGATTTTCGGTCACATTATCGATATTTCTTCAAATCATTAGTTTTTGTAAAGAAATTTAAAAAATCAATTTTCTACCATTATTTATTAATTAAAAGGGGGTTATCAAGGTTATTAAATCAATTTAATCATACTAAATCTAAGATTCAAATATTTAAATAATTCAGATAGTAAAATACAAAGTGTTCGAAATTCCAGGTCATTACATTCTCCTCCACTTAAACATTTCACCCTCAAAATTACAACACGACTAACACACAAAAGGCAACAAGTACATATTAATAATTAACATCATTCAAAATTAACTAGCAAATAAAGCTCACGGTTTTCCCAGGTTCAAAAACCCTCTCATTGCACAAGGATGATAAACAATCTACCAAGTGTACCTTACGCTCAATAGTTTTAGGTTATTACTTAGTCGATTATTCATGCTACCTCAAAACCAATCGAAGAGTCATTCCTAAACTTTCCGTAATCTGCAAAACATAGTACACAAATACACTAAATCTTGTACGATGTATATGGATCCTTCGTACATAATATCAAATCTGATCACTTGCTCGATCGTATAAATTTCACTTCCAAACTAGTAAAGATCACTTGACCTCCCTAAAGCGAACTCCGGTCAGGTTCCTTGATTAGAAACTTCTGTTTCCCTTACGTAGGCATATACAATGATAGAAAACTTCAGGATCATATCAAGAATCCATTTCAAATATTCGTCGTCGAGAATCGAGTGAAAAATCCTTGTTCGGACCGGTGTAAATCACCTAGAAATCTGTGCTCAAATTCTCGATTAAGATCTATTATGCGAATAAAATGATCTACATGCAACTCATGTATTTATCCTATTGGTTTCTAAACTACACCAATTATCTTTTTGATCATCACATTCATTTGCACAAATAGTATGTCATTCAACACTAAAATTATTTATAAAGTATTTCATAAAACATCACTTAAGTTATAAACATTTTATAGAAACATAACTTTATTCATAAAACATTTCACGAAAACATACTAAGTCGTTACTATATAATACCCCACTACATCGGAAGAGTATATACACAATATCAAATTCATTTTACTTTATAAAATTCAGATGAAAGCCCAAAATAAATCTGGGTCTTATAATTGAGTCAACCTTTTGACATCTTTAACTGTCGAGTTAGGTAAGTAGCTTGGAAGAGCATGACTTTGGTTAAACCCAAGACTAGAGTCTACTTTCCTTAGACAACCTAAGGTAAAGACATTTATTGGTTAGCCCAATAACATCAAATGATTTACTTAACATAGATGTTCAAACCAATTTAAAAGTTATGTTAAGTTACTAACTTCTCAATTTAAAATGTTATCTAAACTCATCTTTATATTTTCAAAAAAAAATACTTAGCTTTAAGTTCTAAAACGATTCAGAAATTTCCGACTGTCCAAAATTGCCGAAATTCTATATCATTCTAACAAATGAAAACTACCAACAACACCATCATAACATAATGAATATATCACACTGTCCTAATGCATAGGATACATGCGTCAATAAAATAACTTATCAAAGTTTTACTTAGTTATCAAACACACTTTACTTAAAAGGGAAAACAATAAATTGTTTCATGACTATTATGGTTATGCCACTGCCACTCGGGCTCCCTACATAACATAGATACAAATCTTTTCTATAGAAAACTCATATAAAAATCTGTATTACCCAAAACTTCTCCTTATTATGCTACCCTATATTTTATCTAAAATTTCTTAATGAAAACTTTTAGAACTAAACACCGGGTTTTATTTCCAAATTAATTGAAATAATAATATATACATATACCTTCGTAAATTATACTTTTAGGATTAAACCAAAATCATTTTAAAAGCCGTACCAAATACTTCATAAATATAACTAAGTATCTAGATCTTAATTTATAAACCTATTTTCTAAAAATATACTTTAAAATCCATAGAAAATATACAATATAGATCGAGTAACTGTAACGACCCAGAATTTTGGACCATTCGCATCCATTATAAGTGTATAGGTAGACACTCATGCCGGAGTTGAATTGCTCAAAATACCGCGTTGTTAATTTAAATTTGGCAAAACTGAACATATACAGTAAATAAATAATCATAGATCACAGACACAGAGTAATAAGTGCAGCGAAAATAAAAGAGATAGTAGTTCATGAAGCTACTATATGAATATATAAAATACATCAGAGTTTACAACAGAAGAGTAATACGATACATCAGAGTTAAACCGGATACAATGGAAGAGTAACACGATACATCAGGTACAAATCAGAATACATCACTGGAATCATCGAATACTGAAAGCAGAATAGATGGCTGGATCTTCAAGCAAAGCTCCAACTTCAAAGGTGAGTCTCGAATACTGGTACACTCAGTCTGACCCGAGCGTAAAGCAAAAACACAAGACACTCGAGTCAGGATTAACATTCTTATATTAATAAATCCAACTCAAGTGAAATAGCAATTGAAATACAAGTAACTCAAAGGATGTTTGGAATAACCATCCTTTAAGGATCCGTTAAACTATATACTATGTAGTAATGTACGATAAGTAGATAATGTCTATTAGTAATAATAAGATATCAAAATAGCGTTAAGTCATGGCCCATTCCACCCTTAACACATTTTTATTCCCAAAAGCATATACAAGACCGTAGTTTCCCCAAAATCGGAAGTCACCCGAGGGCAATCCATATACTAAAGGTACAAATCAAAATCGTAGTGGTCGCGCATAAATGGAATACAAGTATGACAAGGCACATGAGGCAATACCCAAGGTAGTGATACTACCATTCGCCTGATCCGGACTGGTGAGAACGCAACGCCGCAGCGCCCGCAACACCGTGAAACAACACTCCCAAAATCAAGGGTGCACCAATCGACAACAAGTATAAGTAGTTCGAAGAAGTGTGTCCACTTGAGGTAGCTAATCCTCCATTGGCCCGGCACAGCTCCTGTTTTAGTCATTTCCAATTTGACACAAGTGTCAAGGCTATCCATTATCGTTCACTTTCTTCAGTCAACACGTACATCATTCCAACCACTTCATTCTGGATCATCACTCCGCGTATAGTTATTAAAGTAGTTTTCGGTTTAGATAGAGAGTATATCCATAACCGAATTTCGGTCTCTTTAATAACTTCCGTAATTATTTCACTGATTGGTCGTTTATTTATTTCAAAACCAAATCAATTTCAATTTCAAATTCAATTCGTAAATCAACATTTCGTTTGTCTTTCAAAACCAATTTCCAATAATTTACATTTCAAAACTTCCAAATTCCCATTTCAAAATCTTATAATTCAATTTCAATCTTTATTTAAAACAATCCAAATATTGATTCAAGTTCGTACAAAAGTTTCATTTCGAAACCATTTAAATCAATTTTGATTTAACATTTAAATCAATTTAAATTCATTTATCGATTTCATTCAATATTCGTTAAGTAAATTTTCCATTCAAAACAATTTTTATTAATTTCCAATTCATTAAATCAATTACTTAAGTTCAACTTCATTATCTCAAACTTACAAATTGAATTAAATTTAATTCGTCAAATCAATTCTTTCAATTACAAGTCTTACATTAATTCCAAAAATATCACATTTTATTTCTTGTTAAAGAAATTCAATTCACTTATTTACTTTCTTAAATAATTTTCCAAAAACTTACTTAATAAAGAAAACTCAATTTCAATTATTTACGAAGTAAAATTCACTTATTCAAAGGTTCAATTTTCTTATTAAAGAATTCAATTTTATTTAATCATTAAATAATTCAATCTTATTAATTATTAAATAATTCAAAACTTAATTATTAAATAATTTCAAAATTTAATAATTTCAAACTTAATTATAATTTCAAACTTAATTATTAAATCATTTCAACGTTTAATAATTTCAAACTTAATTATTAAATCATTTCAAACTTTAATAATTTCAAACTTAATTATGATTTCAAACTTAATTCAATCATTTCTCAAATTAAACAACATTTTTCATCAATTACATTGTAAATATTTTGTTTCAGATTATTAAATATTAACATTTTCCTTTCATAAAAATTCAAATTTCAACTTCATTTCAAAACCATATTATTTATTCAAATAAAATCTTCGTTTTATTTTTAAATCAATTTATTGACCAATCGAGTTTTATTAAATTTTCTATCCTAGGTCAAAGTTCAATTTGGGTATTTATCATTTCAACCCGATTCCACTTCAATTCAAAATCAAAGCATAACAAAGGGAACTTGTAGTGTGATAACTGGGATGGTGTCAAAGTAAATAAACAAGCAATAACAACAAACAATATCAATCCAATAATCAATTCAAATAATCCTGAAATAACCGTATTAATTCGCATTGTTATTTGTACGAATTAATATAATTATTTCTAGAATCTACACTATCATTTCATGTAGATTAAAGATTATTACATTGCGGTTTTCACTTGTCATTCAATTTACAATTTCATACATCATCAATTTAACAACATACATTCAGTGGTTCAAAATGTAATTAAACAAATCCTACGTGTCAATAAATTCAACAGTTAAAGGGGTCATATTATACAAATGTCAGTTAATCAAATTTAACACATATATCAAATCTAACTATCCTACGTCAATTTCAATTTCAATTTATTTATCACTTACATCATTAACAATTTAACGTCCAATATAAACATCAAACAATCAATCATTTAACAACCAAACTAGATTATCATTGCATATATAACAGATAATGGTGTCAGATGTTACAGGTGAACTGATACAGGTAATAACAGTGTAAATATCAACAGCAGCATATTTCAATTGTCGTTTCAATTGAAATCAAATTTAATAAATAAAAGAACGTTAATCGTGAGTGAGTGCTCACCTTTCGAGGCTAGAGAGATGCACGAGAATGGAAGCGAATAGAAAAAGATGAGCATACAAATCGAGCGAGCGGAACAGCGACAAGTTTGGATTTTACTGCGATAGATTTGATATTTAGGATGTCAGTCAAAAGAGCACTAGATCAATGAAAAGGATATATTACATTAATAATATTATTCTTTTCTCTTTCATTTTAAAATCAGTTTAAACATATTTTAAAATAAAATATATATTTATTTTCAAATCGACATTAAATACCATCATATAAAATACCTACATGCATATTTGAAAACAATTACACGTATACTTATATGTGACAAATGTATATAATCTTATCTACAAACTCACATATATTTAATAAAACCCAAACTCATGTGAACTCGTATGCAAATAACTATGTATTTTACTTATACATATACACACATATCCATTTAAAGCACATGCAATACTTCCTTTAAAATCTAATATATTTTTTATATATATATAGTTCAACACGTCATAAATATCCCAAACAAAACAGGTACTAATAAACTTGCAAATGAAACATTAAACATCAAAAGTAGCTCATGTGATTAAGTCCAAATATAATAACAACATATATTTAAATGCAGACACTACATGTATGCATGCAAAAGTATATGCGAAACTCAATATGTATAACGGATCTGTAGACTTGGTTTTTTTTTTTTAAATCTACCAACATTTATACATACTAACCTTCATTATAACAACAACCAAAATTTTTGACTGATACATATCCAACTCTTAAAAATAAAAATTTTATATACATATGCATACTTAGAAATTAATATCTAGTTTCAACTTTAAAACAAATTTTTTTTTTCCCGAAACATAAAAAAAAATTAATAATAATAATAATTTAAAAATCATACATGTTGGCTCATGCATGTTATACGTAAAAATCGAACCACAACTTGATAAAAATAAAACTTGAAATCAACAAACAAAACCATAATATGTAACTTACAGACTGTAAATAGCAAACGTATATGTATATACAGTATACATAGAATCCATCTTCCTATATAATCTATACCGTAGCTCATATATACTATTATACTACATTACTATGAGCAGCATATTATATATGCAAAGTATTGCAACTTTATACTTTTATATAGACTTGAAATCAAAACATGAAACCTATATTTTCATTCAACATGTATATTTACAACTTCATGACAGAACTGTAGCCTAGGCCACCAAGAAGCTCAATATATTTAAACTAAATATCTTCATATTTTCAAAGCGTGGTACATATATGCGTATATATGTGAAACATGCAAAACCATACTTAAAATAAATGTTTGATAAACCAATATATATATATATATGTAAACATTTACTTTTTAGAGTTCCATAAGTATGTATATACATATAAATATACGCATGCACTTTCTAAAAGCAAAAAGGTAAAGAAAGAGAATTGGCTAAGTATTTCCATGCAACAAATATACATAAATGAAAAGGTGTTCAAGCTTCACCTTACTATATATATTTACACAGAGGAGCTTTGGGAAACAGGGTGGCAAGGAGGGGAGGCATGGGAAGGACGGGGCTATGTCGGAGGTGGTAGCCTGAGGTGATGAGAGGGACGGTTGCAGGCGGCTGGTGGCGTACGAGGATGAGCAGAGGTCGGAGCAGCGGTATAAGTTGGGTTTCGGTGTTGAGATTTGGTGTAGGCAACTTCGGTGCGGGAACAAGTAAAGAGGAGAGGAGGAATGCAAGATCTGATAGCCGAACATAAGAGGAGGTTAGTAGAGAAAAGAAATTGAAGAGTGTTTCATGGTTTGCCAGAGGAAATAAAAGTGGAAAGATGAAAAGAAGAGGTGGATCTGGGCAGAAGAGACTGAGTTACAGAGACAACAAGAGAACGGTTGTTGTGACGCCCCACCTCTATACCCACGCTAACCAAGAACACTACGGTGTAGTGCTGTCAACTAGCACGGAGAATAAGGCTGTTGAGGAGCGACCATCTATGTAATTGCTTTGTGCGAGCACCGATATGTCAGATAATAAAACATTGCATTTCATCTTTAGAGAAAATCCGACATACCGATACAAACTCAAAGCTACTACACAGTGGCTATAATAGTTTAGAACAATAGATATAAAAATAACACAGATAACATAAATGCGGAATACAGATGGAACGAAAAGTCTCATATATACAATAACTGATATCAGTTACAATACATTTGACACAATACAAATGATACAACTACAATTGTCGACTCAAGAAGTTATATATACAAGTACATTATCGACTAATATACATGAATACATTATCATCTTAAAACAGACACACTGACAACTACAACAAGACGAAGACCACTTCAAATGATATAAAAAGTCTTCATAGCTCTAGCAGCAACCCAAAGCTAAAAATCTACAACCTGTAAATACTCGGTCTGACCCGAGTATTACATTCAAAAGAAAATAATACTCGGATCAGTCTAATTCAAAATCAGTTTAAATAATTGAAATGTCAATTTAAAAATATCAATGCTAATTGGCTGCAGTACACGCTAACGTGTACTGCCTCGCCAATACAGCCTACGAATTACGCAACAGGTCGATGAATTAAGAATAAAAGAGATATCGATTAAAATCTGTCAATTCGGTGTGGCTGCAGTGCACGCACGCGTGCACTGCCTCGCCACAACAGAATATAAAGTCACCACAAGGGACAAGGGTAAAACTGCTACGAAAAGGCAGCCACCACTTGTATTTAAGGGCAAGGCTGCATCAGTGAAGTGAAACAGTGTACCCAGTGAAAGAGGCAACAAGTGGAACAAGTTCAACATGTCGCAAAGCAAGGCACAGGGAAATAGCAAACTGAAGGCGAGAGCACCAAAGATATGGCACTACAACACACGAACACATATATATCAGTGAAACCATGAAGCAACAGCATGAATGCATAAAACTGGACAGAGCAACACACACTCGAAGTGAACAGTGGAAGAGTAAGTGCACCCCAAAACAGTTCAGCTCAAATGAGCAAGTGCACATGAGAAGACTGCACATGGACAAAATGTTCCAGATGTGCAGCAATGAACTGCACATGGCGGGTGCACATATGATGACCCAGCCAAATGAAGATGTAAGCAAACAGGGGTATGGCTTAATCCAAATGGCAAACACAAGACATCAACAAACATGACAATGATGTGCAGAAGTATGCAAAGAAATGCTACTTAAATAAACACCGAAGCAGTGAAGTACAATAGTCATGTACAGGTCAGGGGTGAATTCGATAGCAATATGTTCAAGTTGATAAACATCTATGAAGTCAGTTATGCAACAGAGCTACAAAGAAAAGTGCAGCTACAACAGTGCAATCAAAAGTATATATATATATATATACATATATACAGTGACACAAAAACAAGTCAAGTGAAGCAAAATGACAAAAATGCAAATGATACAAGGCATCAATGCAATGTATCAGATTCGAGAACAAGACAGTGCAGCAGCGAAAGAGCTCACTGCAACAATATTTCTTTGAATGGAGACAGTAAGACCATGAATCAGATGAACATTACAAAGACAGGGACACTTGAAATAAAATGTCAAAGTAAAGGAAGCAACTCAATACCAAAGTGACTCAAGTACATCAAGCATATGAACCACTAAATCAGACATGGAAGCAAATAGCACTGCTCAAGTCAACCCAAAAATGTCAGAACACATATACAGGAATGCAACTGTAAAACATGTATATGAGCTCGAAACAAGTGACAGTAGTGTGAAACTAAACCACAAAGAAGTCAGTGCAAATGCAATATCATGCTACAGACCAACTACAGATCAAATGCCAAGTCGAACAACTACAACATCAACATCTACAACAGCAATTTGTGCAACAGGTCGAAGTGCTCAGGAATAAACAAGAAGACAGGACAAGTGCAACTGGAAACAATAAAAGTGCAAGCTACAACTTCAAGTAAAGCCAATACACAACAAAAGTCAGACATGCCTGGGTTTACTTAAAGCCGTGAATGAACAGATTCAGAACCGAGAAACAACATCAAGAACCAAAGGCTCAGTGAACAAAACAAGTTCATAGTGGAATTAACATCACCAAAAATCAAGTCGAGGACAACATTATCACAAGCCACGGTATGCTACAGGGAAATGGAACTGCAGTATCTTATCAAAAAAACACAAGCCAATGGCGAAGTCAACCAAACAAGTTCGATCAATATCAAGTGCCGAAGCCATTGTCAAGGCAAGGCGAAATTGAATTGTACGAACAAGTCACAGTGAACGAAGTGAAGTGTAAGCACGATCAAACAGTTCAAAATCAAAACAAAACAACATAAATCATACTGTACCAAAATTGCAGATATCTGCAACTATTCAAAGCCGTGGTGGTCACGCTAAGACAGTAATCAAAGTCGAACAATATATACGAAATGAAGAAGCCAGATAAATCTCAAGCAAACAAACGAAGTCGAACAATCAACCAAAAAGGGATCGACAATTTCAAACAAGGATTCAAACTCTATACTAAAGCTTTGAATTAGATGTGATTACTCACCTTGTCGCCGAATTTAGAAGAAGCCGAGCCCACCAGATATCGAGCGAAGCCAGAGCAACCAAGGGAAGACGAACGACGTTAAGCTCTAGTTCCAGTCTCGATGCAAACAGTCGAGATCGCAAGAAAATAAGCTACAGCGAAGCCGAAGCCAGAGTCACAATTAGCCAGAAAATCACAACATCGCCGAAGCTTCAAATTGCCAGTAGGACGAAGAAGGGGAAAGCCCAAATTCATTCAAGCAAGCGTCGAAGAAAAGGCTTCAATTCGCCAGAGTATCGATCGCTATTTCTCAAAGGCTCGGGCCAGAGATACAAGAAAGGGAAACGAGAAGCCCTAATTTCGTGAAAACGAAGACAGCCACCATTTTTCGTTTCTTTGTTTTAGGGTTAACGAATGGAGGAAAGGGTATTTGGGTGTTAAGTGAAATCACGGTTTCAAAACAAAAGAACATGGGCCGAGATTATTATTTAAACCCAAACGACACTTAACGAATCTTTCTAAAGCTCGTTTAACATTTAGAACTGCTTTAAAAATTCCAAATAGCGAATAACAAAATTTTATCCCTGAATTTCAATTTGATTAAAATGCCAGAAGCTATTCGTTCCCAGATTAAATCGTCAAGAGACGATAAGAAAATGGGTACGGAATGCCGGGTTGTTACAGTTGTGTTTCACTTCCAAACGTCAGAGGGTTGGGAAAGAAAAATGGCACCAGAATTAATGTATCAATAAAAGCAAAGAGCTGTTCGAATTCCAACCATTGGAAATGTAAATGGACACGGAAAAACCAAAAGGTTCAATACGGTACCGATACGGTTAGCTGTTTTGTTGATTTTGTCGTGCATCCAAAATCAAAATACGGAAATAAATATACCGTAGAGGTCAGCGCTATGCGACGATCAAAACGGCATACCGGTATCAGTGGCACGATCGAATTATAAAAATTCGAATTTTCTAATAGCGGAAAATGCAAGAAAAACGCTGAAAAATAAGATCGACGGAGCCAAAGATGTCCGAATTTGGAAAAACGACAAACTGACATCTTGCTCAAAAGATAGTTTAGAATTTTTCTATGTAAAAATATTTAGGTTTCGGAAACATTTATTTTCATCGCTTTTAACTGATTAAATTGAAGTAAATTTACGCGCGAAATAAACTTTCGTATTTTCGGACGAAAATTTACCAGTTGCTATGTTTAATTAGACGCATTCCAAATATCAAATTTATATTTCAAAATTTTATCGTTTAAAATTTCACAAAATTACAACTAATTACGTTATTAAACAGTTGAAATTTACGGGTCGTTACAGTAACACAAAAATGTTACCATGGAAACAGGTTCTACCAAGTCGTACCATTATTCCCTTACTAAGAAGGGTAATGCTCACGAGAAGTGCTTACTAACCGAACATGTCTCTTATCTAATTTTAGTCACTTTCGAGCCATCGAACTAGATAACATAAAAATATTCTATTCCCGAACGTATTCGTCAATTCGAAGAGCAACCTAGAACTCAAACAATTTTAAAACCACTTTTCAATTATTAATATTCACAAATACTCTCAAATAATACTACTATTCTTTTCTCTAAAATCTTTGAAAACAATCTCAAAGGCATTGGATTTAAGTTCTCAAAATATAAGTTTAAATCCATTTTATTTATAAACCATATTTTATAAATCATACTTATATAAAATTACTTTCTTATACAAAATCTTTTCATAAATGTTTATCTACAAATATCTTATCTTTCCTTTAGATTATAATAAACATATTATTTCAAAATTAACTTCTGACCCAACATTATCACCGAACGCCTAATAGTCAAATTGTGAAACTCAATTCACAAGGTGTTTGTTTCAAGCTTCCATAATTTACTGTCTACCCAAACCATGCATTTAAAAGGTAAATTGCTCACAAATTGGCTGAGCAAGACTAAGCAAATAAATCTAAAAATGATGACAATGCTCATAAATTGGCCGAGCATTGCTAAACTAATCAATGAGGGATGACAAATGAACATCATTAATCCCTACATTAATTAAACTATATATGCTTTAATAATTCATACTTATATAAAATTACTTTATATAAGATCTTTAATTTTGTAGTTGGAATTACCATTAAGGCATACGCTTATAACAACTACAAATAAGCTCCCATATGTATAATACACTCAACTCTTCTAGGGCATCGCTTACCCTATCTCTAATGAGATATATTCCACCAAAGTTAAGGATCTCGCTTAACCTTCATCTCTGATACCAGATGTAACGATCTGAATTTTTGACCCTCAAATGTCGACACCAATACATCCACAATATTCATGTACCGAGCACTCAAGTGCCAAAAAGACAAATTGTTGCGGTAAATAAAAAGAATAAGAATAAGAAAGAAAGAACACAATACTAGAATCTCACAGTAGAATGATAACATATAATATCAAAAGGATAGTACAAATTGTTACTCTAAGATACACAACATTTCAGAGTTATAGCCCTAAGTACTATCATCAGCCTGGACAGTTATAACATCCCGTTCTCACAAGTGCTGATATATACATAAGATGATATATACATAATAGTATTACAATGGAAATAAGAATACTATGGTATGTGATAGCATCCAGCTCGTCTTCTCGAGCTCTAAAGGATATCAACAAAAGCTTCCTTCCTCAGACTACTCGAAAGAGCATCCATGGAAATAAGGGACATAAAAAACCACAAGTCAGACATAAGTTTGATATGAGAAACTCAAGAAATATGCAATCAAAATATAATAGTACTTTTGAGACCGTTCAAAATACCATAATGGTTATCCTCTCAAAAGAACCAAACTCGTCTAATTAGTACATTAGGTGATAAAATAGATAATGTCTACAATGAAGAATATAAATCAGAAAATAGCTGTGCTGCTTGCATCTCATAATACAACAATATTAGAAGTACACCTAAAACCGAAAAGGTACATTCGCATATGGATTTTCCGTGGGGGTCTCCTCGATAAAACCGAATCCAACCTCCTGCACAAGGGTTAGAATCTACCTTCCGAAACCACGCATATCTCTAGATAAAATATGTCATGGTGATAAAATATGTGACTTATTAAACAACGTAATATAGTTTTAATTAACTTTACAAAACCATTTATTATAACATAAGTGTCATAATTCAAAACTTTTTTATTCTATTATAAAATACTTAATTAGCTTTTCCAAAACATACATATATATATATATATATGTATGTATGTATGTACATATATACACATATACTAATTTATTTATAAACTAAAATATTTAATAAAATTCTAGAAACAACTTAAAAGATATTTATATTACATAAGATTTTTAATACTGTTAACCCAAAAAATGGATCAACACCCTGGATTAAGTGTGAAAGCACCAGTGCAGATAATCAACAGCACAAATCTCAGATAAACAACAAATAAAAAGCATAAGTAAGAAAAGAGACACAGAATTTTTATAGCGGTTCGACTGACTCTGGCCTACATCCACTTTAATAAATCTTTATTATGATTATACTAGTTGAATTTCCCTGGATACCAACTAGTTAGTCCTTAAGTCTAAGTTACAATGAGTTAGAATAAGTCATAAGTACAAGGGTTGACTGGAGAATCACAGTAACCCCCTTGATGACTGTTGTAAGGAAGAAGAAAGTTGAAGAAGTAAAGGAGTTTTAGTAGAGTAATGGCGGCTCTCTCTCCTCCGAAAAAAGATCCATCTCTAGTTGTAAGTAGGTGAGTATTTATAGGGGAATTCAGTGAGTGTTAGGCCAGAAGTCCAAGTGCAGAAGAGTCCAATTGTTATGCCAAGTCATCACCGAAAATCTCAAATCAATATGACTCATTTCTATGGATCGCTAGCTATCCATTGGGGATGGATCGCTAGCTATCAATTGGGGATGGATTGCAAGCTATTCATCAACTTAGTATATTTTTCTACCAGAACCCTTTACTTAGTGCTATGAAGGAGGTTGGAAAGTTTGAGGGTGATCTGACCTATCTTGATGGATCGCTAGCTATCCATAGAGGACAAATCACTAGCCATCCATCTACTTAGCATATTTTTGAGTGATCTTTGTTTGGTTGTCTTCCTATCTTCTATGTAAGCGTCTTGTCCAAATATCAAGTCGTTTGGAGTTAGTTTGATCATCCGTCTTCATGGGTCATCTAGTCCAGAAGAATTATCCATAACTTTCTAAAATCTAAATGAAATCGAATGAAACTTTGCAAAAACACTCTAGAGGGTGTTAGGGACCCACCATAAAAATTTGAGATGGTGGGTCCTAATCTAGATGGGTCGCTAGAGATCCATCTAGATGGATTGCTAGCGATCCATCAAATCAACTCCAAATTCTCTCAATTTTTTTATGAGCCTTCTTCTATGTCTTCTAAATTTTCTCCCAAAATTTTAAGTCAATTCGACTTCGTATAAGTTCTGTAGGTCCATTTTAAGTTAGCTGCTTTTGGTCAAACAGCTTGAATACGGTGAGTTTTCACTTCTCGAGCTAGATTGTTTGGCATGCTATGAAACTTGGCACACGTCTCTAGGGAACATATTAGATCATGATGCAAGAGGACTGGAGGATCCACGAGCAAGCTTTATGAATCGCTAGCGAACCGTAGGGGATGGATCGCTAGCGATCCATAGGCGATGGATCGCTAGCGATCCATCACCTTAGCTTGTTTTGCCATTTTTCTTCTTTGGTCTTTCTCTTCTTTTCCTTCTGGTTTTTTTGGTCAATCCTTGAGATATTTTGACTTGTTGTAGATTTTCTAGTTCCCTTTGAATTTTATTGGGTTAAAAACCCAGTTAACACTTGCCCCCCAAAGTACGCCTTTTGAATGAAAGGTGTGCTTTGCTCCAGAACAAGTTCTAGTAACAAGTCTTTAATTGTTGAGCTTTCCAGCGGCTTTAGCCTCGGCAAACCATCCAGTTCCTTTGGATTATTTGGTCAATTACAAGTCACCCCAAACCTATTATATCCTAGGACTCTAACTCTGCTTAGGTATAATCTATACATTACAATCATTCTAGTTTCATTCGGAGTTATTACATCACATATCTCTAATTAAATCACATGTTTCCAACTACATCACATATCTCCATTTACATCACACATATCTAATTGTCCCATGTTCATTCGGGATTTACATCACTATCAATTTTTGCTTCTCATTCAGAGTTGTCACATCATATATCAAAATCACATTATATATCAAAATCACATCATATATCAGAATCACATCATATATCGAAATCATCCTGTGTTCATCTGGGATTTATCAGTTTTATTCTGTTTATAAGGCACTCAAATCCTTTTATTAAATCAAATCTGTTTTAAGGCTCGATCTCTCCTTATCGTTTAAGTTTAATGTGTGATATCTTCAGATCATTTAATGTTTAGTTTAATGTGCAATCTCTTTGGATCGTTTAATGTTTTGTTTAATGTGCGATCTCTCCGGATCGTTTAATGTTTTAAGTTAAGGGGATGATCTCTCTGGATTGTTTATTGTTTCAGTTCAGGGGGATGATCTCTCCGGGTCATTTGCTTATTAAGTTAAGGGGGATTAAGTAAGCCCATCCACTCACTCTCTGGTGAGGGGACTTACTTCTTGCACTTCGGTCCCGTCTCTCCGGTCGGGAAAGCTTGAAATCATTGGAAATTAAATTCTCAAATTCTAAATTTTAAATTTATTTACATTTCAAATCAGTTTATAACCCATGTTTACAAACTCATTTATAGAACAATAAGTGATAATCAATTATTATCATTTCAACAACCAATTTAGTTAACTTATTAAATTTCAGAAAATTTTACTTATATATATTTATAATATGTTCATACAAAATTATTTCATTTACCAAATTTGAAAACGATATTGTGTCAGTTTGCTCTGCTCAAGTGTTTTGGAAATCCTATCGATAGCGTTGATCAGACGAATCGATCGGAAACCCAAATCAACATCAACAACTCAAACAACACAATATATTTTAAAACCTTTTAAATATTAATTTACAAATACACTTCCTCGCTCGACTATATAAGAATAGATTTCAAAGCAAAGACAGAGATTCAAATTTGATGGACTCAAATCAAAGAGAATTCTGATTCGAAGACAAATTCGAAAGAAAAGATAAGATGATTCAATAACAGAATCGGGAGATGGGTAAGTTTATTTAATTCACGGGCAACCTTAACCGGTCGTCCGTAACTTCAAGAATTAGATCGATGCAGAATTCCGAGGTAATCGACATTCGATCTCTAGAAATAGAATTCAGGTATAGCAGGAGATAGATAGCATCGTAAACCGAGGATACAGGAATCTCTGGTAAATCAATGCCTATTATAAAGGAGTTTACTCCTTTACGAATCATTCTAAGATTGGCGAGACCGCCGATCTATTATAGATAACATTCAGAATGGAGTTATGGGGTGCTCCAGAATTGAAAGAAGACGAATAGTGAAGGACACGAATGAAATTTGGAACCGCAGGGAACGTTTCAAAATTCAAAGGAATCGAGTCAAAAAGGAAGAGATTGAAACTCGAATGAGAGTGATTCTGAAAATACATTTACCCTTTATGTTAAGTTTTGCCTGGAGCTACCAAAGCTCTGATACCAACTGTAACGACCCAGAATTTTGGACCATTCGCATCCATTATAAGTGTATAGGTAGACACTCATGCCGGAGTTGAATTGCTCAAAATACCACGTTGTTAATTTAAATTTGGCAAAACTGAACATATACAGTAAATAAATAATCACAGATCACAGACACAGAGTAATAAGTGCAGCGGAAATAAAAGAGATAGTAGTTCATGAAGCTACTATATGAATATATAAAATACATCAGAGTTTACAACAGAAGAGTAATACGATACATCAGAGTTAAACCGGATACAATGGAAGAGTAACATGATACATCAGGTACAAATCAGAATACATCACTAGAATCATCGAATACTGAAAGCAGAATAGATGGCTGGATCTTCAAGCAAAGCTCCAACTTCAAAGGTGAGTCTCGAATACTGGTACACTCAGTCTGACCCGAGCGTAAAGCAAAAACACAAGACACTCGAGTCAGGATTAACATTCTTATATTAATAAATCCAACTCAAGTGAAATAGCAATTGAAATACAAGTAACTCAAAGGATGTTTGGAATAACCATCCTTTAAGGATCCGTTAAACTATCTACTATGTAGTAATGTACGATAAGTAGATAATGTCTATTAGTAATAATAAGATATCAAAATAGCGTTAAGTCATGGTCCATTCCACCCTTAACACATTTTTATTCCCAAAAGCATATACAAGACCGTAGTTTCCCCAAAATCGGAAGTCACCAGAGGGCAATCCATATACTAAAGGTACAAATCAAAATCGTAGTGGTCGCGCATAAATGGAATACAAGTATGACAAGGCACATGAGGCAATACCCAAGGTAGTGATACTACCGTTCGCCTGATCCGGACTGGTGAGAACGCAACGCCGCAGCGCCCGCAACACCGTGAAACAACACTCCCAAAATCAAGGGTGCACCAATCGACAACAAGTATAAGTAGTTCGAAGAAGTGTGTCCACTTGAGGTAGCTAATCCTCCATTGGCCCGGCACAGCTCCTGTTTTAGTCATTTCCAATTTGACACAAGTGTCAAGGCTATCCATTATCGTTCACTTTCTTCAGTCAACACGTACATCATTCCAACCACTTCATTCTGGATCATCACTCCGCGTATAGTTATTAAAGTGGTTTTCGGTTTAGATAGAGAGTATATCCATAACCGAATTTCGGTCTTTTTAATAACTTCCGTAATTATTTCACCGATTGGTCGTTTATTTATTTCAAAACCAAATCAATTTCAATTTCAAATTCAATTCGTAAATCAACATTTCGTTTGTCTTTCAAAACCAATTTCCAATAATTTACGTTTCAAAACTTCCAAATTCCCATTTCAAAATCTTATAATTCAATTTCAATCTTTATTTAAAACAATCCAAATATTGATTCAAGTTCGTACAAAAGTTTCATTTCGAAACCATTTAAATCAATTTTGATTTAACATTTAAATCAATTTAAATTCATTTATCGATTTCATTCAATATTCGTTAAGTAAATTTTCCATTCAAAACAATTTTTATTAATTTCCAATTCATTAAAACAATTACTTAAGTTCAACTTCATTATCTCAAACTTACAAATTGAATTAAATTTAATTCGTCAAATCAATTCTTTCAATTACAAGTCTTACATTAATTCCAAAAATATCACATTTTATTTCTTGTTAAAGAAATTCAATTCACTTATTTACTTTCTTAAATAATTTTCCAAAAACTTACTTAATAAAGAAAACTCAATTTCAATTATTTACGAAGTAAAATTCACTTATTCAAAGGTTCAATTTTCTTATTAAAGAATTCAATTTTATTTAATCATTAAATAATTCAATCTTATTAATTATTAAATAATTCAAAACTTAATTATTAAATAATTTCAAAATTTAATAATTTCAAACTTAATTATAATTTCAAACTTAATTATTAAATCATTTCAACGTTTAATAATTTCAAACTTAATTATTAAATCATTTCAAACTTTAATAATTTCAAACTTAATTATGATTTCAAACTTAATTCAATCATTTCTCAAATTAAACAACATTTTTCATCAATTACATTGTAAATATTTTGTTTCAGATTATTAAATATTAACATTTTCCTTTCATAAAAATTCAAATTTCAACTTCATTTCAAAACCATATTATTTATTCAAATAAAATCTTCGTTTTATTTTTAAATCAATTTATTGACCAATCGAGTTTTATTAAATTTTCTATCCTAGGTCAAAGTTCTATTTGGGTATTTATCATTTCAACCCGATTCCACTTCAATTCAAAATCAAAGCATAACAAAGGGAACTTGCAGTGTGATAACTGGGATGGTGTCAAAGTAAATAAACAAGCAATAACAACAAACAATATCAATCCAATAATCAATTCAAATAATCCCGAAATAACCGTATTAATTCGCATTGTTATTTGTACGAATTAATATAATTATTTCTAGAATCTACACTATCATTTCATGTAGATTAAAGATTATTACATTGCGGTTTTCACTTGTCATTCAATTTACAATTTCATACATCATCAATTTAACAACATACATTCAGTGGTTCAAAATGTAATTAAACAAATCCTACGTGTCAATAAATTCAACAGTTAAAGGGGTCATATTATACAAATGTCAGTTAATCAAATTTAACACATATATCAAATCTAACTATCCTACGTCAATTTCAATTTCAATTTATTTATCACTTACATCATTAACAATTTAACGTCCAATATAAACATCAAACAATCAATCATTTAACAACCAAACTGGATTATCATTGCATATATAACAGATAATGGTGTCAGATGTCATAGGTGAACTGATACAGGTAATAACAGTGTAAATATCAACAGCAGCATATTTCAATTGTCGTTTCAATTGAAATCGAATTTAATAAATAAAAGAACGTTAATCGTGAGTGAGTGCTCACCTTTCGAGGCTAGAGAGATGCACGAGAATGGAAGCGAATAGACAAAGATGAGCATACAAATCGAGCGAGCGGAACAGCGACAAGTTTGGATTTTACTGCGATAGATTTGATATTTAGGATGTCAGTCAAAAGAGCACTAGATCAATGAAAAGGATATATTACATTAATAATATTGTTCTTTTCTCTTTCATTTTAAAATCAGTTTAAACATATTTTAAAATAAAATATATATTTATTTTCAAATCGACATTAAATACCATCATATAAAATACCTACATGCATATTTGAAAACAATTACACGTATACTTATATGTGACAAATGTATATAATCTTATCTACAAACTCACATATATTTAATAAAACCCAAACTCATGTGAACTCGTATGCAAATAACTATGTATTTTACTTATACATATATACACATATCCATTTAAAGCACATGCAATACTTCCTTTAAAATCTAATATTTTATATATATATATATAGTTCAACACGTCATAAATATCCCAAACAAAACAGGTACTAATAAACTTGCAAATGAAACATTAAACATCAAAAGTAGCTCATGTGATTAAGTCCAAATATAATAACAACATATATTTAAATGCAGACACTACATGTATGCATGCAAAAGTATATGCGAAACTCAATATGTATAACGGATCTGCAGACTTGGTTTTTTTTTTAAATCTACCAACATTTATACATACTAACCTTCATTATAACAACAACCAAAATTTTTAACTGATACATATCCAACTCTTAAAAATAAAAATTTTATATACATATGCATACTTAGAAATTAATATCTAGTTTCAACTTTAAAACAAATTTTTTTTTCCCGAAACATAAAAAAAAAATTAATAATAATAATAATTTAAAAATCATACATGTTGGCTCATGCATGTTATACGTAAAAATCGAACCACAACTTGATAAAAATAAAACTTGAAATCAACAAACAAAACCATAATATGTAACTTACAGACTGTAAATAGCAAACGTATATGTATATACAGTATACATAGAATCCATCTTCCTATATAATCTATACCGTAGCTCATATATACTATTATACTACATTACTATGAGCAGCATATTATATATGCAAAGTATTGCAACTTTATACTTTTATATAGACTTGAAATCAAAACATGAAACCTATATTTTCATTCAACATGTATATTTACAACTTCATGACAGAACTGCAGCCTAGGCCACCAAGAAGCTCAATATATTTAAACTAAATATCTTCATATTTTCAAAGCGTGGTACATATATGCGTATATATGTGAAACATGCAAAACCATACTTAAAATAAATGTTTGATAAACCAATATATATATATATATATATATATATATATATGTAAACATTTACTTTTTAGAGTTCCATAAGTATGTATATACATATAAATATACGCATGCACTTTCTAAAAGCAAAAAGGTAAAGAAAGAGAATTGACAAAGTATTTCCATGCAACAAATATACATAAATGAAAAGGTGTGCAAGCTTCACCTTACTATATATATTTACACAGAGGAGCTTTGGGAAACAGGGTGGCAAGGAGGGGAGGCATGGGAAGGACGGGGCTATGTCGGAGGTGGTAGCCTGAGGTGATGAGAGGGACGGTTGCAGGCGGCTGGTGGCGTACGAGGATGAGCAGAGGTCGGAGCAGCGGTATAAGTTGGGTTTCGGCGTTGAGATTTGGTGTAGGCAACTTCGGTGCGGGAACAAGTAAAGAGGAGAGGAGGAATGCAAGATCTGATAGCCGAACATAAGAGGAGGTTAGTAGAGAAAATAAATTGAAGAGTGTTTCATGGTTTGCCAGAGGAAATAAAAGTGGAAAGATGAAAAGAAGAGGTGGATCTGGGCAGAAGAGACTGAGTTACAGAGACAACAAGAGAACGGTTGTGTTTCACTTCCAAACGTCAGAGGGTTGGGAAAGAAAAATGGCACCAGAATTAATGTATCAATAAAAGCAAAGAGCTGTTCGAATTCCAACCATTGGAAATGTAAATGGACACGGAAAAACCAAAAGGTTCAATACGGTACCGATACGGTTAGCTGTTTTGTTGATTTTGTCGTGCATCCGAAATCAAAATACTTAAATAAATATACCGTAGAGGTCAGCGCTATGCGACGATCAAAACGGCATACCGGTATCAGTGGCACGATCGAATTATAAAAATTCGAATTTTCTAATAGCGGAAAATGCAAGAAAAACGCTGAAAAATAAGATCGACGGAGCCAAAGATGTCCGAATTTGGAAAAACGACAAACTGACATCTTGCTCAAAAGATAGTTTAGAATTTTTCTATGTAAAAATATTTAGGTTTCGGAAACATTTATTTTCATCGCTTTTAACTGATTAAATTGAAGTAAATTTACGCGCGAAATAAACTTTCGTATTTTCGGACGAAAATTTACCAGTTGCTATGTTTAATTAGACGCATTCCAAATATCAAATTTATATTTCAAAATTTTATCGTTTAAAATTTCACAAAATTACAACTAATTACGTTATTAAACAGTTGAAATTTACGGGTCGTTACAGTAACACAAAAATGTTACCATGGAAACAGGTTCTACTAAGTCGTACCATTATTCCCTTACTAAGAAGGGTAATGCTCACGAGAAGTGCTTACTAACCGAACATGTCTCTTATCTAATTTTAGTCACTTTCGAGCCATCGAACTAGATAACATAAAAATATTCTATTCCCGAACGTATTCGTCAATTCGAAGAGCAACCTAGAACTCAAACAATTTTAAAACCACTTTTCAATTATTAATATTCACAAATACTCTCAAATAATACTACTATTCTTTTCTCTAAAATCTTTGAAAACAATCTCAAAGGCATTGGATTTAAGTTCTCAAAATATAAGTTTAAATCCATTTTATTTATAAACCATATTTTATAAATCATACTTATATAAAATTACTTTCTTATACAAAATCTTTTCATAAATGTTTATCTACAAATATCTTATCTTTCCTTTAGATTATAATAAACATATTATTTCAAAATTAACTTCTGACCCAACATTATCACCGAACGCCAAATAGTCAAATTGTGAAACTCAATTCACAAGGTGTTTGTTTCAAGCTTCCATAATTTACTGTCTACCCAAACCATGCATTTAAAAGGTAAATTGCTCACAAATTGGCTGAGCAAGACTAAGCAAATAAATCTAAAAATGATGACAATGCTCATAAATTGGCCGAGCATTGCTAAACTAATCAATGAGGGATGACAAATGAACATCATTAATCCCTACATTAATTAAACTATATATGCTTTAATAATTCATACTTATATAAAATTACTTTATATAAGATCTTTAATTTTGTAGTTGGAATTACCATTAAGGCATACGCTTATAACAACTACAAATAAGCTCCCATATGTATAATACACTCAACTCTTCTAGGGCATCGCTTACCCTATCTCTAATGAGATATATTCCACCAAAGTTAAGGATCTCGCTTAACCTTCATCTCTGATACCAGATGTAACGATCTGAATTTTTGACCCTCAAATGTCGACACCAATACATCCACAATATTCATGTACCGAGCACTCAAGTGCCAAAAAGACAAATTGTTGCGGTAAATAAAAAGAATAAGAATAAGAAAGAAAGAACACAATACTAGAATCTCACAGTAGAATGATAACATATAATATCAAAAGGATAGTACAAATTGTTACTCTAAGATACACAACATTTCAGAGTTATAGCCCTAAGTACTATCATCAGCCTGGACAGTTATAACATCCCGTTCTCACAAGTGCTGATATATACATAAGATGATATATACATAATAGTATTACAATGGAAATAAGAATACTATGGTATGTGATAGCATCCAGCTCGTCTTCTCGAGCTCTAAAGGATATCAACAAAAGCTTCCTTCCTCAGACTACTCGAAAGAGCATCCATGGAAATAAGGGACATAAAAAACCATAAGTCAGACATAAGTTTGATATGAGAAACTCAAGAAATATGCAATCAAAATATAATAGTACTTTTGAGACCGTTCAAAATACCATAATGGTTATCCTCTCAAAAGAACCAAACTCGTCTAATTAGTACATTAGGTGATAAAATAGATAATGTCTACAATGAAGAATATAAATCAGAAAATAGCTGTGCTGCTTGCATCTCATAATACAACAATATTAGAAGTACACCTAAAACCGAAAAGGTACATTCGCATATGGATTTTCCGTGGGGGTCTCCTCGATAAAACCGAATCCAACCTCCTGCACAAGGGTTAGAATCTACCTTCCGAAACCACGCATATCTCTAGATAAAATATGTCATGGTGATAAAATATGTGACTTATTAAACAACGTAATATAGTTTTAATTAACTTTACAAAACCATTTATTATAACATAAGTGTCATAATTCAAAACTTTTTTATTCTATTATAAAATACTTAATTAGCTTTTCCAAAACATACATATATATATATGTATGTATGTATGTACATATATACACATATACTAATTTATTTATAAACTAAAATATTTAATAAAATTCTAGAAACAACTTAAAAGATATTTATATTACATAAGATTTTTAATACTGTTAACCCAAAAAATGGATCAACACCCTGGATTAAGTGTGAAAGCACCAGTGCAGATAATCAACAACACAAATCTCAGATAAACAACAAATAAAAAGCATAAGTAAGAAAAGAGACACAGAATTTTTATAGCGGTTCGACTGACTCTGGCCTACATCCACTTTAATAAATCTTTATTATGATTATACTAGTTGAATTTCCCTGGATACCAACTAGTTAGTCCTTAAGTCTAAGTTACAATGAGTTAGAATAAGTCATAAGTACAAGGGTTGACTGGAGAATCACAGTAACCCCCTTGATGACTGTTGTAAGGAAGAAGAAAGTTGAAGAAGTAAAGGAGTTTTAGTAGAGTAATGGCGGCTCTCTCTCCTCCGAAAAAAGATCCATCTCTAGTTGTAAGTAGGTGAGTATTTATAGGGGAATTCAGTGAGTGTTAGGCCAGAAGTCCAAGTGCAGAAGAGTCCAATTGTTATGCCAAGTCATCATCGAAAATCTCAAATCAATATGACTCATTTCTATGGATCGCTAGCTATCCATTGGGGATGGATCGCTAGCTATCAATTGGGGATGGATTGCAAGCTATTCATCAACTTAGTATATTTTTCTACCAGAACCCTTTACTTAGTGCTATGAAGGAGGTTGGAAAGTTTGAGGGTGATCTGACCTATCTTGATGGATCGCTAGCTATCCATAGAGGACAGATCACTTGCCATCCATCTACTTAGCATATTTTTGAGTGATCTTTGTTTGGTTGTCTTCCTATCTTCTATGTAAGCGTCTTGTCCAAATATCAAGTCGTTTGGAGTTAGTTTGATCATCCGTCTTCATGGGTCATCTAGTCCAGAAGAATTATCCATAACTTTCTAAAATCTAAATGAAATCGAACGAAACTTTGCAAAAACACTCTAGAGGGTGTTAGGGACCCACCATAAAAATTTGAGATAGTGGGTCCTAATCTAGATGGGTCGCTAGCGATCCATCTAGATGGATCGCTAGCGATCCATCAAATCAACTCCAAATTCTCTCAATTTTTTTATGAGCCTTCTTCTATGTCTTCTAAATTTTCTCCCAAAATTTTAAGTCAATTCGACTTCGTATAAGTTCTGTAGGTTCATTTTAAGTTAGCTGCTTTTGGTCAAACAGCTTGAATACGGTGAGTTTTCACTTCTCGAGCTAGATTGTTTGGCATGCTATGAAACTTGGCAAACGTCTCTAGGGAACATATTAGATCATGATGCAAGAGGACTGGAGGATCCACGAGCAAGCTTTATGAATCGCTAGCGAACCGTAGGGGATGGATCGCTAGCGATCCATAGGCGATGGATCGCTAGCGATCCATCACCTTAGCTTGTTTTGCCATTTTTCTTCTTTGGTCTTTCTCTTCTTTTCCTTCTGGTCTTTTTGGTCAATCCTTGAGATATTTTGACTTGTTGTAGATTTTCTAGTTCCCTTTGAATTTTATTGGGTTAAAAACCCAGTTAACACTTGCCCCCCAAAGTACGCCTTTTGAATGAAAGGTGTGCTTTGCTCCAGAACAAGTTCTAGTAACAAGTCTTTAATTGTTGAGCTTTCCAGCGGCTTTAGCCTCGGCAAACCATCCAGTTCCTTTGGATTATTTGGTCAATTACAAGTCACCCCAAACCTATTATATCCTAGGACTCTAACTCTGCTTAGGTATAATCTATACATTACAATCATTCTAGTTTCATTCGGAGTTATTACATCACATATCTCTAATTAAATCACATGTTTCCAACTACATCACATATCTCCATTTACATCACACATATCTAATTGTCCCATGTTCATTCGGGATTTACATCACTATCAATTTTTGCTTCTCATTCAGAGTTGTCACATCATATATCAAAATCACATTATATATCAAAATCACATCATATATCAGAATCACATCATATATCGAAATCATCCTGTGTTCATCTGGGATTTATCAGTTTTATTCTGTTTATAAGGCACTCAAATCCTTTTATTAAATCAAATCTGTTTTAAGGCTCGATCTCTCCTTATCGTTTAAGTTTAATGTGTGATATCTTCAGATCATTTAATGTTTAGTTTAATGTGCAATCTCTTTGGATCGTTTAATTTTTTGTTTAATGTGCGATCTCTCCGGATCGTTTAATGTTTTAAGTTAAGGGGATGATCTCTCTGGATTGTTTATTGTTTCAGTTCAGGGGGATGATCTCTCCGGGTCATTTGCTTATTAAGTTAAGGGGGATTAAGTAAGCCCATCCACTCACTCTCTGGTGAGGGGACTTACTTCTTGCACTTCGGTCCCGTCTCTCCGGTCGGGACTCTATGGCGTTCAATATTGTACAAGTCCATCCACTCGCTCTCCAGCAAGGGGACTTGCACCTTGCACTCCGGTCCCGTGTCTCTGGTCGGGACTTTACGGCGTTAAAAATCAGTCATCACATTAAACATGGATTTTACAAAATTCAAATTTCAAACCAAAGCAAACAGGCAAAAATTAAATAAGCAGAAATCCTGAATGTTTATCCCAGACATCTGACTCGGAACGTGGCAAGGGACCAATCTAGGTTTGGTGCAGGTCCAAGCGGTCTGAGATTATTATCCTAAGCAGTCATCCCAGATATCCGACTCAGAGCGCAACAAGGAACCAACCTAGGTTTGGCACACATCTAAGCGATCTGAGGTCATTATTGTCCTAAATACTCATCTCAAGCATCCGACTCAGAGCGTGGCTAAGGACCGTTCAGGATCCCGTACACATGTAAGCAGCCTGAGGCTATTAAAGATAGAAAAAGCAGAAGGCGGAGATTAAGGACAAACCTGCCCCATGTTCCAACTGTGGAGTTCTGGTATCGACTCATGAAGTCATGTATTCATACTTTGATTTGCTACTCTAGCTCCAACATCACCCGTTCCAAGTGTTAAAGCTTATCCTAGATCCAAATCTATCATACCCCCAAGTCATGTGGGCATTATTTCAGTTTTTTTTGCTCCAACTGTAGATGCTCCTACATTGGGTCCTATTGTTGATTCCAGCGTTGCCTCCAAGTACCGGTTGCTCTGGGCGTGGGTGTTAGTCCATGAGTTGATGGTTTTGATGACAACAACCTTAGACTAGATTATAAAATATTAATACTAACAGTATAAGTTTAGATATATATGTATATGCAGGATTTAACCATGCAGGTACCAAGAATGAAGACTGTACAGTATAGAGATTCAAGATATCAAGATTGAAGACTCATGAGTATCAAGAATATCAAGAGTTCAAGAGTTCAAGGTTAAGTTTGTTTTATTAGGAATATTTGTTAAAACTCGTAGAAAAGCACTGGCATCTTAATATCCAGTTTATTTGTGGAATGGAATCCACTTCGAGCCCGTTAAAGGGATGGAACCCTAAGTAGGATGGAACCTACGAAAATCTAGTGGGACATTGTTTTGTATCCACTAATTTTAATTCAAATGATTTTACAAAATTATCTTGTTTTCAAAATGATTTCAAAACTTTCCTTTTAAAAGATTCAAAACTCTCTATCCTGATTTTAAATAATTTTAGCCTCAAAACATCTTTAATTTCAAAGTCAAATTACTCCTGATTTTAAATGTCTTTTCAAATAATATATTTAACTTTTAATATTTATACTTAGATTTAAATATAAAATTATAGATAAATTATGTATATATTGTTCTTTATATTTACTTATGAATTCCAACTATATTCAAGTATATTTATAAAGTTTTAAATAGTTTTTATGTAAGATAAATATTATTTTTATAGAAATTCAAAATATCAACTTTGGCTGAGGGATGTCGACATGCCCCTAGGCACTATGTCGACATAGTTACAGTTGAAGTTCAAAATTCAAATTTCAAAAGAAGTGTCTATTCGCCATAACTCTTCATGAATGGTCATGGCTATTGATCTTCTATAAATAGGGGTCAGTTTCAACGAATTTTCAATCACTTTTTTCTGGTTTTCACTCCTCTTCTTCTTTCACATTTCTTAACACAAAATCATACCATTACTCTGCCGAAATCAACATCGAATCATACTCGATTACTTCTAGTTTGATTCTCCATCACTATCTCTACAAGGTTCTCAGTGCTATTCAGAGTTATAGACTTCTTTGTAATATATTAGCGAGAAAAGGTGTGATTGTAGCCTTGGAAATCAATTAAGCGAGAGAAGGTGTGATTGTAGCCTTGGAAATCAATTGGGTGAACTTGTTGCCCCGGAAATCAAGTATCTCTACCCAGAGGATTGTTATTATGGAGGTGTACCTCGTAGCCTTGAAACCGAGGGTTGGAATTGTTGAATTGATTTTGAAAGGAAATCCGTACTTAGTTGTGCGGGACTGGATGTAGGGTAACTCCGAACTAGTATAAAATCCGGTGTGTTCTTTCCCTTATTGCTTTTACTTTATATTTGCATCTGTGTTTGATTCTGTGTTCATATCTGTGTCTGATTAGTGTATACATTGTTAACAAGTTAAGATAAACTCAAAAAGATTAACAAATTTCTTAAAACACTATTCACCCTCTCCCCCCCTCTAGTGTTAATTCTAGCCTTAAGATCCTTAATCCGCATTTCTCACAGTGGGGGCAAGACTCCACCTTGTTCCAATCCAACTTCGGCAACACCTGTGTAGTTCTCTGGAGTTTGATTCATGTTCCC
This sequence comes from Allium fistulosum, assembly GCA_030737815.1. Taxonomy (NCBI): domain Eukaryota; kingdom Viridiplantae; phylum Streptophyta; class Magnoliopsida; order Asparagales; family Amaryllidaceae; genus Allium; species Allium fistulosum. The sequence continues at coordinate 183,604,648 of CM060908.1, read as the reverse complement.
CGCAGATCTTGCTATCCCTTGTTACTCCATCCTCTGGAAGAAGCTATCTGTCATCTCTTGTTTCCTGGACAAAATCCATCTTTCATTTACTTCATTGTCCTTTCCATTTCTTTTCTAATCACATAGATGGGTTAATGAGAAATTGAGAACACCTCTTAGCTGCATCTGGGCTCCAGTTGACTTGCTACAGCTCTAGATCTAGTATTAGGCCTACTCATCTTCTCTGAATCTTATATTCAAACTTCAGTTCTTCAGATCTCATTCAAGGTTCTCAGTGAAAGCACCAAAATGTTAACCCAAAAAATGGATCAACACCCTGGATCAAGTGTGAAAGCACCGGTGCAGATAATCAGCAGCACAAATCTTAGATAAACAACAAATAAAAAGCAAAAGTAAGAAAAGAGATATAGAATTTTTATCGTGGTTCGGCTGACTCTAGCCTATGTCCAATTTAATCAATCTTTATTATGATTATACTAGTTGAATTTCTCTGGATATCAACTAGTTAGTCCTTAGGTCTAAGTTACAATAAGTTAGAATAATTTACAAGTACAAGGGTTGACTGGAGAATCACAGTAACCCCCTTAATGACTGTTGTGAGGAAGCAGAAAGTTGAAGAAGTAAAGAAATTCCAGTAGAGTAATGGCGGCTCTCTCTCTCCCGAAAAAGATCCATCTCTAGTTGTAGGTAGGTGAGTATTTATAGGGGAATTCAGTGAGTGTCGGGCCAGAAGTCCAAGTGTAGAAGAGTCCAGTTGTTATGCCAAGTTAACACCAAAAATCTCAAATCAATATGAGTCTTTTCTATGGATCGCTGGCTATCCATAGCTGATGGATCGCTAGCTATGCATAGGGGATGGATCGCTAGCTATCCATCAACTTAGCATATTTTTCTACCAGAAGCCTTTACTTAGTGCTACGAAGGAGCTCGAAATGTTTGAGGGTGATCCGACTTATCTTGATGAATCGCTAGCTATCTATAGGGGACGGATCACTAGCTATCCATCTACTTAGCATATTTTTGAGTGATCTTTGTTTGGTTGTCTTCCTATCTTCTATGTAAGCGCCTCGTCCAAATATCAGGTCGTTTGGAATTAGTTTGATCATCCGTCTTCATGGGTCATCTGGTCCAGAAGAATTATTCATAACTTGCTCAAATCTTAATGAAATCGAACGAAACTTTGCAAAAACACTCTAGAGGGTGTTAGGGACCCACCAAAAAAATTTGAGATGGTGGGGCCCACTCTAGATGGGTTGCTAGCGATCCATCTAGATGGATCCATCAAATCAACTCCAAATGCTCTCAATTTTTTTGTGAGCCTTCTATTATGTCTTCTAAATGTTCTCCCAAAATTTCAAGTCAATCCAACGTCATATGAGTTCTGCATGTCCATTTTAAGTTAGCTGCTTTTGGTCAAACAGCTTGAATCCGGTGAGTCTTCACTTCTCGAGCTAGATTGTTTGACATGCTATGAAACTTGGCAAGCGTCTCTAGGGAAGATATTAGATCATGATGCAAGAGGACCGGAGGATCCACGAGAAAGCTTTATGGATCGCTAGCGAACCATAGGCGATGGATCGCTAGCGAACCATAGGCGATGGATCGCTGCGATCGCTAGTGATCCATCACCTTAGCTTGTTTTGCCATTTTTATTCTTTGGTCTTTCTTTTCTTTTCCTTCTGGTCTTTTTGGTCGATCCTTGAGATATTGACTTGTTGTAAATGTTTTAGTTCCCTTTGAATTTTATTGGGTTAAAAACCCAGTTGACAAATACTTTAATAAAATAATTAACTAATCTTCTAAAAACAATATATATTTATAGTATACTTTAAAATATTTAGAATTATGGTTTAAATATTTATTTAAAATATTACTTAAAAATAACTATTTTATAATTTATTTAAAAACTTCAAAAAACATATTTTCTTTTTTATTTAAAATAAACCTTCTACCTTAATAATTAATACTCAATTATTAAAAATATATTTAAATTTCAAACCACTTTTAAAATACTCTAATATAAGTTAGAAAAGACCTGTAAAAAATTAAAGAAAAATACTTAAACTAAAAGTCATTTTTAAACAATTAAAGTTCAAAACAGAAACTATAGCATTTCTAGAATGTTATTAAATGGGATTCACTACAACAAAACAGTCTTTTTACAATGGGCAATGCCTGTTGTAATACGGTTTTCGCAACGGGCATGTGCCCGTTGTAATAGGCCTCGTTGTAATAGATCCACCACATTTTACAACGGGCAAAGCACGTTGTAAAAACCATTGCAGTATACCTTTTTACAACGGGTTATGACCGTTGTAATAGACTATAATACAACGGTCAAAACCCGTTGCAATAGACTAACCATACTAGTTGCATAGCCTGTTTCACAACATGCATTGACCGTTGTAAAAACTCATATAACAATGCACATTGCCCGTTGCAAAATAAATGCAAATTTAAAAAAAAATTACAGCAGCATCCATGCAATACATCCATACTAATACTAAATATTGTCGTAAAATAATTAAAATCACATACGAAAAGACTAAAAGCTAGAGTCATAGGATGCTGCTTAAATAAAAATACTAATTTGAATTAAATTAAAATTAATAATTCAAGTCTTTTCGTATGATTCAAATCAGTACTGCTATTGCTCCGTTTAAGCTAAAGACGAAAAGACTAAAAGCTAGAGTCATAGTATTAAAATCACATACGAAAAGACTAAAAGCTAGAGTCATAGGATGCTGCTTAAATAAGAATATCGATTTAGAAATTTTATAATATTTTGATCTTTATCTTAAATTAAAAATACTGAATATATATTAATAATATATCTATTTTTCAGTTTATATCAAAACTGATTCTAAGTAGTTCTCATCGATTTACTATTTATCAGTTTTGTCCGTCGTGTCAGTTTTCTTCATCGAATTGTGTCCATCTAGCGTTGCTTTGGAATTCGTAGTTCATTTCTTTTTCAAATCTATCTAGCCTAGAAAGGTGAGCAATCACTCACGATTAATGTTCTTATATTTATTAAATTTGATTTCAATTGGAACGACAATTGAAATATGCTGCTCTTAGTTATTTATATTGCTATATATATGCTATCTGTTCACGTGTGACATCTGACACCATTATCTGTTATTTATATTGATGATATATGTCTGTTATGTTATTATCATATCTGTTATCACTCTGTAAGTTCCCTGTTAGTATAGAATTCACTATAGGTTGAAATGATACATACTCGAATAATCTGTAGAATAGGAGAAAATCGTTATGGGTTGAAATGATAAACCCAAGCGATTTTCATTGAATTGAATTTGGGATTACGGGTTGAAAAGATATATACCCATATATATTTAAATTGGGGATTGAAATGATAAATATCCATATCACTTGACCATAGGATAGAAAATTATATACAGACACCGTTGATCTATATATAAATATTTTGAAAATGATTTCTATGGTTTTGGAAAGAAATATATGGTTTTTATAAATATGGATTTCAAGATTTATTAAAGTTGATTTAATAAAGTTGATTTAATCAATATAAAATATGTTTAAGTATTTATATAAAATATATATATTTTTAAATATAGAGTTTATAATGATTCGAGTTGGAAAGATAAATTTGAAATTGATTTGAAATTTTATTTATTCAAGAATTTTGCTTAAATAAGTTTGATTAAAAATGACTTAAATGAATATTTCAAATTTACATAAATTGAAATGGGATATTTTGTTTATTTAATTTGTAAATTGAAGTTGTATTTAGATGTTATTGAAATGATTAAATAAATATTTCAAAACTAAATGTTAATGAGGTTAAATTTAGATATAAATGGAATTATCGAATTTAGTTTTGAAATGTCGAATATTTAAAGCTTTGAAATATATTGAAATTGAAATGGTTTATTTATGGTTCAAATATGTATTTGAAATCGATAATTTGAAAGGGTTTATTGAGAAACTGAATTGAATTGAAATTGATGATTTGAGATTGAATTAAAAATTGAATTTTGGAATTCGAGTTGATTTGAATCGATTTGTGAAATTTGAGGAAGCTATTTTATTATATAAAGTATTTTTAAACTATATCTAAAACTATTTATATTATAAATTATTTTAATATAAACTATTTTTATATAAATCATTTTAAATATAAATTATTTTAATATAAACTATTTTAACTTATAACTATTTTATATAAACTATTTTTATTTTATAAACTATTCTATTATATATACTAATTTTAAATATCTCAACTGTTTAAGAAGAAAGTGTTATGGATTCCAAATTGATATGATTTCAAAGTGTTATGAATTTCGGGGTTTTGATTTCCAAAGTGTTTGATTTTAAATACTTATGATTTCGAAAGAGTTATAACTTTGGAAAGTGATATGATTTTTGGATATGGATATATTTGAAGTGAAATTGATATCGTATTGATTTGGTTTTGAAATGAAAATGATATTCTGGTTTTGGAGTATAAACTATTTTGAAATGACCGCGGTGTTATAATAACGTTTGGTTGTTAAAGAGACCGGGATCGGATATGGGCATACTCTCTGTCAATACCGAAAACCACTTTAACAACTGTGTACGCGGTGGAGATTCCAGAATGAAGTAGGATGGTGGCGACGATCCTAAAGGTATATTTACGTGAACCCAAATCCTGTTAGTTGGCATAAGGTGGCTAAAACAGAAGCGACTCTGGGCCAATGAGGTAGCTCCTCTTATCGGACACACTCCATCATATGCCATTCTATTACTTTGTGATTGATTTGGTGCGCACCTTCGGATTTCGAGAGTGTGGCTCGAGGTGGGCGATTGTTGCGGCTCTGCGTTACCACCAGTCCGGATGCGTAATTGGTATATCTACCCTGGCATTGCCTTGTTATGCTGTGTCACCTACCCTAGCGTGCTTTACTACGAGTTTGATTTGTGTCGTACCTATGGAGTATCCTCTGGTAGCTCCAGTTTACGGGGTATTACGGTACTGTATAGACTATTGGCACTATAAAATGTGTTAAGGGGATATGGGTAACGCCTTAACGCTATTTTAATAGTTTACTTTACTTTAGACATATTATAATAGCGTATATTACTACATAGTATATAGTTTAACGGATCCTTAGAGGATGGTTATCCCAAACATCCTTTGAGTTACTTGTATTTTAGCTGATATTTCACTTGAGTTGGATTTATTGATATAAGAATGTTAATCCTGACTCGAGTGTTTTGTGTTTTGCTTTACGCTCGGGTCAGACTGAGTGATACGGTGTTCGAGACTCATCTTTGGAGTTGGAGCTTCGCTTGGAGATCCAGCTATATCTATTCGGCTTGCAGTTATTCAGTTGATTCCAGTGATGTATTCAGATTTTGTATTTGACTATTGTATTGAGGCATCTATGTATTCGAGACCTCTGTTGTACCTTATTTGACTCTGTTATATATATATAGTAGCTTCATGAACTACTATTCTTTTGTTTCCGCTGCTTATTTTTATATTACTCTATGTCTGTGATTCTATGATTATTTATTTACTATATATGCTGAGTATTGCCAAATTTAAATTAACAATCTGATATTTTGAGCAATTCAAATCCGACATGTATGGATGCGAATGGTTGAAAATTTCAGGATGTTATCCTTCTTTCCTCCACTTTTGCTCATGGCCTAGTCTAGAATGGCCTTAAATGCTCACGACCTAGGGTTTTGGGGGCTAATGTACTCCACATCATTAAGTTCCAAGTTGCTAATAGTTGCCGTTAAGATGTTATAAGGCTTATACTAGAGTTTGGTGAAGAGTTTGGTTGATTTGCTTAAAGTGTTAGAAAGTTAGAATAAAAGAGAGTAGAAGATGAAGAGCTTTCTTTTTGTGCTTAAAAATGTAAAAAGGATTTGTGAACCCCTTAGTGCACTTATATAGGCAACACAAGAGGTTACCACGGCCTCCTCTACCCCTTATTTCTGTTCAAAACTCATTCCCCCCATGCGACTTACTTTCCACCTCTTGAGCCAGAACAAATATCTCTACTAAATATCTACTTCCTAATCTTCTAGAAGCTAGTTTAGCTAACCATATTAACTCAAACTATTTTTATTAGCTATTAATGTCTTCGTATGTTATTTAGACATGTACACAAAGTTCGAACAACTTATATCGAACAAAAAGCTGTTTATCGATAAAACAATTTTCGGTCACATTATTGATATTTCTTTAAAGTATTTATTTTTGTAAACAAATTTCAAAAATCAATTTCCTATTTTTCGTTATTAATTAAAAAGGGGATAACAAGGTTATTAAATCAATTTAATCACGTTAAATTCAAGATTCAAATATTAATAATTCAGATATTTAAATATGAAGTGTTCTAAATTTCGGGTCGTTACATGTAGTTTTGAATAGTTAGATACTGTTTCGGGTATATTTTAGCAATTTTAAAGCCTTAAAGCTGCATGAAAGATGTAATTAACTACATGGTTGTCATGTAGTTAAATTTTTCAAATTTGGAAGCAGTTTTGAAATAAATGTATTTTACTTCATTTTGAAAATGCAGTATTTTAGTAAATGTAATAATTAACCGCATATAAGTTATGCAGTTTTTTTAATATTTTGAATCAATTTTAAAATATATCTACTTTACTGCATTTTACAAATTTAATTTTTATGTATATTCAGAAAGACAAAAAAAATTATGATTCAATGGTGAAAACATTTTGTTAATTCAACGCATTTATAAAAAGTTATTGCATTTTAAAGATTCAAATTAAATGTATCAAGACACGGGTGAGAATAACAAATGACAAAGTAGAAGATGTGGAGGAGAGACTTAATTTACAGAAAATTATTAGTAGAGACTTTTTGTCCATTTTAACCATTAATGGAGATTTGTCATTCAAATTCCCTATGTAAAAATCTATTCTATTTATATTTTGAATTTTCTTTTAAATTATCAATTTGTGTAATTAATGGTTACATTACCAAACAACTTTGTTATCACTGTTGAATATTGTCGTTGTCAAAATGCTAGATTAATTTAATTTTTGATATGATTTTTTTCCATGTAATAAAAAGTGTCATATAAAATTCAACTCACACACATGTGTGTGAAATATTAATAATTAAAATTTTACATTAAGCAAGGTTAGTTTAAACACTTTAATTTGGTTTAACAAATTTCATCGTATTGTAACAAAAAATAAAACCTAATTTTTACAATATAGCAAATGGTAAGGAATTATAACCAAATTTAAATTCATTCATGTTTTAAAAGTTCAACTGAAATAATTTAGGGTAAAATCGGTCGGTTTTGTATGACTTTTGAAGATTTAAATTTGAAATTTTCCTTGAATTGAAGATAAAAACGATGATTTTAATGGAATTTGCGATGCCATGGTACTAGAGTGAAAGATAAAAATGAGTGATGAGTAAACGAATGCAGTGTGTTATCAAATTACGTAATTAATAAAGTGTTGTTACTAATTAAACCACGATTTATACTGGTTTTTGCCATGTAGATTTTTCTATTTTTTTTTCCTCTTTACTTTATTTTCACATATCCAACGAAAATTGATTTTCGATAGAAAAAGATTGTAGACGATTTCATATTTTCGAACAATATTAAGTAAACAGTTTTACACATTCATTTTTCAATAAACATGTTCAGTTTTACACATCCGTTATTATACAAACATTTACAATTTTCAATAAATTCTTGCTTTACATGAAATCAACTAATAGTATTTCGATTCATACAAGTAGGTTCAATAATTGTCAAGTGAAACAAGATTTATTATGTTATCTATTTCATGTCGTTTTCGAGCTTCAGCTGAACTTTGATCGTTTGATATTTGACGAAAAATATTAAAATAAAAATCGTGGTGTGCGTTGTTGTAATTATAAGTGTGATTTTGACATTGTATGATAGTTTTTAGCCATGGTAAAATAAGGATAAAACGTTGTGCGATTAACAATACTCAATTAATAAGGGTAATGCTGTAGTTTCACTTTTGTGCTCTTAAGATTGGTTAATTTTTAGCTTGGTTGTGGAAACTAATGGAATATTTCATGGGAAGCCTTTGCAATCAAATCTTTTGTTATAAAAAATTAGTACTTTATTTCTACATATTCATATACTAATAATATGTCCTACCAACCCTTGAATGAGAGTTTTGCACTTTGTAGTGAACTTCTTCTTTTAACAGAATGTAATTCAATTTTTATATAGTGCAAATGATCGTTTCAATACGATGAAAATCAATTTATTATGGTGCAAACATTTAGAATAAAATTTAAATTGTAGTGCATGCAAATTTTGAATATAAGGTACGTGAATCTGGATTGAATCTAAACCAATTCAATCATGAATTTTAAGAAGGACAATTAACTAACATTGATTTTTTCCCCCTTTTTTATCTCATATAAAATAAGTAATCAAATTAGTTGAAATTAAGTAAATTCAGTTTCAAAATATTTTGGTCTTAGAAGGGAGAGAACTGAAATGTGATTATTAAAACTGGTAGCATTTTTCAAAATTTACTGCTAAAAATTATATGTACAATAGCTTGAATTAAAAATTCGAAAGTAAATTAATCAGCAATACTAATTCATTTATGTGCCTTTTCCGACACGTATTACAATATTGTCGGTAACTTAGTGCTATTTGTATTTGCAACTATAGAATGAGTGTTTTCATGATCCGATCATGTCCTGGTCTGACCTCGAATAACCCTGAACCTTGTATCATTATGGTTCGAAACTCAATCAGACCTCAGTCATGCATGAACGATGATCGGACCTATAAAATAGTGGTCTAACTGTTAATTTTACCTGATTGAACCACGGTTCTTTTATTTTTTCTTATTTCCTCTTTCTGTAATTGTCTCATTTTCGTCGTTTGTATAGCTTTGAATAAAACAAATAAATTCATATTTCAAAAATCATAACCGTTCTAAAATCTAAACCACAAACTCCACCACTTCGTTATTTACTACTGCAAGCTCTTCTAACACCACTGCAAGTTTCATCGAGTTTGTCATTACTAAAATTCTATCGTTGTGCACTGCTCTATTGTATACACGGCTGTCGTTGTGTTGGTGCAGTTGTGCACTGCAACAGCACACAACTTCGATTGCAGACCTTGAAGACCATATATAGTTCATGTGCATAATATTATTATTTCAATATTTTTGTATATATCTTGTAGTTAAATGTGCAAATTTTTTAAAAACAAAAAATCACGAATCAGACGGTCTGACCGGTTGAACCATCAAAACCTTAAATCTTGAGTCGTCACAGTTCAACTCGCGGTCCGGCTATAAAAACTATCTATGGAACGTAAGCACTTTCAACGTTGGCTTACGATCATTCAGTAAATAAAAATGAAATGTTTTGTTCTCAGCACAATCCATGCTGTCAGTTTGGGTTGTATACGTTGTCCAATAGCAATTAGAATTAAGTAAAACTTGTGATTTAGACGGAGTCAAAATTATGCAGGCTCATACTCTTATAAACCGAAGGTAGAATTTACTTATATTTTTATTCTAATTTCTAATACAAGTGGTTAAACTTGCGTCTAGTCATACTATATTTAATGATCTGAGACAAAAGTGAGGAAGACAATGTTCTGCCGCTTATAGTTCTCATGTGCGTCATACTCCGTGCAGTTAACATTGCGAAAACGAAATGTTGGATTATTTCAAAACACAGTAGAAGAATAGAAAAGGACGGTAGAGACATTCAGGTAACGTGTGGCTATGAAAAGAAAAGGACACGAGAAGTAGATGGATAGCAAAGTTGCAATAGGAAAAGGAAGCAATTTGGGGGGGTTCATAAAGGAGAAGCACATGCTCCTTTTGTCCCACGACAACGACGTGCACTTCCACAACACTCACATTGATTGTACATGCTTCCTAGTCTATTTTGTTTGTAACCACAAAGAGCCCGTTTTTTTTCGAAATAAATTTTGTGTTTTCTGTTTCCAACCACATGTGTAAAAATGCATGAAAGATGAAAAACGGTGGAAACGGGTAAAAAAAAAAACAGTTTTAGCACACAAAATAAAAGACAATTTATTTTATTTTGCTTTTCGAATCCTAACACAAAATATACTTTTCTCATATTTCCTGGTCTTTGTAGCAATTGTTAGCATTTTCAATTTTTCCTTCCTTTCTCCTGGGTACCAAAAATACAAAATTCAAATCAAACTATAAAGAAGAATCATTGATTGAACCCAATGCACATACTCTAGCTACATTAACATCATTAGTCCACTAAACATGTCTACGACATGTACATTACGAAGGTGTAACCTTTTAGGTCACTAAACGTATACTTTATGCTCTTCTTTTTCCTTTAATTGTCCATTTAACGGCACTACTTTGTTGACCGCTTTATTTTGCAATTAAAGCAAGATGCCTTGTTTTATGTTCCAATCGGAGGATTTTGTTCATATATTTATATGCTGTTATTTTATTAAAATTGCATCATTGTCACAAGTGGAAGACTTCTCTAATTTTATTTATAGCTCAGTGGATCGATTAACTTCAGTAGTAGCTTCGTTAAAGAATTTTACGGCATTTTCAATAATTTAAGAAGCTTAAAATTATTGCTAAATATAAGCCGTAACAATTTAAGTTACCAATTCGCTAAGAGCATAACTTTAGTATTAGCACTTTGGCATGAGCATGATTGAGAATACACATTAGACTGAAATGACAAAAAATGTAACATGTAGTATCAATTATTATTAACTTGCGGGTTATGGTTGTAAAAATTGTACTTAGAAGTGGCTTATAATATAACATCTTAAACGTTAAAAAAGTATATATTGGTATATGTATATATACAAAAAGGAATTTACATTCGGGTTTTCTGCATCCTCGACTTATGGTCAACTTGAGTTTTTGTATTTACGATGTGTGTGAGAAAATTATCTATTCCAATACCTTTAAGTCATCAAAAATAATTTGTTTGGTGCATTAAATATTGTCAATATTTATTTGATTCACTTATTCGAAAACATTAATACTTAGCTATCAAATAATGTTGAAATCCTGGTCCAAAAATCGATCAATGCTCAAAAGCTCGTTTTAAGATAAAAATATCAAATCACAAATTGCAAAAATAGTAAATAACACATAGGTTTTTATAGTGATTCTGTTAACCTTTGACCTACGTGCACTTCGATCTTTTTATTATCGAGGTTTGTTACAGTAATAAGAGCTTGAATGATTTTCAAAATTGATATGTTCGGTCTTTGGTGGAAGATTTAATTTTGACAAAGTTTTAGTTAGCTGAGTCAATCCCCTTCTTCATGATGTTCCTATATATTCATAGGCACAAAAGGAGCTCTTTTGGGTCTTGATTTGCTCAGAATATCTCTCGAAATTTGACCAAGAGATATCTAGTTAAGATCCACAAAAACAGGCTAAAGAATACGATAAAATTGATTCGGATTGTACAGTTGAGAATGTAAGAGTTAAGGGTGTGCACCAAAAGCAATTATGTACATAGTTATGCAACTCAATAGTTTTAAATAACCCTGTCCGAATTAAACTATGTTTTTGGTTTTTTTACTACCATTCTTGATTTCGAAGGCATGTCGACAACAAGGATGTCAAAACCAAAGAATATCGCACCATTAGAAGCATCTCATACCAATATAGAGTAGTTGATGTTGAATCTAATGCAAGCAATACCACGCCTTAAGAAATATCGCACATCATCAATGTGATATGGGAGGCTGCACTTCATCGGTATGAAAACTTACAATGATGTCACATACCATCTACTCCGCACTTCACCAATGTGATAAAGAATGTCGCATCCTATCAATATAAGCAAAGAAGATTGTCGCATGCCAACAGTACACGGAGGCATGTTACATGCCATGAAATGTCGTATACCGTCTATATCGCATATCACCAATGAATGATGTCGTATGAAACCAATGCTACACTTCATTAAAACAAGAATTGATGTCGAATTCTAGGTGATGCCGCCTCTCTTCAATGCCGCCTCCATTTGCTATCGCATGTTATCAATTCAATAAAGGCATAATATATAATCAATGTCGCGTCTCTTTGATGTCGCCTCTTTTCGATGCTGCATCTCATTGATATCTCAAGTTATAGATCTTGTAGCTCAACAATGTGGCAAAGGATGTCATATGCCTTTGCTCCTTGAGGTGATGCCGAAAGTCATCAACATATAAGGATGTCGTAATCTTTCAGCCTTTAAATGATATCACTTGATTTTACTTCTTGGGTTGATACTGAAAGCTATTAACATGGATGTAGATTATAATTGCTAAAATATGATGTCGTAACTCATCAATATACAAAGGAATGCTAAAGATCATCAAAATAATGCATAACGCTAGGTGCCGTCGAGATAATTGATGTCGAAGGCCAAGTATGCCGAAGTGACACATGGAAACCATGATGCACCGGTCAACCCCCATAAATACGAACCTAGGGGCATATAGGAAGGGGATTCATTTTTTTTCTCATTCTTACATTTTTAAAGTTGGTAACCCTAAATCAATTTGGAGATTTTAGTGCCAATAGTAACCTTGCGACCTTTATTGCAAATAAGGGCTTGTACTTTTACAATCGCATTACATATGAATAAGGAGACATGAATTATGACTTATGATTCTTATGATTTTGACACGATTTTGACTTCGCCATTAAAAGTGCATACGTCCAACAAGTTGACATAAAATTCCTTGAATTGTGACTTGTTTTTGAATTCTCAGGCATTTGTGATTTCGATCATAACTTGTTATGAATTCTCAAAACACTCATGATTTCGAGACTAGCATGGATTCAACATGAAGCATGTGCCTTCCTAGCAAGCTAACCTAGGATTATTAAAGTCTCTATTCAACCGACTATCGCTTGCCCTACATGTTTGGGGTTAACGAAGAAATTCGTTAATATTTTGACGCTAGAAGAAGGGCCCGAACCTCCGTCTCCGCTTAACCCACAAGTAGAACCACCCTTAACCTACCTATATAGGGCTTCAAGGTTTTATCCTTACCAAGCATATCCCATTAAGGAACCATTCCAAACCCTAACTAACCTCATTTGGCTAATGACTATCTCCAAACAATGATCTTCCGAGCCTCCAGTAACTGGGCCAACCTACCAAATCACTAGTGATCCTCGACTTCATGAGGAGCAAGTATTAAGGTTCTTAGCACTATAAATTATGGAAAATAAGAGAAGGCAAGTAACTCCTTATGATTTAGATAAATGGAGCTTAAACCCATTTCATATAGGGCTTACATTAATCTTTGCTTTGGGAAAGAAAGGTAAGAAAGATAACATCTTCATAGAAATGAGAAAGAGAATTCAACTTCTAGAAAGGGGAACCATCTTTGAAAGAGAAATAATAAAAGATTTTGATCAATTCACCAAAAGGTGGAAGAATGTGTTTAATTGTTCCCATAAATTGAACGAGACTCAATGCTCTTTAATGAAAAAATTTACTACAGAGGCTAAAGAGCCTGTCACATACAACAAAAGAGCTAAGTGGAAACCAAGGGAATCATCTTCCAAAAGTTCACGGCTTTTTAAGAACTATTCTCTTACTGCTTTTTATAAGGATATTTACCTCCTAACCACGGAAAGGCTAAACTATTGACCTTCCCAAAAGAAACGACCAAAGAATGAACGAAATCTTAGAGGATAATATTATCATTGTCACCGCTCAAATGGCGACGACACTAATCAATGTTGAAACTAATAAGGGATGATCAATAATTTCCTAGGGCAAGAGAAACTTAAAGAGTTTGTAAAGAGATATTGAACAAGTCAAAATAAAGGAAGATTCCTTAAAACAAGTGTTTCTACTAGATTAATCATAGAAAGAAGTATAAAAATCCCCTAAAAACAAAGGAAAAACCTAAATCATTACCTATAAGGTAATAAGGGGCAAATAAAACCTTTAATTCCGCTATAAGGGCCTGGTAAAAGAACCTCTTGGAGGGAGGTCCGAGTAAGCCTTTAGTCCCGCTTGAAAATTGTGAATACCCTAGGTATTAATTTTGATGACAACAACCATATAAATATTACTACTAACGTATCTTCGAGTTGTGTGGTTATTTTAGATATATTATGGAGACATTTACAGAGATAAACAAGAACTCAATGGAAGAAAATAGAATGTATAAGAAGGCTAATCAAAGCTATGGAAGAACAAAACTGATTGAAGAAGAATGCTGAAACGATAGAAGTGTTTGAAGCGATGAGTAGTTAGTTGAGTCTTAGAATTCCTTGTTAAAGATCTCATGGCAATTATATTTGAAGATCATCAACCATTGACCTCAACCGAATCACAAAAATACACAAAAAAGAAGTACTTTTGAAATCTAAAATTTGCAACACTTATTGGTGTTGCTGACTTGTTGATGTTCTCTTTGGAAAATGTCTATATGTCGACATATGGGGTTAAGTATGTCGACGTATTTCATGTTGGTCAGTCTTTTTAAAATTTAAATCAAGGTATTTTACTGCCACCTATTCATCACAAGACATGTCTCTTTAACCACTATATAAAGGCCCTGAAAAACAAATTTTCCAATTAATTCTATCTTCATTCTCAAACTCTTTCTCTTCCATACTTTTGCAAAAGAAATCCATTGCATATTCTTTTATTCTCTTTGCAAATCCATACCATTTCACTCTGATTCTTCAAGGATTTGCAAACTATATTATATCATAGAGTTTCTACTTGAATTCATATGAATCATATCATTCTCTCTTTGATTTCATTCTATTCCTCAAAGAATTTAAAGATATATTGTCATTGGAGGTCTATAGGATCATTGTACTGAATCTGCAAGAATCTTTATCGAAGATGCGACTACTTTCCATACTTTGTTGTTGTTTGTGAAAGAAGATGTTCTTGTAGCCTGTGAAATCAAAAGGGTGTATCTTGTAGCCCGTGAAATCAAGATTGCAAAGGTGTTCTTGCCACATGTGGAAAGCAAGCGATTATAGTGAAATTCTGCACGGTATAGTGAAGGACTGGATGTAGGATTGGTTAGTCTGAACCAGTGTAAAATTCCGAGTTTTATTTACTTTACTGCATTTTACTTTACTATTTACCTATTCTATGATTATTGATTTTCTATTTGCAATTTGATTAGATATAGTGTTAAAGTCATAAGTTAGTTCTAAATAATTGAAATCTACACTTCACCCCCTCTAGTGTTCAAATAGCCTTAAGATCCATTTTGCATTGTGTTATAGACACCCTATTTTCCAACGTTTGGTATCAAGGCACTGGTTTTCAAAAATTCATAACTTGGTTTTTGAAAAGTATAAATGGCTAATGACACTTTTAACACTTTCTTTAACACTTTTATAGAAGGGCAATCTACCACTAGACCCCCTCTATCTGATGGTAGTAATTATGCATATTGAACTTGCAGGATGAAATTTTATTTCCAGTCTAATGGTTTAGATATTTGAAACATTACCCAATAAAGTACACTAAACCCCAAGTGAACTATTCACAATGGACACTAGACCAAAAGACACAAGCATTCAGTAACTCAAAGGCCATGAACATTTTATTTTGCTCCTTAGATAGAAATGAACTTAATCGAGTGTCTATTTGTAAGTCTACTTATGAAATTTGAAGAACGCTGCAAGTCACACATGAGGGTACTATTAAAGTAAAACAAACTAAGATATCTACACTAACTAACCAGTTTCAACTTTTCAAATGAAACCAAATAAGTCTATTTTTGATATATATTCTAGATTTCAGGATATGATACATGCATTAATATCATTAGGAAAAAAAATTACTGAAGAGAACCAAGTTAGAAAGATCTTGAATTCACTTTCTAGTGAATGAGATCAGAAGACTCAAGCCATTGAAGAAGCCAATGACATTAGTAATGTGAAAATAGAAGATTTAATTGGTAATCTAATGTCCTATGAAGTAAAGTTGCAGGTTAGAAAAGAAAATCAAGCAAATGAGAAAATCAAGAAAAACAACAATGATGAACCGGATGATGCTGCTGCTGATGATGATACCGAGTTTATGACCAGGAATTTAAAGAAATTCTTGAAATATTGAAAAACGAACAAACTTTGGAAGACTAATAACAATAATTACAGAAATGGTAATGATGTTAAGTGTTTGAATGTGATAAACCTGATCATTTGAAAAAAGACTGTCCCAACCTGAAGAAATCAAAGTACCGTTCGAACACTTTGAATAAGAAGGGGAAACATGCTTCAATGCGACATAGGATGATTCAGATACATCATCAAGTGATAGTGATTCAGTAATAGAAAATGCCAACATATGCTTCATGGTGAAAGATAACAAGGTATGGAATTTTAATAAAGAAATTACTACTGTCTTAAATGATATGTATAAAGGATATAAAATGCTTAGGAAAGAGTACAATAATGGTTTAGCAGATTTAGATAGATTAAAAATGTTTAACGAAATGTTACCGAAGAAAAACAATGTCTAGAAGATGAAATTGAAAGACTTAATGGACTTAATGATGATTCAAAACTTGAAAGTTTTGAAAAATTTAAAAGTGAAATGGATCATTAAGATCATAAAATCTTTTAAAGAAATCAGAGATCACTGATCTAAATAAAAAAATAACATCTCTAGACAATGTTATTCTTAACTATAATAAGGATTTTGACAAAATGAAAACTCTAATTTTGATTATTTTACTTGATAAGTTTATTTCATGCGTTATATTTATTTTGATTACCCTCAAGAGTTTTATTTATATACGTTTATATACATCTCCATATACAAACTCTATACATATTGTCTAGTTGTGCTTAAGCGACTCTATTTTCGCCTTTTTGTTGATGACAAAGGGGGATAAAATGTATAAATATACTAGACGAAACGATAGAGAGAGTGCGTAGAGTTAGGGGGAGTCAAATATAAAAATATTATATTTTATCTCTCAAATAATTATATGGTTGTCATCATCAAAAATGGAGAGATTGTTAATACCCTAGGTATTGATTTTGGTGACAACAACTAATAAATGTTACTACTAACGTATCTCCGAGTTGTGTGGTTATTTCAGATATATTATGGAGACATTTACAGAGATAAACAAGAACTCAATGGTATAAAATAGATTATATAAGAAGTCTAATCAGAGCTATGGAAGAACAAAACTAATTGAAGAAGATGCTGAAAGGACAGAAGTGTTTGAAGCGATGAGTAGTTAGTTGAGTCATAGAATTCCTTGTTAAAAATCTCATGGCAATTATACTTGAAGATCATCAACCATTGACCTCAACTGAATCAGAAAAATACACAAAAAAGAAGTACTTTAGGAATCTGAAATTTGCAACACTTATTGGTGTTGCTGATGTGTTGATGTTACTCTCTAGAAAATGTCTATATGTCGACATATGGGGGTCAAGTATGTCGACATACTTTCCGTTGGTCTTTTTTAAAAAAAAAATTAAGGGATTTTCCCGCCACCTCTTCACCAAAAGACACATCTGTTCAACCACTATATAACGGCCCTAGAAAATGAATTTTCCAATTAATTCTCTCTTCATTCTCATATTCTTTCTCTTCCATGCTTTTGCAAAAGAAATCCATTGCATATTCTTTCATTCTCTTTGCAAATCGATACCATTTCACTTTGATTCTTTAAGGATTTGCAAACCACATTATAACAGAGAGTTTCTACTTGAATTCATATCATTCTCTCTTTGATTTCATCCTATTCCTCAAAGAATTTAAAGATATGCTGCCACTAAAGGTCTATATGATCATTCTACCAAATCTGCAAGAATCTATATTGAAGATATGACTACTTGCCATACTTTGTTGTTGTTTGTGAAAAGGAGAAAGTGTTCTTGTAGCCTGTGAAATCAAGAGGGTGTATCTTGTAGCCCGTGAAATCAAGATTGTAAAGGAGATCTTGCCACCCGTGGAAAGCAAGCGATTATAGCAAAATTCTGCACAGTATAATGGAGGACTAGATGTAGGATTGCTTAATCCAAACCATTATAAAAATCCGGGTATTATTTAATTTACTATTTATTTATTCTTTGATTATTGGTTTTCTATTTGCAATTTGATTAGATATAGTGTTAAAGTCATAAGTTAGTTCTAAATAATTGAAATATACACTTCACCCCTTCTAGTGTTCAAATAACCTTAAGATCCATTCCGTATTGTGTTATAGACACTCCATTTTCCAACAAAAACGACCGGAACAAAGAATCTACAAGCCTTCGGCCCGGCCTATGTGGCTTGGCTAGAGCACCTCCTAGAAGAAGGACGAAGTAAGCCTTTAGTCCCGCCTAAGATGACCTAGTCAAAGCCCCGAACCAGCCTTCAGTACCGCCTATAAGGCGTGGCTGAAGCGCCTCCTAGAGGGAGGTCAGGTAAGTCTTCGGTTCTGCTTGAGATAGCCAACCAAAAGCACCGAATGAAAGACCTAAATCATACTTAAGACGGTAATAAGGAGTTTGATCCGAGTTGAGATTATCACCTGGTACCAAAGAAATCAATCGAAATATGTTACCTATTTTCATAATCAGAGATTCAATCAAAATTATTGCTTATTGTGGTAATCAAATGCAAATCAAGATCCGTTACCTATTATGGTAATCAAAAATCTAATCAAAACCATCACTTAAGATGGTGACAAAGAAAATAATTGAGCAAATCATACTCGATCCAAAAGAGAGATCCATACATTCTTTTAAAGGAGGATCAATCAAATTCAAAAGCAAATCTAACTTTATCTTAAAAAATGGATCAAAGGCAATCTATTAGAGGAAAATCAATCAAAAATGAGCCACTTGTGCTCCAAAGCGAAATCAAGCAATCTTCTATAGGAAGATCTTTTAAATATGAGCTATTGTGCCCTATAACAAAGATAAAACAATCTTCAATTACCAAATGGTTTTCTATTTCTTTATTTTAGCAATTATTATTATCAGAATGGTTTTCTGGTGATCCCTTCAGATTATTATTGTCTGAATGGTTTTTTGTTGATTTATTCAGATTATTATTGTCAGAATGGTTTTCTGGTATTATATTCAGATTATTAATTGCCAGAATGATTTACTGGTCTTTTATTCATATTATTACCAGATGGACAATTTTCAAGTCTTCTATTTAGAATATTATTGCCAGAATGGAATTCTGGTATACTATTCAGGTTATCATTATCGGATAATTTTTCCATCTTCTATTCAAATTATAATTATCGTCGTATAATTTTCTGGGATTCAATTCAAGTGCCATGATTTCCAGATGATTTTCTGGTCTTTTATTCAAATTATATACCATATGGTTCTCTGGTCTTCCATTCACGATTCAATCAAAATTATTATATATTATGGAATATCCGTTATTAAGCAAACTATTGGATGTCTACTAATGAAGAAATAGACTCTTACATCAAGATCAAAATTTATGATCTTCATATCAACTAAGATTCTGAATGCTCAACTAGCAAGGCTTATATTTCACTTAACAAGCATGCTATTGGCCTATATGTTAAAGGCTCAAAATGCAGAAAGGTAGATTATGTTCAAAATAACAACTACAAAGCATCAAACTGAAACTGGGATGCTAATTACAAATCTCAGACAAATGTAAAGAATAAAATATCGATCATTCAGGTACAAGTTTATTTACCATTTAATACATTATGTACAAGAATTGCAGATGCAAAAGAGTGGATAACAAGAGAATCTAATTTAAAAGTTTACAAATAACTCTTTACTAAGAATCAAACTCTCTTTAAATCTTTAGCAACCAAAGAAGAATCAATTATATGACAAATTACCGCATGTAGAAGTTGTTTAAGTTTCTTCTCTTTCTTTCAAATGACACATACGTCATCTATCGAATCAATTTGAATTTTTAGTGCACCATCAAATGTTTTATTGGCTCCCTTTAGAAGCTGAATCTTGCTCTTTAATTTCTCAATCTTCTGCGTAAAAGCGTGTTTTTCACGCTCAGGTCTCTCAATCTTAGCTTCACAAGTATTGAAATGAGTAGAAAACTTATCACTCCATTGCTTGTTTAAAAATTGAATACATTCAAATCTAACTCTTTAGCACCATCTGGCGATTTGGCCATCATCTAAATTCTTAAGAGGGTTTAATATGGTAGAAAATTGTTCTTTCCTACTAAAGGAACAGGAATAGGAAGGTTGGAATCGCCTCCACTTGCAATAAGTTCCAAAGATTGAAAGTTCGCTTGGCTTTTCAATAGTTCTACCTCAATATTCACCACCTTTGGGTGCAATCGTGCAATTTCTGCATCGGTTTGAATACTTTAGACAGTAGGTCCGGATTGGCTAATTGAATCTACCTTTTCTTTCAGCTCCTGAATCCATCCATGCTTCTCTTTAATTTTCTTCTCTAAGTCAAAAGTCATCTCTTTCAAACTTCTAAATATTGACCTTACTTATAGTACTTGTTGTGCCAGTTTTGTGCATCTGGATTATCCGGAAATTTTAAAGCTAAAGTGCCTTGTGAAGAGGGTTCTTCTCGAATTCCACTTTGAATCTGTCTTTAATAGAATCAAATCGAGCAAGAACATTTGTGCTACTACGTATAAGGAATCAATTGCATTTCCTAACAAATAATTAGAGAAGAAAATCAACAAGACAAAAAGTAATTTTTTTTATTAAGCGACAAAGGTTTACAACTTAAGCAAATTCAAAATCACATCAACCTTATGAATTTTATACATCAAATTCTTAAAGTTTTGAGACATCGGTTTGAGCCTTTTTAAGTGACCCAACAGACAAGGTAAGGTTAGAGTCAAAAGAAGCTTTAACCTCTACTGGGGTGTTAACTAAAGGAAAATGATGATAGTCCCACTTTTCGACTGAGGGGCTGGATTGACCCCATAGCAATTTAGCATGATTAGTTCGAATTTTATTAACCAGTTTATCATTTTCATCACCCAAGCAATCAAAACGAAAGTGTGAGAATCGTTTATAAACTTCTTATGGATCTCTAAGAAAGCTATGTTTTGCTAACTGAGATGTTCTGAGAGTTAAGGACTTTTCTTTTAAATCCCTCTTTAACTTGATAAATTTACTGAAGACTTCCATGGAAACATGACTACTTAAGGATTCCTTAATCTGTATAATATATGAAAATAAACTAAAAGCAAAGAAACAAAAGTGATAAGTTTATAAACTACTTGAATTACACATTACAATTATACAATCATCTGGGTTCGCATAATATCGATCCTTTATAAAATTCAGAAATAAATCTCTCCTTATTATACTTAATCTTCTTGGAAGGAAGGGTATTAGGAGAGAGGGGAATACTAGCAACCTAAGGAAGGTTCCAACAAGCCCCAGGATGAAGGTCGCTTCCATGATCGTCTAAATATTTTTTATGAAGATGCCTAATCAAGCCCCCACTTTTTCCCCTAAGAAAGAAAAGTTTAGAAGAGGGTCATTAACTCTGCATCCTCTCTCATAATTCTATCCCAATGAAGGCTAGATCTTTTCAAGCGAGGTGTAGCCTGCTTTTCCATAAAGAACTTTAACCGCGCAACACTAGCAGAGAGACGCTTGTATTTGTCAGATAGTTTATTAAGTTCATCAACTAATTTATCAACTTCTCTGTGTGATCGACACACCTCCTTCTGACTCTTTTCGTATAAAGTTTCGTAATGGTATTTCTTCTTTTTCCTTAACTAAAGTAATAAGTTTATTAAATAAAAGCCGCCTGGTAATTTTAATCATTTGAATAAAGAGCTCCATACTTAAGAAGCCTAAACTTGAAAAGTTAGAGTTTGAGTCTTTTCTTTTTGATGATGGATGGGGTAAGCACTATCTTTTGGGGAAGTATCCTTCCTTGTAGCATCCTGAGGATTAGGAATTTCGGTAAAGTCTGCATCATGGTCAATCGGGTCTAAGTTAAGACCGCTTGATCCATCTACTCCGTCTTTCGGTTCTTTTAGACCCTTATCATTACCATCACCTCCATCATCATCATCATCATCATCATTATCATTGTCATCATCTTCTTCCTTATCAGAATCTGTCTCCTCTTTAGGTAAGGGGTCATCAAAAGATAATAGCTTTCTAGCATCAACCTTTTCTTCGACAGAAAACTCTTCTTGAAGTGACCAATGAGCTCTTCCCATCATGAGGCTAAACTTTCTTTTAAAATTTTCATTCTAATCCAGGAGGGAAGGAAAATCTAAATCTGGACACCTTTGAATGTTGTCGCCATATGCAACGAACAAGGCGTTCTCGTAACATTTTTAGTAATGGTAATAAGAGCGTTATTAAGGAAAAAGGCGACTTTCTTCTTGGCGTCCCTGATAATGTTGTTTTAGTAAGTCAAGATATCACTTTTCCTTCTTAGGTTATCCTTTAAAGATTTATTCTCATTAGTTAGCTTGGGCCTTCTCTTTGTTGGTCTTCTCGAGATCTGCTTTTAGAGCTTTTACTTCTTCCTTTAATAATTGTTTAGCTTTCTTTTCCTCGTCAAGAGAGGAAGCGAGTTTATCTTTTTCAGAATCATCCTCATCCCTTGTTGTTGTGATACCAACTACACTGTTGGTAAGCGAAGAGATCTGTTCCTTGAGCTCATCCATTTCATTAAAAGGCCCTTGAGAAGTCTCATAGAGGAAGAACATATGCTTTGCCACCTGAAATATGTAGCAAACGCAAGTCAGAACAGGATATACAGAGATAAAAGCCTAGTTTAACCAAATAGAAGGAAATGCATACCGATAAGAGCTATTTAATAATAATGAAAAGAAGATCATTAGAATAGATCGAAGGCTGCGGTGGCCTGAGAGAAACCAAAGAAGGAACTTGGGCAGCCAATTGAAGAAGATCATCAAAACTCGTCACAGGAGTTTGAGCCTGAATCTCCGAAGGAAGAGAATCATTTGAAGAAGGAAATAGTCCAAGCTCAATACATATATGGCGAAGGGCTATTGGAGAATTAAGAAGAGAAATATTGAGAAGGGGATCTGAGGAGTGAGTCACCTCAGTTGATTTTTAGCTATATGCCTAGAAGAATCCAGATTTGCAACATCACGGCTTGAGTCAATAGTCACATGTGCCTCCTTGACCACAACAATAGGAGTACAATCACCTACAAGTATAGGCTTTTTACTCAGGAAAGGAGGTGGAATATCGACAAGAGTGTCAGTGCTTGCTTTCCTTTTAAGCGCCTCCACTTCCTTGGCAAAAGAATCCTCAATAAGAGTAGGTTTACTCGATTCGGCTAAGACAAGAGCATCATCTTTAGCTTCCTTCTCTTGGGAAGCAGTAATGAGAGTAGATGATCCTAAATCAAGGATAGAAGTTTGCAAGATAATAACATCAAAGATTCCATGCAAATTGTAATAAAAAAACTTACTAGAAGATTTCATATACCATTTTCTATCAAGTTTAAATTTATAGACAAAGAATTTCAAATTGTTGTTATTAGGACCTAAATCCCAGTGATTTTGAAAAAGGAATTTTTGAAGATTTTGAGAAAGGAATGATACTTATTCACTTTAGTTGATGTTTTTGAAGGCACCGGAATACCACTGGACGCTCCATGTTGTTTTGATTCTAGAGTTTCACAATACTTTATTAGGAGGAATTCCCTCCTTGTCATTTTGATTTTTTGTCTTTGATTTTTCTCGTCTGAGAAATTTGAAAATAAAATTTTGAATTGAAAAACCCGGATATTTAGATCTAAATTTATCGTTTGAAAATTTTGGATGCATGGCATCTATTATAGAATATTCTCTGTATTTTGTCGCATATGATTAAGATATGGTTGTTGATTGCATGTAGATTTATATCGGACTAGTTTTGCATGTAGATTTATATCAAACTAGTTTTGCATGTAGAGTTACATCAAATTGCTTTTGTCAGCCTAATTTACCTTTAGATTTTGTAAGTACAGGTTTGCAAGAGATTGCTATTTGATTCTTGTGCACCTACGATTACAAAGAGATAATAAATACTTGCCAAAAATATTAATCAAACGCAAAAAGGTACGTAATAAATTTAGAAAATTTAAATTGGTTGGTGACTTTATACCCCAGATATGGGAGGACACTTGGCTTTTGTTTTCTTTGATTGGTTTAGAGCTCATTGAGGCGATTTGTAGTTGTTCCAATCGAGCCGCACAAAGGAGACACTGGCGAAATTTTCCAAAAAATTTAAGAGTTCGAATTTTTTTGAGAATTTTAGAAAATGTTTGAAACAAAAAATTTGATTTTTCTAAGTTATAACTTGGAATGAATGAATGGAAGGGAATTAGCTGGTATAGATGAGTGAAATTAAATGACTTGGAAATTTTGGAATCTATTCCAGCTAATTGGTTTTGAAAAGTTAATAAGTTTAATAACTCATTTTAATTAATAGTTTTAAACTGGAGGGTTTGGAAACATTTTCTGCCTTAGGAATTTTGGGGATGAAATTCATTTAAAGGGGGCAGGGAAAAATGTAACAACCCGAAAATTCTGGTCATCTGATTTTAGATGTTTAATTAATTTTAAATATTTAAATAATTGAATTTTAGAATTTAATAACTTATAATTCAAATGTAGGGAATGATTAAATATTTGAATTATGAAATTTAATGTTAGTCAAAAGGATTTAATGATATTATTAAGCTCATTTTAATTAATAAATAATATTGGTGAATTCAATTGGTAAATCTATTTACAAATATAAATAGATCGGATAAATATCGAAAATTAAATATAAAACGATATTTAAATCTGTGAAATTGTCGTTCCGGGGCATAGTCTCGGATTTCGATGAAACTAGTTTCATTGGATCTATAATAATGAATTATAATATGCTATCAAATTTCATGGCGATCAAACGAATCGTTGGTCGTGCGCGTTCGAAACGCGTTAAAATTAATATCGGAAATTTAATATAATAATTGAGTTTGAAAAGCTATTTTCTGCATACGATCTAATTAAGGCTCGAGACTAGTTCCATTGTGTTTGGAATAAGGGTATAACATATAGAAAGCCAGGTGTCACGTCTCGTTTGGAGTTCGAGATTTTCGGACATTTTATAGCTTGATAGTTTAAATTAAATAATATATATTAGACCATATTTAAGGCCATACCTAGCCCATACCAGGACAAGTCCCCACGTTCTTGCCCATGCCCTCACCTTCCTTATATTATGTCGCGTTTTTTTTAATAAGAGAATTTGTTTCTTGTTTTGAATTTTACCCATGCTCATCCAACGGTCATCGATCGACGAAGCCATTAGGGGTCGTTTCAGGCCTAGGTCCCAACTGCAATGTTGTGCGTCTCGATGAATGGAAGAGGATGACCGATCGGATTTTCTTATGGCGGCTTGAGGCGATGGAAAAGTTGTCACGTTCGTGGGCAGGTGGTTGAGTTTTGGGGCTCGGTTTGGGTTGACTCGAGTGGCGACTGTCTTGGGCGGAGGAAGTCGACGATGGGGGACGGCGATAGGCGCGATCGGCGGTAGCATTTGGTCGAGGGGATCGAAAATAGGATTTTTGTCACGGTCAAGACGTTCCTGGGTACGAGACATGTTTGAGGAGGAGAGATGGTTTAATTTTATAATTGGGGGTAATTATGTTTGTTAATAAAATTGTTTATGAAATTAATTAGTTCGTTTAATTGTAAATCTAATAAGTCATACATACGAGGTCGGATTCGGGCGTCGTTCATTGCGTTGCACTTGTATGGACATTGTCTTCGTTTTGGAATTGGATTGAACGAGATTGGGGCTGGTTGGAATTTAGGCTAAAATTGAACGACCGTTCGGTTTTGTCCAAAATCGGAACGTTTCAGCGAAAACGAAAATCAATGTGAATTTAACTCACATTAAATTTTATTATATCATACCTATGATGTTATAAATGTTAATTGATTGTTTGGATGTTAGTTAAATTGTTTGATTACTTGTTTGGTTGAATTTCCGTTTGGAAAATGGATGACATATTAATTTGATCATTATAAACCCGTATGAATACATACATACATACATATATATAACCATTGTTTTGTAGGGAAATATGTAGAGAGATCCTAAAGGGTTTCTCGCCAATAATTAATTATGTACATCCTTATGCTATTATATTGATGATTAATTTAAAATAAATCCTAATATTCCGTTTAATTTGTTAAGTGTCGTTATAACAATTTCCCTATATCGCCATTTATTAAAATTCATCCCCAAAACTCTATCGTATGAACTTGAGCTTGTGTTTCCACTAAACAGAATGTTAAAATTTATTAATCATTTTGACTAATGATAATTTAAAATAATTAATCATTTTAACTAACGATTTTGGAATTAATTAACCAATTTAATAGATAATGTTTAAAATTGATTTATCTTTAGATTTAATTTAAAATTTTTGTTAATGATATTTTATACTTAATTAATCATTTTAACTAATGATTATTTGAGTTAATGATAATGGAGTTTAATTAATTATTTTAATTAATGATGATTGGAATTAATAATCATTTTAATTAATGATATTTAAAAGTAATTAGTCATTTTAAATAATGATATTTGAATTTAATTAATCATTTTAATCAATGATTGTTTTAAATTTAACTAACTGTTCTAATTAATGCTATTTGGAATCAATAATCATTTTAATTAATGATGTTTGAAATTAAATAATCTATTTGATTTATGAGATTTGAATTTAATTAATTCATTTTAATTAATGATATTGAACTTTAATTAATTGTTTTAATTAATAGTTGTTTAAATTTAATTAATTGATTTAGCTAATAGTGTTTGAAAATTAGTTAACCATCTTAATTAATAATGTGTGAATTTAATTGAATCATTTTATTTAATGGTATTTGAAATGTGATAAATCATTTTTACTAATGATGATTAATAGTATTTAAGGTTTATTGATCATTTTAGTTAATAATGTTTGAGATTAATTATTCATTTTAATTAATGATTATACGGATTTAATAAATATTTTAACATATAATATCCAAGTTAATTAATTGATTTAATAAATGAGTTTAAAGTAAATTAACTGATTTATTTTTAAAGATAAATTACAGATTCAATGAAAGTGTTTTGGAAATAATAAACTATTTTATATAAAGATAAATGATTTGTTTATTAAAGAAAATACGGATACCTATCAAAGATCACATAAAAGTTTTGACAAGATAAGAGAAAATTTTGGGTAAGTTAAAAATGAATTGGAACTCGATTATTGGGATGTTAAGTTGGATAATGATCTTCTGGGTGTCTGTCTGATGTTGGTTTAGGCCTTCGGGGTCGAGCACTTGGAAAGATTATTCTCTTAACGTTTTATAATCAGGAACTAATTCTAGTACGAAAATCAAGCACAAGTTCAGTTCTTTAAAAAAAGGAAAAGTTCGATTCATTTATGGAAATGAATTATTTCCCTAAAACTAATCGCTTATATGGAAACGATTTATTTGTATAATTAGCACTAAACATCGAAGAAGTAAACTTATTGCTATTTCGAAAGTTAAGAATAATCGTGGGACATAACTTTGAGGTAACAATACTTGACATGTCCAGTATTATTATTGACCAAGAAATAGTACGAGTTTGAATTCAATGAGTGGTGGTAAGTATACAAGACTTAATTTCCATATACGATCATTTTATATCCTCGATAGTTGGTATCTCAACTATCGGTTACTTCAGCTACTTTAGTATCGTCATTCTAAGACGATTTATTGCTCCGTTGAGCTTTGTTATCTTTTGCCCGAAATGACTAAACCAAAGCGCGTGGTTTTTTTGGGGGCCAAGTTATGTGGGGTTGCTCCCATTAGGGTATTTCACATCTTATCTAGATTTTTGTGCACCATCACGTGAAAAATGGTTTGAGTTTGGATGTGAAATATTCGGATTCTCGATAACGTTTGGCGGGTTCCGGCTTGGAGTTCCCGGGGTTTTCAAGTATATGTCTAGAAGTATACTTATTCTAAGTGGGATGCACCCTTCTTTTCATTTGTTGGAAAATTTCCTTTCCTTATTTGATTCGAATCCCTGAATCTGTTTATCTTTAATTTGCCATGAGTAGAGCCAACTCCTCTTTATGGCATTTAAGTATTGATTTAGTACATTCTATCAAGTTGGACTGTTACCTTATTCTGTCCATTCTATCAACTTGGACTATTACCTTATTTTGTCCACTCCATCAAGTTGGACTGTTACCTTATTCCGTCCATTCTATCAAGTTGGACGGTTACCTTATTCTATCTATTCTATCAAGTTTGGACCATCGTTTTATTTTGTCCATTCAATCAAATTTGAAATATTTCCTTGTTTTATCCATTCTGTCCAATTTGGATTTTTACTCGGGTTATTTTCATTCTTTCAAGTCTGGTTTTAATATTAATTATACCCATTCATATTTGGATTTATTTCTTGATATTTATTTCTGCTCTTGCTTGTATGGATGTTATTCTTATGAGGTAAAAACCCATTCTGCGTTAGCGGCGTAGTCTCACAGAACTTTTATATGTTTCCTATTATTTGAGTTATCTCGCGCTGGTATTCCCAAATTGATCCGGGTGTTATTTTATTATAATGCTCGAGTCAGACCGAGTATTTTTCCAGGTTGGCTTTGGTGTTATGGAGATCATGAAGGAGCTGGAGATTCACCTATCATAATGTTTTTATTTTCCGCTGTATTATCTAGTATCCCTATCAGCATTTGTAAAGTCAGGATTTTGTAACTGTCCAGCTGATAAGGGTTTTTTTTAACTCTTATATACTCCGTATTTTTGGAGTGACAGTATCTAATGTCCTTGTTATATTATATGTTGTCGATTTGGCTGTGAGATTCTACCTTTCTTTGTTCTTTTCTTTTTATTTACCCTAACAATCTGCCCTTTTGTCGATTAGATGCACGACATTGGAACATAGTGGTAGTGTTTGATGTCGACTTTCGATGGTCAAAAAGGCGGGTCATTACATAACCAATGATCGTTTCCCTTGAGCATACTTCTTTATCATCGGAGGTTCTCCAAGTATTATGCGGTTGTCCAAAATCAGGGAATATTTGTGAAGATTCACTTCTATCAAAAGTGTGAGTCTATCACCCATGCTCTTGGATGCCAAAGTCAGGGATTTAATATTGTCGTCAAAAGAGGATCTTGGTCGTTTAGAAGCAGGATCTAAGAGGAAACATTCATCATAAGAGAATGACAGATATAACATAAATGATAAAAAATAGAAACTTACCGAAAACAGAGAAAGTTCCCTTGATCTTAGGGAAATAACATCTAATATAGAAGAATTGGTTTTCTCACTCCTTTATCTTGTTAATAGTATTGGTGATTAAGCTCTTCGAGAATGGTCGAATATGATACAGCGGGTTATCCAGCTGCTCACTCAATCTCATAGGGCTAGCTAAGATGTGGAGAATTTCAGCACTCAAAGAGGGAAGTTTGGCTTCCCGAGCAAGAACTTCCAATCAGCTCTACTTGGTGTACGGGTTGGGAGTTAATTAAATTAGAGCAATATTTAGGTGCTCTAGGAAGCGCAAAAGAAAATCGGGAAAAGGCAGGTACCCTAAGTTCCATATATGGATTGGTGTGAAGGCAAAGAACCCATTTGGAGGGTTATCAATTCTACCAGAAGGAACGTGGGAATGGCTTTTATGTTTGTAATCCCGAATTGCTTGAGGATAGTGTCCACTTCTTCTTGAGTGATAACATATGATTGGTCGAGATGATAATCCCCTTTCTTGATATAGGGAGAAGGTTTAGAGCTCTTACTGGCTTTCTTGCCTTCCATTTGTCTACTAGGTGATATTATACCAAATCATGGAAGTATTAAATATTTTGTGAAATTTAGAATAGTTATGATATAAAATAGACAATTATATGCTAAAACAAAAGGATAGAAAGTTCATCGGAAATTACCCAACCACTAATAGAGAAGTGTTGAAGTACAAGTTAACTATTATACTTACAACAAGATTTTGACCATTAAAAAATCCATGCCGAAGTTATGAAGTACTTAATTTTTTAGTCAATTAAAAAATATGTACACAGTTGTTGGATCTATGGTGGAAAGGTAAATTCATAGTTATACAAAAGAAGTCTGATTGAATGTCAAAATCATTAAACTGATGTCGTAATAATGATGTCGTAATAATGACCCAATATCAAAATGTCAAGTAACATAAATCAATGAATGATGCCAAAATGGTACAAAAATATTTTTATGAAAAATATTAAGTATATGAGTAGTCCATGAATTTGTCATGCGATAACTACGAGACAAATTAGTGATGTCGCATAAAATTTAAACCATAATATTGTAAATAGTTGTCAAAAAAATAATGACAACCAATGTAAGGTTATCGGCTTCATACAACACCCCTTAAACTGATGTCACATTCATGAATGATTGTCGTACCATTGTTTAGTTACTAACCGTATAAGGATTTCGTATTATAAATTATTCTTAGTTTCGAATTGGTTGTCGAAACATAATAAATAAATAAAACTATTTAATGACGAATATCATGTGGATGTCGTAAGGCAACGACTTCGGAATCAAAGAAGTTAATAGCGGGTGTCGGGTTTAACATAAACTATTCGTTCCGAAATCAAATTAGAAGCTCCTAGGCTTCCAAACCAATATCGCTTAACTTCATTGGTCAATTATTCCCCCAGTGACATAATAAATTGATGCCAAATTCATTCATGAGCATAATATATTTGGAATTCAACTTATAATTTGAATATCAACAATCAAAATCTCAAGCATTAAACCCTAGACATCGATTCAAAATCCAAAAAACCCCTAAATAAAACCGTAGTGATGATTTCAATATAAAAATTCCTAATTCAGATTATCGACTTAATCAATTAAAATGAAGATTGTACCTTGATCTTAGCTAGGATGCTGAAGATTGAAAATTTTTGAATAATTTTGAGAATGTTAAAATTTTCTATTTCAAGTTTTGAGATGCAGGTAAAAAAAATTAAGGAAGAAGAAATTTGAGTATGTATAGGGAAAAAGAAGAAGTACAGTTGTAGTTAGATCAAATTTGATTGAACGATCATATTTAGGCAGAATATTAATATGCAGTAAGCACCAACACCAAAGCAATGACTTGAAAAGTCAATGACTCGTTCATATTAGGGGGCAAATGTTACTACCATTCTTGATTCCGAAGGCATGTCGACAACAAGGATGTCAAAACCAAACAATATCACACCATTGGAAGCATCTCATACCAATATAAGAGCAGTTGATGTTGAACCTATTGTAAGCAATACCACGCCTGAAGGAATATCGCATATCATCAATGCGATATGGGAGGCCGCACTTCATCATAATGAAAGCCTATAATGATGTTGCATATCATCTAATCCGCACTTCACTAATGTAATAAAGAATGTCACATCCCATCGATATAAGCAAAGAAGATTGTCGCATGCCAATAGTACACGGAGGCATGTCGCATGCCATTAGTATGCTTGGAAATGTCGTATATCATCAATGCCGCATCCTATCTATATCGCATATCACCCGTGAATGATGTCGTATGAAACCAATGCTACACTTCATTAAAACAAGAATTGATGTCGAATTCTGGGTGATGCCACCTCTCTTCAATGTTGCCTCTATTTGATATCGCATGTTATCAATTCAATAAAGATGCAATATATAATCAATGTCATGTCTGTTTAGTGCCGCCTCTCTTTGATGCTACATCTCATAAATCTTGTAGCTCAATAATGCGACAAAGGATGTCATATGCCTTTGCTCCTTAAAGTGATGCCGAAAGTCATCAACACATACAAGGATGTCATAATCTTTCAGCCTTTAAGTGATATCGCTTGATTTTTCTTCCTGGGTTGATACCGAAAGCTATTAAGGTGGATGTGGACTTTAAGTGCTAAAATATGATGCCTTGACTCATCAATATACAAAGGAATGCCGAAGATCATCAAAACAGAGCATAACATTAGGTGCCATCGAGATAATTAATGCTGAAGGCCAAGTACGTCGAAGTTACACGTGGAAACCATGTTGCACCACTCAACCCCTATAATTACGAACCTATGGGCATGAAGGATGAAGGAAGAGAGATTCATTCTTTTCTCATTCTTATATTTTTAAAGTTTATAACCCTAAATCAATTTGATGGTTTTAGTGCTAGTTATAATCTCGCAACCCTTATTGCAAATAAGGGCTTGTACTTTTACAATCGCATTGCATATGAATAAAGAGATATGAATTATGACTTATGATTCTTATGATTTTGACACGACTTTGACTTCGCCATTAAAAGTGCATACGTCCAACAAGTTGACATAATATTCCTTGAATCATGACTTGTTTTCGAATTCTCAACCACTTGTGATTTCGATCATAACATGTTTTGAATTCCCAAAACACTCATGATTTCGAGACTAACATGTATTAAACGTGGAGCATATGCCTTCCTAGCAAGCTAACCTACTAAGGTCTCTATTCAACCGAGTATCACTTTCCTCACACTTTTTAGGGTTAACGAAAAAATTCGTTAATAGGTTTATTTTCTTTTAGAAGTGTTGTTATATAGAGATATAAATAATGATATTAATACATAGGCATATGTAAGTTTTCCAACACTACTATCCCAGTGATTAGACGCTCTAGCTTTGGCCCATGTGATTATAAGTTCGAATCATGCGTAGCTTGATTCAAACTATATAACATATATTAACTTATAGTATGTTATATACCATATAAGATTTATCGTACAATTATGTACTACCACCTAAGTAACCAATTTAAAAAACATATATAAGTAGAAAATCTTTAGGAGATGTATTTTATCGATTGCAATTGTGAATGTGTTTGTAATCATGAGTATTTTTTGAGAAAAATAAGTAGTCTTCTTAAGGAAGAGAGCACTCATATAATTTTATCCTATAGTTAAAAAGCAGCTGCCAACAAGCCTAGCAGGTAGCAAACCCCCCTCCCACTCCATACAGATAAGAAAAAAGAAAAAAAACAACCCAAAACCTATAGGCTGGAATCCTAAGGAACCTACTATGATCCAAAAGTATTAGGTAAAGACTTTGGTCAAGGAGAAGTCATAATGATGTAAGCGTAGCCAATCTGAAAAACGTGGCTAACAAGCACAGTGTATCAATAAAAGCGGAGTAACAAAAGCATGACCATAAGGTAAATCATTGAAGGAAGGAACCATAAAGGGCCAACAAGAAGTATCCAATGACATCCATAATGTGCTCATTGAATAGCCATAACATAGTCAGTTCTATCCATCACAACCTACTAAACCTAAAAAACCTCAACAATAATGTGAGTGTAACAACCTGATGTGCACGTAAATGTGCATATATTTACATCCATATTTTATCTCTTTTTATTTAAATAAACATCATATTTGGGCATTTTAACATGTTTAAACCAACAATTATTTTCAAATCATCGTATATTCATCTTCATTCGGGGGCAAAATGGTCATTTTTGTGCATGTGTCAATTTGAGAATTTTTACTTGGACAATTTTTATGATTTTTATAGGATATTTTGATGCATATGGAAGAGGGATTCATGATGATATAAGCATGCACAAGGAAATACAAAGGAATGAAGAGGAAATAATTCAAGTTCAAGATCATGGAGGACCCCACCCACTTACCTAAATGTACAATTAGAAGCTAATGGACAACTAAGTGGAGGTTAAAGCTTCATGCACTTTTAATGAGAGATTAATTAGTGGCTAATGGTTACTTGGTGGTCACACTTCCTAAAGGGCATTTTGGGAAGCACCCTAAAAATGGAATTAGGGTTTTATGCATGTTTAAATAGCCCTCTTGTGTACATGTAAACATCTTCTACTCTTTCATTTTACTTAGGAAATTAAAAGAGCAAGTTGTAATGGCAATGTTTCATGAAATAAAAATGGCTTCCAAGCCTCTTTCTTCTCTCTTTTCTACATGATTTTCTTTGTTTTATTGTTAATGTTTATTTCTATGCTCTTTTCTTTTAATGTTCATAGCTTAGATATTTACATTTATGCAAGTAGTGTAGCTTTAATTTTTATGCAAATAGTTAGTAGTTAATCTCTCTTTCTTCCTTTGCTTAGTTTTAATTTCTTTGCTTTTTAATGTTGAAATTTACAAGTGGATTTGATAACACAAATGAGTAGCTAAACCCCTTCAATTTAGGGGTAATGAAGCTCTCTAACTTTATGTAATTTCAACATTTTTATGATTTATGATCTCTTTCTCTATGCTTCATGAAAGGGAATTTTGATGTAATTTTATACAAGTGGGTTTGATAGCTTATATTGCTTATGCAAATGAGCTATTCTTATTCAACATAAACACAATTTACATCATCATTTGCTAACTAATTTTTGATTTTTAAATGAAAGTAAAAATGATATTTGATGATCTATATTGCTAGTTACAATAGTAAATAGATCATACGTAAAATAGCTTTTGCTTTGGCTTCATTTTCAATGAGAATTTCTAAGTGGTTTAGTTGTTGTATTATAGTTTGATGGTTTGAGTTATGTTAATTAATAACATAAACAAACAATACTTATGATAAATACAACAATTATTTCACTTAATATTAAAGCTAAAGATCATAAATTATTGTTTGTTGATTTACAAAAATATGAGAGTGGAATTATCCCTAAATTGTTCTCTAGTTCAATAGTTTTTAAATCACATTTCAATTCTAGCTTTAGGTTCTTTTTTGTTGTTAACAATTTCTCCTCCATTTGGTATAATTTGATTGAATAGATTTTTAAACTCTAACAATTCCCTGCGGATCGACCCGTACTCTCCACGTACTAACAATTGTACGCCGTGTGCTTGCGGTTAAATTTCCGTCAAAATTTATCAGCGATTTTCTAATCGATAGAAAATTTGCCGTTAAACAAGTTTTTGGCGCCGTTGCCGGAGAGTTGTTTTTTATTTTATTTTCTATTCTTCGAATTATTTTCTTTTGATTTTTGTTTGTTTTTATTTTGTGTTTGTTTACATTTAAAAAATATATTTGTGTGTGTTGTGTGATCTTTATTTTCATTTTGTTGTGTGCTTTTGTTCTTGTGCATTTCTTTTTTTCAATTTGCATTTGTATTGCATATTATATATTATTATTTTTTAAAAACACACTATTTCATCTTAAAAAAAATTCATTCCACTTCAATTCATTTTACAATTGCATTTCAATTTACACACAAATTCCAAAACTGTGCTACTGGTACACAATTTTCACTTGCCAAATACAAAACCACTCCATCACAATTTGCCTACTTCTACAACTACCAGACATTCCCTCCTCTGTCAACCACCCTCACAAACAATTGTACACACTACCTTACTGTTGCAGTCCCCCATCATTAACTTCTGCTCATCATCACCACAGCCTTGCTACATTACCAAAACACTGTCAAGCTTCACACCACCATATTGTTGCACTACCACTACCATTCATCAAACCAAACTTGCTGCCAACCATTAGCTACAACATATACTTGACCCACACTAGCAACAACTTCCCATCCTCTGCCTTGTCTTGCTACTTCTCCACTTCTCCAAACACAGCAACTAACCCAACCATCCACTTCAAAAACAACTGCTGCACATCATCCTCCCCCCTGAACAGTCATATAGTGACCACCTCCACCATCCATTCACCCGACCACCCCTCAACTACATCTCAGCCAACTGCAACTCACCAACATCTTCACAAATTCAGCAAATCACCCACTAACACAGCTCTGTCCATCCTCCATATCACTATTGTCATCATTACCGGCACACAAACAGCTGTTGTCCCCTATCATCACACTGAACAACTAATATCCATTGCAGTCATAACTCACCAGAACTTCACACCTCAAACATTCTGACTTACCAATCAATCACTACTTCAACCTACATTCACTGACCTAACCACCAGTCGCACAACCGCCTGCATCGACAAACATAACAGAACCTATCACCAGACCTAGACCACGGTCTGCAACTCACGCTACCTGTCACAACATTCGACCAAACTAGCAGTTCTTACTCATACAAACCACTGCACACACAATCCCCTGCCTACACATTCAACATCATCACCTCTTACAAACCACCACTTCTAATTTCTCTTCCCTCCACCTTTGCAAAGCAAGCCACCACAAGCCAATATGCTCATTTCTCCCACGTATTGAAAAAAAAATTCATCAACTTCCACGAATACCCAATCCAAATTGAACCCGAAATCGCCCATCACCTTTCAACCAAACCTGCCTTCAACCACATTGTCCTTCTCAGTTCAACTTCCTCTCCCCCCATCAAACAAAACAACAATTCAACCCTCAAACCATACTTCTTCAAGTTCGAAAAAAAATTCTTGAACCTCACTTCTACGGACCAAAACTGTTCCTATACCACTCCATACATACACACAACCCCTGCCAACCCACACACTCTACTGCCTTGCAACTGCCCTCCTCGAACCACAGTAAAATCCTCAACATTCATCCCAAAAATGCCACCATCCTCTTAACATCACCGCGACCATCCAAGTCGAACGCCTCCACCACTACAAACATTCGCGACTCCTCGACCAGACCAATTCGTACAGCAGCAACTCGTACAACCTGAACCACCAATCGACTCCAACCCAAAACTGCTCCGCCTTCATACTCAAGATAGCCATCCCTCTAAATCAAACCACGACCTCCCTCCAAATCACCTCGTCAATCGCCACTGCCCGCAACCTTAGCTGTGAGGAATGCGGATTACGGATCTTAAGGCTAGGAATAACACTAGAGGGGGGGATATTGTTTATAAGAAATTACTAAATCTTTTTGAGTTTATGTTAATTTGAACATAGATGTATGCAATATTCAAACACAGATATGATCACAGAAACAAACACAGATACAGAAATAAAGTAAATGTAGTAAAGGAAAGAACACACCGGATTTTATACTGGTTCGGGGTTACCCTACATCCAGTCTCGTACAACTAAGTATGGATTTCCTTTCAAAAGCAATTCAACAATTACAACCCTCGGTTTCAAGGCTACGAGGTACACCCTCCAGAATCACAATCCTCTGGGTAGCGATACTTGATTTCCAGGCAACAAGTTCACCCAATTGATTTCCAAGGCTACAATCACACCTTTTCTCGCTTGATTGATTTCCAAGGCCACAATCACACCTTTTCTCGCTAGATAGATTACAAAGAAGCTTATAACTCTGAATAGCACTTAGATCTTGTTGAGATAGTGATAGAGAATCAAACCAGAGATAATCTAGTTAGATTCAATGTTGATTTCGGCAGAGTAATGATAGGATTTTGATTAAGAAAATGTGGAAGAAGAAGAGAAGTGAAAAACCAGAAAAACTGATTAAAATTTCGTTGAAACTAACCCCTATTTATAGAAGAACAACAGTCATGTCCATTCGTGAAAGGTTATGACGAATAGACACTTCTTTTGAAATTTAAATTTTGAACTCAACTATCACCATGTCGACATGGTCACCATAGGCATGTCGACATCCCAAAGCAATTTTTGATAGTTTGATTTTCTTTGAAAATAACCTTTATCTTATATTAAAACTATTTTAAACTTTATAAATATACTTGACTATAGATAAGATATATAGATAAATATAGAGAACATTATATATATAATTTTACTATAATTTTATATTTAAATCTAAGTATAAATATATTATATTAAAAGATAGTTTAAAACAGACGAAGTTTAAAAACAAGAATATTTAAGGCTAAAACATCTTTTTGAAAAATCATTTGAAAAGATAATTTTTAAGGCTAAAACATTTTGAAAAACAATTTTGAAAATCATTCCGAAGTTGTTTTGAAAAAACATTTTGAAGTAGTTTTGCAAGCTTCTTCCTGTAGAATATCTCATCATGTCGGGACTCGAGAACTTGTACAAAACCAGGATGTTCGTGGGTTTGTAAGCCACTTGTCGTAGGTTTGTAAGCTACTTGTCATGGGTTTGTAAGCCACTAAAAAGGAAGAAATGGGTTCCATCCCAAAAGAAAAACAGAGTGAAGATTTCAGTGCTATTGTGAAGTTTTAACAAAATTCTAGACTCAATACTTATCTTGAAATCTTGAACTCTTGATACTCATGAGTCTTCAATCTTGATATCTTGAATCTCTATACTGTACAGTCTTCATTCTTGGTACCTGCATGGTTAAATCCTGCATATACATATATATCTAAACTATAATGTTAGTATTTATATTTTATAATCTTATTCTAAGGTTGTTGTCATCAAAACCATCATCTCAAGGACTAACAATCTCCCCATTTTTGATGATGACAACCTTTGTTTATAAAATATTACTTCTATCCTAATAACTCCCCCTAAAACTGATAACTCCCCCTTAATCTATGCCTAACCACCCTATTTTATATTTCTCCCCCTTTGTCATCAACAAAAACAAACTAACTCCAAACTATATAACTCCCCCTCATTCTTGTACTCAAGTACCTGCATTAATAAACTATATAATAGAGTATATAAGAAATAACTATACTTATAGAAATGATATTCAATCAACGATTTTAAATATATCATTGTATATTCATACAATCATCAAACCACACCAAGTGTTAATCAAATTAATCAAAACAACCAATTTCAATCAAAGCAATTAATTCAAACAAAGTAATTAAATAAAGCAATCAAATTAAACTTTACGGGGAACTTCCACCCATCCTTCTTCTCCGAAAATAGGGTCTGCTTTGATGGCATCCCAATTTTCATTGTCATTTGTAAGAGAGACGGGAGGATGTGCTTCGTTATCATCCTTGTGCAAGGAAGAAATCATCCATTGAATTGCATTGAAATGTCTTTCTTGCTCCTTGATCATCTGCATTTGACTCAACTCTAAGTGTCGCTGGTTATGAAGAATGAACGAGAGAATATTCTTGAATGAATTAAGAGTTTCTTTAAGATTCTCGGATAAGTTATGAATTGGATTAGCCATTTTTGAAATTGAGAGAAGAATGA
Source organism: Allium fistulosum (assembly GCA_030737815.1). Taxonomy (NCBI): domain Eukaryota; kingdom Viridiplantae; phylum Streptophyta; class Magnoliopsida; order Asparagales; family Amaryllidaceae; genus Allium; species Allium fistulosum. Next base: position 183,565,605 of record CM060908.1, on the reverse strand, counting down.
GAGATAAAATAGATAAGAAATAATATTCAGTAATGATTTCTGGAAGAAATGGGTATTTATAGGTGTAGAAATTCATTTGAAATGAATAGACATTTGGTAGTTATTCAAATTTCAAATACAAAATGAATTGTCATTTCTGACTAGTATATGTCGACATGGTCAAGGGGGTATGTCGACATACTACAGTGAATTTTGATGGTAATTTTGACTTTGTGAATAATGTGTATATATATAAATTTATATAATATACTAACATTTATTCAAGAGATAAGATAAGCTAGATAACAGAAAGGAAATTCAATTTCATTGCATAAAAGAGTGATACAATGATTAATCATAAAGAACTACATAAACACTCAAATTAAAAACAAACTTAAACTAATTCGAAATGATATGAAGATATAAAACTAGTTAGAGGATGATGAAGATGAAGATAATCCAAGTTTCTTGCTGACTTTGGAGAAAAACTTGTTCATCTTGGATGATATTTTGTCCAATTTCTTACTAACGGATCTTTTAAGAACCCGTTGATTCTCAACAATAACCTTTTGGTTTTTGAGAAGGATTTTGTTGGTAGGATTGGAGGGATATTCAATACTTTCTAGTGATGTTTCTCCTTCTTCTTCTTCTTCTATTTCCATTTCATCCCCTTCTTCTTCTTCTTCTATTTCCATTTCATCCCCTTCTTCTTCTTCCTCTTCCATTTCTTCATGAGCCAAGCGCTCTTCCTTTTCGGTAAGAGTTTCATAAGATTGAAAAACATATAGGATTTTCATGAGAGAAATGTTTGAGATATTAAAAACTTTTCTTGAAATAAATTGTTCTCCTTTGAAATTTACTCCAAAATAGTTGAAAATCCGAGTAAAGTAAATTCCATGATATAAAGTGTTTTCTCTCATTTCAAAATTTTTAGGACGAAGTTCATCCAAAATAACTTGCGCCGAATTGATTTCATAATTTCCGAAAATAGCAAAGAGTGCTTTGCACACTTTTGAAGTAGGATTGTTAAAATTTCCCGATCTTGGTGTCAAAGTATGTTGTAAAAGAAGATTGACAATCCTTGCTTTAGGATGAAAGTTTCGGTTTTTAAATTCAAAGTTTTCATCTCCTTCGAAAATATGATGAAATGTCTCACGATCATGTTCATCGATTTGAAAACTAGAAAGATCCATTCCAGTATTCTTATAATTGAGAATGTTACCCAAAAGATCATAATTTAAAACAATTCTAGTGCCTTTGACACTACTCCAAATTTCATTATCATTTCCTTCATAAAATTCTCGATTGAGATTTGCATAGAAAATTTTAACAAGATTTGGGTAACAAACAAAATCATTTTGAGAAGAATCAACAAGACTAAGAATTTGATTGTTTGCAAAAAGAGTATCAATTTCATAAGAAGCAAAATCTTGAAAAATAGCAAACTTTCCGGGATGGACTTTTCATAGTTAGAATAATTGATGTATGCTTTTATGGCCTCCGGATTATTGAGGAGTTGCTCTTTCAAGTTTCTGGAAAGTCTCATGGTGGAGGGGTTACTTGAAGAAGCCATTAAAGTAGAGAGTAGAGAGCTTGAAGTTTTGAAGAGAGAGTTTGAATTTGAAAATGAAAGTGAAAAGTTGTGATAAAAGATAGTGACTAAATAGATTTTTGAAAGACATGTTCTCTGGTCAAAAGATACCTTTTCAGAGTATTGAATGAAGTGAAAAGATGGAAGGAAATTCAACCATTTGAATTCAAAATTTGAATTTCAAAATTTGTACCCATGTCGACATCATGGTAGGGACCATGTCGACATGTGCCTGTGAATTTCTATGATTTATTTTTCCTAAGTATTCTAATATATATATACTTATTATTTTAATGTCTATATATATATATATATATCTGGAATATTATTAGAATTATAGTATATTCCAGAAAATATTACTATATTATTAAAAATAATAAAAATAAAATAATAATAAAATAATAATAATAAAATAATAAAAATAAAAAATCAATCAACACACCAATTCAAAATCAATCAATCAAGCAATCAATCATCTAATTCTAAGCATGCAATTTCAATCAATTGTATTGTAAATGTGTACCTTTTTCTGAGTCCGTTTCCTTGAATTTGTTGAGGTCGTGAACTGCCGTGAAACACAAATTTGAGTTATCTGACTTCTGATCATCATCGCTTGAGGATGAGTCTGAATCATCTAGAGTAGCAGTAAATGCACGCTTCCTTTTCTTTATTGAATCATTGTTTATAGGAGGATTCTGCCTTTCTGGATATGGACAGTCTCTTTTGATATAGCCTGGTTCATCACAGTTGAAACATTTGACATTGTTTGGTACTACATTCTGATTTCCAGATTCTTATAGTTGTTTCTCTTGAGATTGTTCATCTTTCTGTATTTCAGAAATTTCCGAAAATTCCTGGTCATAAATGCTATCTCTTCATCATTATCACTGTTTGAGTCTGATCCGTCAATTAATGCATTGAATGCCATTGATTTCTTTTCATATGCTTTGCTTTCTCTTCTCCCGATCATTTGAACTTCAAACGATATTAGATTTCCAATCAATTCTTTTATCTTTAAAGTACTGATGTCATTTGCCTCTTCAATTGCAAGTGTCTTTTGATCCCATTCTGGAGTGAGAGAATTTAAAAAATTTCTGACTTGATCTTCTTTTGAAAATTCCTTTCCCAAAGATATTAAAGAATGCACAATATCTTGAAATCGACTATACATATCTGAAATAGACTCATTAGTATTCATTTTAAATAACTGAAACTGATTTGTGAGCATGGAAATTTTGGTATGTTTAACTTTGCTTGTCCCTTCATGAGTTACTTGCAAAGTTTTCCAGATTTTATATGCAGACTTACAAACTGACACTCTATTAAATTCATTTCTTTCAAGTGAACAAAACAAAATATTCATTGCTTTAGAATTATTTTGTGCAACAGTCTTTTGCTCAGTGGTCCACTGTGCAAAATTAGTTGTGGGTTCAGAATATTCAGTTTGTGTGATATTCCAAGTATCTAATCCTACAGATTGTAAATATATTTTCATCCTACATGCCCAATATGCATAGTTACTGCCATTAAAAAGTGGTGGTCTGGCAGTAGACTGACCTTCTGGCAGTAGACCGACCTTCTAAAAATGAACTAGTGACAGGGATACTAGTGTTAATAACAGTACCAGTGTTGGTAGCCATTTTGAAAAAATTTCAAAAATCAGATTATGAAACTTTTGAAAACCTTGCTCTGATACCAAATGTGAGGAATGCGGATTACAGATCTTAAGGCTAGGAATAACACTAGAGGGGGGGTGAATAGTGTTTATAAGAAATTACTAAATCTTTTTGAGTTTATGTTAATTTGAACATAGATGTATGCAATATTCAGACACAGATATGATTACAGAAACAAACACAGATGCAGAAATAAAGTAAATGCAGTAAAGGAAAGAACACAACGGATTTTATACTGGTTCGGGGTTACCCTACATCCAGTCCCGTACAACTAAGTACGGATTTCCTTTCAAAAGCAATTCAACAATTACAACCCTCGGTTTCAAGGCTACGAGGTACACCCTCCAGCATCACAATCCTCTGGGTAGAGAAACTTGATTTCCGGGCAACAAGTTCACCCAATTGATTTCCAAGGCTACAATCACACCTTTTCTCGCTTGATTGATTTCCAAGGCTACAATCACACCTTTTCTCGCTAGATAGATTACAAAGAAGCCTATAACTCTGAATAGCACTTAGATCTTGTTGAGATAGTGATAGAGAATCAAACCAGAGATAATCTAGTTAGATTCAATGTTGATTTCGGCAGAGTAATGATAGGATTTTGATTAAGAAAATGTGGAAGAAGAAGAGAAGTGAAAAACCATAAAAACTGATTAAAAATTTGTTGAAACTAACCCCTATTTATAGAAGAACAACAGTTCATGTCCATTCGTGAAAGGTTATGACGAATAGACACTTCTTTTGAAATTTAAATTTTGAACTCAACTGTCACCATGTCGACATGGTCACCATAGGCATGTCGACATCCCAAAGCAATTTTTGATAGTTTGATTTTCTTTGAAAATAACCTTTATCTTATATTAAAATTATTTTAAACTTTATAAATATACTTGACTATAGATAAGATATATAGATAAATATAGAGAACACTATATATATAATTTTACTATAATTTTATATTTAAATCTAAGTATAAATATATTATATTAAAAGATAGTTTAAAACAGACGAAGTTTAAAAACAAGAATATTTAAGGCTAAAACATCTTTTTGAAAAATCATTTGAAAAGATAATTTTTAAGGCTAAAACATTTTGAAAAACAATTTTGAAAATCATTCCGAAGTTGTTTTGAAAAAACATTTTGAAGTAGTTTTGCAAGCTTCTTCCTGCAGAATATCTCATCATGTCAGGACTCGAGAACTTGTACAAAACCAGGATGTTCGTGGGTTTGTAAGCCACTTGTCATAAGTTTGTAAGCTACTTGTCGTGGGTTTGTAAGCCACTTGTCGTAAGTTTGTAAGCTACTTGTCGTGGGTTTGTAAGCCACTAAAAAGGTAGAAATTGGTTCCATCCCAAAAGAAAAATGGAGTGAAGATTTCAGTGCTATTGTGAAGTTTTAACAAAATTCTAGACTCAATACTTATCTTGAAAGCTTGAACTCTTGATACTCATGAGTCTTCAATCTTGATATCTTGAATCTCTATACTGTACAGTCTTCATTCTTGGTACCTGCATGGTTAAATCATGCATATACATATATATCTAAACTATAATGTTAATATTTATATTTTATAATCTTATTCTAAGGTTGTTGTCATCAAAACCATCATCTCAAGCACTAACATTAGCCTCGAACCCACTACTCAATCTCCTTCCTCAAATCAACCACTCTTTTTGAAGTTGCGACTTTTTTTCTTATGAGAATTGAAGAGGGAAAATGAATTTGGAATTGATTTCGAACCTTTCGGTTTCAATTTGAAGTGTAGTAATGAAGTTATTTTCCTTATAGAGATTAATTTAGGAAGTGTTTTCTTTTTACTAGTAGGTGGGCCGGACCTTAATCATTTGAAGCTTGCTTTTTTTTTGTTAAGTTAGCTTTTGAGTTTCTCTTGTTAAGTGTTTAAATTGTTTAAAGTTTTTCTTTTGTGAAAAGTTTCAAAAAAAATCCAATAAAAAAAATTAATAACAAGTTCCAATTTGTTTTGTGTTTCGTTTTGATTTGTTTGTTTTGATTTTTCTTCCATTATTAAAAAAAATGTATATATCTTTTTTTTTCTTTTCAGGTTGTCAAAGCAGATAAATAAGGATTTGCTGCTAAAAATAATTGCTTGCTTGCTTGCTTAAAAAAAGTGCTAATAATTCTGCACGCACCGATATCGTGCTCTTTTCACTTGTTTTAATTTGATTTGCATTGTTTGTTGCTTGCATTTGCATTTATGTATTAAAAAAAATTTCAAAATCCAAAAACAAAATCAAACTTCATTTTAGTTGCATTGTAAATTCACATTTAATTTTTGCTTTGCATTCATCTCATCTTATTTTCTTTTCTAAGGGCAATACCCCAATTCCCATAAGGTGAGGGATTTCATTACCCTTTCCTTAGCTCACAAACGCATTTCATCGTAAAATTTGACTAATAATAAAGGTTAGACATTCGACTTAAGGGTGTCGCGAGCTCATATAGGGCTTAATTGTATCTTCACAATTGTTTTTTTGAACAATTTTATTTCTCGGTGTCTAGGCTACGGTAGAGTAATAACCATTTATAAATATTACGGTGATTCGTAAATATTATAGTGATTGTTCCTCTGAAGGTACTTAAACCTTCGGCTGCATTGCTACGGTGATTCGTGGTGCACCGATAACTCCTGCCCGTTACCTGGCTGAGAAATATTTTTGTTGATTTAAGACAAAGTGTGATTATACAATTTTGGGTTAGGAGCTACTAAGGACAGAAAACTGTAATTAAGTCCTTTGCATTCATTTAGTTGCATCAGTTCATGCATATTTAAAAAAACAAAAAATCCAAAATCCAAAAAAATTGTAAATTTTACTTAACTTAGTTTTTAATCCAAAAAAAAAAGAAAAATCCTTTTTTCCTTTCCTTTGTAAATTTTCAGTCAAAAAAAATATATAATCCTTTCAAAAAGAAAAATAATATTTTAAAAATTCAAAAACAAAAAAAATAATTTGAAAATTCAAAAACAAAAACAAAAATTCATTTTCTAAATAAAAAATTGAAAAAATCCTTTTGGTAAATATTTGAAAATTCAACAACAAAAAAAAGTACAAAAACAAAAAAAAATTTGAAAAGCCAAAAACAAAACAAAAATCAAACTTATCTTTTGAAAATATTTTTCACTTGGTAAATATTTTTCTTCCTTAAAAAAAACAAGAACAATTTTTTCGCTTCGTTTTTCAAATCTTCTTTCATTCTCTAAACTCGTTTCTAACTTCTTTCTCTTCTCGACTTTCGCTTGTGCATGAGTGCTTGGACTCGTGACACAACAACAAATCGTTGGACTCACGACTCGACAATTAATCGTTTAACTCGAACAGACGATCCTCCCGAAATGGCGAACGAGAACGCCCCTCAAACTCTTATGGATAGAATCTTTCCCGATAGAGTTTCTATTCCATCTTGCATCACGTTACCCGCCCCTACGGGTAACCACTTCGAAATTCATTCGAACCATATTGCCACACTTTCAAAATTTGGCAATTTCGAACACGATGATCCATATATTTTCTTGACTAAATTCGAACAAGTTTGTGCAACCATAAAACTCCAACAACTTTCTGATGATGGAATAAAACTTCGATTAATCCCATTTGCTCTTACGGATTACACTAAAAAATGGTTGTACAGCTTACCATCGAACTCAATTAAAACGTGGGAAGAATTCGTAAAAGCTTTCTTAAAAAAGTTCCACTCCTTGGAAAAAACAAGTAGAATCTGAAATGAAATTGTAAATTTTCATCAATTCAAGGGGGAACCATTTTGAAAGATTCAAAGAGCTTTTGATAAAATGTCCATACCATAACTTTGAAGAATGGACGATTTGCCAAATCTTATACGATGGACTCGAAAACAGCTCACGAACCATGCTTGAATCAATGTGCCAAGGCAACTTTCTTGCCCAACATCACGACGATGCTTGTCAATTTCTTGAAAACGTTGCTGAAAAATCATCCCAATGGGAATGTTCGAACGAAAAATCAATTTACTCACGATTGAGTGCACACTCGATAGGATCTTCTTTTGCTTTGGAAGCTAAGATCGACGCAATGATTAAAAAATTCGATAACGTTTCCTCATCGAATCAAATGAACCAAGCTTCCAAACCGATGTATTATAAATGCAACGATCCTAATCATATAGCTGATCAGTGTCCTAATTCTGTCGAACAAATCAATGCTTTCAATAAAGCCAAAAATGACCCGTTTTCTCCAACATACAACCCTGGTTGGAGAAATCATCCGAATTTTGCATGGAATCAAAACAATCCCAACACGAATACGATTCGTCCCAATTTTCAAGCATTCCTGAATAATGCTTCGAATCCTCCCTTTCAGACCAACAATTTTTAACCAAACTTTGAGGGTCTGTCTCATAATCAACCGCAACAATCAAATTTTTAATCAAATTCTGCTCATCCTCCCCAAGACGATAAACGTTTAAGTTCACTTGAGAAAACTCTTGAAACGTTGGCTAAAGCAACTACTCAAAGCCTTCAATCAAAAAGCAATTTGCAAAATTTATTGACTTCATATATGCAAAACACAGACCAATCGATTGCAAAACTCGAAATGCAAATGAGTCGATTAGCCACATCTGTAAGTGAACGCGAACGAGGAACATTCCCAAGTCCGCCCCTTCCAAATCCCAGAAATCAAAATGCAAATTCAAATCAAGCTCATGTTGTTCAAGATAGTAATGTCACCCAATTGAATGATATCACAACTCTACGTTTCGGTAAACAAGTCGATAATCAAGTCGTTAATCCAAACGATTTACCGAAAACCTCTCTCGACACTTCTAAAACAATGAACAAATCTGAACAAAACGTGGAGCCAAACGTTGAATCGAATGCCAATCAAAATTCTTCTTCTACTCGAGTAGACCCGCCTACCGAGTACCGTGTTCCAATTTCCACATCGTCTTCGACCAAAGAAACACTCGGACCAAATGGAAAAGATGTTGGAAATTTTTAACAACTCAAAGTTAACATTCCACTTCTTGACATCGTTTAGCAAGTCCCAAGGTACGCAAAATTTCTTAAGGACCTGTGCACCCAAAAATGAGACACTTGACCTTAACGACGAATGCGAAGCCGAGTACGAAAAATTGTTTCACGAAATTCCCAACGAAATTGAATACACTCTTCTCTTTGAATCGCTTCCTGTTGAGTCCGAATCTCAACCCAACTCTTTGATTGAAAAATTTCCGAAGTTGGACCTCAAACCACTTCCCGATCACCTTAAGTACGCATACTTAGGAGAAAACGAAACTTGTCTTGTCATAATTTCTAACGATCTTTCTCTTGACCAAGAAGCTTCTCTTCTCTCTATTCTTTCAAAAATTAAGGAAGCGATGGGATGGTCGATCTTCGATATTAAGGGAATTAGTCCCGCTCTTGTTCAACACCGCATCGATTTAATCGACGATGCCAAGCCTATTCGTGACATGCAACGAAGGCTTAATCCAAAAATGAAAGATGCGGTGCGTGATGAAATTCTTAAACTTCTCGACAATAGAATCATTTACCCAATCTCAGATAGTTAATGGGTTAGCCCAATTCACGTTACACCAAAAAAGTCTGGGCTAACCGTTGTCAAAAACGATTCAAATGAACTTATTCCAACTCGTACTCAAACGGGTTGGCGTGTTTGCATTGACTATCGAAAACTAAATGCCACAACATGTAAGGATCACTTCCCTCTTCCATTCATTGACCAAATGCTCGAACATTTAGCCGGCCACGAATTCTACTACTTTCTCGATGGTTATTCCGGCTATAACCAAATTTCAATCGCTCCCGAAGATCAAGAGAAAACGACTTTCACTTGTCCATTCGGTACCTTTGCTTATCGACGTATGCCATTCGGACTTTGTAACGCTCCTGCGACTTTCCAACGATGCATCGATGGCATCTTTTTTGACATGATTGAACGCTTTCTAGAATTTTTTATGGACGATTTCTATATCTTTGGCGATTCTTTTTCCAAATGTTTACATCATCTCGAGTTGGTTCAAAATCGATGTAAAGAAAAAAAATTGACTTTGAATTGGGAAAAATGCCACTTTATGGTCAAACAAGGCATAGTCCTTGGACATATCATTTCAAATAAATGCATTGAGGTAGATAAAGTGAAAATCGACGTAATTGCAAACCTACCCATTCCCAAATCTGTTAAGGACATTCGATCATTTCTAGGACACGCTGGCTTTTACCGACGCTTTGTAAAAGACTTTAGCAAAATCGCTCGTCCTTTGACGACTCGTCTCGGAAAAGACATTCCATTCGATTTTAACTCTGATTGTATCTCTTCTTTCGAACGTCTCAAAAACGAACTCATTTCTGCTCCAATCATTTGCGCAACCAATTGGGATCTTCCTTTCAAAATAATGTGTGACGCTTCGAACTTTGCCGTGGGTGCTGTCTTAGGACAACGAATCAACAAGATCCTTCACGTCATTTACTACGCGAGTATGACTTTGAACGACGCTCAACTCAACTACACAACAACCAAAAAAGAGCTTCTAGCTGTCTTTTTGCTCTCGAAAAGTTCCGACAATACTTGATAGGTTCACACATTACTGTGTACACGGACCACTTTGCGCTTCGATATCTCTTCGCTAAAAAGGATGCTAAATCCCGTCTGATTCGTTGGATCCTTTTACTTCAAGAATTTGACCTTACAATTAAAGACAAAATAGGATCTGATAACGTCATAGCCGATCACTTATCTCGTCTTTTGAACGCACCATCTTCTTTTCCAATCAATGAAAACTTCCCCGATGAACAACTTCTTTCAATTTCTATCGATCCATGGTACGTTGATATAGTGAACTACTTAGTCACTAAAGAAACTCCTTCATCTTGGTCCAAACAGGACAAATGCAAATTCATGTCCCAAGTGAAATACTTCTATTAGGACAATCCATACTTGTTCAAATATTTTCCCGACCAAATCATCTGACGTTGCATTTCGGATAATGAGATCAGGAGTGTTCTTTCGTTTTGCCACGATCAAGCGTGCGGTGGACATTTCGGTCCTCGGAAAACTACGGAAAAAGTGCTTCAGTGTGGTATATATTGGCCTTCTCTTTTCAAAGACTCGTTTGAATTTTGTAAAACTTGTGATCGATGCCAAATGCTGGGATGAATTTTTCGACGAGATATGATGCCTCTAAACCCCATTCTTACGATAGAAATCTTTGATGTTTGGGGTATCGACTTTATGGGACCTTTTCCTAATTCTTTTGGAAACTTGTATATCCTTCTCGCTGTCGATTACGTTTCTAAATGGGTCGAAGCCATTCCTTGCAAAACCAACGACCATAAAATTGTTGTGAAATTTCTCAAAGAAAACATCTTTTCGAGGTTCGGCACAATTCGCACAATAATCAGTGATAACGCGACCCATTTTTGCAACCGTTCTTTTGAAACTTTAATAAAAAATACTCAATAACCCACAAGTTATCCACTCCATATCATCTCAGACTTGTGGCCAAGTTGAAGTTTCAAATTGACAAATAAAACAAATCTTGGAAAAAACTGTTAACAAAAATCGAAAAGATTGGTCTCAGAAATTGACCGACGCGCTTTGGGCATACCGTACTGCTTTTAAAACTAACCTTGGGATGTCCCCATTTCGTCTAGTTTACGGTAAAGCTTGCCATTTACCCGTTGAAATTGAACACAGAGCGTTGTGGGAAATAAAGAACTTAAACTTTGATCTTGAGAAAGCTGGCGAAAACCGAAAATTACAAATCAACGAACTAGAAGAACTTAGGAACGACGCGTATGAAAACGGGAAGAATTACAAAGAAAGAACCAAAGTTTTTCATGACAAGTCAATCCTAAGGAAAACGTTTTTGCCTAACTAGAAAGTCCTTTTATATGACTCGAGACTTCATTTATTCCCTGGGAAACTTAAATCAGGATGGACCAGACCAATTGTGGTACGAACTGTTTTTCCACATGGTGCCGTAGAAATAGAAAACCCTAGGGATGGATCGATTTTCAAAGTCAATGGTTATCGTTTGAAACTTTTCTTGGAATTGCCAAATAACCAAGAGGAGGAGCTCATGATCCTTCATGAGCCAAGCTACGTCTAGTAAGAATGTTAACCCTCGTTTGTAAATATGTACATAGTTTTCCCCGTTACACTTATTATATCATGCATCGATTGTGGGGACACAGTCAAAATTAAGTGTGGGTGGGAGTCTCATTTTCATTTTTTAAGTTTCATGGCATTTTTTTTGAATTTTCATTTTCCTTTAACTAAAAAAAAATCAAAAAATCAAAAAATTTCTAAATCCCAAAAACATTTTCTTTTTAGCATTTTGATTTATTTTTGAAGAAACACTATAAGATAAGTATAAGTTTTGGTTAATAAATTGAAATTTTTGAAAATTTGTTTGTCTTAATAAAAATAAAAAATGAAGTTTGATTACAAATAACAATGGTTTAACTAGTATATAGGAAGGTTCATATGTGTTAATTATGAAGTATGTTCTAATTGAAAATCTTTGTTTAAAAAAGTGGTAAATTTAAAGTAAAGGATATAACAATTTTATCTTCTAAGTTAAATGGTACTAAGATAATTTTGCAAAACTCTCTCTTTCTAAAAAAAGTATATATAAAAAAAACATTTGTATATATGTATATATTTTTAACACCTAGAGTCATGTGTTCACACTCGTGTGTTCACTCGCCATGCTCTGTACCCTTCTCACGTAAGCCCGAAAGGCAGTGCATGATCAGTATATCTGGCCTCAATTTATCTGAGTTAGGTGTATCTATATATAATAGGAATACCCCATTTTGAAGCTTTTGAAAAGTCCATATCACCCTCTAAACATTATACTACGTGATAAGGATATTTTGGTCATTACAATTTTCTCACGTTTTTATCCCCTTTATTCAGGTGGGATGGCCATGTTTCCTCTCCTAACCGCACCATTTTCTTCTGATTAATTAATAAAAAAATTAATCCTTTCTTTCAGATTACATATGACACGACCGATCCCACTCCACCATCACCACCTCAATCGGCTTCTTCTGTCCTTAACAACAAAGGCGTACAACCAACCATCCCTAAATTGTATGAAACTGAGAAGAAACTGGGTAGTGCAGTTGAAACTGAGAAGAAACAGGGTTGCGTGGTTTTGTGTGCAGATTTAAGAGAAACATAACTCGATAGCTAACACGTAACTATGTTTTGATTTGGTTTTCTTGAATTTTTGTTATCAATTTATAGCAAATTGGAGCGACGATATCTTTTCTATTGCCATTGTTCTAGAGATTCAATCCGACTTTGGATTTGATACTGGAATATGACTTTTGTTTATTTCCTCAAACCGTAGATGATAAAATTATTGATTATTATTTTACATAATTTTAGATTTTTATTGGAAAAATTAGAACATTCATGATACCATATATGTAGTGAAATGGTGTTGTTTGACATGGGTCTGAGCATACATTACCTTCAGCTGTACTTGGCAATATGTGAATTTAGAGTGAGCGGTATAGAAATAACAGGAATACCACATTAAAAAAAGAAATTGGAGGTGTAGTCAAACTTATGAGAAAGTTATTTTGAGTTGATCATTTCTTAGTAAACAGCAAAAGATTGTACAATCTCTTTTTCAATGATTATGAATTTGACATTACCATTCATGTTTCTGCATATATAATACTGTATATCCTTTTATGTCACATACTGAATTTCCATTGTATTTACCACAATTATGTTGTTTACTAAGAAATAATTTCCATTGTGTTTATCTCAAAAGTGGGTATGTTCATCTCAATCTTCTCAGCTATAGTTTTTTCGATTAGATTTGGATCTCAAATTGGTTTTATTTATTTAATTACATATCTGAAAGTTTGGATATATGGGTAAGTGACATGAACACTAAATTGCTTCTCACTTTTGTTGTTTTGCAGGAGATGACTGAGTGAAAATAGCTGTGTTAATGAGAGAATAAGGAGTGAAGGAGAGTCTTTCATTTGATTTTTAATTTGTTGTACAATTACAAATTTACTGGATCTCAAAAGATCACAACATTGGAATCAATGGTAATGTATTTATTTAACTACTATTGATAAGATTTATCTCCATTGATATTTATCTCCATTTTAATCAATGATTAGATGATAAAACTGATCTATATATCAATAAATTTAAATTAATTGCACATGTCTCAAAAATCAATTTAAGATCACTAATAATAAGAAAATTTTTGTTGAAAACTTAGATCAAACACTAATATGTTTAACTGCTTATGCACAAATCAATGGAGTATATGCATTTGGACTAGGGGTGAGCGTTCGGTCGGTTCGGTTGGTTTTGAGGTAAAAAATGTCAAACCGAACTAAAACCGAAAAAAATCAGAACCAAACCGAACCGAACCAAATTAATTTCGGTTAATTTGGTCGGTAACCGATTTAACCGAACTAGAAAGGTAAGTAAAATAAATTACCATAGATTATTATTTAAATGATCGGTTTACTTAAAGGAAAACATATATTTATGTATGAAGAAACCATTTCGAGTACTTTTTTTAAGTTTATAAGAAAATTAGCATATTTTCAATAGATAAATTTGGTTTTTATTACTAAATAAATTATTAATATTATTACAATGCTATGAATTTGGATAATATAATAAATGTTCGGTTAAACCGATAACCAAAGTAAAATTATTTTACTAACCAAATTCAAACCGATAGAATTTCATAACCGAACCGACCGAAATGAACCGGTTTGGTCGGTTAATTCGGTTCGAACCGAATATTGCTCACCCCTAATTTGGACGCATAAGACTAGAGATACTAAGAGTAGAAAATCAAATACAGAATATGCGTGTATTACAATAAAAAAGGATTTTTTGACATTTTTCGTCGCCCATGTCAACAAACTGCAACACTATAGTCATGCAAGATTAGCAGCAGAATGACAGTATGAGTATGCAAACTGAACCGGTATGCTGAGTCAGTTGTTGGACAAGGCATGTTTTGGATAAGGGATGAAATGAGCGTATGAGCCTACTCTGGACATGTGAGCAAAACCTGAGATCTACTTGCAACATCATGGCATGGTAAGAACTAAAGGTGAGAGAAGCTGCTGCTGTCAGTCAAGGCATGATGTGGGCAGAAACTGATGCTGATCCAAACACAATATCAATGAGAAATGCAACTGCATTGACAGATTAAAAAATTTCATTGCTTTTTGGAAACTTAAATAATAATCGAACTTTAGGCACTCAAAGATGTATGGAGATCGGATTGGAAAGGGTGACAGAGAGGATATTTTGGAGTTTAAGAGAATTGTATATTTCCAAAAAGTAACCCTTATAGCAATATGTTAACTGTGCATTTTTTTTTCAATCGTAGTAAGTTATTGCAATATGATGTTACAACATTTCCCTGTTTTAAAGGATGAGTAAATTTCATTAAATGCAACCAATGCTTTGGAAGAATAAGCTTTTTAACAATAGAAATCATTATTTGGAAGTGTGATCGGTACTTGAAATCAGCAAGTTTATGTCTAAAGATTCTAAACCTGATTCTTTGTTTTGTTTCCTGTATAGTCTCATGTGTTTAAGTCAGACTTGGGAGATTGTGCTGCGTTTCTAGCAAACTACGATACCGTAAATTATTATAAAGTTGCTTTTAATGGGATGCATTATGATTTACCTCCTTGGTCTATTAGCATCCTTCCTGACTGCAAAACTACTGTTTTTAACACTGCAAGGGTGAGTATATATTCCTTTAACTTTTTTCTTTGTTCGTTAAACTTAAGTTTGTTAAAGTTAAAATAATTGCATACTTCTAAGCATTAATGGTGATATACACTTTTTGAAAATTAAACACGAGTCCTAAGGTATACCAATGTTTTATTAAGGATCAAATTGCAAGTAAGGTTTTCTGAAATATATTTATTTTAAGTACGGCTAATTTACAGTGAAGAAATCTCACAAATCTTGCATGGTGATGTTTTATTATCATGTAATGAAGGCATAAGTTAATTAGAGCTTATGGGTTTCTTTCCACCAACCTTTTTTTAATATTTTTTTTTAATTATTCATTTCAAAATTGTTCTGAAAGCTCAACATTTACTTAAGCGACGTCATGACGTAATCCTCAAATCTTAAACATTAATATTGCTTATATTTTCTTTTAGTTTTTTAAATATATTATTTAATTATCGGATTTAGAAATGGGTTTATGTCAAATATAATGAAAAATGATTTTTAAGTTTAATGGTCACATTAGCACCGTGATTTATGTCAAAACATCTCATAATTAACACTTTAACATTGCCATTTATATCCTTTTAGCTATTGATACAAGTGTCAAACTTGCATAAAGAAGGAGAGGAAGCAATTGGTGAACAAATGGTGCAAAGTCGTGCCATTTATACCTTTATATTAGTTCACAATGTTTGTATTTCTCATGACTATCTTGATAAATATTCCAAATAATAAATTTTGTGCACAACATATTTCTTTCAATTCACAGATTTATGCATAAAATTATTACACTAAGTTTTTTGTGCATTTTTAATACTATTTTGCACTAAAAAGAATTTAACTCATGTTTTTCTTTGCACACGTCCAACGAACGTGCCATACATACTGGTGTATATAAAAAAAATTCTTTTTAATAACGCCTACATGCGATAAGTGTTCACACTTGTGTGTTCACTCGTCACGCTCTGTATTCCCCTCACATCAGTCCGCAAGGCAGTGCACGGGTAATATATCCGGCCTCAGTTTACCTGAGTTAGGCATATGTAAATATTGTTAATATCAATGAAATTTTCAAGTAAGAGAGAGTAAGCAATTGAAATCCAAGCACCATTTTAACTTGTTATTGAAAAGAAATGAGAATACCACTTTGGCAAACTTTGATAATCAAACAAGGATCTATTTCATAATTACATTGTGTTATCAACCGAAACAACTAGCCAAACTATTGTCTATTTGCTATGATAACTTGATTTTTGTTGGAAGTTTTGACGAGTAAATGACTTAAATTTTCAAGACAATGACCAAAACCTATATTTAAATTATGAGTGTCGAATTGAAAGTGAATCATTCATTTGTAAATATTTTCAAAAACTTGCATTCATCTCATTGTAAATAAATCTTGCACTTTGTAAGTATTTTCACTTTGCATTTGGATTTTGTGGGTAGTATCCGCTGAAAACCCTCACGAGACAACACTCGTCCTATTGGGGACACCCGGAGGTTTAACAGCTTGTTGCATACGCTCAATGCAATCGTGCTTCCTACGAAAATGGATTTATCTTAGTTTTTTTTATTCGAGGACGAATAAAAAGATAAGCGTGGGGTATTTGATGTGCACGTAAATGTGCATATATTTACATCCATATTTTATCTCTTTTTATTTAAATAAACATCATATTTGGGCATTTTAACATGTTTAAAACCAAAATTCAATTATTTTCAAATCATCATATATTCATCTTCATTCAGGGGAAAAATTGTCATTTTTGTGCATGTGTCAATTTGAGAATTTTTACTTGGACAATTTTTATGATTTTTATAGGATATTTTGATGCATATGGAAGAGGGATTCATGATGATATATGCATGCACAAGGAAATACAAAGGAATAAAAAGGAAATAATTCAAGTTCAAGATCATGGAGGACCTCACCCACTTACCTAAATGTACAATTAGAAGCTAATGGACAACTAAGTGAAGGTTAAAGCTTCATGCACTTTTAATGAGAGATTAATTAGTGGCTAATGGTTACTTGGTGGCCACACTTCCTAAAGGGCATTTTGGGAAGCACCCTAAAAATGGAATTCGGGTTTTATGCATGTTTAAATAGCCCTCTTGTGTACATGTAAACATCTTCTACTCTTTCATTTTACTTAGGAAATTAAAAGAGAAAGTTGTAATGGCAATGTTTCATGAAATAAAAATGGCTTCCAAGCCTCTTTCTTCTCTCTTTTCTACATGCTTTTCTTTGTTTTATTGTTAATGTTTATTTCTATGCTCTTTTCTTTTAATGTTCATAGCTTAGATATTTACATTTATGCAAGTAGTGTAGCTTTAATTTTTATGCAAATAGTTAGTAGTTAATCTCTCTTTCTTCCTTTGCTTAGTTTTAATTTCTTTGCTTTTTAATCTTGAAATTTACAAGTGTTGATTTGATAACACAAATGAGTAGCTAAACCCCTTCAATTTAGGGGTAATGAAGCTCTCTAACTTTATATAATTTCAACATTTTTATGATTTATGATCTCCAAAAACAAAGCCACTTAATACTTCTTTAACAGGGAGGAGGCAGATACAACGACCATTTAATACCTTACTCCCCAAAGCGGGCCTTTCGCATCGTCAATGTTAGTCTACTAGTCCTAGCTATAGAGACCAATGACTTTTATATATAGCTTTATAATATAAATTGTCGCATTTATCACTAATAATGTCCTAGGAATATGATAGATGGTACCTAAGCCACTTAATACCTTTTTTAATGGAACTAGATAGACTTTGACCATTTAATACCTTATTTAAGATAGGTCCCCATCATTTAATACCTAATCCCAAGGTGGACTTCTCACTGGTACCTATCTAGCTGACATTGCATGGAAATCTCTTTGGCTATTTAATATTCCTATTGAAGTGGACTTTTCCAAGATATCCTTTATCGTGTCTAACCACTCATCCTGATCATTTAATACTTCATATAAGGGAAAGAGGCGAGCCCGCAAACAACCATTTAATACCTTCAATCCTCGAAGAAGGTCTTATGTATCAGGTTATATCCCTTTTTTCCATGGATCCTATGGTTGGAGATGTCTCACATTATTAATAAGTGTACACAACTGCTAGTAGCCACTGGGTGAAGGGATCACTTATGTTGCCTAATTCTACTGACCTTGCATCCCAATCCACTAAGTCCAATTAATTATTCTAAGCCTTATTATTGGACAAAGCTCATTAATCTCTATTTGCATTTTAAGGCTATAACTTATTCTAATGATAATTATGTTGCCTTATAAGGTTTAATTGCTACATAGCATGTTTTATTTATTACCTCCATAAATGTCTCTTTTGTCCATAATAACTGATTATTATCCTAACAGACGTTTCCAAAGACATTATTTACTTATTCAAACCTTACCATTGTTTCTTCTTTATATTTTCCATGATTAGCCTACCAATTTCATTAATCAGTCTCATTCCATCCATTTATTACTTATTTAAGTTATTGTAACTCCCAATTTATTGCATGATTATTACCTATTCATTTTTGGAGTTACAATCCTTCCATCTTTATTTTTAATTCTACCATTTATTACATGATCTATTCCAACGTTCAATTTACATTTAATGTGAACATTAAATGCATAATATGCTGTATTAATTATATTTTTATTTGAAATGGTTTAGCGTGGTTATATATGTTTATAAATTTATTCTTACGTTTTCAGTTACTAATCCTTTAAATATTTCATTCGATATTTTAATCTATTAGAATCATCCTTCCAAAAATGTTTTCTATTATAACCTTCCATAAATTAATCTAAATTATGATATTTGCTTAGTTTGGAATTACAAGAAATTATTCATTTCCTTTTTATTGAAATAGACAGTGTAAGCTATGGAAAGGAAATCCATACTTTACACATCTCTTTCTTCTTTTGATGTATATTCCTTATCAAATCAAACATTGCGCTTTTTCAATAAAATTAGGATATTAGACAAATTCATGGAGATTAAATGGACAGTACTTCCAATGAATTAAAACACAAAACTCACATTCTAAATAAATCAGAGCAAACTTGAATTACACTAATATTTTTACAACCCAATTATAGATCTGAAACAAATTCTACATCTTTATCCATATTCACTTTTAATTACTTGAGGATTGATATTCAGATCTGGGTGCAAACAATATTCCTATTCATTTACAGAAGGTGTAGGCGGCGTTTTATGCACTTAATTCAAGCTTACAATTCTTTAGATCTTTATTTAAGCATAAACATCAAATAAAATTCCACTGAAATAAATCTAATGTTATATGTAATTACATAATTTCTCACTCTCTTTAAAAGCTTTTTAAATCCTCAGATCTAAATCTGATTCCTTGAATCAGCTCCATTTCCTTTCTAAGCACAAAGAAATATGTATAAAAGTGTGTACACGTACCATTAAAATTACAGATCTGAAAAGAGGTATGGGAAAAAGGGGAATATAGATTTCTAATATTGAAATATACCTTTTTATTTGTGCAATGTTGATCCGCTCCTTCTCTTCTTCTATTTATTTTATGCTCTTCTCCAATTTGTATAAATACAAATTATTTTAATGTTAAGAGAAATATTGGAGAAGAGAAATGGTAGAGCTTCGCTGCCCTAGATCAGAAAATAAGAGAAGAGAAGGGAGGGTTTAGGCCTACATTTATAGGCTCTTGAATTGGTTGTATCCATTAGATTTTAATTATTAAATCCGGGCATTGGTCGAGGTTCAAACCGCAGCTAAAATGCCTCAACCGTCCGACCGCACCCTTATGAGCGGTCGACCGACCATATCGTGGAGGTCGACTGGTGGAGTCCCGGTTTAATTATTATTTATTACCATTTTTGTTATTTAATTATTTTTGTTTCGATTTCTTTAAACGCCGGTAGCTTCTTCGTTTGAACTTCGATCGCAAAACTCCAAATATAAAAGTTGCTCAAAAAACCGCTATGAATGCAATGGTGCAAGTTTCGTAGCCAAATTCCACCATTTTCTCAAATTCCATTTTTGGAGCCTAATTAATAATTAAATTATTATCATAAATTTACGGGGTGTTACACCCTTAAAAGAATTTTATCCACGAAATTACTCCAATGATTAAATCATGGAGTAATGCAGTAACCACCCTAAAATACCCAAACAATTAGTGTATAACTAATTTTTCAGCCAAACATGCATAAATGTGTAGTGTATAACAGCATAGAGAACATACATGTAGAATAATTCTAAATCGGACCCTCCTATATGAATGCATTCTTTTAAAAATATTTTTGAAAATATGATACATATAGCTTATATACATACATACATACATATACATATATATATATATATATATATATACTGGCAGTTCTATATGTATGAAAATTTCGAAAGATATTTTTTGCACAAAAATTTCATATTCCTACGACTAGAAGTATAGTTCAACCAATTTTGCATCTAATTCCTACCATCCAAAAATCTAATGCATCGAATTTTCATTTCCAAAGTGCTTATCCTATGACGGGAAAGGAATTTAGGTGGAGAATTTTACATTCTTACCAACCTATTTGGTACCAATCCCATTGTACATTCGAAATTTCCTCGTTATTTCGGATTTTCTCCCAATTTTTCCATGTACAATACGTATAAGGAGGCTTGTTTTCAAGCTCTAAAACAAAATTGAATCGAAGAACGGATTCTCGTATGTCATTGACAAGGCATGGAACAGCTTTTCCCTTGTTCTTGTGCGCTTATCCTTAACGTCGGCCTTAATGCACCACTAAATTCATATTTATTAACCCATTGGACTTTTCTACGCTTAATATGCGGCATTAGGAAACCAAAAAAAATTCATAAAAATATTTTCCACTTTCCAATCAAATTTGCATACGATTGGAAAAGTTAAACTTCAAAAACAATTAAATACCATTTTCTTTTAAAACATTTAGACAAAAACGTCCAAAAATAAGTTGAATGCCAAAAATAATTTAAATGCTGAAATCTCTTTATTTATTTTTTTAACACAGTTTTTCAAAACATTCAACTTTCCCATTTAAATAAGTCAACCACATTTTAGCATAGTTGGAAATCGGTTATGAGCTAATGCATATGTTTAATCTTAGCATTTCACAATGAATTCAGGACTGTTAAACTTATTCTTTTATTTTAATACGACGACTTATTAATCAATTTGTAAACTTTAACTTCCCAAGGAACATGAATAATGACCCGTGATTTCACAACAACCTGTGCCTGACCTTCGCTCGCTAAAATTGATTATTTTATAAGCTTCCAGTCTTATATTACATTTATCGTTAGTTAAGCGCCTTTTTGAGATTTTTCATATTTATACCGTTTCTTCCCAAAATACATGTTAGAGCGGTCTACATATCCAGAAACAAATGCACAGTGGATAAATGGAAACACATCTCACAACATACCATACACGTCTTTTATACAAAAGACAACCAACAGTTATAACCTAAAGAAAGAAAAGGACAAATGCTGTAAGGAAAATGACAACCCAACGCTACTAACCCCAAAATACTACCTACATATTACGGGATGGTACCGATCCTCTCGATCCATTGCCACGACCTGGGAATGGGCGTAGCATACCAGCTATGCACCCAATCTCATGGCTTTAGCACTGCTGCTCTGGTCAAATCTCACGGATCATTGGCTGGACCTGATGGATAGCAACTAGCTCGGGGCTTTGGTACCCTCCAACGCCCTGTCTGTATCCTGCCTCCTGCTGCGGTTGCTCTCCTACTACTAGCGCTGCTACCTCAGCTGGTGGCTCAGGGATTCCCATCCTCCAGAAAGAGGCCCCGTCGAATGTAGGAGGGAACTTCTTCTGGACTGGCTCTCCAGAGTGGTTCACTCTGTATTGCCTAAAGACACAAATGAAGAGATGGCAATATGGAAAGTAGCTCCGGGGAGTACCAACTCCAGGACTAATACAGTGGCTCATAATAACACGACCCCAATTGACAGCCATACCACCCATGATGGCGTAGGTGGCCTTCAGTACCAATGGATAAATCTGATCAAAGCCCTCTCTCTTCAGAATGATGTTCTACTAAACTATGCGATAATAAGCAGGATTGTAGGTCGCAAATTGTTTGATCTCCAGACACCAATATCTCTAGAAAAGATCTGCTGCAAAATCTCATCAGCCATCTCAACATCATCCAAATCCGCTCCCTCTGCGGCTATCCCTAAAATATCGTCGAAATCATCGTGGGACAAATCGATCTCGATAAATTGAGTTATGCACATAGGATTTTTAACTATATAAACTATTCTGAGTTATTTCCATCTTCCCCAAAATAGCTCTAAACCTACATTAGTCCTAATTTCATCAAAAACCCAAACTTTTCCTTACTAATCTTAGCCTAAATCATATTAGAGGGGTAATTAGCATAAAGGAACTTGAGATTATCATTCTGGCTGATTTGCATTCCTCTCCTTTGCTGTCCACCTTAAATCTAAGGGGAGAAATTAGTATTTTAGGTATTTGTTAGGTGGTTCTTCACTTCTCACTCTACTATGCATGTTTATATTGTTAAAAATAATGTTTTTAACGTGATTTTGATCATATAATGTTTTATAACTTTAATCACACTTTTGTACATGTTTATGGCCGAAATTTAATTGATTTTTAATGGTTTTACAACCCTTTTTGTTCATATTCATATGTTTGTGTAAAAGTTAGATTTAGATTAGGATTTGCTTGATTATCATGTTCTTATGAATTGCATGTATGAATGGATGTATATGTATGATATTTCATGTTTGTATGTTGTGCTTTGATATGGTTTGCTAGTGCTTTTAGGTAGTTAGGAAAGAGGTGGTTGAATTGACAAATCGAAGGTAAAGATGGTTGGAATTGGATGAAACTTAAAGGAGTGGCTCTAGAGCTTTGGAGGAGTATAGGATTCAAGTCACATCAAATTGGAGCTAAGTGGAAGAGTCGATACCGATAGATTTTCATTAGTGGAAAAGGTCTCGGTAGGGGATGGTGCTTCAGGTTGGGGTTAGGAGTGATGATCAAAAGCCAATTGCAAAAGTTTGGCTATGTGTTGGGCTTAGTACCGAGAGCTTTAGGACTTGGTGCTAGAGTTTTTGAAGAGTGGTCGTGGTCCAAGCACTTGGAAGATAGAGCATTGGAGGAGAAGGATTTTAGGAAAGAAGAAAGGAAGGAAACTTAGCCAAAAATTGGCTAAGTACACCACTTGGTACTGAGAGGATTGGATCAATACCGAGAGGTTTATTTTGATGGAGTCAGGGGGGAATCTCTAGGAGAAGAAGCAGGGGCTCTACAGGTTGTGCTGATGGTGTTTGTTTGTTCGCTTAGGGTTTGATGGCGATGTAGTAGCATGATGATAGCTTCGGGACTTCGGTGATAGCAACTGGACGGTGAATGGAGTTAGGTTTCGATGATGGCGGCTTGATGTTGAAAGGAGTCTGAGAATGTTTGTCCAGAAAGGGCGGGTTTCATGAAGAGTGACCCACGAATAGAATGTTGAATGGTTCTATTGTGGATTGAAGGAACATGGAATGGTTCCTTGAGAAAAATGGAAGCTAGACGGAGCAAGGAAAGGGCTCGGATGCGCATGCTAACGGATCGTTGATACTTGGAGTGTTTTTTGATGTACTCGAAAGCAGGGATATTATGGGGACGCTCATGGGTACTTTGTTTGGCTACCCAGGATCTGTTGTTTAGATCTATATACCCTGGACCGAGGGAAAGGGTCTAGTATCAGCTTCACATAGGGGAGAGGCCATACGAGTTATCATATATCTAGAGCAAATTAAGTGATGGTGAGGATTGTTTGATGGATGTCATGGTTTCTTTGATTGTTTTCTTCCGTATTCTATCACTCTACCGATGTCACTGGAGATAGGTATTGAGGATATGCATACCTGGACACCCATCATAATACTTAGTTCGTAGTATACCTTTATTATATTTGTAGAGTAGCACATTGTGTACATTATATACTAACTCTTTGGTTGCCAAGGACAGGTTATGTATTATTTGTATACCCTTGCTCCTTACTATATTGACTTATGTGGTATTTTAAGATTCATTTACCGCTCATACCAGACTGTTGTCTGACCCAAGGTTTTATGTTTTGCTTCTTATTATCTTGGATACCCTTAAATGAGTAGATTAGATAGCAGGTTTAAGTGCGAAGCAATAACTGTGCAGAGACCGAGCTGTATGGAGCTATCTCGTATTATATATGGATTTTTATGTTTATTTTGCTGTGCGACATTGTGAAGCCTTAATAGTGTCTGCTTATTACTATTGCTATAAGATGGTTATTTGGGTTTATTTCAGTTTTGTATAAACGCTATCACTCTGTTGTATAACTCTGTGGATCTATACTCTGATATTTGGTTCACTTAGTTATTACTATCTCTCATGTTCTATATCTATGATGTATACCATATTTTATTTCATGCGCTATGAGATATATGACAGGTTCCAGGAGTTGTTTTTTTTCTTTCAACACTTGGTGATCATCCTATATCTGCCGAACATGTCAGCAACACACTATATAGTTAAACTAGGTGTCGGTGGTGTAAGACGGTCTTCATAAGCATAATGGAAACAAGTATGCGTGTTTTTATTAACTGAAAGGGGTATTTGAAATTGGCACGAAATGAGATTGTTTAATGAAAGGAGGATGCGTTCTTGCGTTGCGAAAGGAGTTTTGAAAAGGGTATTTGATTTTTTTGTTATGGATAATTATATTTGTTAATGTTTTATTTTGTTTTAATTATTTTTAAATAATATAGTTAAATGAATTTATATTATTTATAAATTATGAAATGCTAGAAACAGTGCAATAGAAAAGGACATTAAACACTAGTAGTTTGAAATACAAATACAATACTATATTTCTCTCCTATTTTTCCCTACTAGATATATCACAAGCTACCTAAGCTTCTCGAGCTTGTCTATAAGCAACGAACAAATCTGTAGTCTGCCTTCTTAATATTTAGAATGTACGTGATTTTCCATTCGAAAAATGGGCCATCCTTCTGTTGTACAACCATATATCTACCAATGGTCTGTGCCATCTCTACGTCATGCGAAGAAGCTTCACTCGACTTACGTCTACAAGGAGGGGAAGTAATAATAAAATGATGCGGATGTGAAGAAGCTCGAGGAATGCCAGTGCTGATCTTGGTAGCATCGCCTCTGAGAAACTCAGCATACATCTGGCTGTCTAATTGGATATTGGCATGGGGAGCCTCCGAAGCTACAAAATTACATGACGGAGTTCCGATGCGGCCTTCAAATATCACATTCAACTCCCTGAATTTCGAAGCCGATCAAACTTTGAATTTTTTGAACTTCTTAGAAGCCGTGTCCCACCACTCATCATCTCTACTGATAGTGTCCTTTTCCTCATTCCATAACCCGATTTCAACAGTTGCTAGTTCCAAGGGCTTCAGTCGCGCTTTAGGTTGTTGAACTTGGTTTTTATCTAGCCAGGGTTGTAATCGATGTTCATCTGATGTGTTGAAGGCATTAGTGATTTTGTCGTACTAATAGCGACTTTTGCGAGATCCGATGTTGGCGAGACAAATGTCGATAAAAACCAACGTCCGTTTCTCAATCTAGTCTAATGTAGTGGGTAGACGACTGAAGATTCATGGGTCGACGTTCTAAAAAACAAATAATAAAAAAATTCAAGCAAAATATAGGAGATAGATATCACTATGTAAACCACAAATTCAATGATATTTACCTCAAACAAGTGACGTAGAAAAAGCTTAAATTGGTAGAATTTTCGAATTGAAAATGAGGAAGTGTGATTTGATGAAGAGAAATATAGGAGGAGAAGGGATTATAAAGAAGAGAATGAGTAACTCTTGGAATTAAACAGTGACGTCCGACATGCCTGATGTCAATCGTTCAATTCCAACGGTTCACTCAAGCAAATCATAGAACCCATATTTGATGTGTCCGACTCAACGACGCATCGGACACGGCTTCAACTTTTACCGATCCATTTTTGAATGCAAGTACCTTAAAAAAAAAAAAATTGTCCATAATTGGTTTTTATGATAAGTTTTCTCTTGCGCTTGTCTTTTTTGTGCTTGCCCCTTTTCTCCCCAAGAACAGGTCAACATATCCAATAAAAAATGTAAAAGTTAAACATTCATAATTGATGCTCACATCATCGCATGCTAAACGTTACTCTACCTCAGAACCCCCGGCAAGGAAACAATGACACACCAACTAAAAATCAAATTTACTCAATAAAAGAGAAACGCTCATTTTTCAGAAAAGCCCTTCTAGATCTGGAAAAATGTCACTCCTCCTCCACCTCCCTTCCGATCTCCTGACCCTGATAACCCGCCACCTAACCCCGACCGACCTTCTCTCCCTGTCCTTCGCTTCCCGCCTCCTCCATCTCTCCGTCACCTCCTCCGACAAAATCTGGCTCGCCCAATGCCTCTCCCTCCTCCCCAACCCATCCCTCCTTGCTACGTGGCGCTCGGCTTCCCCCTCCTACTTCCTTCTCTTCCGCTTCCTCTACTCCATCTACCCCCTCCTCGGCCTCTGGGTCCACCAGAACCCCGAGCTCGGCAACGTCGTCAACGTCATGTACGGCTCCGGCTCCGACGCCTCTGTCGTCGCCTGCCGCGTAATACCGCAGGAGATCTCCAACTGCCTTCTATGGGCTCCGGTTTTCAAAATCGTTCCGGCATCCGACGGCAAAGGTATGTTGTTCTTTCTCTACGGCGATGATGAAGATGACTGTTGCGTTTTTCCGGGCATCGTCCAAAATTTTGTCCCAAAAGATTGTAATGTATTATTGCTCGAGGTTGCCTGTGGCGACAAGGAAGAGGGGCAATTTGGGAAATTGGCATTCGGGGATCGGAGAAGATTACTAGATTGCGTGGCAAGTAAGGTCAAAGTTGTAAATAACGATCTCAGCAACTTTTTGGAGGAGAAAACTTCAAAATTGTATGAAATTCATACTGGCAGTGGTAATGGAAGAGTGAATTGGAGAAAAGCGGATACTCTAGAAACAATCGAGAGAAGTAGGGCTAGAAATAGCATTAGCAATGGGAAGAAAACGAGTTTGTTTTCTATGGTGAGGTACATTATAGGAAGGTCAAATTCAGGTTCAAGTTTAAGCACTAACAGCAGTGAGAGTAACAGACACTTACATCTAACAGATTTCTTGAAAGGAGGAGATAACGTAGGGTTGAGTTTACGGGCAACGAATATGAGGTTGACTTCGTATAGGGCATGGCCTAACATGCATGACAATAGATTTGCATTATACAAGCTCACAATGCAAGAACCGGTTAATGGAAAAGAGTATGCAGGTCTTTGGGGTGGGTCATTTGGTTGGCCCCCAAACAAGGCATCCATTGACAAATCTGGGAAAGCTTTGTTTTTCATAGTGATATCTTATGAAGAAATTGAAGGTAGTCTAGTCATGATAGGGACCAAGATTTTAGAAGGGAATCACTATGTGTTGCACCCGAATGGTTCGGCTATGTTCACTGTGAGAGTCAATGAGCCTGCACTGGACTCTTTTCCTTGGGAGAAGTATGGAGATGATGTGAGGGTAGATGTTAAGGAAAGCTATGCAGGCGAGGGTATTGCAAACGGGTACGGGTTTAGATACCCGGGTTCGAAGCCTGGGTCTTTGTTTGAGATGAGGAATGGGGAGCTTGCCTTTGTCTGGAAGGAAAGTAAGGCAGTGTTGGTGTTGAAGAGGTTGCATTTGGAAGATATGTTGAGGAAGGGGGAGAGAGTGCCTGCATTGCCTCCTATTGCTAACTTTGCTTATCTTACCAAGTCTTATTCGAATGTTTTTACAGCGGTTCCTGCGAGTTCTGGGGGATGCTCTTCCTCAAGGTGCGAATGTCCCATCTTGTAGGAGTTATTTTATGTCTTACTATAGTTTTTTTTCATTTGATTCAGTGTGATGTGGTTCTTTATAGTGTTATTTGAATTGATTGTGGGGGTAGCAGATTTATATTTGTTTTTCAAAAGTCAAAATTTCCCATTTTGTTTGTTGCCTCCTGAAAATAGTGTTCATGCTAAATATAACCTAGTTTCAAAAGGGAATTGGTAGAGGGACTCCACAGTTTGGGGACAATTTTGGCCTTTAACATTTTTTCAGTATTTTCGTCATTTTTATAACTACATTTTAAGACAACTCCATCCCATTAATCCTTTTAACCGTGTTTGTTCGATTGAATTACCCCGATGACATTCAAATTTATATGCAATGGTGGGTTTTCTATCACCTCATATAGAACATTAGAGACAAAAATTAAGCAAATTTGGTCATTGTACATCAAACAAGATTTTCCTCTCAAATCACGTGCAGTCGGAACTTTTTAAAACTGCCCAAACATTCGTCCTTCATTCTACAAGTTCAAATTAAAATTTTAAATGCAAAGCAGTGATTTTGATGAAGATGAAAGATAACCATGGAGATGCAACAAGATGTGGTGGCGACATGATTACTATCTGAATCTCGCTAGATTTGGGGTTGGTACCCTCCAAACCATGTTAGGTATGCGAGCGATTTTCTTGTAAATCACCCCTAAACCAGTTGGGCAAGTTTCATCTCCAACAAAAAATTACAAATTGTAATCTTTAATTTAATTAGCTGAACAATGATTCGGTTGAATATTTACAAAATTTTAATTGTTGAATTTGCGGTTACAAATAAATGCTGATGCTTGTCAAACAAGCGTTTGATCTTAGGAGCTTGTTGAACATGCACCTAGATGTGATCGATTGTGTGTGTTGATTGCATCTGGATGAATGTTAAGCAAGTATATGCATTTAGATGCAAGTATTTAAAAATTAAGCACTGCCTAAAATTTGGTCGTCTCTCGTTAAACAATTGCTCATCTTTGGACCCTTGTTAAACAAGCGTTTGCTTTTGAAATTGTTGCGAATTAAATGGTAATGTTAAAAAACTTTAATTTTATGTTAATTGATTGAAGACACTTAAGTATGATTGATTTTAATTTTATGTTAATTGATTGAAGACGACTTAAGTATGATTGATTTGTAAACAATCTTCAACCAAGCTATGGTAGTAAATGATGAATGTAATAAACTGTACATAAATGCAAAATCAAATGTGTGTTAAATTCTCAATAATACTCGAATTATAATCAATGAAAACAACTTGAATTATGATTAGCATTAATTATAATCAATCACAATTATATTTGAATTAATACCAATTTAAATTAATTGGTAAATTCAATGATATTTATTATGATTATAATTAAATGTTTATTTCCAGATCATGCAATATATGTATGAGTAAGCTCGTAAATGAAATGTAAAGTATGTCATTTTTTATTGATGTTATGCCTTCTTGACATGCAATGAATATTAATACATGTGAAATGAGTTTCTTTTGACTTAGCTTGGTAGTCCCTAGCTGACAGCTTTGATTTATTTGAACTATTTTATTAGCTGTTACAATTACTGATCATAATTCAATTTCTTTTCCAGGTAAACCATGCTACAGAATAAAATTCAATTGGAGTCTGAACAACACTCGTGCATGAACTTTCACAATATAGTTTTGAGCAGCTGTCATTTGTAAAAACTTAACCGATGAAGGATGACACAAGGACTTCTCAAAATACTTGTACATTTCCATCGCTCTTTGCAACATAAGTAGCTGCTGAAGCTTAAATAACGCAAAGGTGCATAGAGTTTTATATAGCTAGTTCATTTGCATATCCGTGTACCTAGTGCATTTACTTAAATGTCAGAAACCTATCTTTGCAGATCATGCATCTTTGAACCAACGGTTCAAGCTTATATAAACTACAGAAAATACAGAGCCATTGCTTCAAGAACGACTCTTTGCAATATATATGTATATAATATAATAATGCTTGTAACATTTAATACTTGATTCATACTATATAATTGAATGTTATTACAATATCATGTTTGCTTCGCTACTGTCTCAGTTTGTGCAAGTTTGATAACAGTAGATTGTCTGAAAGTCATATCAGCCGAAGTTTTACTTTGTAATGAACACTTTATCAATGCATTATGTACAGTGAGCAAGAAATATCCACAGAAAGACCATTATGTACGGTATGCCTGATACAGTTAACAAAAATTTAGTCAGAAATAGTAATTCTGAAAACAACTAAGCAGTGAACAAGAAAGAACAAGTTACCCTGATTTCCTTATTGGAGAGGCCAACATATATTGTTCCATGCCAAGAAACCAAGGAAGTAACGGTAGAATCACAGTTGATTGAAGCGATACGTGTAAGCATTATCTCCAACTCATCTTCCGAAGATTCCTAAATCATATAAAATATATACGATTCATAGAAACTACATTAAAACGGCCTAGGAATATGCAGTAATGGAACACAAACCTGTATACTGATAGACTTATTCCATCCTCCAGTGAAAATCAGATTCATATCCATGTGTAGCGCAAAAACTGCACCATCCTGAACTCGTTTTGATTTTACGAAGGTGCCGTTCTTCCAAATCTTGATGTTTCCATTTTCGTAAGACGAAACTACGAATTTCTGGTGCACGGAAAGGGATAAAACGGGAACAAAGAGACCTGTACTTGTTGCATCATCTTCTAACACTGATAGAGCACTGTGATCGCTGAGGAACCAGAGTCGAACTGTTCCATCCCAACTACCACTGTAAAGAATGCCATTAGCGACTACTAAACATGATACCGTTGAATTGTGACCTGTCATCGTGCATGCAAGAGAATAATCCTGTAATAAGGAGATTAAAATCCCTTTGTAAGATAGTAAAAATAAATCGTGCATAAAAATGTGAAACATCTACAGCAAATCATGAAAACATTAGCGAATGTTACATATCCAACTACAATATCCTATTATGACCGAACAATCAGAACCAAGGACTGCAGAATAAAGAAACAACAGTGCTGGCCCAAGGTTATTCAAGGCACCACCGTTTTGAAAAGCATACCACCGGTCCAACTTTCAGAACCATGAGTCAGCAAGGTCCGGTATTGGATCAAGCCTTATTCTGCATGGCGGTTTAAGAAGAACAGACCCAATTCAATTTAAAAAATAAACCAAACCAATTGAAAAAAACCATTTTTCTAAACCATGTTTCATAATTCTGAAACTAGAAAAGCTGCCTACGAAAAGATTCAAAAGGCATTCAATGCAAATGACAATGCCAGGACCATACTTTCATAGGTGTAAGGTGAGATTTTCTTCATTGTTTGGCAATGTGGGACATTTTCTCATTGGATGTTACTCAGTTAATACATAGTTTTCATATTTTTTAAATTATTGCAAGAAGTTTTGTAGTACAACATGTATTAAATGACTGTAGGGATGCTATATCATGAGCTCAATTCCCCTATGGTTGTCGAGTTCATAGTATATTTCTCTGTTAAATGGTGAAACTTAGATTTTCTTCCTATTAATTTTAATTAGCTTCAACACATAACCTACACACTCACACATATGCACACACTACAGTTTACACGGTTCTTATGGTTCAACCGATCAAACCTTTGACCATCATGGTTCCATTCATGGTCCGGTTTTCAAAACTATGCTAGGCACACAAGTATAATTCGGGTCAATCCATATAATTTCCAACATATCATGTAACTTTGAAAAAATATATACATAATTTGAATAAATATGAATAATTTAATATAAATTTAGTGCATTCTTAATCTAATAACTCCAATTCCTTTTATTAAACAGAATTTTATAATTTAAATGCAGTTTAATTAAATTAGGTACCTGTCTAATAATTTATAGATATGTCATAGAGGGAATTAGGCACAAGGATAAACTTTGAAAAAAAATTAGGCTGAAGGACACAAAGTTTCATTTTTGGACTGAAGGACAAACTTTGAAAGAAAATTAAGCTGAAGGACAATGCTAAATATAGTTAGCATTTTGTATAGTGTAAACATTGTACAAAATGCTAATTATAACTAGTATTATATTTAATTTTGCATTGTACAAAATGCTAGTTGTATTAGCATTGTCCTTCAGCCTAATTATCTTTCAAAGTTTGTCCTTCAGCCTAAAAATGAAACTTGTTGTCCTTCAGCCAAAATTTTTATGAAAATTTGTCCTTGTGCCTATTTTCCACTGTCATATAACCCAAAAACTATTTAATTTTAAAATGCAAATCATATATTTTATCTTAAACAAAAAAATAATTACCTTTCAAGGTGATCTTGATGGATTGTTTGAATTTACTAATTCCAAATCAAAACCTAATATGAATAAGAGAAAATATACATTGCGAGAAGAAAGTTAGTTTTAAAGAACCATGAAAAACTATTATGTTCAACATCTATGTTTATAGAGCACTTGTTTTTAACAAACAATGAAAAATCACTTAGTTCAACCTTTTACATAGTAGCATCAATGAAAAATTGGAACAAGAAAATTTGTTTTCGAAAAATGAAAAGTCTTATGGAAATGGAAAAGTAAAATTCATGGAACTGGTTGAACTCTGAGTAATTAGTTGTTGGGTTATATTTCACACAACAAATTCAACCCTGCATTCTTCACAAACAAAATTTAGGGTCCTCCTTTTCCACTTCCATCACACGATAATTTCCACAAGCACAAGTTCCACTTGGTCCAGAGATTATTTCACAAAACAATCCATCTTTTTCTGCTTTATTGGTTTTGGAATAAAAGTATAGTGCAGATTTATAGATATGTTCCTACATAATTCAAGATCTTACTTCTACAAAATTTGGCTATATTTGATTGATCTTAAATTGTTTAAAATCATGTTTCAAATCAACGGTTAAAGTAAGTGTTTTAGCGGTCGATATTCGACTTAACATTTTGAACTTGTTAGGAATTTCGAAATGATCTCATTTTTTGTGGACATAATGTTCATAGTGCAGATTGAGCATCCTCAAACTTTCATTTAATTTGAAATATGTAATACCGCAAATCGTAAAGGTGCAGAATGAGGTGTAGTGAAACAAAGGTGTACCAGATCCACACACACGTGTGTGTGAAACCATCCCTGGGCTGTCATCAAGACCAAACGCTGGCTTTGGGAAACAACAGTTGTAGTACCCCAAGATTTTGAGGAAAATCCTTTTAAATAAATGATTAAAATTCTGGGGGGAAAATCAGAATTATTATATAGGTGGGATTTTCAGTGGTGCAAGGTTGTGTGCATGTGTGCACGTGCACACTAGTTATGGCACTAAGAGAAAATCCAGAATTCCTGAATAATAAAACAAAGAAGGAAAACATTTAGATAAAATGTTTTAAATAAAGGAAATATAGGCCTAGACATGAATATTAAAATTCCTGAGGATATGTATATATATATATATATATATCTATATATATGCATATATATGACTTGTCTGGAAATTAAGACAGAAGAGAACATTGATTTATAATGAATAAGTGAAATTTTATTTGAATAATAGGAGTGTAGAAATGCATATAAGAATGCACATGTTTTCTGCAAATAAAAGAAGGTTAAAGTTAAACTAACACCCATAGTTGTATAAATGTATATATACAGATATTATTTGAGCAGAAAATTAATAAAGGAAAAATAAGTAAAAGAAGCACTAAAATAGTAAGAACCAAAGTGCAAGAAAGCAAATGTATAAAGGCAGAAAATAGAAAGTCACACCATTATCATGTTTGAGGTAAGTATAATAAAAATACTTAAAGTAATCACTTTCTGAAAAGGAAAGAAAATGGGCACAACTTAACCTTGTTTTAAAATATTGGCCGGGACATTAAGGGTTAGGAGGGAGAGAATATGCAATGCCAAATGCATGATTCTGGTTTGGGCTAAAATAGGGATTTTGCATCACCCAAAACCCTAGGTAGAACCCTTATATAAATCAAGAGCCTAACCAGAAAACTACTCTCTCACTGAATTAATTAACCTAAGGAAGAAGAGGAAGAAAAGGCTAAAGATTTGAGGGGTTTTCTGGATTAAGCTTGTGTAAGCATTTAGGTGAGTATCCTCACTCATATACATGGCATTAAGACCTGAGATTAGGCAGCTAAGCTTTTATATGCTATATTTTGCATGTTTTGATTTACAAACCATGTTGACTACTGATGGTTTCATGAATGCTTGATGAGATATGATCTGCTATGATGGATGTATAACTTTGTTGTTCTATTTTCATCCCTGTATGTTATACCAAAACCTTAAAGAACATGTAAGAGAGTATTTGTAACTAGTCTGAATCATGGCTTAAGACAAAGAATGAAGAAAAAAAACTATGAGCTGCATATACAATGGTATAGTGCTGAGGCTTGAAATAATTGGTTAAGGGTGCAATGGAGTCTTTCTCTATAAGTGCTGAGCCCTAAACCAAACAGAAAATTTACAAGCCTAAAAATTATGTTTAAACAAGGTTAAAAATCTGGCTAAACATAGTTGCTTGCAAAATCAAAATAAACCCAATAGAGCCATGCATTTATTCTCAGTTGCAAACATTCTAGTATATGTTTGAATAGGGTGTTTATATGCTAAATAATGTGAGATGGAATGACTGGGTGTTATACCTCTAGAAAGTAACCTTTAACTTGCTTGCAATATTATGTCTACAAGGTAACTAGTATGTTTCATGTATATAAGTGGTCTGTACACCTAGCTATCATTGATAAAATGAACATGAATACACTTAGTAATATAACTAAGGATTTTGTGCCAAGAAGGCTGCTGGAATGCTTGTCCTATTTGAAGTAGACAAGTTGACACATGGCTTGTTTAAGTCCTGAGATCTTTGTGCCATGATGTTAATTAGTTCATGGCAATGTATCCCTTTGATTCCTTATAGCAGATGAGGCCAGGAATTTATAAGAAGAAAAGGCAACCTTAAATGATGATATAGGAAACTTGGGCCTTTTCGGGATTAGGGTTGGTATGAGGGACCTTAGTAGTTCCAGATAAAAATTGTTTTAATGCATATGTTTGCTCTTGTGTATGTATATGGGAATACCTGATTAATTTATACATTAATCATTCATGATAATACCTGTCAAGTTATGCAAGGTACATTTATGCTGTATCCTTAGCTTAATATCATGGATATGTTAGAAATGCTCACACCAGATCATAGATTTGACCCTTATTGCTCATGGCACATGGGGGTGTCTCATTCATAATGGGGCAGCCGCTAATGCTTTTGCAGGTTGTGATGGAGCTAAGTAAGCAAGATTAAAAAGATATGGAATAGAGAATGCTAAGATAATTAGAAATAAGAGCTAGAATGTGTTAATTCATGCATGTATTTCCTGATTGATATGGCTATCTAAATGTATTAAGAAGGAAGAACTTGTAAGAAATACGTGTTATGTTGTTTCTGGTTATTTCTGGTTTGGTATGTATTAAGGATATTGATGTTAAACTGATTTGAAAATCTATTTGCTGAAGTTGTTTTTGATTTAGAGGAAAAACCTGGATTTTATAAGCATAATCATTTTATGATGATTTTAGTTCATCCTAAGTCCTTTCAAAAGATAGATATATAGGAAATTATATTGGGAAAATCCAGAAAGAATTATAACTGTTATATTTTCAAGTCATGATATTGATATATGTCCAAATGCAAGTAAAAGTGTATATACCCTGAATATGCATTTTTAAAAGAGAATTATGGTTAGGAAGGATGATATAAATCTGATCACAAGGTGTCTGATTCATACATATATAAACATGCTTTTGAAAAGAAGGAGTATCAATGTTTTGGGTAGATTCTGGTTTGTAAAATGCAAATAAAAGAATGGTCAGATTAACCACATGGTTAGACCATAGGTCAGGCCAAATGTTCACTTCAAATCAATGAAGCAAGGAACCATTTGAACCCAGTTTTCTGGAAAATGAGCAAAGACATTGACATGTACATGTATATCTGTGTACATGTTGATATTTGGGCAAAAATATAAATATAAATTCCTAGAACAGTTGTAGGAATGAGTTTCAAAAATAATAAAGCAAGAAATATTGTTTTGTATGTTAGATTATAGGCAAAAATTAAGTATATATGTGTAGATATAGGTAGATATCAGATTTTAAACCATACAGGAGAAAAATAAAAAGAAAAACAAAATTGGGTTTGAACCGACCAGCATAGCACTCAAACTCGTGACCTCTCATGTGTAAGTTAGGCGCATTTCCATTACGCCTAGATGTTGCTTGTGTTCACTTATGATCCACTTTCTTTTAGCCTGAGTTTGATACTATACAGACTTTAACACAATCATCCATATTAAAAGCTTTCTTCCACCTGATTATTACTTGATCATTTCTTAATTAGAATAACAGACTAAAGTACATGTTTCCAGTGGATTCTATGGTCAAAAATCAGGATACAATAATTAATCTTTTATCAGGGAATTATCACATTTTAATAGATTTAAAAGGATTTCTACTTACATATTATCATGCTCTGATTCTAGTAGAATATAACATAGATATCTTCATATATGTATGTTAGAAATGATTTAGATTTAGAACAATATTTTTATATTGTGAAAGATCCTGGATAATATGAGAATAGGGAAGGATGACCCTAGGTAGTCTTAGCTAAGTATGATAAAAAAAAAAATTTGGTTAAGAATTAGGGCCATTGCATTTGGTATCAGAGCTATGTTTTAATTAACATAGCAAAATATTTGTATGCTTATGTTTATACTAGGTTTGTTTGTGATATATTTGACTGTTTATAAGTATTCCCTGAATGTATGTGTGTGCATGTGACATACACAATGATTAAATAGGAAAGATACAACCAATTTAAAATTAAAGCGAAGTATTATAAACTAATATAATGAAATACATATACTTTTAGAAATATGGTAGGAAGAGGGTCTCATCATCAAGGAGGATCTAGCACACCACAAATGCTTGACATGCAGGAATTTGTGAGAGTTTTGAGAGATGGAATTGGGCATAGACCTGAGAACCCATATGAGGAGCTCTCCAAGTTAGTGAAGACTTATACCAATTTGGGAGGCAAGAGCTTTGAAGGAACTGAAAGTGTAATTGAGATTCAAGCATGGCTGAGGACATTAGAGAGGATCTTCACCGATATGCAACTAGATGACCAAAGGAAGAGGCAAGTGGCCTCAAGGCAATTAAAAGGTGCAGCTTTGAGTTGGTGGGAGGTGATCATAGCTGGCCGGAATGAAAATGATATTAATTGGAATCAATTTAAGGAGATGTTAGAGGCAAGGTTTGTTCCAGCCTCAGCAAAAACCACTTTACTTGAGGAGTTCATCAAACTTAGACAGGGGACTATGAATGTCACAGAATACACCCAGAAGTTTGAGGGATTGTCAACCTATGGGGCAATGTTAGTGGCTGATGAAGCATCCAAAAATGATAGATACATCAAGGGATTGAACCCAGGGCTTAGCAGGGCTATATTACCTTATGCTGACAGAACTTTTGATCAAGTGATAGATTTGGCTCTGAAGATTGAGCAGCATGACAAGGAAAGAGATAAGTTTAAGAGCTTCAAAAACAATAGCAACAAGAAGAACAAAGGGAAGTACCATCCTTATGATAAGAAGAAAGGAGAGGCAGATGGTAAGAAGGCAGTAGATGCAAAACCCAATGAAGCCAAAAGAAAAATAGTTTGCAACCATTGTGGGAAAGAAGGCCATATTAAGCCAAGATGCCCAGAGCTTAAAGGGGGAGCTTTCAAATGCTTTCTATGTGGGAAGGAAGGGCATATGAAAAGAAATTGCCCAGAATACAAGCAACAAGGGAAAGTGGCAAACCTGGAAGGTAGGGGCAAGGCCATAATTGAGGCTAATGCTGAAAACCATGGTCAAGTGGAAGGTACACTATTTATTTGTACCATACCTTTAGCTGTAATATATGATACCGGGGCAACCCACTCACTCATTTCCCATGAAATAGTTAAAAGGTTGAAAATGAACTGCAATTTGGCTAAAATACCTCTGTTAATACAAAGCCCTTTAGGAAGTTCTAGTGTATTAGATATGATTTGTGTGGATGAGAATTTGAACATAGGGGGAAACACATTTGTTTCCAATTTATATGTTCTAAATTTCCCAAATATAGGAGTTATATTAGGGGCAGATTGGCTAAGACAATTCAAAGCCATAATTGACCTAGATGCATCCACCATTTCACTACAAAATTCTAAAGGCCAAAGGGTTACAATTCTGTGTGAACCTATCAAAGAAAACAGGCTAAATCATTTAATTGAATTAGAAAATAATCCCAAGGAAATAGCTATTAATGAAATCCCCATAGTTAAAGAATACTTGGATGTATTTGAGGAAGTAAAAGGTGTCTCACACCATAGACCTGTTGAATTCCAGATTAACCTTATGCCTGGGGCTAGCCCAATTATCAAAAAGCCTACAAGGATGGGGCCAAGTGAATTAAAGGAGCTAAAGAACTAGCTGGAAGAATTAGAAGCCAAGGGATTTATAAGGCCAAGTAATTCATGTTGGGGTGCTCCTGTAGTATTTGTTAAAAAGCATGATGGTACCTTAAGAATGTGTATAGATTATAGAGAATTAAACAAAGTAACCATAAAAAACAAATACCCATTACCCAGGATAGATGATCTCTTTGATCAACTCAGTGGAGCTAAAGTGTTTTCTAGGCTAGACTTGGCATCTGGGTTTCATCAGATGAAGGTTGAGGATTCAAGTGTTAAATATACAGCATTTAACACAAGATATGGTTTGTATGAGTTTCTGGTTATGCCATTTGGGCTAACAAATGCCCCTTCTTACTTTGTAGACCTAATGAATAGGATATTCAGAGATTACTTAGACAAGTTTGTTCTGATTTTTATAGATGACATTCTAATCTATTCTAAAACAATAGAGGAACATGAGAACCACTTACATTTGGTCTTATCTAGATTAAGAGAAAAAGATTTGAAAGCAAAGTTCTCTAAGTGTGTGTTCTGGCAAGAGGAAGTACATTTTCTTGGACATGTTGTCTCTGCTAGAGGGATTTCTGTAAACCCCAATAAGATAGTAGCAATCCAAGCATGGAAGAAGCCTAACAATGTTAGTGAAGTTAGGTCATTCATGGGGATGGCAGGATACTATAGGAGGTTTATACAAGGATTTTCTAAAATAGCAATGCCACTCACTAACCTGACTAGGAAGAACCAAAAGTTTATATGGACTGATAAGTGTGAACAAGCTTTCACCCAGATCAAGGAGGCTTTGGTAAAATCACCAGTGTTGAGAGTACCAGAAGGCAATGAGGGATTAGTTGTATATACAGATGCATGTGGGTCAGGGCTAGGGGCTGTGTTGATGCAGCAAGATCAGGTCATAGCCTATGCATCTAGACAACTAAAACCCCATGAAACTAGATATGCAACTCATGATCTTGAGTTGGCAGCAGTAGTATATGCCTTGAAGCTCTGGAGGCATTACTTATTAGGTGCAAAGTTCATTTTATACACTGATCACAAGGCCTTAAAGTATCTCTTTTCACAGAAAGATTTGAATATGAGACAACACAGATGGGTTGAATTTCTTGCTGCTTATGACTTAGATATACTTTATACACCAGGCAAGGCTAATAAAGTGGCAGATGCATTGAGTAGGCAGCATGCAAAAGTGGCCATGTTGATGATGGAGGAGTTTAGAGACTTGACCATGTTCACTGATTTGGAAATAGATGAGAGCAGTGGGATAAGTATGGAGATAGTTGAGGAAGAAAGGAGTAAAGGAAGGTTAAGTTTAATTACTTTACAATCAAATTTGGTCTTGAAGGTGGCAAAGATGCAAGAAGAAGATCAAGACTTAGCAGAAAAAAGGTCTCTCCTATTAAAGAAGGAGGAAGTGAAGGATTATTACATTGATGGAAAAGGATACCTAAGGTACAAGGGTAGGATATGTGTCCCAAACATCATAGAATTGAAAGAAGAAATCCTTAATGAGTACCATAGGAGCAAATATTCCATACATCCAGGCAGCACCAAGATGTACCAAAACTTAAAAAGGGACTATTGGTTGAAGGGAATGAAGTCTAATGTAGCTAGACATGTTGCTAAGTGCATGGTTTGTCAACAAATAAAAGCTGAGACCCAAAGACCTTCAGGGTTGTTGCAGCCACTTAGCATACCACAGTGGAAGTGGGAAAACATATCTATGGATTTTATAGATGGTCTTCCTAGATCCAAGAGGGGAAATACAAGTATTTGGGTAATTGTAGATAGGCTGACTAAAGTAGCCCACTTCATACCAGTAAAAGCAGACAGAAATGCACCTAGGCTAGCCCAAACTTTTATGAGAGAAGTGGTAAAGTTGCATGGTGTTCCTAAAACTATAGTGAGTGATAGGGATACAATCTTCACTTCAAGATTCTGGAAGAGCTTCCAAGAAGCTATGGGGAGTGAATTGTGCCTAAGCACTGCTTATCACCCCCAATCAGATGGGCAAACAGAAGTGGTAAACAAGATTTTAGAGGATTTGCTTAGAGCATGTGTGTTAGACTTTGAAGGAAATTGGGAGGACCATCTCCATTTGGCTGAGTTCACATACAATAATAGCCACCAAAGCACAATTGGAATGGCACCCTTTGAAGCCCTATATGGAAAGCCATGTCTATCACCTATGTGTTGGGCTGAGGCAGGAGAGAAAGCTATCCTAGGGCCAGAATATGTCAAGGACATCACAGAGAAAATAGGACTGGTGAGAAAGAGGATGGCAGCAGCTCAAGATAGGCAAAAGAAATATGCTGATGCAAAGAGGAAGTCAGTGGAATTCAAAGTAGGTGATTATGTCTTCATTAAGGTTTCACCAATGAAGAAAGTCTTGAGATTTGGCAAGCAAGGGAAACTCAGACCCAGATATGTTGAACCATACAAGATTTTGGAGAGGATAGGCTCACTAGCCTATAAGCTGGAGCTTCCAGAGGGGATGAGTGCAATACACAATGTGTTTCATGTGTCACAACTAAGGAGATGGGTACATGACAAGGAGGAAATCTTAGAAAAGCCTACTGAAGTTCAGATTAATCCAGATCTAATCTATGAGAAAGAGCCAGTGGGAATTGTGGCAAGGGAAGAAAAGAAATTAAGAAACAAGACATTGAAGCTTGTAAAGATTCAATGGAGTATAGATCCTAGTGATTGTACTTGGGAGCTAGAGGATAAAATCAGGATGGATTACCCTAGGCTCTTTGCAAATTTAAAAGGTAAATTCTTAGATTACTAAGAAAGTTTAATATGTATGATAGACAGTGACTAATTGATTTGCTCATGCATATGCTGAATAATTTTTCCCTAAGAAATTAGAAGTACTCAAAGATTATGTTGCAAATTGTGAGGACACAATTCCTAAAAGAAGGGGTGATTGTAATACCCCAAGATTTTGAGGAAAATCCTTTTAAATAAATGATTAAAATTTTGGGGGAAAAATCAGAATTATTATATAGGTGGGATTTTCAGTGGTGCAAGGTTGTGTGCATGTGTGCACGTGCACACTAGTTATGGCACTAAGAGAAAATCCAGAATTCCTGAATAATAAAACAAAGAAGGAAAACATTTAGATAAAATGTTTTAAATAAAGGAAATATAGGCCTAGACATGAATATTAAAATTCCTGAGGATATGTATATATATATATATATATATATATATATGCATATGTATGACTTGTCTGGAAATTAAGACAGAAGAGAACATTGATTTATAATGAATAAGTGAAATTTTATTTGAATAATAGGAGTGTAGAAATGCATATAAGAATGCACATGTTTTCTGCAAATAAAAGAAGGTTAAAGTTAAACTAACACCCATAGTTGTATAAATGTATATATACAGATATTATTTGAGCAGAAAATTAATAAAGGAAAAATAAGTAAAAGAAGCACTAAAATAGTAAGAACCAAA
The DNA here is from genome assembly GCA_030737815.1 of Allium fistulosum. NCBI lineage: Eukaryota > Viridiplantae > Streptophyta > Magnoliopsida > Asparagales > Amaryllidaceae > Allium > Allium fistulosum. The sequence goes on along the minus strand of CM060908.1, from coordinate 183,523,649 downwards.
GTGCAAGAAAGCAAATGTATAAAGGCAGAAAATAGAAAGTCACACCATTATCATGTTTGAGGTAAGTATAATAAAAATACTTAAAGTAATCACTTTCTGAAAAGGAAAGAAAATGGGCACAACTTAGCCTTGTTTTAAAATATCGACCGGGACATTAAGGGTTAGGAGGGAGAGAATATGCAATGCCAAATGCATGATTCTGGTTTGGGCTAAAATAGGGATTTTGCATCACCCAAAACCCTAGGTAGAACCCTTATATAAATCAAGAGCCTAACCAGAAAACTACTCTCTCACTGAATTAATTAACCTAAGGAAGAAGAGGAAGAAAAGGCTAAAGATTTGAGGGGTTTTCTGGATTAAGCTTGTGTAAGCATTTAGGTGAGTATCCTCACTCATATACATGGCATTAAGACCTGAGATTAGGCAGCTAAGCTTTTATATGCTATATTTTGCATGTTTTGATTTACAAACCATGTTGACTACTGATGGTTTCATGAATGTTTGATGAGATATGATCTGCTATGATGGATGTATAACTTTGTTGTTCTATTTTCATCCCTGTATGTTATACCAAAACCTTAAAGAACATGTAAGAGAGTATTTGTAACTAGTCTGAATCATGGCTTAAGACAAAGAATGAAGAAAAAAAAACTATGAGCTGCATATACAATGGTATAGTGCTGAGGCTTGAAATAATTGGTTAAGGGTGCAATGGAGTCTTTCTCTATAAGTGCTGAGCCCTAAACCAAACAGAAAATTTACAAGCCTAAAAATTATGTTTAAACAAGGTTAAAAATCTGGCTAAACATAGTTGCTTGCAAAATCAAAATAAACCCAATAGAGTCATGCATTTATTCTCAGTTGCAAACATTCTGGTATATGTTTGAATAGGGTGTTTATATGCTAAATAATGTGAGATGGAATGACTGGATGTTATACCTCTAGAAAGTAACCTTTAACTTGCTTGCAATATTATGTCTACAAGGTAACTAGTATGTTTCATGTATATAAGTGGTCTGTACACCTAGCTATCATTGATAAAATGAACATGAATACACTTAGTAATATAACTAAGGATTTTGTGCCAAGAAGGCTGCTGGAATGCTTGTCCTATTTGAAGTAGACAAGTTGACACATGGCTTGTTTAAGTCCTGAGATCTTTGTGCCATGATGTTAATTAGTTCATGGCAATGTGTCCCTTTGATTCCTTATAGCAGATGAGGCCAGAAATTTATAAGAAAAGACAACCTTAAATGATGATATAGGAAACTTGGGCCTTTCCGGGATTAGGGTTGGTATGAGGGACCTTAGTAGTTCCAGATAAAAATTGTTTTAATGCATATGTTTGCTCTTGTGTATGTATATGGGAATACCTGATTAATTTATACATTAATCATTCATGATAATACCTGTCAAGTTATGCAAGGTACATTTATGCTGTATCCTTAGCTTAATATCATGGATATGTTAGAAATGCTCACACCAGATCATAGATCTGACCCTTATTGCTCATGGCACATGGGGGTGTCTCATTCATAATGGGGCAACCGCTAATGCTTTTGCAGGTTGTGATGGAGCTAAGTAAGCAAGATTAAAAAGATATGGAATAGAGAATGCTAAGATAATTAGAAATAAGAGCTAGAATGTGTTAATTCATGCATGTATTTCCTGATTGATATGTCTATCTAAATGTATTAAGAAGGAAGAACTTGTAAGAAATACGTGTTATGTTGTTTCTGGTTATTTCTGGTTTGGTATGTATTAAGGATATTGATGTTAAACTGATTTGAAAATCTATTTGCTAAAGTTGTTTTTGATTTAGAGGAAAAACCTGGATTTTATAAGCATAATCATTTTATGATGATTTTAGTTCATCCTAAGTCCTTTCAAAAGATAGATATATAGGAAATTATATTGGGAAAATCCAGAAAGAATTATAACTGTTATATTTTCAAGTCATGATATTGATATATGTCCAAATGCAAGTAAAAGTGTATATACCCTGAATATGCATTTTTAAAAGAGAATTATGGTTAGGAAGGATGATATAAATCTGATCACAAGGTGTCTGATTCATACATATATAAACATGCTTTTGAAAAGAAGGAGTATCAATGTTTTGGGTAGATTCTGGTTTGTAAAATGCAAATAAAAGAATGGTCAGATTAACCACATGGTTAGACCATAGGTCAGGCCAAATGTTCACTTCAAATCAATGAAGCAAGGAACCATTTGAACCCAGTTTTCTGGAAAATGAGCAAAGACATTGACATGTACATGTATATCTGTGTACATGTTGATATTTGGGCAAAAATATAAATATAAATTCCTAGAACAGTTGTAGGAATGAGTTTCAAAAATAATAAAGCAAGAAATATTGTTTTGTATGTTAGATTATAGGCAAAAATTAAGTATATATGTGTAGATATAGGTAGATATCAGATTTTAAACCATACAGGAGAAAAATAAAAAGAAAAACAAAAATTGGGTTTGAACCGACCAGCATAGCACTCGAACTCGTGACCTCTCATGTGTAAGTTAGGCGCATTTCCATTATGCCTAGATGTTGCTTGTGTTCACTTATGATCCACTTTCTTTTAGCCTGAGTTTGATACTATACAGACTTTAACACAATCATCCATATTAAAAGCTTTCTTCCACCTGATTATTACTTGATCATTTCTTAATTAGAATAACAGACTAAAGTACATGTTTCCAGTGGATTCTATGGTCAAAAATCAGGATACAATAATTAATCTTTTATCAGGGAATTATCACATTTTAATAGATTTAAAAGGATTTCTACTTACATATTATCATGCTCTGATTCTAGTAGAATATAACATAGATATCTTCATATATGTATGTTAGGAATGATTTAGATTTAGAACAATATTTTTATATTGTGAAAGATCCTGGATAATATGAGAATAGGGAAGGATGACCCTAGGTAGTCTTAGCTAAGTATGATAAAAAAAAAAAAATTTTGGTTAAGAATTAGGGCCATTGCAACAGTGCACATCAGCATAGCCCATAGGATAGGTGACTTAGAAGGAAAATAGATCCGTGTCAAGAAAAAATGTATGGCCCAAACATAAAATAAGTCATCAAGCTCGGGCCCAAATTTAAATAATCCGGTATCACTATATCAGCATCGAGAAAGGCAATTTGTCAGCGTAACCACAATTTGGCGTAAGTTTACTCCTATCTCAAGCAATTGTTAGTCCAAACTGAAATAATTGTTACACCAAATTAATCTTTATGATACGACGATACAATGACTAAAAGAAAGGTAATTAAAAAAACAAAGCGTTAGTGCAGTGGTCACCATAAATGGCAATCATATGATGTTTAGAAAACCAAAATTTGAATGAGGTATATCCAAGGATGCAGGTAGTGGTGGAGCCTTAGCGCAACGGTTAGGTCACCCGCACGGTAATTGAGGACGCAGGTTCGAGTTCGGAAACAGCCTCTTCGCAATGCGAGGGAAATGCTGCGTATATTATCGATATTCTCAGAATCTGCTATCGTGCGGAAGCCTCATGCACTCGGTTCTATCTTATATCCAAGGATGCAGGTAAGAGGTTAATCAGGTGGCAAACTATCAATGACTCAAATCAGGTTTTCACACTTCCAATCAGAATGGAACCCAAATCATTTGCGAAATACTTCTCATGTATCTTTAGAGCTGTGGGAAGAGAGATTATGCATATATCTAAACACGAGGCTAGGATGATATTAGAAAACCATTATAACCACCCAAAAGAAAAGGAGTGAACATGTTTGCGATTCAAGAAATTAACATGATGATCCTAAGGTCGAGCCTAAACGGAGTATCATAAACGAGACCCAACTTCATGGTGCAACAACATAGAGGAAGTGGACAAAATTATAGCTAGCTAGGTTAACCAAGTCTTCAGAGATGAGGAATGGTCATCCAAACATTTCTACTTGTCTATTAAACATTTCCGTCACACAAACTCGGATCACTTATCCATGGTTCGCAAACCAATTTCAGTAGAAGATATAGTCCTCAAACCATTCAAGTTCAAATTATGTGGACATCCCGTCACTCATTTTTTGAAATGATTAAGGTGTCTTGGAGACAGGGTACATGCAACCTCAATATCGCATAAAAGCTATAAAAAAATGTAAACTTGGGCTAGACTGTGAAACACAACCATGATAACATATTTGGGGGACATCAATTCAAAGAATTTTTACTATATGGATAGAAAAAAAATAACAAATTGACCATCAAGAAGATCAAGAAAAAGGACGAAAAATGGAAACACTAGAATAAATAAATCATTTTCAAACTATGTTAGAAGTGGATTGACTTGCCACAACGATTCAAAGAGTTTTGGGCACATCTTCATATTAGTTAGAGAAGACAACAACTCAACTGTAGGATCCTAGGAAGTCAATATTTAGTATGGTATAAAGTGTGGAGGACCGGATTGTTGTAAGCTTTTAGCAGTCACTTATAGCAAGTATGCTGGGACATTATTGAAGTAGACTTCGTCAAAACAATTCAATCATTCTTCATAGAAAAAGAGATGCTGAAGAGTTTGTTATCAAAAAACATCTACACATGGGTCCTCCCTTGAATCTGCTATATCAATCATCTTCCTAACAAGCTAGAGTCACGGCTCTTTTGTTCCTTTGCTTGTTGGATGACATAAAACCATACATGCTTCATTCGCAGTCCTGCCTACTTCACTTGTAAGCATGCCTATCTTCTGTTTGGCAAATCATCAAACAGTTTCCGAGCACTCTGCAAATTGCTCATATTCATTGCACCATAGAATCCTCACATTGTCGTCTCTTGATATCACAAATAACGGTTGCTACCATTCTAGTCATCATCGTCATTCTGCAGCCCGTCGTCGCCTTCTTCTGCTTTTTGGCTTCTTCTCTGCTTACTATCAAAATCACATGGTCGACATGCTGAAGGTAAACCTGTCAACGGATACTTTCGGATGCAGATAGTGTCATATCCGCATCTGCATCCGCATCCGAAATCATTTTTATCGAATATCTACATCCGCGGATACAGACGGATATCAGATAATTATGATATCCGTAAACAATCGATAAGTCAAGAAACATAAATAGAAAATTTCGGTTTAACATAGATCTTTTTTCAATCTCATTGATTACAAAAATACGCAAAATAAACAAATATGATAATAATAAATAGTTCTGAGTAATTAATATGCATTTATTCGCATCCGTTTTTTCGAATATCGGATATTTATCCGCTTTTCGAATACGGATGAGGCCGGATTTCGAATTTTTCGAGTATCCATTGACAGCCTTAGCAGAAGATGATCCAATATCTTGTTCAACGATCCGAAGTTTGATGATTTTATTACCTCTCTAGAGCACTCTTTACCCTCTCTCTACCCTAGCCCTGATACCATGTTAGAAATTAATATAAAGGAGTGAGAGAGATTCAACAGTAACACGAAAGAATTACATTGTATTAACTTGATTAAATTGAAATCACTTCTATATTTATTCATTAGCCAACTAACCCTTATATAGGCAAGTACATAGTAGCCATTGCACTAACCCACTAGCCTAAAAATATGAACCTTAACCAACCACTAAGGGTGCACACAACCCATACTCGACCCGACCCAACCCAATCTAGTTCGGATCGGATATGGATTACAATTTGTAACTCATACCACATATGGGTTGGATGCGATATTTTATTCAACTCAACCCTATTTTAAGCCAACCCGACCTTACATTAAAAAAACTCAGTCGATATCATCCTATGTAAAATAAGAATAGGTAAAATCTATAATAAAGTATATGTATTCTAGAATAAATAAACTTAAATAATCATATTTGATGCCAGTCCAAGTAAAATTAGAGCGATTAAAACAGATAGAATTGACTAAGAGATTTTGAGAAGTATTCTATAAGCATTTTTTGTAATTTGAAATGAAATTCTTACCCTAATATGCAGTGAATCAATTCTATGTGATGTCTTTTATAATGAAATTCTAAACTCTAATGAAATATTCGTTGTAGTAAATCAGTTATATTTAATGCGTTATGCAAACTAAATTCTACTATTTTGAGTTGAATATTTTGATTTTTTTTTCTTTCATAGTCTCATTTTCGTATTATGTTTATGCAACCAACCCAACCCTACTAACCCCGACCCAACTCATACTTCAACCCAACCTATATCCAACCTCATAAGAGATCGGGTACGGATCGAACTATCTTTAATCCATACATATACGGGTTGGGTGAAGTATTTGATCCAATTCGACCCAACTCATACTTTGTGCAACCTTACCCACCACTTACACTAATTATTAGGTATGCATACCAAACAATGTGTTGACAAACTCAAACAAATACAACTTCCAACATAACAGAATCATACTAATAAAAGATTTTGATATTGCAAGTGCTAGCCGTTGTAGAACGGCAGTGGGATAATCCTAAGAGTTGGTTAAATCTAAGTACCCCATAGTTCACAAGTTAGTAGGAGGTTGACTATAGTGGATATGCTTTTACAGTCACATCTTTACTCATTGCACATTAAGTATTTGGCATAGATAGTATCATATCGTTCGAAAGAACCCATGTTTCATAGACAGTATAAAATATAAAATCACATATATTTGCCCCTTCCACATCATATACGCATATACATGCAAACTTTTATCAGGTACTCTTGCATACTTACACCGTACACGTGTACTTAAGGATTTTGTATTCCTTTGGTTACTCTCCTAGCGTATTCATCATGGTCGTCGTCATTTTTATTATTACTACTACTATCATCATGATCATCAACATCATTATTGCTGCTGCTAGTACTACTACTATAATTATTATTTCATTGTATTTATTAATATTGTTATTAATATTTCAACTTTTAAGCCTTCGAAAAAATGCATTATTTTCTCCATTGTGTTTTAAGATATATTTCATGATGGCTAATACCGTCTTTAGAAAGAGACATTCGCATTTAGTTACTTTCAGTAGTGGCCAACACTCTAGCCAGATTGATTTTGTCCTTACTAGAAAAGATGACAAACGAGCTTGTGTAAATTGCAAAATCATACCTGGAGAATGTGTCGTCTCACGACATCAGCTTTTGATATCCGAGTTTCGTCTTCGGATACGTGTTTGACGGGACAAAGAAGTCGAGATTAATCAGACGAAATAGTGGAAGCTCAAAGGAGACACCTTACGGGTGTTTAAGGATTGGATAATGGAAGAAGAGGCATGAAATATGGAAGGATAAGCAAATGACATGTGAGATGAGATGACAATGCACATTCAGAAAGTGGCTACTGAGGTGTTTGGGATAACAAAAGGAAATAAACGCGAACCTAAAGATTCATGGTGGAGAAACAGTGATGTGCACAACGTTATCAAAGAGAAGGAATGTTATAAATGCTTGCATCACCACAGGAGCGAGGACAACATGCAAAAGTATAAAACGGCAAAGAAGAACGCAAAGAGAGCGGTGAGTGAAGCAGTGGATCAAGCGTATGAAGATCTATATCAAAAGCTAAGTACGAATGACGGTGAAAAAAATATGTCTATAGGAGAGCTAGTTCAACCAAGTTAAGTGCATCAAGGATGGGAATAATAGACTTTTTAATGAAAGACGATGAGATAAAAAATAAATGGAGAGAATAATTCGACAAGCTATTCAATGAAGAAGATGATAGCACTACGATCGAGCTAGACGACTCTTTTAATGACATAAGCAGACATTTTGTTCGGAGAATTCAAGAGTTCGAGATAAATGAGGCGCTAAAACGGATGAAAGCGGGCAAGGCGTTGGGGCCTGATGATATCCCCATTGAGGTGTGGAGATGCATTGGAGATGCATGGATAGCCTGAGTAACTAAGTTGTTCAATAATATTTTCAAATCAAACAAGATGTCAAATGAGTGGACGAGAAGCATATTAGTTTCAATTCTCAAAAATAAATGAGATATTCAAAGTTGCACAAACTACAGAGGAATTAAGCTTATGAGTCACACAATGAAACTTTGGGAGAGAATCATTGAACATCGATTAAGAAGGATGACAAGCGTTTTAAAAAACCAATTTGATTTCGTTTTAAAAAACCAATTTGATTTCATGCCTGAAAGGTCGACCACGGAGGCGATTTTCTTGATAAGACAACTTATAAAGATATTTAAAGAGCAAAAGAATGATCTACACATGGTATTTATTGATTTGGAGAAAGCTTATGACAAAATACCGAGAAAGGTTATGTGGTGGGCTCTAAAAAAGAGGAGAGTCCCAACAAAGTACATTACTCTTATCAAGGATATGTACGATGATGTTGCGACTAGCGCCAGAGTATGCGATGGTGAAACCAGTGACTTTTCCATTAACATACGATTACATCAAGGGTCAGCTTTGAACCCCTACATTTTTGTCCTAATGATGGATGATGTTACGAAGGGTATACAATGTGAGATTCTTTGGTGTATGCTCTTTGTTGATGATGTTGTGCTAATTGACGAAAGGAGGATATAGGTTGATAGACAGCTAGAATTGTGCAGGCGGATCTTAGAATCAAAGGGTTTTAGGTTTAACAGAACTAAAACAGATTATATGAAGTGCGAGTTCAGCGGTGTCAGGTCAGAAGATGGAGATGTCACTCTGATCGGACAAGTAGTGCCCAAGAAGGAATCCTTTCGATATTTAGGATCAATGTTTTAATATGATGGTGAGACTGATGAGGATGTTAGTTTTAGAATTCGAGCAGAAATGGTGAAATAGCGACTAGCGTCTAGCATTCTCTGTGATAGGGAAAGTCCCACAAAAGCTTAAAGGAAAGTTCTACAGAACGGCAATCAGACATGCAATGTTGTATGGTGCAGAATGTTGACTTACTAAAAGACATGCCCAAAAGATAAATGTAACAGAGATGCGTATGCTGCGACGAAGCTGTAGTCATACAAGACGAGACCAAATTAGAAATGATGATATATATGATAAACTTGGAGTAGCATCAATTGAAGAGAAGCTAGTCCAACACCACTTAAGATGGTTTGAACATCTCCGACAAAGGTCTCCTGAGGCACTTGTGCTAGTTGGAATTATAGACTGCATCGAATGCTCGAAGAGAGGTGGAGGTCGACCAAGGTTGACATGAGAGAAAGTAGTAAAAAGAGACCTGAAGGATTGGAATATATTCGAAGAGCTGGTGTCGGACAGAAACGCATGGAAGTTAGCGATCCACGTATCAAAACCATAGCCAGAAGTTTCTTGCTTAGGGTTGGTGTGTTATAAGTTTTAGATTATAACACTAGTAAATAAGAGTCTAAGACTTAGTGTTTGATCTTCGGTCCCTATTACTATTAGTACCATTATTATTACTATTACTATTATTATTATTATCATGGTTTTTTTAATTTCTTTATATATTTTTATTTTTTTTAATTTATTTTTATTTTACTTATTATTATTATTTGTTTAATTATTTTACTTTATTTTATTATTATTATTATGGTTTTTTTAATTGTTATTATCACTTTTAAATTGACTTTGTCATTTAGTTTTGGGTTCCATCTCTAGCCGACCCCAACTTGTTTGAAAATAATGGATTAATAGTTGTTGTTGTGTTTTAAGATATACCTCACTCGTTTTCCTATGCCACAACTCCCCAAAAAAGATGCTTTGCTATGTTTTGATGAAGTGGCAACTTATAAATGAAAAACCTATGGATTATGTACACTTTGGAAATTATGATACCCCTATCGTAACTAAACAATATAGAAGTTTCACAACCAGGTCTTAATAAAAAATGATAATTTAGCTATATAATATATGTGTGTGTATATATGTATGTCATAGATCGGTTACACCTCGATTTAGCTACACCTCTAATTTTACTGATTTCCACCACAAGTTCCGATTTAAATAATAATATTTTCGTTTTTCCCACTATATTATATTATTTAATTCAGAACTTATGGTGGAAATTAAGAGTGAAGTGAAATGTAGCCGATCCTTATATATATAGGAAATGAGTAATTTTGTTATTTTGGGCTTTTCTGCTCAAGAGGCAAAGTTACTTACAGAATATACGGGGTAAAAACCAAACATTCATTTTTCAAAGATTTCTGACATTTCCAGGGTGCTAACCACAGTAAAATTTAAAAAAAACGACAAGCAAATCATAGAATCATCATTAATAAGGTTAATTTCTTAACACGTTATTCATTTCTAGGAGTTTCTTGACTTTTTCAATGTGCTACCGTTATGGAAATGATGAAATCGTCTCAATAATCAATAAATATATTATCCATTTAATTTGCGGACCCAAATAAATTATTCTAATTTGTTAGATTTCCAAATAAAACAAACTATCCATTTTAGAGTTTTTTCCACATGTTCTGTGTTAACCATCATCTTGGAAATAATGAAATCGCCTCTATATATCCCAGATAGTTATTCCATTTAACTTCTTAAGAAAAACAAATCATCTTGTTCTAGATCTTCTCTTGACATATTGTCGATGTGTTAGCATAGAAGTAAATTGGTGGAATCCTTACTAGAAATCATGAAATGACAAACTTAGTTTATTTCTTAACAAAAACCAGATATACATTACTGGAAATTATTTTGATATTTATGTTACAAACCATCTCTCTCACACACACGTGCACACACAAAAAGAAAAAATACAGTGAATAAAACAGAGAATGATTAGTTTGGTTAATTTTTTCAATAATAATAAACTATTCATTTTTAGAGTTTTAAATTTTCAGTCTGTTAAAAATCATGGAAAATAAAGTGTCTGGCTAATTAATTGGATTTCTAAACAAAATTATACTATGTTTACCATATCTTTGTGAACATTTTCGATATATTCTTAGTCAAAATCAAGAAAACTGAAAAAACCAGATTAGATATCATAAAATGATAAGCCTGAAAGTAACTCAGCATTCTTTTCTTCTTCTTCTTCTTCTTCTTCTTCTTTCTTTTGGTTACTGTAACCACCATGGAAAAAATATAAAATGAACAAAAGAAACATTAAAATGTTATTTTGGTTATTTTTGGAGCTTTCTGGAAAATAATTATTATGAAAACTGCCTTAAGAACCAGAAATATTTAATTCGTTTAGCTTCTGAACAAGAATGAAATAATCTTTGTCTGATATGCTAATAACCATGAAAAGTGGAGGAAATTTGATTTGAAGTCATAAAATGACAAGTTTAGTTTATTTCTTTACACAAAAAATGAACATCGATTACTGGAATTTTTAGGCATATTTGGTGTGCTAATCATAAAAACTACAAGAAAATGACAAAAAATCATAAATAATTAATTTTTTGTTCAAGTTTTCAGTAAATAAATTATTCATTCTTCGGGTGCGTTCGCACTAATGAACTGGGCAGTTCAAATTTTCAACGCGTCAGAAATATTGAATGGGGAAAATCATATTTGCCCAGTCATTGGAGCACGAAAAAATTGGACCGTATCGGTCCAATTTTCCCCGAACTGTTATTTTTTCAGCTTTTTCTATAAATTCACAACTGCTTCAAAACTTCTTTCACGCCACTCTCACTTCATCTCTTCAGAAGTATCATAAAAATCCGGTTTGTAATTGTTACTTCACACTTTCTACGATGCATTGCAGATGCTGCCGCGAGAACCAACAAAAAAAGTGCATAAAAATTGCAATAGCGCTCGGTAAAGCTTTACAAGAGTGTCTTGGAGAACCAGAGATAACCGGTGAGCATGTCCAACACAAATACAAAACATTAAAAAAATAGTGGATGGTTTGGTAAAGTTTGTGCAATAAAACTGGATCGAATGAGATTCTATAAAGGAAACCGTATCCGGTATGCAAGGATGGTGGGCTGATCGTGTCAAAGTGTTTGACATTTCTGTGAAGAAGGCCAATAGAGAATGCAAAATTTTTACAAATAATATTTCAGGGTTCACATGCTATTGAATTTGCTACATTCTCGTCTAATGATGAAGTACATCAATCTCCCTGCATTTCCATATTATCCAACCATCTATCGATCAAACAAGAGCATTTGATACAATATACAATGTGTACAAGTAACCTACTCAGATTTTTCCTACCATCCCCTACATCTAGAGTGGATCTTGAATCATCTTTTGGTACCAAAAATCATACTGGATGAGTCGGAAGACATTGATATGATACAAAAAAGATGATTAATCGTATTGATGTGATATATGAACGTCAAATGAAGAAATACCAGTCGGAAACGAAAAAACCAAGTACTACTGCAAGCTTAAATCCAACAATCGATACAAACAGTGCAGATTCTACTGGATCATCTTCATCATATATCGTTCTTGCTAATCGTGTGAAGACGATTGGACAAATTTGCGTTGGCAGAGCATTTTGTTCATGGTTTTGGACTATAAAATTGCACGAAGTTGGTTGATAGAACAGGTGAGGCACAACATTCAACATCAGTAATATATGATCAACAAATCTATCCCTAGTCCGTAGAATGCGTATTTTTTCATGTATTCCTGTTATGTCTGTTATATTTTTTAAATTTCTTTTTAAATGTATCTATTTTTATTTCATGATTTTCACATTAATTTATAATTTAATATCAATTATTAATATTTACTTAAAAATAATTAAAACAAATATACAAATTCATATAAATAATCATTCCTCATTCCTTGCCCTGTTCATAGCATAAAAATGTATTCCCCTTTCATCGAACTTTTCCCGGTCGTGCCCCGTTTAGAATGCCCATTTCAGGTGCCCCATTCGCTTTGCAAATTACGCACCCTTAGAAACTCTCTTGAATTTTGGTGTGCTAATCATCATGGAAAATAATGAAAATCAAATAATTTACACATCTATTTTATCTTTTATTCTTGCTAAATGAAAAGGATAAATATTTGATCTGAAAAATAATAAAAAATAATAATCAAAGGTCTAAAAAACATCAAAGATCTGAATGAGAATAAAACATTGAATGAGTTGGATATTTAAATAATAATATATGATATTAAAAAAGTTAAACATTTGATGACAATCAAAGAGATTTTTTATTTATTATTATTATCATCCATGGGTAGTTAGTACATCAGAAATTTCAGAAATCCCCTATTACTGAATGGATTCTTTTTAAAAACAAACTACCAAAATTAAGTATGATGACAGTCAAAGAGATTTCTATTATTATTCATGATGGTCAGACCAAACATCAAAATTTCAGAAATCCCCTAGAATTGCATAGATCGTTTTTTATAAATAACTAGTGGAAGTAATCATTCTATTAATTTTCATTTTATTTTTATCACTCATCGTGATGGTAGAGCTCAATAGACCAAGAATGTCAAAGAACTATACTTGTCAAAATTTGGTTTCTAACCAAAGTTCCAGTAATATGTTAATTTTTTGTTTGTAATCAAAATTCCAGTACTTTGTTAACAAAAATTGATTTCTGATTAGAACTTTTCACAATTATTACATAACCTGAAATGTCAAGAAAGATCCAACTAACTTAATGTGAAATTACATATAGAAATATTTTATGATGTTGGATGCACTTTTTATTGTTTTTCATGATGATAACATATAAAGATGCCAAAAAACATCTAAAAAGGATTAATATATTTTTATCAAGAAGTTAACCAAAGTAATCATCACAAGAAGCTAGCATCTCTTAGTAGGGCTCCCCACGCTGGAGTATGTTTTCAACATAGCGATCAGACACATGGTTCTCTTCCCCGAAACTTTTTTATTTATTTATTTAAATTAAAAAAATTGATAAATCAATCATAGTTATGCTAAAGGTCGGTATCTTTTAACAAAAGCCTAGACTTTTAAAAAAAAATGTAATATGATGTGCTAAAAATTAGATAAAGACGATAGCTATAAAGAAGAATTAGTTCTGTATGTAGACCAGAAAAAATCACTTTTAAGAATTGCTTATCAAAAATCATTTGTTTTTCTTCAAAATATCAAAGATATTTCATAAATAAAAATATCTCAAAATACATTTTTCCCCAAAAATAAAAATATAGCTGAAAAGTCTCTCTCTCCAAATATTCAAAAAAAAAAAGCAATTTTAAGATTATACAAAAAAAAACCCCTCAGAACCATCTAAAATTTGAAATGTTTTTAGATTGAACTAAAAAATGTAAATTTTGTCATAAAACGATTTTCAGACAATGTTACACTATAAATTAATTCAATAAAACTGATCCATGTTTTAAATTACTGAAAATAATAAACATGCAAAATTTATAGCCTTTTATTTCTACAATTGCGTATATTTGTCAAAAATGGTTCTTGATTGTATATTTACTTTTTTTTTAATGAACCTTTGAAACCAGCATATTATTTTCTACAGATATTAAACTGCATCTTAAATAAGACTGTGTTGTAGTACAATTGTATTAGGGTTAAAGTTTAAGACATTAGTACCTGCAAAGACCATGCTTTAATAGATTTGTCCCCACTTCCAGTATAAAGAAACTCTCCTGAAACAGCCAAGGAATGAATGCCACTGTAGCGCCAATCATTGTGTTCATACCATTTCTTCATCAGCTCTTGCTCAATAGAAGCACCTATTCTCCATACACATATGCCACTTGCACTATCACCACTTATGCATAGAGGAGGGGTTTCCTCAACTACTGCCACAGCCATGACTTTATGATCATGGCCTTTAAGAGTTTGTATATGAGAATTGTCCTGCATGTGATCATAAGCATTAAAGCGGTACTAAAACTTAAATATACAGGAGACAGCATCTAAAAGATTTTAACAACCAGTAAGTGCACATTTTAATCCTTGTCAAATTACCTTGCAAGCAATCAGTGCAAGCTCGAATTGAGTGTGTAAATCAGGTTTATTGAAAATCCTAAATTATCTTTTTATTGAGCTGTTGACTGGTACTGATAAACCAATTAACACAGTAACTACGACAGTTATGGTCACTGTAGATTTGCAATTTACCATAAGCATATAACCATACTATTACCAAGCTAACGGTTACCAACAATAAGCTTAATTGACATACTAACATTATTTATATGGCAATGGTAAATCTAGAGAAAACAACAACAAACATAGCAGTAACAAAATATCAAAACCATCGGTAATGATAAAATTATGGATCGTTTACTTATTAACTCAAATAACCGACTATTATAGATAATAAAATACATTTTCGAAAGATGCTTGACGTAATTTATGATTTTGTAATCATGATTTATTATCTAATGATCCTTTTCGCCATACATAAACTGAACCAACAATTGGGATAAACACAAAAATGAAAGCTTATATAAATACAGATACACCCCTATACATCAAAAGTCATCGTCCATGGATAAAGAAAGACCATTTCAACTTTTTTTTTATAAATATTTTTCAAATTTGTGATGAATCAATTCTTTTTCAATATACTTGCAATCAATTTATGATAAGATAAAGTTAAATATTCGTAACTAAACTGAAAAACAAGGAATTGAAATATGCACTGGTGGATTCAACGTTAGTAACATTATTTTTGATATTTATCAATTATCAATGACTTAACTTGCATTTGAAATATAAAATGAAACTCTATCAATAGGAAAATTTTCCATTACCAACCGTTGACTTACCATTTTATCAGTATAACAATCATCTGATACCAACAATATTATTTATAGTAATATTTTTTACATTTGATTTACCAATATAATCGGTACGGTAATCAGTAATGATACTCCGGCATTGGTAATGGTGTTCATCACAATAACAGTTGTCCTACATGCACTAATACAATCCATCTACCTGTAAGGACCACACGCTGACTGTTTTGTCGAAGGAGGAGCTGAATAGATATCCCCCTACAGTTTTGAAGGTTAAAACGTGTATCAGAAATTGAATTTGCATAAAGTTAATATATTCATTTACGCATAAACACAATAGAAAGAGATATTTTCAAGTAGCAAATTCGGTACATACCTCCAACTGCTAATCCTGAGATGCAGTCATGATGACACCTAAGCACATCAAATTTATTGTTTGCAAAATGATTTTGAGACATTCCAACATCTTCTTTGAATGTGTTACCAATATTCCCGATATATAAGCAGCTCAAAAGGTTCTCCTGTGGATTAATTTTTTGATATTTTTCTAAATTAACATCGTTATCATCACAAGATTCAGTATAACAAACCCAAATGCAGAACCATATATCTTTAGCCTGGGGTCGGCTTTTTGAGCAGTGAATTAAACACGATGATAGCATTTCAATCAGAAATTCAAACTTCGTTTTTAATAGTTTTGCCTCTAACATAGATACAACCTTCCCCCTCCACAAATCATATCTGTTTAAGTGATCATCTGAAAAATTATTAGAATCGCATTTTATAAAAGGGCAATAGACATTTTTGAACAACTCAGCACTGATCTCTTCGTCACCAATAAGAATCATAGCAAGTATATAGCCTATAGACCAAACATCCGATTTATGATTTACAGTTAAGTTTCCATCCTTCATTGCAATAAACGTGTCGGGGCTTAGGTATTCTAAATTCTCATTCTCAAAATTCTCATGTAACCTTTTCACCTTGATCAATAATTTGTTCAAATCAAGAAGGCAATGACCATAGACATTCAATGAAAAACAGTCAGTACTTAAGTAACCAAAACAAACACCTTCTGCGTAAAAACTCATAATTATCTCACACAATTCACTCGCAACCATCCTGAAACCAAACTTTTCTTCTGTTTCCAACCCTAATCTACTCCTCTGTTCCAATCTTAACAGATCTGCTAAAGTACGATCGAATTTCTCACAGACCAAGTACAAAGGAGACGATTCAACATCTGCATTAATCCAAAACCCCAAAACTTTGCAAATGCCACTTTTTTGTCCTAAACATGCCTCCAAAAGAAAATGCAACTGATCCTTTGCATTCTCTTCTAATTGCCATATTGATTCCATAATTCGCGCAACGTAGCTCAATTTGAACCTATTGGTTTCATTTGAAGGAGCAATGATTGGGAAAAGGCTCACATCTTGCACCCTTCTTCTGTCGCGGAAACATGGCACAGTATGAATTCCTAAAACTAAACCATCATCCTCCTCTACAATGTTAGAATAATTGAATAAATACTAGTTTGACAACAACAAAATTATTGTTGACAACACCATAGAGTTAAACTCATCATACATAGTCACACAAAAGTGGTAACGAGATGGTGTTACCATGCCTATATTTGACCCACGAACTAATAAGCTCGCTATACATGTGTGGTTAAAATTGCTTATAAGCTCGTCCCAAACTAGTTTATACAAAGTATAATTAGAAATATGTTTAGGCCATAAGCCAGTTTAACCAGGTGAAATATGATTATATTTAGTGTGATGCTAAGGGCGCCGACCATTCAGCTATGGGCACCGCGGCCGGCGACGCCGGCCACACAGCGGTCTAGGTCAGCAGTTTTTCACCGCCCTAGGTCACTGTGGCCGGCGTTCATCCACAGACCACGGTGCCCATAGCCAAATGGTCGGCGTCCTTAGCACTACACTTTATTTATACTACTCCAAATGATAACATATAGTCAGTAAAGAGTTAAAACATAGAATCATCTAAAGAGAATTGCTGTCTCCTATAAATGTTACATCTTTAGTATATATAACTTAAAACTTGCTGCTAATTGTATAATGTCATGTTGCAAATACATATATAACTAGGGGTGAGCGTTCAGTCAGTTCGGTTGGTTTTGAGGTAAAAAATGTCAAACCGAACTAAAACTAAAAAAAATCCGAACCGAACCAAATTAATTTCAGTTAATTCGGTCGGTAACCGATTTAACCGAACTAAAACGGTAAGTAAGATAAATTACCAAAGGTTGTTATTCAAATGATCAATTTACTTAAAAGAAAACATAATTTATGTTTAGAGAAACTATTTCGAGTACTTTTTTAAGTTTATAAGAAAAATTAATATATTTTCAATAGATAAAGTTTGGTTTTTATTACTAAACAAATTATTAAGTGTATTACAATGCAATTTGGATAATATAATTAGAGTTCGGTTAGTTCGGTTAAACTGATAACCAAAATAAAATTATTTTACAAATCGAATTCAAACCGGTACAATTTCATAACCGAACCGACCGGAATTCGGTTCGATCGGTTAATTCGGTTCGAACCAAATATGGCTCTCCCTTATATGTAACCATAATCATACTATCTCTAGTGCTAGAAAGAGATACTATAAACACCTGTGAAGTTAGCTACTGAAATAGACTCCCGAGGCAAAATCCACTTCTTCCAATCAAGCACAAAATCCTCATCACTTCTCCACTTGCAACCAACAAAACCAAAATCATAATCGGGTTCAGGTAAGGCAGAGTCAGGTTTGGGTTTGGGATCGGGTTCGGGTAAGGAGGAACAGATTCGAATCAAATCGATGTTTTTGGGAAAGGATTTGGATCCGATAGAGGGATTTGATACACGAACCAACTGGTTGCAGGATGGGCATCGAATAGAGTTTGGATGGGGAGAGCGAGAAGGAAGAAGTGAGAGGCAGAGTTCGCATGCGGAGTGGCCGCAGGGAAGGACACGTGGGATTGTCGTATTGGTGGATGAGTAGGGTTGCAGACAAACTGGGCATTCTGGGTGTTCCATCTCCGTTCCTCTTTTCCTATCCAGCACCGTGGTTTTGTTCTGATATGTTGATGCGGCGACTCCAAGGTGAAATATCACAAAAGCGGATGCCGAATATAGCATTTGTATATATGAAAATAAATCTGTTTTTTTGCAAGAAGTCTATGTTACATGCATTTTAGCTCAACAAAAAATGTATATTTATTTTTTGTTAAGTTAATAGTTTATATTATATGCATTTAATGCATATTAACTATCTAAAACTATTTATTATCATTGTATTTTTATTTATTTTTCATAGTTCTATAATTAATGAAATTCAAAAAAAATTATGTTAATCAAAAATTTTAATTTACGTTTTTCAGTTTTAGATCATGATAGAATAAATCTCAGATATCCATCAGTATCTACGTATGCGGAAATTCGATATCTGAAAATGATTTTGAATTCGGATGTAGATATGACGCTATCTGTATTCGAAAGTATATGTTAACGGACCAAGTATGTTCCACCAATATTAATTCAAAATTGCTACAATAAGCGATCATGATTTGATCGCTATTGTAGTGGAAAAGTAAGATAAAAGCGCGGGACTCAAATTTATTTTGGATGTTGAAGCAAAATTTATATTAATTTAAGGTTGGTTGGGAAGGCACTGCCCATTATAGTAGTTTATCAAATTTTGCTATTGAAGAAGTTGGAACCTATTGCTCGTATTTATCGTAGTGGTGAATCAAACCGTCCCACATCGTGCTAACGACCTGCCTAGGCAGTTGGCCAAACTCAGGTGGTACCGACCAGCCAATGCATTATCATCCGGAACATAAACCGCCCGCATCACTTGTTCACCGACCGACCCGAACCATCAATGTTTTTTTTTCAAGGAACGCCTCGTCTCCCTCGATGTGTCAAACCATCTTCCTCGTGGGCTCTGTACGGTTAGGCCGAATCAAGCTGCCCTCTAGGGGACCCACCAACGGTCGGTCCGCCGAATCAACAGACCACCAGACAGCTCTCTCGCTCGTCCTCTTCCTAGTCAGCCCTCATTCGCAAGTTAAACTAGCAGCAGTCAACCATGCCTACAAGCATCGAACTGTTTCGGCCTAAGAGAATGAAAGACCTCACATCTATACTCATACTATTCAAAAGTATTACTAAGTAATACGTCGAATAATGCGGAGAATGAGGTGATATAGGCTACACCGGTGAATATTCTCTTAGGCTAACACTGGTATGTATTTCAAAAATCAAATACATAACTCACATATACGTACTCAGTATCGACACAAAATAATAGATGCGTGTGCCTTCAAGATAGAATAATACATAATATACAATAAATAATAGAGAACACACAGTCAAAATCACAACGATAATATATAATATAAAATATACAAGATATGTTCAATATACATCACAAGGATATACATACATGAGACTATATAATAGAAGATGATATACAAAAATACCGAATACCAGCCTCCTCTATATCTAGAAAACACAAGTTGGTCTCATTGTTTCTAAACATGTAATGTCTCGGACTGACCCGAGTATTACATAAATAACATACAAGTAAGACTATGTCTAAATCAAGGGTCAATATACATACATATGTACATACGTACGTACATACATACATACATACATATATATATATATAATATGTATGATAAATAATGACATCACAAATACTATAAAGAAGTTAAAGCACACGACAACCAGCATAGATATCCTAAAGTAAATGTTATCAATCAAAGCAAACATAAAGATGTCCTTACCCATATATAAACCACATCTAATAGGAAATTGTAGAATCAATGATAGATGGGTGAATCATCCATATCTCTAATCATCAACAAAGTCCAGAAATCATCAAATATGAGATATCATCAAGTATAGTTAGGCTAGGACAAAGTAATGTCCAAGTATATCTCTCAGTCTCGAGTAATAGAATACCAACATCAATATAAAATATAGGTCGCCTATTTGAGAAATCATATGTAATGAAAGATACGAGAATCCACAATACTTTGGACACCTATCCAGATATAATCTCATCTCCTCATGTAGAGCAGCTCATAATAGATCATGATGTGAAAATGATTGTATGATAGACACGAAGTCTCAAGTAGAGTCATATCATAACATGTGAAGTTTATGACTATCCGCCTACTCCATGAGCACATGGGTTATCCACCCGGATCCGCTCTTAATACTCGGATGAGGTGTATTAATAGTATATGCCAATCTATCACTCCGATAGAACCAAAAGGGAGATCGATGGCCATCTGCCTACTCCAGGAACACATGGGCTGTCCATCCAGATTCATTCCTATATTCTTCAGTTACATTCATAATAATCGTGACACATACCCACCAATGTGCTCGTCAACGCGAGGACTTCCAATCACGATCCAGATCCTACCCTCATGGTAATAGACGGCTAGCCTAGGTGACACAAAAGGCTAAGGGCACATGGGTTATCCACCTGGTTCTGCTCCTACTCTATAATAGTCTGAGCACATGGGTTATCCACCTGAATCCACTCATACTCTATGATAATAACTAAAGGTGTCATGGATCTGGGGCACGACCCCACAATCAGGCCGTTGGGATGGATGCTAGCCATCTGGTCATCTCCATCACTAATATCCAGGACACATCATGATAGTAGCACATAATATCACAGCCATGCTCAAATCCATGAGCTCACCTCACGTAAGAATCTCATCTGAGTCATACAGGCTCTATTCCCGTCACGTGAGTGACATCTACTTATAATGAATAACCAAACAAATATCACAACGACGTCGCACACCACCATGCAAGGTTTTAAATCTCGGATTTCGGTCACGTCTCATCTCAAAGAATTTAGAGAGCTTATCTCGTATCGGGTGAGATCTCGAACGAGATGAGTGCATCTCAGTCGTCCATCTCGGATTTACATCTCGGTTTCTAAAATTCATTTCGGAGTTATCTCGGAGTATATGTCATGTCGAAAATTAGCTTTCATACACCTAAATTTATAATACTAGTCACTACCTTAAGGAAAACACTATGCACTTACCTTGAATATATCACACGCTTATCATTAGTAATTTAGTATGGAAAAATATTACTTGTATCATGTAAAATAAACAAATAACTAGATTTCATGAATAATGTTCAATATAATATCATATGAGATAAAGTAGACAAGAAACAAACCATAACATATGCACCTTTACTTTATTTGATCATTCACTTAACTTTCCTACACAATATAATGTCTCGTTTCTACCTTTTATGATTTATAGTGCTGCAAGAGAAATCTTAATTTTATAACTTCAAATACAAAAGTCTACAAGTAGAATTAAGATATTCTATGTCTGATTATAGTATTTAATTATTAGCAAACAAAATCTCATTAAGCAACTAATAACATAGATATTTCAAACAAACATAGAAAATAGCATACATAGTACAAACAATTTTCAAACATTTAGTAATATTATAAGAAAAGCAAAAAAATGATGTATGAATGAACATGTAATCATTAAATGAAATTAATAGATGAAAGAGAATTCCTTTATTGCTTAAAAATAAGCCTTGAGGAAAAAAATTATAGCAGCAAAGACTAAATGAAATCAAATTGGGAATCCATTTGGAACATAAAGTTAAATAAGTGAAGCCCAAAATTTATAGCCGCAAAAAAATAGGATTAGGAAAAAAACTCAAGAAAGTGTCAAAAAAAGAAAAATGAAATCGGATGTAAATTAATTTGGATCAGAAACCTAAATGAAAATCATAAAGTGAAATACTTACCATAATCGATGTAGATTTTATTATCTTCTTACACTCGTCACTGCCGTAAAATAAGAGATGAAGATTAAATAAATAGAGGGGTATGGCTTATTTTTCAGGATCTTTTGGCTCTAGTTCTTCTCTATTCTATATTCTTATACTTCTAAGAATCTAAGTGTCGGAGTTGTACACTCCCCTAAGAACTTCTACCTCCAAGTCAGTAATAAGTAATAAAATCTTAAAGTGGATGTGGGCCAAGCTTTATCGAACCACTATAAATGATTGTATCTTGTTTATTTCTTATTTTCATTTACATTTCTTCATATTTTATTCTCTACATAAACTTCTAGGTGCTTGTGCCATTTTTTGTTCAAACATTTTGGTGCTTTCATTAAGAGCCGATATTCTAAGGCTACTTGGATCCATCATCTACTATTGGATTTCCTAATTTCAAGGGATAAATCCAAATTTTCAACCTTCTTTTTTACTACTCAGATTTGTAGAAATCTAAGAGAAGCTATTTGCAATGGCCTCATCAAGAAGAGACCTTTCTATCGATTCCAGAGCTACTGTAACGACCCCAAATTTTCTATATATTTTAAATTAATAATTAATTGTATTTTTGAATAAATATTGTGAAATTTATTGATTAAGTGATGCGAGTTTCCCCAGATTCAAATATATTTTGTATAAATCATTTAAATTTAAAATATTGGGTATATATGTATATATGTGAATATATATATATTTGGGTATATATGAGTCAATTTGAAATTTTAAATATATGTATATATAATTAATTTGGATTTAAATTGTAAATAAATGATTTAAAATGAAAATATATATGATAAAAGTATAGAATAAATACATTGGATAAAATCTAATAATAAATTAAAAATCTAGAGATTCACCTATATTACCAAATCAATATAAAAATAATTAGTATTTAATTTAGAAATAAATAATTGAGATAGAAATAAATATAAAAATACATAAGATAAATTATAGAAAATATATCTAATAAATAAATTAGTTAAATTAAACAATATATTAAATATAGAAAATTATTTATATTACAAAACAATAAGATTAAAGCAAAAATAAAATACATTTAAATATGAATAAATGTAGACAAATATTTCAAATAAATTATAGTTGTATAAAATATGAAATGAACATATAAATAATTCTAGAATTACACAAACTATAAAAATGAATATCATAAGGTAAACCAAAATTAAAATAGAAATTTATATTCTAAAGTAATAAGGCCAAAGGAAAAGAAATAAATGTACTCAAGTATGTAAATAAAGACAACATATATTTTTCAAACATGATAAGTATGAACAAACAAAAATATAAATATACTCAAGTTTGTACAAGCCTAATTTATACAAGTACCTACAGCTGAAATGAAAGGAAAAGTAAATATAAACAAAATTTGTACAACATAATAAGTGCAAATCTCTTTAGTCACCAGATTCTTCTCTTATGCAATGTATAAACAAAAGAAAAGATAAGTATGTTGTACACCTTAATTAATACAAGGTACCTCAGCCTCTTTAGTACACGAACCAGCCACCACAAATTTATCATCTCGGCTACAAGCAAGATCTGTAGCCAACGAAAGAGAAAAATATCTCTGAAATGTTGTACAAAATGTATAACCAGTATTGTACAAAACAATATTTTAACCTGCAAGCTTTCTTTTATACATCAACTCTTCATTTCACTTCGACCATTCCAAACTGAGAAAACTAGAAGAATATCATCTCAAACTAAAACAAACTTCAATGTTAACAACAAAACAAAAAAAATCGAAGTGAAGTTTTCCAAACAAACCCACAAAGCAATTTCAGCTTGGAAAATTAGATCAGAGCAAAAGCAACAACATCTCATCACAAAAAAAAAACATCAAACTGAAATCAAGTTAAGGATCATCTCAGCAAACATTTAGTTCAAGATATCGAAATCATCTTCCAGTTGATCAAATTTCTTTCCAGTTTCAAGCTTTCAGTTCTCTACTTCAACTCCATGCGAGCAAAATTTCCCACCTTAATCCCTTGTTTTCGGTGAGTAAACATACAATTTTTAACGTTTAAGTTTTGATAATTAGTTCATGAAATCGTATGGTTGCTATATATATTGAAAACAATTTGTTCTGTGATGATTGGTTGTTTACTGGAAGCTCTGTTATGTGGTGTTCTTCAACATTTCAAGTTTTCTGAACAAAGTAAAGTAGAGAAAGTTTTAAATACTCCTTCATATAAATAATTTAAACCTAAGAATTTAAGCTAATTAAGTTGTTTAACTTAATTTATAAGCCTGGAAGTTTATTTTGAAGCATGACAGTATAAAATGGATACTGTTTATTTAAGTACTAGCATAAAGAAATCAAAAGTTAAATTTTGAATGTTTTAAATTGTGGATTTGATTTCATATCTTGATTAAGTATACAAAGAAAAGATTTTTAAAACAAAAACGAAGATTTTTAGGTGAGTATACATGAGGCAGTTCCTGTATGAACTCAAAATGCAATTTCACCAATTTCTATTGAATTAACAGATATTAGCTGCTAAAACTTGTTGTATAGCTAGCTTAATGATCCACGAGCACGGGAAAAATAATAGAATTTTTTTTTCAAGGCAAGTAATTTTTGGACGAATCGAAAATAGGGTTTAGGGTTCTTGTTTTATGGGGTATGCATTTTTGGTGATTTCGTAGCCATGGATTAACCGAGCTTCACGAATTTCTGGGAGAGGGTAAAAGATGATGTGGACGTGTTATGGCCGAAGTTCTGGCAATTCCGGCGAATCGGATTTGAACGAATGAATCTGCCGCATTCTAGTACAATGTGAAGTACGGATGTCGATTTTCGAACGCGAAAAATCCGAGACGTTACATTTGGTATCGGAGCTGAGGGTTAAACTTTAGCTCAGGAGTATAACACGTTAAGTAGCCCATTAGAGATAGGGTGAAGTATACCCTAGAATGAGTAATTTCTTAGATATCCATCCGTATGCCTCAGTAAATTCTCTTACTATCCACTGATAGTGAGTATGAGTGCGAGAAGAGGATGAGATAGGGGATAGGGGAATATGACTATAATCGGTCAATACCCTGTAACAACAGAGGAAGCAATCTTTTCTCTATCAATCTCTTTTGTTCGTCATCTTTTCTGAATTCTTCGATAGTTCCTAGTAGATCCAGGAAGAGATTCGATATATTAAAATGGGACATAAACTCCAGATAGGCCAAATTGTTTGTATGGATGAATTGGTTACTTTGATTGCTATGGTTGATAAGTATACTTTAGTTTTAAAATGGAAGTTTTGAAAATCGTATCCATATATCTATCTATTCTTTGGGTCCGGATATATTCTACGAATGGTTAGTTATCACTTCGAACTGACCGATGCCACTGCATACTTCGTAGATCTGGATAAACCGAGTATCTTGTGAAGTGTTAAACAGATTCGTTCTTGTATCTGTTATTGATATTCTGATTTGGTAAGCCAAATGCAGAATAGATGTTCAATTTGAATTGATGAAATATTCTTCATCTATCTTTGTGTCTCCTTGGCAATTTCGAGGATGAAATTCTTTTAAGGGGGAAGTCTGTAACGACCCCAAATTTTCTATATATTTTAAATTAATAATTAATTGTATTTTTGAATAAATATTGTGAAATTTATTGATTAAGTGATGCGAGTTTCCCCGGATTCAAATATATTCTGTATAAATCATTTAAATTAAAAAATATTGTATATTATGTATATATGTGTACATATGAATGTATATGTAATATATGAGTAAATTTGTAAATATATATATATATATATATACACACACACATTGAATTTGAATTTGAAATCTTGAATATAAATGGTTTAAAATATAAATAATAAAATGTTGGGTAATAAAACTTTAAAAGGAATTTAAAATAAGTGTTGATGTTAAACGAGTATTTCGAATAAATCTATGGTTATATCAGATATGAAATGAACTTATAAACTTCTAGAGATAAATATTTAAGTTGAAATAAAAGTAAAATTAAAATAAAATAGAATCTCACTTATATTATAAAGTGATAAAAATAAAATATAACATAACTAAAAATAAGGATGTAAACAAAGAATAAGTCATAAAGAAAAGGGGATAAAATACACTCAAACGTGTAAACAAGTGAGTATATATAAAGTATTGCAAAGGAATGAGATAAGTAAATATTTTTAAGTGAAATAAAATACAAAGTAGAAACAACAAATACCTATATAGGTAAGTGCAGAACTGGAAGAAAAATGATCAAGCAAGTAAAGGCAAGAAGAATTGAAAAAAGAAAGAAAAAAATAAAATATCTATAAACATAAATATTTGTAAGCTTGCAAAAGGAGGCAATGTAAATATCTTCGGCCACCAAAACATTATCATATCAACCGAAGTCAACAACTATTGCAAATGAAGATGTTATATATCCAAGTTTGGTTTAAAATCAAAATAAGTATGAATCAAGAAATAAAGTACATTCAAGAACAAACAAATAAATGTATATTTTGTACAACCAATTAATACCAATAGCTTTAGTACACTACACAATTATCTCTACAGCCGAAATGAAAGAAATATATGTATGAATCAAATATGGAGAAGTAAGTTGTACAAAGTAATTAATGTGGCACACCAAAGCAAAATGTACATCAGCCACCACTTGATAAAAATATCTCTGATGTTGTACAAATACATAACATCACTTGTACAAAAATATTATACCCTGTAAACTTATTTTCAAGCATATCAACTTCTTCATCTTATTAGTTCGTCCATTTCAAAACTAAGAAAAAAAATCTGAAATTGAAAACCATTTCAAACTTAAACAAAGCTTCAACTGAAACAACAACAACACAAATTCAAATACAAACCAGAGATCAAAGGGTTCAGCTAGCAAAAATTCAAAACTGTTTCAAAAGAAAGGAAGCTCTATCATTCCTGGAAACCAAGTGAGTAACATCATTTTTTTAAAATTAAAAGTATAAATCTGTTGCCAGTTACATCTGTGATAAGTATGGTTATATACACATATGAATTCTCTGTGTATGTTTGAATGAATGGATGATGGTGTGCAGGCTGTTATTCATGTATGATCTCTGTTTAAAATTATAAACCAGACTTTAATTCAAAATCATTTCTACTTGTTCTACTTACTGTTTAGACTTAAGATTAAAATGAAGTTTGTTCGTTATAGCATATATTAAAGTTTAAAAATCTATTTCCGTTAAAACAACTTAGTATTATCTTTGGAAATTAAAAGATAAGAGCAAAACTTTAAATTAGTCAAACTTCAAACTCCTTAATTCACGAATTCAGGAATATAAATTGAATCCTTATACTTAAACATGAATTTTGAAGCTTAAATTATAATTTTTAGAGTGGGAATGGAGGAGCAGTTTGAACTTGTCACAATTCCTTCATTTCGGTAATTACTGGTGATTCACAGATTGGTGATGGTCAGGATTGTGGCTGGTGATGGAAGAACAAACGACGATTCAAGGAAAAATATTGGGTTGGGGTGTAGGTGAACGTGGCGGCGGCGGCGAGCGGTTGTAATTCGTAAACCTAGTTTTGTTGGGGTCGAGAGTTTTGGCTCGTTTATCGTCGATTGACGATCGAGTTCAACGGGGTTTGTGGAGATGGTGGAGGAAGTGTCGATGAGTGTCGGGCCGGAGTTGTAGACCTTCAGGTGGTCGGAGCTGCGTGAATGAGGCGATGACCGGTTGAGGTGGTGTTGCCCTCGTATGTTCCAGGTTTTGAGTTCATGCTCGATTTTGAATTCGAGGACGTGGAGGAGTTCAGGTGGTTGGGAATTGGATTATGGACGATCGTCGACTTGTTCGACGACGAGGCGATGCCTGGAGTCGATCATCGGCGACGTGCACGTGCACCGTGCACGAGTTTGATGATCTGGGAATTGTTGATATCCTGAAGTGTTTCCAGGTTGCTCCCGTGTGTTGACTCGAGTTTTACTCGAGATTTTGAGGTGTAGGACTCGAAGCAGGAGGCGACGTAGCTCGGGTAGGTCTTAGTTTTAGGTTTTAATCTGTTTTGTTTTGAAATTTAAAACTAAGTTTAAATTTTATAAACCAAAGTCTAAACTGGATTTTAATTCAAGGTATAAATACGAATTCAAGTTCAGTTTGAAAAATTTTAGTTTAGGAAATAAAGTTTTAAATTTAAATTGTTTTAAATACTTAAAAATGTTTAAGTGTTGAAAAGGATATTTGAATTCTAAAATGGAATTTGAATTGTAAAAGAAGGATTTAAACAAGAAATTAAAATTTGAAATCTGGATTTAAAGTTTAACCTTAAATTCCAGATTTTGAGATAAAATTAAGTTTTAAAATTTTAAATGTTTAAGATAGATTTAAATGTTAAATTATACTTTTTTTTATATGTTGATTTAAAAGAAAGGGATAATTTGTCTATTTAATTAAACAAATGATTTGGATCAATTAAATAAGTAATTAAAGAGTTAAAGCAATTAATGAAGATTTAAAGATTAATTAATTGGTCATTAAGGATTATTAATTAAATGTTAATTTGTAATCAAGTGATTAAGAAATAATTAATTAAAGCAATCAATTTGAGGTTAATTTATTTAAATTAAAGGCTAATTAACTAATGAAATGATTAGAGATAATTCCTTAGTTAAAAGAAATTAACGGATGGTTAAGTTAATTAAGTAATTAGGGAAAATTACTTACTATGATTTATTAAGGATTATCGATCAAATGAAGATCAATTAAGAATAATTTAAATTAATTAAGATAATTGATTAATTAATTAAAGTTGATAAATTTATAATTAAAGGTTAATTAAGATGGTTTGTAATTAATTAATATTAATTAGCCATGATTAGTGTTTATTCATAAGTAATTAATCTGATTAATCAGATAATTAATTGAGTTCACTTATGGATGTTTTGAATTCTATTGATTGTTGAACTGTTTGATATTTCTGATATGATGCTTTGTGATACACCCTGATTTGTATTGTGATCTGTGATAAATTATCTGTGATGTAATTTATTATCTGTGATTTTTATATATCTGTGATCTGTGCATGAACGATAAGCGTTATAGTTTATATCGCTTATCAACTATATCCTGAAATTTGATCTGTGATGATTCATCGTGTTGCACTCTTATGTTAAACCCCTGGACTACACCTTTACACACACAAATATGGATTTCACGTGGAAATCGGTTAAGTCACAGATAATTTAAATTTGATGTTTTTGAAATTGAAATTTTAATTTCAATTGATTTTGAAATTGGAAATTTGGGTTTAAAGTGAAAAGCTTTTGAAATGGAATTTCAAAGATAAAAGTTATTTTGAATAACTTAATCGAGTTTTGAAAATTTAAATAATTTGATTTAAATTTGAATTCAAGTTTGAAATTGAATCCTATGATTTGAAACTAGGGATTAAAGATGATATAAATGTGTTTGTATGAATTTAAACCATTTTAAAAGTAAAATTTTGAGAATTTGGATTTAACCCAAGAACCTTAACTCGTATAAATGAATCAGATTTTCCGAAAACGAAAACTGTTGTTTTCAAATGATAAAAGCTTCAGATAAGAAATGAAATTCCAGTTTAATTAAAGGAATTTCAAGATTGAACTAAAAAATGGTTTTCCAAGTTATGAATGAATTGTTTTTGAAAGCTATGAATTAAATCTGTTATTTTTAACAGATTTAAAATGATGATTTATTTAAACCATTCGAAATGAAATCGTTTTGAAAGCTATAAGTTAAATCTTTGATTTAAAGATTTAACAAGTTAAATTGAAATGGAAATTGATTTGGAAAATCTGTGAATGAATCTTTTGTTTAAAAGATAAAAATGTGGAAATTGTTTAAACCGTTGTAGGTTGTTAAAATGAATCTTTTTGTTTAAAGATTTGAAAATGGTAATTTGTTAAACCATTTAAAAAGAGAAGTTGGGTAATAAGTTGTGACTTAATTGAAATCCCAATATCCATATATTTTTAAATATTGCGCTCACTATTCGGGTTAGCCGGGAAAAGACCTTTGTGTCATATAACCCATTCCGTATAGTGATACGTCGTATATGGATGGCATTTGAAGACCAGTGTTGAAGACCGGATATTTTCGAAAATGAAAGGACAACCTGTCGAATGTCTCTGCACTGAGTCGCGCCGGTATAGAAATTTATATCACTCTTTTTGTGATGGGAAGTCCGGACGTGATTAGAAAATTATCCGGATTTGCAAGGACTTCTTTTGAAGTGCCTTCAGTTCTGTTCGAACCCGGAACAGACTTGTATGGTTACATGTCTGACATATTACACTTTGAGATATAAAGCTGATTTCTTTCAAATACATTTTTGTTGGTGGCGGAGAATTTATTCTCTTAGCTTAACACCCTTCTCTGAGACGTACGAGCTCAGAGGTTATGTAGTTGAAATTTATCAGCGATATATTCCCAATTTGGTAATGTGACATGCTGAGTGTTGCTGTGTGATGATCATCGTTTGATCATTTGTGATATGATCATTTGTTTGATCATTTATCCTTGTGATCATTACTTTGATCATCTGTTGACTCAAAGCATGGCTTTGTGACAAAGCGTAGCTTTGTGGACGAGACTTCGTCAGACCTCACAACCCGGAAATGGTCGAAACAGGAATATGCGGTAAGGTTATGAGGGTCGCGCCCTTTATGGTATGTCATTTCCTTTTGGAAAAGGGTGGTATCATGGTATGGAGCCCAGATACTTACTCATGTGGACACACTTTATTTATTATGTGTGATGTTGGTTACCGAGGCCTTGGATAAAGGTCCCAAAGGACCGGGTGGTGGCATATTCGTGAGTTACCTGTTATAGGGGTAACCCGGCCTTGTGTTGGCAGAGAGCAGTTTGTCTCTCGGGACATCCAGCCAGAGGCGATCCCATCCGGCAGGAGGAAAGGAAGTTCCTTAGCCTGACCATTTGTTGGAAATCCAATGAAACAATACGAACCTTGTACGGTTTTAGTTGTATAACCTGCTATGGAATGTGGCGGTAACCTGCTATTGAACATAGTAGCTATAGTAGGCATACGATACTGGTCGTATGTTGGCTAAGATTAATATTATATTTTCAAAATGTTTTTCTGCACTATGCACTAGTAATAATATCCAACGATTTGCGTAGTAAGCATCTTTGACTATCATAAGGAGAAATCTCCTCCGATTCTGCGTTTGCATTGTGTGTGTGTGCGGGAGGCCTTATGGTAGTTTCATTTTCCAAAAGCATTGCGGGTTTCAATGTTTAAAGTTCTTTTGTATTGTTTTAAGATAAACTGTGTTTTTGTTGCTCACACCAGTCCCACGACTGACTCGGAGTTTATTGTTCCTTTCCTAAACTCTGGGTGCTTATAATTTTCTACACGAGCAGTCTAGAGTTGAGGTTTTCAGATATTCAGGTTGAGTAGATTATCTGGAGCTAGTCAGTCCTTGGACGACTGACCTTGCTTTCCGCTAGCTATGGATTGGAGCATTATATTGGAGATATTCTATCCGTTGCTGGTGTTATCTATTTTCTTTCTGCTGCTATTTCTTGTACCATATCTCTGATGTATATTGATATCTATTGTATCATTCTGTTGTATCAACTGTATCAGATTTTGTATCTGTCATTGTATCAATGTTATATACATATTGATATATTCTTTTTCTTCCGCTGTGTTGTTATACTTAATATTGTTATAAGCTCCGGAGAACCAGATTCGGCATTTGAATCTATGGCATTTTGAGTACAAGTGAAGTACGGATGCCGATTTTCGAAGGTCGACTTTTGGGTCTTTACAGCTACTGCTAAAGCAGAGAACCGAAATGCCTAGCATGAAGATAAAGCTGTTCAGCCTACTCAAATGGAGATCTAGACTCCAACTAATGTCGTGACCAGAATAGAGGTAGAAGGATGATGAAGCAGGTGGAAGATAGATTCTAGGCTAGTCAGAATGAGATGAATCAGACGATGCAACAAAGCTTGAAACTGTTGAATGAGCTAACTCAAAACAGCCGTAGAAGGAGTAGAAGGAATTCTAGTTCTTCATCTGAAAGTTCCTCATCATTCGAGCAGAGATGGAGGGATAGGATGTAGAAGAAGACTCAGAATGCTGCTGAAACGTCATACCAGGGAGGAAGACGAGCCCTAGGATCAAGTTTGGGATCAGTATCGATCCTAGATTAAGGGTCTATACTGACTCCTCCAAAGGTGGGCCCAAAGCCCATCCTTTGGAAGGCGGTGTGAACTTGGCTTCAGGACGCGCTGCTGGTGGTCAGAATTTGAAGAATCGTTTGTTGCTAATGATATTGCTCACACAAATCAAACAGGAGAGACTTCTAGACGAATAGATCTCCTAAAGACTGGAGAACCTAGGTATCGAGAGCCAAACCAAAAGCGTTCGCCAGGTCGACCACTCGGGACGGAGCCCG
Organism: Allium fistulosum; assembly: GCA_030737815.1. NCBI lineage: Eukaryota > Viridiplantae > Streptophyta > Magnoliopsida > Asparagales > Amaryllidaceae > Allium > Allium fistulosum. The sequence continues at coordinate 183,490,730 of CM060908.1, read as the reverse complement.
ATTACCGCCGTTCAGTCGAGCCTGTTGACCCCGACTACCTGGATGATATGGTCAGAAGACTTGTTAGCGAAAATTGTTTCAGGAGCAATAATGAACAGTGTACCTCTCCCAGTCAGAATCCGTTTATAGGGAACATTCTATACGGGAGATACCCCCGGAGATTCGCAATGCCAACTATGCCATTATACGGAGGTACGATGGATCCTAGGCAGCAGTTAATGAGATATGAATGGCATATGGATTCAGTCAGAGCTTCCGATGCCATGAAATTCTGCTATTTTTCGATTTTCTTAGAAGGAGTAGCTATGATGTGATTCACTCGGCTTTCGTTGAGGTCCATATCATCTTTCGCTGAGTTATCAAAGAAGTTTGTAGAATAATTTTGTTTACATACTACACGTACGAAGCATGTAATGTCTTTGTCAAACCTCTTCCAAGCCAAGGGAGAGTCACTGAAGGATTTCTTGAATCAATTTCACACAGCCGTGACAGAAGTTACATATCACAAGGATGACATAGTGTTGATGGCATTGATTAGGGGGATTCATCCCGATACGGAGTTTGGGGAATAGTTAGAAAGGAAGATCCCATTAAGAATGGATTCTTTTTATAGAAAAGCTAATGAGTACTTATGTTTGGAGGAAGCGCGCAACTGTCCATGGAGGACTGGTGCTGGAAATTCGATTGAAGTGATATAAAACAACATTTCCGTAAAGCAATTTGGAGAAAGCTATAAGAGTGTGGATGTGGATGTTGGTAACAAAAACAATGATTGAAAATGGGATGATGATGGGGCTAAGAAGAAGAAGCCCGATAATAGGAATCATATTAGGACTCCTAAATACAATAGCTATACTGAACTGAACAACTCGATAGAGAAATCTATCTGCCAACTCAAAACAGTAAGCAGTACAGAAAACTGGCTCCAAAAGAGTCGACTGAGAAGGAGAGAAAGTCAGGCAAGTTCTATAGATTTCGTGAAACTCATGGTCATAATACCAACGAGTGCAGACACTTGCGGGATATGATTAAGGAGTTGATTCGCAAAAAAAGCTACAACAATATGTAAAATCCCCGCACGATAGCGAGCAAGGAAACTCTAACGCCCTTGGGTCATCTTCCCAACGGGGATAAGCTAAGCCTGGTGTTGATGCATTCAAGCGGCAAAAAACGGTTGGTAATTAGTTATTGGTGGGGTACACCTAGTTGATAAGAGTCTAGCTGAGATGGACATATATGTTGGTGTAACAAAACATGCGAAGAGTGAAAGTTGCTTAGTTGTTGAAGACGGGATTCCAATGAACAATGCAAAACGATGACAGATGATATTGTTTTCTGGAACAGAGATGCTGACAGAGTGGAAGCTCCGACGATTGACCCACTCGTGATCACAACCATGATTGGTCCTGCTATCGTACGAAAGGTGTTGGTTAGTGGGAGTTCAGTCAATATCTTGTTCAAAAAAGCTTACGATCAGATGATGTTGGAAAAGAAGGATTTAAAATCTTGTTAGTCTCAAATATAAGGGTTCAATAGGATGGCTACTGAGGCCATAGGATTTTTTGAATTACCGGTGGTACTTGGCAAGGGCGACCATAAGTTAGTGTGGGTCATGCCTTTTTGGGGTTGGATATTTATTCAGCCTACAATGCTTTTCTAGGCCGACCGGCATTGGCTGAATTCAGAGCGGCTATAGCTCCTTGGTGCTTGACAACGAAGTTTCCTACAGAGAATGGCGTAGGGATTGTCCAGGGAGATCAGGGGACTGATCGCGAATGCTACGTCGCCGAGCTAAAGGAGGCGAGATGAAGAGAGAAAGGAATAAATATGGAGGGGACCCTTTGCATTAAGGCTTTGGACACATAACAACTACAACCTGAGCCCCAGCTCGGGCGGCCTTGTTAGTTCCACGATGACATGGACCCGTGAGAAATGTGGATTACGGATCTTAAGGCTAAAATTAACACTAGAGGGGGGGGGGAGAATAGTGTTTTAAGGAATTGCTAATTCTTTTTGAGTTTATATTAATTTGAACACAAATGAATGCAATATTCAGACACAGATATGATCACAGAATCAAACACAGATGCAGATATAAAGTAAAAGCAATAAAGGAAAGAACACACTGGATTTTATACTAGTTCGGAGTTACCCTACATCCAGTCCCGCAACATAAGTACGGATTTCCTTTCAAAATCAATTCTTACAATTACACCCTCGATTTCAAGGCCATGAGGTACACCACTCCAGATTCACAATCCTCTGGGTAGAGATACTTGATTTTACGGGCAACAAGTTCACCCGATTGATTTTCCAGGCTACAATCAGACCTTTTCTCGCTCGATTGAATACAAAGAAGTCTATAACTCTGAATAGCACTGGGACCTTGTTGAGATAGTGATAGAGAATCAAACCAGAGATGATCTTGTTAGATTCAATGGTGATTTCGGCAGAGTAATGGTAAAAATGTATATAAAGAAATGTGGAAGAAGAAGAGGAATGAAATCAGAGAAAATATGAATGTAAATTCGTTTAAAACAGCCCCTATTTATAGTAGAACAACAGCCATGTCCATTCGTGAAAGGATATGACGAATAGACACTTCCTTTGAAATTCAAACTTTTGAAATAAACTGTCACCTTGTCGACAAGGGGTCCTTGGGGTTGTCGGCAAGCCTAAGTTATTTTGGTAATTTGTTTTTCTTTGAAAATAACTTCTATCTTGTATTTAAACTATTTTAAACTTTATAAATATACTTAACTATAGTTAAAATACATAAATAAGTATAGAGAATAATATTTTGGTATATATAAAATTTTACTATAATTTTATATTTAAATCTAAGTATAAATATTAAAATTTAAATATATTATAATTAAAAGATAGTTTAAAACCAAGGATAATTTGATATTGAAAATAAAGATTATTTTGAGGCTAAAAGTATTTTAAAACCAGGATAGATGTTTTTGATTTAAAAAGGAAGATTTTGAAATCATTTTGAAAACAAGGTATAATTTTGTAAAACATTTGAATAAAAGTTAGTGGATACAAAACAATGCTTCACTAGATTTTTCGTAGGTTCCATCCTACTTAGGGTTCCATCCATTTAACGGGCTCGAAGTGGATTCCATTCCACGAATAAAATGGATTTTAAGATGTCAGTGCTTTTCTAGGAGTTTTAACAAATTTCCTAACTAAATTACTTATCTTGAAATCTTGAACTCTTGATAATCTTGATACTTATGAGTCTTGAATCTTGATATCTTCGATCTTGAGTTCATCAGTTCTTGAATCTCTATACTATACAGTCTTTATTCTTGGTACCTGCATGTTTATATCCTGCATATACATATATATCTAAACCATAACGTTAGTATTTATATTTTATAACTAGTCCTAAGGTTGTTGTCGTCAAAACCATCATCTTAAGGACTAACAATCTCCCCCTTTTTGATGATGACAACCTATGTTTATAAAATATACTTCACCTTCACTATAACTCCCCCTAAAACTAATAACTCCCCCTTAATCTAAGCCTAACTACTCTATTTTATAATTCTCCCCCTTTGTCATCAACAAAACCATCCTAAAACCATAAAACTCCCCCTTGAACTAATACTAGAACAAAGTATAGTGAACGGAATGTGAAAGATATTAACATAATTATATTATAATTATTCAATACATAAATATGTATAAGTATATTTCAGACAATCCAATCAACACACACATCAAATCCAATCATGTCAATCAAGTCAAACAAATCAATCAAGCCAATCCAATCAAACCAGTCAATCAAAACATACCAAACAAATCAAAAACTAATAACCCTATACTTTAAGACATTAATATAAACTCCCCTTAAATAAAAAACACTTTTTATGTGTACATGTATGCAATATGTAGTTTGTAATGCAGTATGAAATGTATGACATATGCAATGTAGCATGAGATGATATGCAAAATGAAGTGCAACTTATGATGCAAATGATTATGATATTTCATGCATTGTAATTTATGATGTAATATGCAATGAAATATGATATGAAATAGGATGCATAATGATATGTAATATGAAATAAAATGATAACGAAGTAAAAATAATAATATGCAGAATGACATGATGATATATATATTGTGGTTAGAGATATTCAGATTATAAGATAAACATGAGTGATAAGTAATATCTAATTGACAAGCATATATATATATGTATGTATGTATGTATGTATGTATGTATGTATGTATGCATGCATGCATGCATGTATGTATGTATGTATACATATATCAAACTATTTATTATAAATCACTTCAACCAAACAAAGGTAATACACACCAATTACTAGACTTAGGTTAAGGAAACTAATGAATGGGACTGAAAGAGTAGTAAAGACAAGAGTTTAAAGGTAATAAATGATATTAAAACTATAACATATTCATGAAAGGCAGTAATCAAACTCAATATCAAAATCAAATTGCTAAGAAATATGGATTTAAACTATATATATGATCAATATGGTTTTTTTAAAAATTAATACCCTCCTTATTTAATTTCTTTAAAATGATTTTTTTTAACTTAATTGTTTTTTTAAGAATCCAAACTTCCATGTTTATAAAATACTTAACTTACTAATTAAAACCTATATATTAAATTATTATTGATTAAAATATTAGAAACATGTTTAAACACCTTTTAAAAAAAATATCATAATGAAATATTAAATAAAATAACGAAGATTGAAAAACTAAAATAAACATGTGTTATATTAAGGCCTCTTACATTAAAAATTTAGTTTTTTTATTAAAAAATATTTAAACATGAAATTAATTTTAAAATATTCTAATATAAGTTAGAAAATAACTCTAAAAAGAATAGAGAAAAATACTTAATTTAAATATCATTTTTACATAGTTTAAAGTTTCAAATAGAAAAGACAGCATTTACAGAATGCTATAACAAGTTTTTGCGGTTAAATATATTCAAAACATTATAAAACAGAAACTGCAGCACTTAACAAATGCTGTGAAAAGTTTCTGAAACACTACAGCGTTTCATAGCATAGTAATACTATAAAAACGAATTTGCAGTGCTTAAAAAACGTTAACAGAAGCAAAGACAGCATTTCAGAAATGCTATCTAGAGTTCTGGGCCTGTTTTTAACATGATTTTGCACTAATTTTACGACTAGATTTTGACATGTAAATAATTGATTTTTGACCCAATTTTTTATAGTAGTTAATATAATTAAAGTAAATAAAAAACATAAAGAAAAATATGAAAAAACATGTGTAAAGACACTTGGCATTATGCATGTAAAAATGCTTTTATTAAAGAACAAGTGTAATGACACGTGTCATTTCAGAAATGCTATCTATTTATATGACAAGTGTCATGTGATGTGGCACAATCTTATTAAATGAAGAAATCTATAAATAGAGCCTTGTTCTAACATTCTAAATTCAATCTATTAATTTCTTAAAGACATAAAATTAGTATCTTAAAAGAAATAGAGTACGAGAAGTAAAAACAACATTAGAAAAGTTGAAATCACGAATGAAGGTATGCTTTTCTACTTAGTATAGTTGTAATAAATTAGTAGTAAGATTTTATTTGAAAGGAAACACATTTTAAACGACTTTAAAAAAAATTTAGACTAGTATATCGATATGTATACCATGGTGTGTCGATATATGGACCAAAATATCAAAACTTATAAAAGAGATAAATTTCTATACCTAACTAAATGCATAAATATATCTTCCTAAATGCAACAATAAAGATGAAATAATAGTCAAGCGTACCACTTTTTGCACTCCTCTATCTTTCTAACTTTATTTTTCTTCCATTGTCGTGAACCATACATTTATATCTTTCAGAATTTGACAACGAGATCTGTTCTATGGCGACAGGCTTGTTTTTCTGATCATCGTAGTATATTCATTTGCTGAATTTGAAGACCGTATGAGAAAGATACATATGATATAGTAGATTGACCAACTTGGCGCCAAAACTTTGAATTTGAATTTTGAATGAATGGACACTTCAACCACTATAAATAGGCCCAACAGTCACCACTTTTCATAAAACTTTCTCTTCTTCTTCTTCCCGTTTTTCTATTTACTATCAAACTTCTAGAAGGCATATCTCCTTCGTTTCTTAATGGAATTGGATGAAACCAGCGGCAAATCGAAGAGGAAAGCAAGGGCTACGAACTAGTAATAGTTTGGTGACGAATTTGGACAGTATTGTGGTGCAACAAGCCGAACAGTAAGAGAAATGCAGGAAATCCCGTACACGGTTTTCAGTTTTGGATGGCCAACTTCAAACTGTCATATCTCACTCAATTTTGATCGGAATTTGATGATCCACCCATCAAAACGACCGTGAGAACAAGAACTACAATTTGGAAAAGGATTTGGGACAAAATACTCAAATCTATGGATGCAATTTGAAGAATACCATTGACAGTTTTGCTTTCTTTTTCACTTTGTTCAACAAAACTTCATTTGACCATAACTTGGTCATTTCTTGACGGATTCGCACAAAACCAGTGACATTGTGAAGCAGATGGAGGGAAGTATAGTATCAAATCAAGTTGTAGATGAGAATCAAAAGTTTTGTATTGATCCGGTACTCATTTCATTGTCGATTGCCATTATATATCCATTTGTTCTTCTTGATCGATGAATGATTACGTGGTATCTTTTAACCAACAGTCATTAGACATAACTCTTCTCCTGCAAAACAATATAACCTTTTAAAGAATCAAAAAACTTTTCAAAATAACTAAATATAGTTTTAAACAACAATATCATGATGATTCTGTGACATATTCATATGAAAATAGTGTTAATAATTTTATCAAAAAAATTGCCATTTTAAAAATTTTCAAAAATTCAGATTATGAAAACTTTGAAAACCTATGCTCTAATACCAAATGTGAGAAATGCGGATTACGGATCTTAAGGCTAGAATTAACACTAGAGGGGGGGGGGGGTGAATAATGTTTTGAGGAATTACTAATTCTTTTTGAGTTTATATTAATTTGAACACAAATGTATGCAATATTCAGACAGAGATATGATCACAGAATCAAACACAGATGCAGATATAAAGTAAAAGCAATAAAGGAAAGAATACACCGAATTTTATACTGGTTCAGAGTTACCCTACATCCAGTCCCGCAACACAAGTACGGATTTCCTTTCAAAATCAATTCTTACAATTACACCCTCGATTTCAAGGCCACGAGGTACACCGCTCCAGATTCACAATCCTCTGGGTAGAGATACTTGATTTTACGGGCCACAAGTTCACCCGATTGATTTTCCAAGCTACAATCACACCTTTTCTCGCTCGATTGAATACAAAGAAGTCTATAACTCTGAATAGCAATGGGATCTTGTTGAGATAGTGATAGAGAATCAAACCAGAGATGATCTAGTTAGATTCAATGGTAATTTCGACAGAGTAATGGTAAAAATGCATATAAAGAAATGTGGAAGAAGAAGAGGAATGAAATCAGAGAAAATATGAATGTAAATTCATTTAAAACAGCCCCTATTTATAGTAGAACAACAGCCATGTCCATTCATGAAAGGATATGATGAATAGACACTTCCTTTGAAATTCAAACTTTTGAAATAAACCGTCACCTTGTCGACAAGGGGTCCTTGGGGTTGTCGGTAAGCCTAAGTTATTTTTGGTAATTTGTTTTTCTTTGAAAATAACTTCTATCTTGTATTAAAACTATTTTAAACTTTATAAATATACTTAACTATAGTTAAAATACATAAATAAGTATAGAGAATAATATTTTGGTATATATAAAATTTTACTATAATTTTATATTTAAATCTAAGTGTATAAATATTAAAAGTTAAATATATTATAATTAAAAGATAGTTTAAAACCAAGGATAATTTGATATTGAAAATAAAGATTATTTTGAGGCTAAAAGTATTTTAAAACCAGGATAGATGTTTTTGATTTAAAAAGGAAGATTTTGAAATCATTTTGAAAACAAGATATAATTTTGTAAAAAATTTGAATAAAAGTTAGTGGATACAAAACAATGTTCCACTAGATTTTTTGTAGGTTCCATCCTACTTAGGTTCCATCCCTTTAACGGGCTCGAAGTGGATTCCATTCCACGAATAAAATGGATTTTAAGATGTCAGTGCTTTTCTAGGAGTTTTAACAAAATTCCTAACTAAATTACTTATCTTGAAATCTTGAACTCTTGATAATCTTGATACTCATGAGTCTTGAATCTTGATATATTCGATCTTGAGTTCATCAGTTCTTGAATCTCTATACTGTACAGTCTTCATTCTTGGTACTTGCATGTTTATATCCTGCATATACATATATATCTAAACCATAACGTTAGTATTTATATTTTATAACAAGTCCTAAGGTTGTTGTCATCAAAACCATCATCTCAAGGACTTACAGGACCAACGTAAAGAGCCAAAAAATGGAAGAGTAGCTCTCGTCGAGTTGACGACCGTTGTTCTGATCAGCAGGATGATCTGAATCGGGTCCTAAAGGTTAGATCGTAGCTTAGTGCAAGAGTGATGAAGGAGTTGGTTGGTTTTCTACGGGCAAACCAAGATGTATGTGCTTGGACACACTCAGATATGTGTGGGATCTCACCGGAGATAGCAAACCATGTATTAAATATAAATCCCAAATGCGTTCATGTGAGACAAAAACACCGCAGCCAAGGTCTGGAGAGATCTGCTGCTCAAAGAATAAATGGATAAACTGAAGGATAATGGCTTCATTAGCGATGCCTTATACCCAGATTGGGTATCTAATCTTGTCTTGGTGAGAAATGCTAAAAGGAAGTGGAGGACATGCATCGACTATTCAAATTTGAATAAGGTGTGCCTGAAAGACAGCTTCCTGCTCCCAAGGATCGATCAGTTGGTAGATTCGACAGCTGGACATGAACTACTTTCATTCATGGATGCCTACTCTGGATACAACTAAATCTCGATGCACATCCCAGATTAGAAACACACCAGCTTCATAACTGACCTCAGACTGTATTGCTATCTAGTCATGCCTTTTGTATTAAAGAATGCAGGAGCAACTTACCATAGGCTTGTAAACCGTATGTTCAAAGATCAAATCGAACGTTCGATGGAACTCTATGTGGATGGCATGCTTGTGAAGTCGCGACATTTGGTGAACCGGGCTGATGATCTGGCAAAGATGTTTGGCATCCTACGAAAGTACATGATGAAGCTCAATCCCTTGAAATGCTCTTTTGGCATTGCATCAGGGAAATTCTTGAGCTTCATTGTGAACTCCTGTGGAATTGAAGCTAATCCTGAAAATATGGAGGCATTGAGAGAGATTAAGGCTCCAAAGACGATCAAGGAGGTCCAAAGCTTAAACGGGAAGGTCGCCGCCCTGAGTCGGTTCATTTCCAAAGCCATAGATAAATGCATTCCTTTTTTTGAGGTGATTAAGAAGGGAACAAGGAACTTCAAATGGAATTGTGATTGTAAAGACGCATTCCAAGCTCTGGTGGATCGCTTGGAGAGACCTCCATCCTTTCGAAGCTAGTGGATGACAAGGACTTGTTTATATACTTAGTAGTGTCGCATGCTTTGAGCGCCGCACTTGTATGTAAGGAATCTCGCATCTAATGATCGGTCTATTACGTCAGTAAGCGGTTGACAGGCGTAGAATGAACTACTCGAAGTTGGAAAAGCTCGCATACTGCCTTTTGATCACTTCGAGAAAGCTCCGCCCTTATTTCTAGGCTCATCCAATCAAAGTTCTTACCGACCAGCCTTTGCGACAAGTCTTGCAACAACCTGATACTTTTGGAAGGCTATTGAAATGGAACATTGAATTGAGCCAATATGACATAACTTATCAACCTTGGAGAGCAATTCAGGGTTAGGTTTTGAGGATTTCATAGCTGAATTCACTACATGAGATGATCCTCTGGAGAGCAATAGTGAGAAATAAACGGGATGGAAGATGTACACGGATGGTGCATCTAATGAACGGTGTTTTGATCCTGAGTTGTACTTGTCGCTCTCGAAGAATACCTGATCTATTACACCTTAAAGCTTGACTTTCCGGCAATAAAAAATGAAGCTGATTAAGAGGCCTTGATTGTAGGACTCAAGATTGCCTAAGAGCTGGGATTAAAGACTTTACACATTTTCTATGACTCCCAGCTGCTGGTTTGCCAAGTTTGAAAAGAGTTTCAAACAAAAGGAGCGAGACTAGCTCCTTATCTATACCGGGTCCTTGAGTTGCTCAATGACATCGAATATTACACGATCGCTCATATTTCCATAGAGGAAAATGAGAGGGCCGACTCATTGGCTGAGTTGGCCAGTTCCGGAGATGTGCAGCTCATGGGCCTGTGTCTCAGTGGAAGTACTATCAACTCCGAGCATCGACCAGATGGATGTCGATTGGATCCTGGAGATTGAACCCGAAAGGGAGTCATGGATGACTCCAATAAAGGATTATTTGCAAAGAGGAATCCTTCTAAAGAGAAGGAATGAACAACGAAAGCTTCTTCGACAACCTTCGAGATATATCATGCAGGAAGGAGTACTTCACAGGAAGGGTTTCTCTATCCCTATGCTTCGGTGTGTTGCCTACGACAAGGCTAAGTGAGTTATGAAAGAAGTTCATAAAGAGGGTTATGGCGACCACACTGGAGGGCAAACCCTAGCGAAGAAGATCCTCTGCTATGGGTACTTCTGCCTAACTTTCGATCGAGACGTAGCTGATTACACTCAAAAGTGTGGCAAGTGCCAAAGATTTGCTAAAATACCAAGAGCCCCACTGACGGAGATTACTCAAATGGTCACTGCTTGGCTGTTTGCATTTTGGGGAATTGATATCATCGGCATGTTGCCGATATCTAAAGGTGGCATGTAGTACACCATTGTTGCAGTTGACTACTTCACCAAGTGGGCTGAGGCAGAGCGGCTGGTCATGATCACCACAAAGAAAGTTATCCACTTTGTTGTTCGGAATATCATTTGTCATTTTGGAATTTAACAAGCAATCGTTATCGATAATGGGACCTAATTCGATAGTACCGAGTTCAAAAATTTCTGCCGTCAGCATCGCATAGAGAAGAAATTTTCTACGGTGGTACATCCCTTTGCGAATGGACAGGTTGAAGCTGTAAATAAGATTATCAAGTCCATTCTTAAAAGCGATTGGAAAGGGCTAAGGGCAAGTGGGTCAATGAACTTCCATTAGCACCATGGGCTTATCGAACAACTCACAAGTCAGCGACTGGCCACTCTCTATTTGTCCAAGCCTATGGGTCAGAGGCTATGATTCCGGTTGAACTGAAAGTACCTTCTCATCGGATGATTCACTACAATCCATGGACTAATGAGCAGCTCTTGCTAGAGTCTCTTGATATGGTCAATGAGAAGCGCGATGCAGCTAAGTTGAGGGCAACTGCACATCGACACCAAGTCACATGATATTACAACACAAAGATCAGGAATCAGACCTTTGAAATTGGCAACCCGGTTCTCAAACGAATCTTTCCTGGCCCTGGAAATTTGGGCCCGACCTGGAAAGATCCGTACGAAATAGAGCATAAGCTTGGAGATTGAACTTTTAGGCTTGCAATGACAGACGAGATTTTGCTCCCTCAGGCATGGAATAGCGAGCACGTACGATGCTATTTCATTTAGAAATAAACTCGTAAATAATTGGCTAGAGCTTGTAATAAGACAGATTCTATCATTTCTCATCTTTTATGGAATAAAATGGCTTTTCTAGTCCAAGACTCTATCTTTACATTACTTAAGAGTTGTGACTTGACCAACTTGAATGAATCTGCATGTGAATAATGCAGGTATGTAGGTATCTAGAGTTAGGTGCCAACCAAAACTTCTATGGTTCCTGATCGAACCCTTGAAGTTCTTCTCGGTATCCAGAGATAAATACCAGTCAACTCTTGTCCTTGGACTGGGGGAAAGAGTATAAACTAAATGGACATGACCCGACTGTCTATCAGCCAACTCTTATCCTCGGATTGGAGGTAGGAGTATAAGCTCAAACTGGATGTAATACGACCGTCCGTACGCTAACTCTTATCCTCGGATTGAGGGTAGGAGTATAAATCAAAATAAACGTGATACGACTGTTCACTCGCTCAATTCTTGTCCTTGGATTAGAGGCAAGAGTATAAAAAATGGATGTGATAAGATCGTCATTCCTCAACATTTTGCCTGAAGTAGGTAAAACAAAAGGTCCATACCTGGCATAAGGGGATCTTACCTATAAACTTTGAATCGATGCCCGGAGTTAGAGGCGACTGGAAATAAACATCCTAGATGAGGATGTGCGAACTACGTTATTAAGTAGTTAATTTAGAATCGGTGCCCGGAGTTCTGCACAATCGTGTATCGTTATCCTAGAAGAGGGTACCCGGACCACTGTCCTAAGTGGTAAAACCTCAACTAATGCCCAGAGTTTGGCACCTCGACAATTACTTTACGTTCGCAAAAGCGATGAAAGGCCGGAAAATTACATAGCGGGCTAAGTATTTATTCCGACGATAATGACTAAAAGGAATGGGTCACAAGTACATTGAATGGATAGTGCATTTCTAAAACAGATTAGGAAAATTCACATAAAGATTTGACAAAGCAAAAAGTCTATATTATTTACATTCAAAACAAAACTTGGAAAGCTAAGGATAAGTTTATTTATGCCTAAGTAAGAAAACAAAAGCAGAGACTGAATCTGCAATACACTGGCTAAACAATACAAAAGCAGGAAATAAGAGAAAAGCCTAAGTACCGCTATACCACTAAAAGACACAAAGAAGTCAAGTGATCACTTCTTTGGCCACTTCTTTCTTTCTTTCCTCTCCTTCTTCTCCGTAGAAGAAGGTACACTGGATTCTTCCGGTTGCTTCCTTGCTCTTCTCTCACTTCCTTTGCCTTTAGGTGGAGTGCTTTGCGAGGATCCCATAAGCGTGCTTTGAGCACTGCCAGACAGAGGAATATGTACTGGAGCAAAGATAGTATGCCCAGGCAAGGCGATGGATAGAGGAGGAGGGATGCCATCCATCTTCCCATGCTTGATCTCTGTGGCAAGAAGGATGTCTTTCCCAAGTTTCTACTCGAGCTTCTGCATGGTGGGACTAGACAAGGGCTTGGAGACCCTAGTAATAACAACATCTTCATCAATCCAAGTGTCTTGAGTCCCACCAGTTCCTTCATCCAACAAAGCATCAATCATCTGCTCGTCAAGGCCGGGAGTATCTTCAACTGGGATGGTTGGAATCATTGTTGAAATGGTAACGATTAATGATTCTGTTACAAGCATATATAGTCTCGGCTGAGAGTCCATGTTGGGAAGCAGAGCAATGTGGGGCTACCTTGAGGCTTGAGAAAAAAGTGGGAGAAATTAGCTATGTTAATCGGTAACGCATCAAATTTTTTGAATATAGAAGAAGTTAATGAGATACTATAACGACCCGCATTTTTTTCGATAATTAAAAATATTAATTAAACAAGATTTTAGGATTTAATATTGTATGAAATTAAAAATTTATGATTTGTTAATAAGAAAACAATTAGAATGAAATTTGATAATGTTAATTTAATGTAATCGATGACTATTTGAATGTAATCTCAAGTAATTGAAATAATTGCAAAGTTAAATTGGTTAGAAATGGTAAATAAGGAAATGAATTAAATGTTATATTAAATGGTGAGATAGTATGTAATTAATTGAAATTGAATATAATCAGTGTTGTGTAAGTAGTTATAATGTAACGACCCGGTATTTTTAACCATTCGCATCCGCACATGTCGGACTTGAATTGCTCAAAATATCAGATTGTTAATTTATATTTGGCAAAACTCAGCATATACAGTAAATAAATCAATCACAGAATTACAGACACAGAGTTATATAATAATAATGTAGCGGAATAGATAAATAGTAGTTCATGAAGCTACTATATAGACAGTAGAGTTTGAAATAAAATACAATGAAATATCTCAAATACCGTGAAGTTTCAAATACAAACTGATGACATCTCCGAACAAATCAACTGGAAAAGCTGAAAGCTGAATCGATAGTTGGATCTCCAAGCGAAGCTCCAAACTCCAAAGGTGAGTCTCAATTGCTGTATCACACAGTCTGACCCAAGCGTAAAGCAAAACACAAAACACTCGAGTCAGGATTAACATTCTTATATCAATAAATCCAACTCAAGTGAAATATCAACTGAAATACAAGTAACTTAAAGGATGTTTAGGATGACCATCCTCTAAGGATCCGTGGAACCATCAACTATGTAGAAATATACGCTATTAACAACCAAACATCATTATAACACTGTGGTCATTTCAAAAAAGTTTATACTTCAAAGCCAAAATATCATTTCCATTTCATATATATATATATATATTTCCAAATTATAGCAATTTTGAAACTAAATTGATAATTTCATAGATATCTTATTTTAACTTCATTTTTATTTATTTTTGAAATATTCACTTAATAAATCCATTATCATTTAAATAACCTTAAATTACATTAAACTAAATATTTCCTTCGATTTATTTACAACTTGAAATATTCATTTAATCACTTTAAATCAAAATCAAGTTAAAAATCATATCTTAAAACCCTCAAGTTCAATAAGTTTCAAATCAATTTAATTAAACAAAATTCTTAATTAAATACAATTTCGAATAAATTCAAATTTATCTTTCCAACATTAACTTATAGAATCATTATAAAATCTATTTTTAATTTTTTTTAAAATAAATACTTAAACATATTGTATTTTACTTAAATCAAACTTGACTAAATTTAAAGCTTATTATTAAATCTATTTTGTATTAAAACTTATTCATATACATAATATTTTCAAATTTAAATAAAACCATATATATTTCCTTTCAAAACCATAGAAATCATTTTAAAATATTTATATATAGACCAACGGTTTCTGTATAGATTTTCTATCCTATGGTCAAGTGGTACAGATATTTATCATTTCAATCCGTAATTTAAATATATATGTTCCTTTTCAACCCGCAAATCCAAAATTAAATTCAATGAAAATCGCTTAGGTTTATCATTTTGACCCATAACGATTTTCTCCTATTCTACAAGATCGTTCGGGTGTGTATCATTTCAACCCATAGGGAATTCTACACTAACATGGAACTTGCAGAGTGGTAACAGATATGATAATAATAATAACAGGCATATATCATCAATAACAATATAATATAAACAAACAAGATATGATGTCATATACCACGGGTGAACAATTACATATAAATGCATAAATAACAATTTAAATAACTACAGCAGCATATTTCAATTGTCGTTTCAATTGAAATCAAATCTAATAAATACAAGAACGTTAATCGTGAGTGATTGCTCACCTTTCGAGGCTAGAGAGGATAGACAAATGAAACGAGTTACGAATCTAGGCACGAATTTCGAAGTAAAGCACGATGGATACGTGTTCGATGGACAAAGCTGATAGATAGGAATAAACGAAATCCAATCAGCACTGAATCGAAGAAGAAAATTGATATAAGTGAATTGATTTAGATATAACATATAAAATTGTATATATATATACATAAAAAATCATATTCTAATTTCAAACACATATTAATAAAATATATATACATGTGTTTCAAAAATCATTGTTTACACTAAAACTCAAGTATTAAAGTCGAACATATATAAAAATAAAAAAAAATTGTATTCATATTTTAGAACTTAACAAATTAACATATATATTTATATAACTTATAAATTTTGATCAAATATCAACTATTAACTTAACCTATTTTACAGACTTAAGTTATCCCTAAATATATGGTACATGCATACAAACACCAACGTATACATGCAGACATGTATACATATATCAACTAGCTATACGTATTATATATGCAGACTCACTATAATTAGATAAATGTATATTACACATATATCTAAACTATAACACATGCAGATTACAAACTCGCACAACAACAAAAATATAAACTGACCTGACTTTATAATATATACAACATATTTATAATACATATATAAACAGCAGATTACAAAACTTATACTATATATGTATATAAAACAAAATAAAATCTAAACACAATATATATGACTGTAATATACACATATAGGACTAATATGTATGAGATATAATATATATATACTGACACTATGGAAATTTATTTTGAATCTATATATATATGTGAACCATCGTTATCATATCTATATAAATATAAAAGTCTATGTACATATTCGGCAGCTAACAACTAAATAATAACAAAGCAAATATACTAAGAGCATCTCCAATAGTTCGGAGTGCAGAAATTGGATTTTCCGCACTCCGAAATGTTGGAGGCCTCATTTCTACAACAGAAATGAGGCCAAGCGCCTGTTGAACAGGCGCCTGGGCATCAGGCGCCTGTTCAACAGGCGCCTGGTAATCGCGCCTATATCAGGCGCTTTCCCACCTCTCCCCCTTATTTCTACCTCTTCCATCCTCTTTTCGGTTAATTTTTTTAATTCTACTTTGCGTCGAAATGCCGCCCCATCCGGTCAAAACCGGTAGACGCACCATTCGATATGCGACCGATGCCAATATCGGACCTGCTCATGTCCCTCCTGATGCTACCGTGACTCCAGACGATCTTCGATCCTTACACGACTTACCCCCTACCGTTTCGCATTGACTTACTGCAGCTATAGCGATGCCACAGGTATACGTTTATTTCTTTATTGCTTGATGAACAACCATGTAACTGTATATGCATGATAATTGTTTGTTTATTTTAACACTAAAGAATCATATTTTTAGGTTCATCACGTAGCGATGCGAGGTAGTTGATATAGGTGTATGTCTGAGTATTTTGATCAGTTACCGCAGCCGATTTTGGATAGGCTACATGCGTCACCTTTTGGTGAATTTCTAGATTTACCTAGATTTTCACATGTAGATCGTTGCCTGGTAGAGGCCCTCACCGAGAGATGGTGGCCTACCACTCACACATTTCATTTCCCTGATTTTGAGCTAGGACTGACTCCTCTAGATTTTTATATGCTCACCGGCATAGAGGTTGGTCGACCGGACCGTCTCCCTGTTCCATTTGATAGTTCCTTTGAGGAGTTCGAGTCATATTCAGCTTATTTACCGACTTTGGCCGATGAGGAGGTTAGAGGAGTAGCTGTTACTCTCCCTTATTTGCAGCGTTATATAGTAGAGTACATGGTCGTTGAGGATATGCACACTCCGGTTATCCGTGCCTTCATATTATACCTTTTTGGGTCTACATTTTTTAGTAACAATAAGGGTACTATTAGGCTTGGTTTTCTGGCTGGGTTAGTAGATGTGGATGGACTACATATATATGATTATGGTATCGCTATTATTGGTTATTTATACGTAGCATTAGATACTTATGCGCTTCAGCAGTCTACACAGATGAATGGATTTTGGTACATTCTTCCATTTTGGTACTATGAGTATACTGCCAATATGCACCCCCGACTTATTGTAGAGGCGAATGCCACACCTTATATTTACTTTCCTAGATTGCGTCGTTGGGGGTCCTCCTATGCATTTGTCCCGTGTTGCACAAGGGGTGCACAATGAGCTGATGGAGACTTGACAGCAGATGGATATGAGGCGGTGTGGTAACATTATCGTTCGTCCATGAGATCAGTACTTACAGTTCCTAGAGCCCGGTCCTGATCATCCACTCACTTTTCAGTTTTCCATGTCGCGACGTAGGATTTGCTTTCAGGTTCCTACATGTCCATTCATATGGTATTTAGGGGATCAGTGTTGGCTACAGTTGTATGGTATAGTTCGCATTCCATCAGATCCGCTACCATGGGATGATATGTATGGTGATATTAGGGTTGGACCAGCTTATATTCTTGCGATGAGGGGTGCATGATGGGTGGATAGTGAGCCTTTTACAGTTCTGGGAGACTTTGATTCATATTGGGCTCGAGTAGCCCCACGTGCTTACGCGTTGCCTGATTATATTCGGGGTTTGAACTCCGATCATATTGGTCCGCGTACCTCTTCTGGTAGAGTTCCACTACCGCCTGCCACCTTTGAGCCTACATCATCTTAGTACACGCAGCCTCCTACTTTCGACCCCCCTCCTCATTCGTTTAGAGCGTATGATGTACATGGTCAGGTGGTGGAGTATCCCTTGCAATATCCTATAGATGACGCTATTACGGGTATACCATCCGCCGGATTGTATCAGCCTCATCAGGTTTGTACGAGTTTTAAATTTTCTTTAAATTACTTGTCATTATATTCTCCACCTATGTATAATTTTTCTTGTGCTTATATCAGTATTCTCAGTACATGGATTATGATAGACGGATGATTGCTGCATTTGAGCGTATGACGCTCGATTATACACAGATGGTGTATCAGAGTTACCAGACTGCGGTCCAGCAGCAGCAGACTCAGTATGATGCGCAGATACAGGGATTACAAACCCAGGTTCAGCAACTTCAGGAGCAGCTCCATGCCGGACCTGAGCCTCACGACTTTGATGACGTCAACGATGACAGTGACGACGATAGTGGAGACGATGAGGAGATTGATAGCGGTTCCGATCACATAGACTGATGTGCTGCATTTAGATGTTTTAGAATGTGTTATTATTTTTCACACCTTACATTAGTTGGTTGCATATTATGTTGGTGATGATGCTACTGTTATATGTGATTGTCTATATGTTATGGCATTGTGTCGATTATATTTTATGTTGAGTACTGCATTGTGTTGATTATAATTTACGCTTGTTTATTATTAAGCGTATATGAAGTCAAAATGTTGAAGTAACAAACATAGTTGTGTTTGTTTGTCAAATTTTTTATGGATGTTTGACACGTGGACGTTAATCTCATGCTTCATTTTTTTGATGCGGATCACGACCTCTTTATTTAAGAAAAAGTGTTATATTCTAATGTCACAACATTTAAAAGTTCGGTAAATTCAATCAATGTGTAACATAATATTTTCGGCTGCAGAATTAAAACTGTTAGTAATTTTTTTTATACAAACTGATTAGATGTGTGACGATGAAGAGATAATGGCAATTCAGTTTTGGGACACTATTGCTGAACTTTACAATAGCAATGTTGAGTGTAGAAGTGGACGTACGAAGGTAGAGTTGAGGACTGCTTATGGGAACTTCTGCAACGCCTGTACGCGGTATAGTATGGTTATCAATGAGGTTATATTTGAAAATTTGTTCGAACCAACCCGTTCCACATTTGAAGGTAGTTACTTTCTCAAATATCACAGCACATTCACTGGACATGAGGCTTATATCATACGTCAAAATTGGCTAGAACGATTTGGATATCCATAATTTGAGTGTATTATTGTGGAGTGTATGTATTGTCGTTGACTGTATTAATGTTTGGGTGTTGCAGCAACATTGTTTTGTTTCTTTCTGTATTATTGCCTTAAGAACATGGCTACAGTTGTATGATGGGACGAGACACCGCATCAACAGTCAATAGTGTTTAGATGGAACGAGACACTGTAGACGTGACATAAATGGAATTTACTTTATAGATGGTGGTTGAATTGAATTAATGCTACCCACATGTGATTGTTTGTTTTGTTATGAAAGCCAGCATGTGATTTAAGCTATAAAAAGCTTGTTAGATGCTGAGAAGTATTATTGCTCATTCTTATTTCATACAATTTCAAATATAACAAATGGCGGCCGAAGATTATATATTTTTTAATGATAGTGATGACGAATTTGTTGAAATGATGGAAGACCATTTTCGTCGCGAAAAGGAACTAATAAGTATGGCTGCACTACAGGTTGGTCAATCGAGCATGCAACATGGTGGATCAGTTGTTGGTCGTCGGTATAAAAATCGTAGACATTCATGGCACAATGACAGACTGATGGAAGACTACTTTGTTCCAAATCCTACTTACACAGATGTTGATTTTAGAAGAAGATTCTGCATGCGGCGTCCTCTATTTATTAGAATCCTACAATGTATCAAGCAGCATGACAAATACTTTATCTTCAAACCCAATGCATCTCGTACAATGGGATTGACTGCATTGGGATTGACTGGAATTCAAAAAATGACAGCTGCACTAAGAATACTTGCATATGCAGGACCGACGGATGCACTTGATGAAAATTTGAAAGTGGCGGAAAGCACGGTATTAGAGTGTTTGGACCATTTCTGTCAAGCTATCGTGGACATTTACGGTGATCAATACTTACGCAGACCGAACGAGGTGGATATAGTAATGTTATTAAATATGCATGGTAGTAGAGGTTGGCCTGGAATGTTAGGCAGTATAGACTGCATGCATTGGGAGTGGAAGAATTGTCCAAAGGCGTATGCTGGAGCTTATCAGGGTAAGTCTCGTAGGTCCTCTATTATTCTTGAAGCCGTAGCATCGTATGACTTATGGATATGGCATGCATTTTTTGGAATGCCGGGTTCGAATAATGATCTTAACATAGTCGAACGATCTACTTTGTTCAATGATTTAACAAACGGTAGATCAACTCCTTATACCTTTACTTTAGGAGGTAACACGTACGATCATGGATATTATCTTGGTGATGGTATATATCCTAAATGGAGTACAATTGTCAAGACAATTCCTAACCCACAAAATAATAAACAATCAAAGTTTGCAGTGATGCAAGAAGGCCAGAGGAAAGACGTTGAAAGAGCATTTGGGGTTCTTCAATCTAGATTTGCCATAGTCAGTAATCCATGCAGACTTTGGTCACCAGTTAAAATGACCAAAATAATATACACATGTATTATTCTACATAATATGATTATAGAGGATGAAAGAGACATGGAAGAAGATTACTTTTACGAGGGTGCTCCAACACCACCGCCTGTTTGGCACAACGATATGATTGGAAGCGCACTAGAACTCGAGTTTCATGTAGAAAGCCAAATGTCCTACCGTAGTGTTCAACTGCATCGAAGACTGCAAAATGATCTCATAGATCATCTTTGGAGCTTTTCTGGAAATCAGTGAAACTATATTTCTGTTGTTACTTTTCCTACTGTTGTTTATGTTGTTGTTACTTATTATTGTTATTGTAATCTGTTTATGTTTAATTAACATAATGTTGTTATAATCGTTTTTCACTGTAATGCAATTTCAATGAAAATACTTATATTAATAATATCTTGCATTCAGAACACAATACAACTAATGGTAATTAAAAGATACAAAGGTTGTAGAAACGGTAATTCATTTAATGACCCTCTTCAAGTCTACGCCTCATAATTTCTCTCCTTCTTTGCTCCATATACTCCAGTTGTTCTGCAGACATGTGTGACGTATCCATGAACATTATTGCATCTTCATCTCTTTGCCGGTTTCCAGCAAGAAGTTGATCCATTCTTGACAACTTTTCTTGATGTTGAATCGCTCGAGCTTCCATTGCCCGGTTAAATCTATCCTCAGATTCAAGTAGGAGTTTTTTAATTTCCACTTGATCCGCTCCAGCAGTCTGCTTCTTTTTGGCCGCTTTTGCTCCCTGTGGCCTAACAAAATGTTCTTCGGTTGGGGTTGAGTCTTCTTCTAATCCTAAACCGTAGCTTCCTAGCGATTCCCTAGGACTAGAGCTTTCTCCAACTCTAGGCGTTTTACCCCGACCACTATTTGATTGAACTTGTTGAATGGTTTTCTGAAACGATGATTTCCATTTAATGTGCTCGACCAACATGTCATAAACATGCAAGAACTGATAAAAATGTGGTGCTTGTTTACTATCAGGTTTATAGATTTGTTTGAACAACTTGTTTGCGACCATTCTCTGTTAAAAAAACACTAGTATAATTAGAGAACTATGATAAAAAGTAGAACAATGAAATTATATTAAAGCTTACCAAATGCGTTTCATTTCCAAATCCACTAGGATTCGTTTGCTTTAGCTTGAAAATTTGAGAATCGAACATTTGCGTTTGACGATTTATTTTTCCATAATGACCTTTGACTAAAGATAGCATTCTATTCCGATCGATGTTCTTCCGATTGTAGCAATTAGTAATTTTGCCCTAAAAAGTCTCACCACTTTGATCGGTCCCTCGAATAGGATCGACCGAAAGTGCACAGTAAATGTAGCAAAGATCGTAGTCTTGCGCAGCACTCCAACTTGCATTAGTTACCTCTCCCCCAATCGGAACCGTAACGTCTTGTAAGTCGTAGTCTTCAAAACTGGACCTTGCAGCATCGACGTCGAAATCGGAGTACATTATCAGTTGAGATTAGTGGGAGTAAAAAACTGTGATGGAGGATGGAAATTGGTTGTGAAGGGAAGAAGAGGAGGGGAGTTGTATTTGAAGGGGAAATATGGCCGTTGGGGTGAATTAGTTGGGCGCCTGTTAAACAGGCGCCTCGCCTGATTTCGCATCTCGGCACTTTGGCCCCCCGTTTCTGCACTATAGGATTTTTTGCACCCTGTTGGAGAGGTTCTTGGGTGCATATTTGAGAATTCTCAAACAGTTGGAGATGCTCTAACACTGTAATATATATATATATAACTTCAAAAGAACAGACACAAAGTAGACTATAGATTATATATAATAGCTCATATTTAAAATAAACTGTGCATATACAATTTATACAACTAAACTTGTATATAACAAAACTAATAAAATTTCCACAAAGTACAGATCTTATATTTCTTATACCATATATATCACTTATATATTTAACTCATATATAATAGTTTAAAATGTATATAAACTAACATACTATGCATAAAAGCAAACAAAACAATATATATATATTATTATATCTAGTCAATAATATGCGTAAACCAAACATACATACTGACGCACTTTGTATATAACTAACAATATATACATGCACTAGCCTATATTAGATCTAAATTTATGCATTCCAAATGTAAACTATATGGACAGCTGACACATTATACAACATAGTAGATTAATATATACACGCCCATTCAATAAAATATATATATAGGCCTGACATACATACAAGCCTTCAAAATCAACTCTGTCAAATAAACATATATATATATATATATAACCTTTTCAAGCTAAAAACTATAGTCGACCTATGGATATAAATAACAGTAAATATATAGATGAACTGATTGTGAAAATATATAATAACTAGTACCAACTTACCAATTAAAACAACTTAAACTAGACCCATTTCAAAAGCAAAGATGGAAATGAACAAAATGAAATGAGCAGGCAAAGCAAAACATATATATATGCCGAAACTATTAGACCATATATTCAACAGTATATATATGCTACAACTCAAATATACATGCTAGAACTTAATATATATAACCTGTATATATATAGTATAAACAACAAATCTTATATAAACCCCCCCCACACACATATATATACTAATAGATTATGAATAAACTATTTACAAACTTATATATATATCATCTATCCTATATTCTTACTTATATACAAACAAGGGGAGGCAAGTGAAGGCGGGCGCTGCGAGCGGAGGAGCCGAATTCAGGTTGTGGCCAAGGCGTGAGTTGATGGCTGAGGAAGGGGAAGGGTACGGCGGAGTTGAGGTGAGGCCAAAGTGGAAACGTGGTAGTGCTTGACGAGGGTGGTTGTGGTAGGTTGGGGCTGGGCGAATGGAGGCCGGAGGGGAGAGGGAGGAGGTGTGGGTTTGGGTTCAGTGGAGATGGCCATCAGGCGGTTGCTTGCGTTGAGAGGGAGGCGGTGGAAGATGGTGAATGAGGGAGAGGACATGTGTTTAGCAAGAGAAGGAGATACTTCTCAAATTTTTCTTCTCTTTTTTTTTCCGTTTGAATGACAGAGCGAAAGTAAAGTGAAAGTGATGAATGGAAAAGGAAAGGACGAACCATAAATATAAAGTTAATTGGTGGAATAGTGGAAGTCAGGGCACAATAATTCAAGAAGTAATAAAAGCAATTGGTTGTTGATTTCCAACCGTTGGAAATTTGAATGGGCACATGAGTCAAAAGTTAAAACGGATATCGATATGCTAGGCATTTCACAGATTACACCACACACCGGACTCCGAAATTGACAATTGAATATACCGTAAAGATCAGCACGACGAGACGATCAGAATGGTATACAAATATCAGCAATACAATCATCCTATCAAAAGTCGATAATCGGTACCGAAATTGCTGCAAATTTGTCAGAAATAAGATAAACGGAGCAATAACAGTCCGAATTTGATGAAACGAAATATGCTGTCTCACTCAGAAGATGGTTTACAAATTTTCTATAGAAAAATATTTAGGTTTGGAAAACATTTTATTATCATCAAATATTAACTGATTTGAATTGAAATAAATTACACAATAAAATAAACTTTAATATTATCAGATGAAAATTTACCAGCTGCTATGTTAAAATAGACGTATACCAAATATTAAATTTTTATTTCCAAATATTATCATTTAAAATTTCACAAAATTTCAGTTAATTACGTTATTAAAATCAATTAAAAATTTACGGGTCGTTACATATAACATTGTTTGTAAATAATAAACTTACAAATGTGATTAAATTAAGTAAAAGGTAACAATTGTTATTTATCACCTATTTATTTAATCTGTTGAAATTAAATTGGAAATCAATTGCAATTAATCTAATTAAATATGGTTGTTAATATGAGTTAAGATGATAATTGTAGAATATTAATATAATAAGATGTAAACCAATGTTAATTATATCTGTAAGATGATAGTTGAGTGAATAATAAGATGTAAATCAAAATGAATGAATTTATTTGAATTTAAAATTTTAATTATTGAATTTATTGCAATGGCAATTGAACATTGTAATTAGTGCAATATTTAATATTGAATTTGACATGAGAAATTTGTTTTAAAATATTATAAATTCTAGGTAATCAAAAATGATAAAAATGGTTAACCATTAAATTTGAATTGAAAAGTGATTAAAATAATATAATAATAATTTATTTAATTAACGTGAAAATAGCCATTTTGATCACTGTCTTGGATTTTGACGAAACCAGTTTCATCGGATCCATAATAGTGAATTATTATAGGATTTCGAGTTTCATAGCGATCAGACTTATCGTTTGATCGTGTAGGCTCAAAACGCTTAGAAATTGATTTAATGAGTTAAATTGAAATAAGCTAATTTTAAAAGCCAACTTCTTCATACAATGGAATTAGGACTTGAAACATGTTCCATTGAGTTTAAAATCATCGAAAACATCTATTTTGATATATAGGATGACCTACTTTCGTTTTGGAAACGGAATGGGCTTTTCGGGTCGTTATTGTTATTTCGAATCAATTCGATATGTTATTCATCCTTATCGGGCCTTGTCTATATAAATAGTTTTTCCTAACCCTAGCAGCCTTTTTATTTCTTATTACTATACGTATTTGTCTATTTAATCAATAACTTCTTCCTTCTTCTAATGGCAGAAACTCAAAAACCCTAAATTCAATTTCAAAACTAATTTCAAAATTCAAACTCTCCAAACTATAGCAAATTACATATCGTTGGAAAGCTCTCAACCAGCACAATCCACTGCAACAATTTGTTTTTCAATTGGATGCATCATTTGACTAGAAAATGATGAAGAAACCTTGGCCGCTAAAACTAGGGTTTGTCGTTTAACGGTAGATCCGCGGCTTTGTATCGATCGGAGGGTACCATGGCGTAGGGCTTGGCGAATGGAGTCGATCCATGTGGATAGGTTAGTCTGGATTGGCCTCGAGTTGGCCAGAAAATCGCTTATGGATTGGCGGCGGCGGGTCCATTCGGCTGCACCAAGGGAGGCCGTTCGTTCAGAGGGGGTGTGTGGCCTGGAGAGCGCTGTGGATCGGCGACGTCTGATCAGGGAAAGATGGCCGTGGTAGGCACGGTGATCGATCATCTTTGGCGGCTGAGGGTTGAGCAGGGTTTTGAATGCGATCTGTAAGTTGGTTCGTGCGCGTGGAAGAAAGGTACTGGTGACGTGTCGACTTTATTTTATTATTTAATTTAAATTTAAAATTTTGATTTCAAATGTTCTAACGATCATAACTTTCTCATACGAGCTCGGATTTGGACGCGGTTTTCTCCGTTACAATCGTATCGGAATTCCGGACATTTTTGGAACTGGTTTGGCTGCATTCTAAGACTGTTAGAATTTGGGCCTTTAATTGGATTTTAAATCGATTTGAAATCAAAGGTGAGTGTTTTAACCCACTCACAACTACTAAATTGTCTTATGTTGGTTAAATTAAATCTGTAATGTGATTAGAAGTTGATTGATTGCTATTTGGTATGTTTAAATCATTGTTCCAGTTAAATCTAACTTTTATTGAATTTAATCGCCATTTAATTTAATATTGAATTTAAATTGCCAGTTAAATACCTGTTAATGACAACCAGTTAATTGATATTATTTATTGGTTGATTTGAATGACGATTGTAATGGATGTTTAATTGTTGATATTGGATGACTGAATGTTATATTTATATGTTGCTATCACACTGCAAGTTCCCTTAATTATTGTTATGAAATCATTATGGGTTGAAATGATACATACAAGAACGATCTGTAGATTTGGGAAAAATTGTTATGGGTTGAAATGATAAACCCGAGCGATTTTATGGATTTTGAATTTTATTCGGCATTGCGGGTTGAAATGATATACATCCATAAATATAAATTATTGCGGGTCGAAATGATATATCCGTATCACTTAACCATAGAGTAGAAAATTATATACGCACACCGGATTGGTTAAATTAAATGATTTTAAATCTTTAATTTTTGAATCCAGTTAAATGATATTATGAAATAAAATTTGATTTTGAACTGAATTTTTTTCAAAATCCAAGCTTTTAAAATGTTGAAATTGAAACTGGTTTGAATGAATTGTTTAAAGAATTTGAGTTGAGATTTTAAGTTGAATTTTGAAATATAAATGAAATTTTTCAAAATTGAGTTTTTATAAACGTTTGGATATTCAAACTTTGAAATCTATTGAATTTGAAGTGTTTTAAATTTGTAGTTCAAACATGGATTTGAAATCGATATAAATTGAATGGTTTTAATGAGAATTTGAATTGAAAGATTAAAATTGAGTTTTGTTGATTTGACACTTGGATATGGTCCAGATTTTTTGAAATGAAAATAACAGTTTGATTTGATTACTATTTTCAAAATAAATTATTTAATATATAAACTATTTAAAAGTTATTACTTTAAAATTTAGATTATTTAGAATTTAAACTATTTACTATATTAAATCTATTTTTAAACTATTTAAATCTATTTTAAACTATTTTTAACATTAAACTATATTAAACTATTTTAAACTTTATTAAACTATTTTAAACTATATTAAACTATTTAAACTATTTTTAACTATTAAACTATTTTTAACTATTAAACTATTTTTAACCATTAAACTATATTAAACTATTTTAAACTATTTTAAACTATATTAAACTATTTTAAACTATTTTAAACTATAAAACTATTTTAAACTATTTTTAACTATTAAACTATTCTAAACTATTTTAAACTATATTAAATTATTTTTAAACTGTTAATGACTATCTAAACTATTTCTAAAATTTAAACGGTGCAGGGTTGAATTGTTTATATTTAAATCCTTGATTTAAAAGCGAATATGGTTTAATGATGTTATAACCTACACTGGAATTTGAAATGGTATTTTCTAGTGAAATGACATATTTGAGTAAACATGATGATTTTGAAATGGTGGTTTAACCTATTTTATGGATATGATTTCGAAAGTGATATGATTTCGAAAATGAATATGGTTTCGAAAGTGATATGATTTTGAGAATATAATATTTTGATATCAATTATGAATTGGTTTAGGAAATGTAAAAGAACCACCCGGTGTGAAATAAGCATTTGGTTGTTAAAGAGACCAGGATTGGATATTGTCATACTCTCTGCCAATACTGAAAACTACTTTAACAACTATGCACGTGGTGGAGATTCCAGAATGAAGTAGGATGGTTTGGCAAACGAGTCTGTATGAGGTATTAACGTGGCCCTGACTCCCTCGAGTCAGCTTGATGTGGCTAAAACAAGAGCTATGCCGGGCCAAGTGAGGTCGCTCCTCCTATTAGGCACATTTCTTCGGTACCATATTATGACTTTGTGATTGATTTGGTAGCCACCCCTCGATTTGATTATGGGAGTGTGTTCCGAGGTGGGCGGTAGTAGCTGCTATGCGTTACCACCAATCCGGGAGTGCAAATGGTAGAATCCTACCCTGGCATTGCCTCGCATGCCTTGTCACATGCCTTATCGCACCCATTATGAGTTTGGTTTGTACCATACCTATGGAGTGCTCCTTGAGTATCCCACCGGTTTGGTGAGGCTTACAGTATCTGTATAGACTACGGGAATATATAAAAATGTGTTAAGGGGGATATGGGTAACGCCTTAATGCTATTTTAATACTTTATTTTACCGTTGACATATTGTAATAGCGTATTGTACTATGTATGTAGATAGTTTAATGGATCCTTAGGAGATGGAATCCCGAACATCTCTTAAGTTATTGCTCGCACGTTGGACACTGATAGGAGATGTAAAATCCAATAAACATCTCCGAAGCCGTTACACTCATATTTATTTACTGTTGATTTAACTTACATAAGATCTTTTAGTTCTGACTCGAGTGTTTTGTCTTTTCATTACGCTCGGGCCAGCCTGAGCTTTTCATTGTATTGATGACCATTTTATATCTGGAGAATGAAGACGAAGATTTGTATGCTATTTATTATATTTATACTACTGCATCATGTCGTTCCACTACATTATTTATTTATTTCTGGTGTATGTAACTCTGATCTATATTGTAAAAGTGTAATCAAATGTTATTTGTTAATAGCTTCATGAATTGTTCATTTGATTATTATATTTTGTCATTCCACTGCGAGATTCTACGTTTTGTTTTTTTTCAGTCTTTTCTCTTCTTTTCTTATTTACACCATAACAATCCTCCCTTTTGAATGGTTTGAGTTCGACATGTGTGGTTTATTGTTAATTTAAACCATCCAAAAAGGTGGGTCGTTACAGATACCTTTTTAGTTTGGAGTTCTGTGCGAGCTGAAGTGTCATCGGAGTTTCCCTTAGGAATCGGAGAGAGAATGGTAGGCTTGTGGATCTCAAGCCTCTCAGGATCATACCCAAGATCAGAGGATGAATACGGAGCAGCTTGGGACCCTAGCGTTTGGCTGGCAGTAGCATCATGTGGCATCGATCCGGAGCCTTCGCCCAAGTCTTCATGTGTAACGACCCAGATTTTTAGCCATATGATATTGGGATAATTAGCCAATTTTAACTATTGAAATATAAATTTTTATAAGTCGGATAATAAATTTTCTAATATTAAAAATATCTGAATCTATAAATTAATTTAAACTATATTTAATTTTAAGATATAACTTTTGGATATAATAAATTTTATAGAAATATGTATATAAACTCCACCATTTAAAATTTTAGATAGAATATCCATATATGTAGATATACATAAGCTTTATGATGTTTAAAAATATATATGTAAGTATATATGTATATATATATGTATATATGTCCATATGAAGTGATGTATATGAGAAAATGTATAAATGCAAATGTGATAAAATAAATATGTGTATTTTATATGTATGCATATCTACATATACATATATAAATGTATTTATAGTAAAAATAGTGTACATGAAATTATATATAGATATATACATATAAAAGCTTCATGATGATAAACTCCTATCTTTTAATGTAAGTATATATATATATATAATGACAAACATATGTAAGTAAATGTATATGTATATATGTTATATAAAATAGTGAATAGGTAAATATATATTTATAAAAATACTGTTTATGTAAATAAATATATATACATGAATATATAAACTTCATAATGGCAAATTTCAAACTTATGTGAATATATATATGTAATTATGTATAAATGTAAATAGGATAAATATATATATATATATATATATATGTATGTATATACAACTTATGATATAAAATATAAATAATATATATATATATATATAAATAAAGAGATAGATACTTGTGTGTTGCTTTATACGTGTACATGTTATATAAAATAGTGTAAGTGGGCAAAACATTGCATATGGTCTAAAATTATAGGGTGTGTGTGTGTGTGTGTATAAGCATAAGGGAACATAATGATGAAGAAATATCAAGTCAAGCACAAATTAAATCAAATCATTCACTCAATCTTCATGTCAACTAGGAAATCAAGTATACTTATTTTCAAATCAAGTCACAAATTTTCAAATCATATTAAAAAAAAGAAAATAAAAGGGAAAGGTGAAGTCCTGTACATGAACAAAGGCTTCAGCCTTTTGCCTTCTCATACACACACTAGCTTGGTTATTCACGTTTAACATTCTCACAAAAAAAAGAAGTCTGCCATTTTTTAAACTTATGGAACTAAGAACTCAAAGCTAAAGGAGGAAGGCAGCAGGGTCTTTCTTTTTTCAAGAGCAGTGTTTCATTCTCAAATAAAAACAGTGAGTAAAACTTCAAAATTTTGCTTACTGTAAATCATTGTGTGCATCCATATGCTTATAGATTTGAAAGAATTCCTTATTTTGTCAAGTATTCATGTGCTCACAGTATATATGCTTTATATACGTATGTGTAGTTATGTTATATACCCTGTAAAACTTACAGTAACATGAATATCACTCTATTTCTATGAAAAGTTAATGTCTTCCAAACTTTAAAAATCATTTTCTCACTATCCATTAAAATTTAGGTTATGAATCCAAAAGCAAAGTCAGTTGTTTTTTAGTGTAGATCAGCCTAAAATTTACTTCGTTAAATATCACAGTGTATTGAGGGAGGAAAGCTCAATTTATAGTGAACTACTTATAAATGACCAAAAATCAAATATCATAATTTAATCGTTTGATTACACGAATGTGTTTGTTATTCGAAATGATGATTTTTGGTTGTGATTTGGGGATTTTTGGTCGAGTATTGGGTGAGAAATAGAGGGATGACCAAAATATGGGTTTTGGCGAAATTCTGGTGGCCGTGGTGACTTGGTGACTTGGCATTGGGTGTGGAGGTGGCGTGGGTGATGGAGAAGCTTGGAAAAATGTAGTGGTATTTTATAGTTGTGTGTGGCGATGAGTCGAGGCAATTCTAGGGTTTTAGGGTGGTTTTTGGTTGGCTTCGGTTACGAGGAAATGGTGATGTCGAGGGAGACAGCGAGGCGTGCGATGGAGGGGGGGGGGGGAAAGAAGGAGGTGGTCGTGATGAACTCATGGGTGAAGTTTGGTGATGGATGGGGTACAGTGGTGGCGTGGCGAGGCGAGGGAAGGCCATGGTGATGTTTCCAGGTTTGGGGCTCGGGTTCGTATTTTGGAACGAGGGTCGAGATCGTGGTTTCTGGTGGTAGGCGTGATGTTGGGGTCACCGGCGACTTGTGAGGATCGTCGGCGGTAAGTATTGATGGTTGGGGCGAGGGTGTACGTGCACACGTACGTGCACAGTCTTGGTATCGAATGAAGAATGGAAGAATAAGAGAAGAGAAGGAAGGAGATAGGATGGGTCGAGTTCTTTTTCTTGTATTGGGCCGGGTTTAATGTTATGGGCTGGTTTGTTTTTTTTTAAAGGAAAAAATTAACTTAACTATTTTATTTTAAGAGTATAAATTTTTTTAAAACAATATATCTATCCCATTTCGAATAAAACCGACGGATCGATTTTTTACGTCAAATCCGATCGTCAAATACTTCCACATGGAATAATATCGTTGAGTTTCTGTAAGTGCAAATATTTAATGATTAAAATATTTAGGGTAAATAAATAAGTTAATTCTTATTTAAATTAATTATATGTTAATTAATTAATTAATTATTAAATGATCTGTTTTAATTATTTTATTTTATTTCTTTGATTGACAAGTAATTTAGATTAAAATACATAATTCGACTTGATTATTTGAAACTAATCCAATTCTGAATTGAAAACTGATTTAATATCAATTATAAACTGTTGATTGAGTTAATGATCTATGTTAACCAATAATGTTCTTGATATTGATTTCAATTAGCTATTGCCATGCTATTAAGTAGCCAAACAAATTAAAGTAAATAGAATAAAGCGTTAACACGTTTTATCAGCAAGTAAAATCGACTTATACTGGTTACTATTCTGGGTTTCCGAAATGTGATGAGTACAAGCAAGTAAATCTCGATGGACTGGTCATGATAAAATGGACATGTGGAATGAATGTCCATACGTGAATGTGAACTCCCTGAATGTAGAATTTGTTTATTTTAAACGACTTGGACCTTTAAAATTTTTATTGCTTGGATTCGATGAGCAAGGGATCAGATATCTGCATCATCCGGAACCACTTCGATCAAATAACTCCTACGAACCTTACAGTTTTGATTATAGAGGCTAATGCACTGAAATTTAATTAATGTAACAAATTCGGTTATTTTTAATAAGTATTATACTTAGACACTGTTATAATATCACCGGATTTTCTATAAAGGTGTTTTTGGTTATCGTAAGATAAAAACCCATCGTGTTTATGTGTGGCGCGATCTTACGAGTTACTTTTGTTTTCCGAAGGATTTTGATAACTTAAGTAATTAAAAATAAGTGTGTTTTCTCACGCTGGTTTCCAGCCTAACTCGGGTGTTACTTTATTGTAATGCTCGGGTCAGACCGAGTATTACTGATTCAGGTTAGGTTGCTTTGGAGCTCAGGAGATGAGCTGGATGGCAGAGACGTATTACGCATACTTAATTATATTCCGCTGTGTATTGTAGGCTGTATATTCAGCATTTGAGGACAAACTATTATAACTGTCCAGATTTATATGTTGATGATTGTACTCTGATAATTTGCATGTATATTAACAGTTACAGTTTTTTTGTATAAAAAGCTGTTATTATATATATTATATTTTGTTCCGCTGCGATTGTGAGATTCTATGTTGTTGATTATTCCTGTTTCTTCTTCTATCTTTTTTCTTCTTAAACCCTAACAATCTGGTATTTACGGCACTCGATCGCTCGACACTCTATACTGTGAACGTATTAGTGTCGATTTTCTAGAGTCGAAAATCACCCTGTCGTTACATTGCACTGTTAAGGCAAGATCTGGATGAAGAACAAGCTGGCCGTCTTTAGAATCTTGGGCTCGTCTCTTACCAAGACTTGTTTCTCCAGCTGCTCCAAATCCACCTCGCCACCTTTGAGGAAAGCTTTCTCTTCTTCAACAATTTTCTCCAAGGTGAGGGCGAGGATTATGGGATAATCATCTTTGAACCACTCTAAGTTTCGGAATTTGAGCACATTAGTGTTGTACTGGGTAAGCAGTGGCTCAGATCTCTCTATTATCTACTCTTCTCCCCGTTGTTCTACGGCCTCGACTTTTCTTTTAACGGGCACATCAACATCTTTAGCTCGCTCAACTGCCTTGTCTCTTTCCTCCTTGGCATCAAGCAACTCATCACAAAGTCTGAGCTTGCTGTAGCTCGTCATCTCATTCTTTTGTTTCACGCTCTAGCTTGGTTTTTAGCTCTGCCACGTTTCTGTTTGGGGTATCCCTCTCCATTGCCAGAGAATGGTTTTGGTGGAAAGCCTTCTCCATTTCATCTTGATGCTTTATTCGCTCCTCTTCAAGTGCCTTGGTAGCCTCCTCGGCTTTCTTCTCAGTTTTGGCTTGGGATATTCTTAGTTTCTCGACCTCGATATCAAGATTGGCGATGATTTTCTTATTGTCAGCTTCGAAGAGTTTTTGATTGTTGATCTTTAGTTGCCTATCCCTAGAGACATTGGAAATTTTCTCAACCACCTTTGTCTATTCATTATACTGATTGTGGACATCGACCACGCAATTGATGGTCATCTTTTGGATGTTAGCAGGGATTCTTTTCAACTTAGACACAAACATAAGACCATCGAAGCAAATGTTTGGAAATTCTTCCTTCAGTTTGGCCATTCGGGTTTTGGCTACAAGCTGTTCCTCCCTAGACATAGGCGGGACTATAGCAGTTTCTTTGACAGGCCTGTGCTGGGAAGTTTCAGAGCCACTCTTATGATGCCTGTGGTCGGAGGATCGACTGGAGTGAGATGGCACTGGAGCTTGTACATGGATAGAAGCCGGAGGTAGAGCATGAGGAATGTTATTAGGTAGGATGTCATCGCGATGATCATGTTGCCTATTTGGACCTCTAGGAGGAGGTGATTATAGACCTTGGGCGATGCTTGGAAGTAAAATCGTGTGATGAACGATCTCTGTCGTAGCTGCTTCTGTGTTGGTCATTTCTATCATGGCCAGAGCGGTAACCTGACTCATAATCGCGACCACTTCCCTGGTGGTACGAACTCGACTGAGGCCTTTGAGCTTAGAATTCTTTCTCCTCCAAAGATTGGTATGTATACTTCTTTCTCTCCATGGATCCTATAAATAAAATGAGAAGAAGTTAGATCCAATGAACAAGGAGGCAAGTCAAGTGCTATGTAGCGGCGTGGAGTGCACGTATGTACAAGTGTCCTAATGTCCCCACGACAGACCGTGAACTGGAGCTTTGCTCATGGGAGCAATCTCTTCCATACCGGTAGGGATAAAGTCCTTATCAACACGAATGAGGGAGTCGATGCCCTCAATACAAATGCGATCGACATCAAAAGAGCCAAACTTGTCAGGGATTGACCCTAAGCCAGCGAATGTGCCCGTTGAAGGAAGAGATGGAGTTTTCTCCGCATCTGTGACTAAGGGAGGCTAGGTAGAAGTTTGCGCCTTGGAAATTTTCATGATTAATCTCTTCTTCGGAGCAGGAGGTTGACCATCCCTAGATTGTTCAGGCTGAGAGTCATGACATGCATCGATGTTACTTGGCCAGCCTGACCACTTTCACTAATAATTTTGCCTGCCTCGGCGTCTTCCGGTACTTGTTCAATATTTTCTTCAATTCCAGCTCCAGGACTTGGTACTGAGGGAAAATCCGGATCAGCCTTGCCTCCTTCGAGCGGGTTATCATCATCATCATCATTACTGACAATTGCTTGAACCATGCTAGTACTGCGACCCTCTTCTAACAAGCTGTAAGCAAGAAGATTTTCATCTGACAAAAGAGTTCTGATATCTCTATCTTCTGCCGGAACTGCCATAAGGGTGTTAATAGCTTATGAAAGCGTCGGGCTATTGGGTCTTGCCGGAACATCTAGATAGTAAGACAAGGATATGAGTTAAGTCCACATACTATAAGGCAAATTTGCATAATATAAATGAGATGGAACTTATGTCCGGATACCCTTCTTCGAGAAAACCCGGGTGGATAGCGAATGTAGAACCACTCACTCTTAAAGTAGCTCAACTTATTCCATGCCCAAGTAACTACTCTACAACCTCTGATCAGTTCCAAGTAAATCAGAGACGGACTCTCTTTTCGACTCTTGAAGCTATAAATGTACAAGATCTCCTCGTCGTTGGGTACTCAGTTCAAATGCTTAGAGAAGACCATGTATGTACCGAGGAAGAAAGCATAGTTGTTTGGGTGCAGCTGTTTTAGAGCTAAGTGCATGAAACTTAGAACTCGACGGACAAACTGGTTGAATGGCGGGATGCAACCCACTAAACACATATATCTATTGCAAGCAGTGTACCCTTCCCGAGGGTTGTGTGGCCTTTGATGACGGGAAGGAGCTAGAACATCTTCAAATGGAATCCTGTGCTTATCACATATTCTACGAAGCGATCCTTCTTCAATTTTGGAAGCAATAGAATCAATAGGATCTTCCAATATTATGGCATCCTCAAGGGCACCGTGTGCTGGATCTATTTCTGACCCATCTATCGGTTCAACAGGATTCTCTGAAACTTGTTGTTCAACTTAAGGATTTTTGGATTTTGCTACTCAACCTGCCGAGTCTCTTGTTATTCCTGCTGAATTAGAGTTTGTTGCGCATGCTCTACCAGAGTTTGTTGGGCATGTAGAGCCATAGTTGAATGCATGTGGAGTCGTAGTTGAACTTGACTTGGCATAAGATTTAACATATCTCGAAATTGATGTACCGGTGACTTGAGCAGCAAGTCGTTTGGAATGTTTTTGATCTATTTCTATAAAAAAAACTCGACAGGTAATCGACATTAGAAGTTTAATTGCAAGCTGTACCCCTATGATAAAGTGGATTCTAGTGAGGTGTCGTGCAGTTCAGGTTTCTGATATTATTTAACAGTTCATTTCGAATTCTGAAATCACTCGACGTGACCATCATCGCTGACTGTCTCGACAAGTTACACACCATTGGTCATACTTTGGAAAAGGCTCGAGATCAAGAAAAAGATATCGGTTCACAAAGCGGGATTCTCATATGGACAAACGTTCAGAAATTTGTCTAAGTGTTAGAGTTATACAACTCCATCACTTAAAGAAATTTCCATCCATCTTCTTCTTCCACCCTCACCATTTCCCAAACCACGGCTGTTAACATCAACCACGTCCATGTCCAAATCCATTTTCATTACCAAGTCCATCACCTACCTATAGCCGGATTTATTTGCAAGATGGAAATTAGGGCTTGGGATCGGTTCTACGCAAGGCAAATGCTAGGGTTCGGGTCAGTGGAGGCATGTCTAACCAACGAGGGGCAGGCGATGTTAGGTTCAGGTGAGATAAAGCAGCGGCGGTGTCCTTGGAGGTGGATGACGACGAAGTTCAACTTAGATGCTAAAACCTTTTAATGGCAGGAGCTCAATGTTTTCAATTGGTAAGGACAGGTGAGGAAGTGAAATAAAAAAGGATGGTTTTACTACCCCAAACCTGGAACCTAAGTTTTTGCAGTAAAACTTAGGATTTCTCCCAAGTACCAAGTCTGTACTGACCCCACTATATGGGTCGGTACCGAGTCCTAAAGTTAAAAAAAATTGGACAAAACAAAACATACACACACAAATATGTGTGTGTGTATCCGTGCGTGTGTGTGCACATATGCTTGTGCAAATGCATGTAATTAACCATGTAAAAGCACTCCTACCCACTCAAAAATGTGCACATGAATGTGTGTATGTATATATATATCCAATACCCGACGACCATAATAAAAGGAAAGTTAAATTCGAACATGAATAATCCATTGAAGGAACCAATTCAAAATCATTAAGTTTAGAATGACAGATTATGAGGACATGGTCCAGATTTATAATCCCAGATGCTGGTAAAGCATCCTGACGAATGGCAATGGACATAACATTTTATAGAAACGATTCGCAGGAAGTATAATGACTATTTGAAACACATCATGGACTCCTTCGCAGCAATTCTAACTTGTCTCTATTCAAAGCACATCATGTTTCAAACGAGATACACTTTGGAGGGCAAGTGTTATCCAGCCTTTTGACTAG
Source organism: Allium fistulosum (assembly GCA_030737815.1). Lineage (NCBI taxonomy): Eukaryota > Viridiplantae > Streptophyta > Magnoliopsida > Asparagales > Amaryllidaceae > Allium > Allium fistulosum. The sequence continues at coordinate 183,453,252 of CM060908.1, read as the reverse complement.
GCCATATTCGGACAGACCGGACGAATCGAACTTGGAATTATCAAGACAGGAAGCCCAGAGAGGTAGCCCAAGAGTCCAGGAACCAAGCATGAACAAAGTCATAAGGCCAATACAAGAACTACTAGGCAAGACAAACATAGAACCACCTAAATTATGGGTCGGTACCAACCCCACCCTATAGGTCGGTACCGATCCCTATTTTCTCCTCTAATGGAGTTCATCTTCTACCTACTAGTCCTATTTCCAATGCAATTCTCCATCGATCTCCACATGCACTTGAAGCTGCAACTCTATTATTCTACAACTCCATCATTTGGACCTAAAAGCGAGCTAATATTAGTGCAAACAACTATGGAATCATAAAGCTAACCACAAGACGAGCTAATATGAAGAGTTGAAGACAACCATATTGGCTATCCTATGGATTGGTACCAATCCCTAACTTGGAGTGGTACCGACCGATTCAAATTGATGAGTTGGCACCTACTTTCTTGAGAGAATTGGTCTAAATCATGGATAATGACTTGGAGATATTTTGTACGAGTTTTTAGGCCTCTACCTCTATAAATAGATGGGTATGGCTTATTTTTCAGGATCTTTTGGCTCTGGTTCTTCTCTATTCTATATTCTTGTAATTCTGAGAATCTAAGTGTCGGAGTTGTACCAACCCCTAAGAACTTTTGCCTTCAAGTCAGCAATATGTAATAAAATCTTAAAGTGGACGTAAGCCAAGCTTTGCCGAACCACTATAAATGATTGTGTCTTTTTTATTTATCATTTTCATTTGCATTTCTTTATATTTTATTCTTTACATAAACTTCTGGGTGTTTGTGCCATTTTTGGTTCAAACAACGGTCATCTAACCAACCCAGCCCGCGTTGCCACTTAAGCACGCAGAGGTGAATGAAAAAAGTACAACCAGGTGTATATACTTCTAACAAGAGGCATGTCGTATCCTTATAACATGCCACCACAGTACATAATGCAAAATCCACAGTAAAAGCAAGGCATGCACCTTGCACGATTCTCCTACTGGCACTCATCTCAACCATATATTCCTTTCACTATTCCAGTAACCACGCATCAGCTCATTCGACCTGATCAATGGCCTGGCGTGCTTTCTACTGGCTTTAAAGCTCAATCTCAACCATCCAAGCATCATTCTCAACTACTATAAATACCCCATGCATTATCACTTCAAAAGGGTTGGAATGGACAAGAATTCCAGCAAATATACACCATTCAGAGCTTCTCACACAACAAGCCCTTAAGATTAGCTGCTTCATCAGTTTGAAGCTTCTTACTTTTTTTTGTTATTCTCTTGTGGTTTCTTGTAATTGTAAAAGTGAGTATAATAAGAGTGCTTCATAGTGGACGTATGCAAACTTGTCGAACCAATCTGTATTTGGTGACATTTGCATTAATTATCTACTTCTTCCTCATTTTCCATTTTTTAAGCCTAGTAATTAGTACCCTTTGCTCTTCATGACGCGTTAGTCTAATTTTGAGATTGTCAAAAAGTCCAATTAACATTTTAGCATTAGAAGGAGGGCCTCCCCTATAAAGCTCTTAAATTTTCTTCACCTTCTTCCTCCTACAAACTCTTTTCACGCCTTTTTTGCGCCATGTCTAACGTTTGTGGCAATGGTGAATAGTGTTTCACCTCCACCACTTCCTCCAGAATCTGAGCATTTTCCTTTGGCGATTTAGATCACAATCCAAGTTTGGCTCCATGCTATGAGGAGCTACAAGCCATGCCCATTCACTTCTCCACATTCCTGCTACTATCAACCAAGTCATCGTAATTATGCACATAGTCTGCATGAGGATTACACCAACCGCTCAACAAACTCCCTCATCCCCCAATTTTCATCAAGTGACGACAATCATGCGACTATGAGTGATGCTGTTTATGCAAACAAGGATGGACATGATCTTTCCTCCACCCAAGAATTATTCCCTGGTAAAAGACATCTAAACTGACCAATGCTTCCAAAAGGGATGAGGGCAAGGTGGTTAGCCTACTAATTATAGCCATCTGCCGTATGTGATAGAATTAGGGGTATGCCTTAGGGGAAAAATTTATTACATAAGTCTAACTTGATAACCAATCTTGTTCGAAATAAAAGGTGTTTTCTTTCTTTTATATACTTGATATAATGTGTTTTATTAATTAAATAATTAAATTAAAAGTATATTTAATAGAAAACCCATAAATGGTATGTTTTGTGATAGTAGTTATCATGTGCTGTAATTGTGAGTGGTTTATCACAGTAAAATAAACATATCGTTTTAAATATTCCTAGTCAAGATGCATCGAGACTGGATATCGGTGCATCCGTTGAGACTAGTGTATGTAACACTCTCCAAATGTTAGGCAGTGTATTACCCATGACTGCTTGGGGGCACCATGAGGTTACATACTGATGGTTATTGAATACTTATAGAATAACTCACTTGATAGTTTTCTATTGGTTAACATAACTAAGATCAAGCAGAAAATATCGAAGCGATTAATTTACACAGTTCTTTTTACTTGAGAATATCGTTGATCTTCAATATGAAAGCTCCACTTTGACTATAGTTAAATCAAGGCACGACATCCATTGAACGACTATAGTTAGGTCAAGTGGAAGTATTGAAAGTGAGATATTATTCAAGAGAGGATTCATCTCCTCCGTTATATGGGGTTTAATATCACGGTCAACTAAAATCAACTCGAATTTAAAATCTCTAGCCAAAGTATTTCGGTTAATAATAATTGTTATTATCGAATCAAGGAATTTGTGTATGGACTATAGAGTTAAATATGGACGATGTTGGAATTTTGACCATTACCAAAAGCTATAAGTCCAAAGTGATATAGTTCCGACGAAGAGATTTTGAGTAAATAAATGTCACTAAAAGGTATCGCTTAAGCGTTTGTAAAATTTGATTTTACCAAAAGACCAATAAGTAATGAATTCAGCCAAACTGTCATACCATTAGCTAAGCTGACGTATGAACATTGATATTTGAATTGTTTAATATTAATCGCTGACTAAATTCATACATTTGAGTCGCACAACCGCATTTGTGATTTCTTCGAAAACCATACGATTTAATTAATTTGTAAAATATTGTAAATTGATTAAATTAATTATTATGAAATACTAATTATTGTTAATTTATTTGATATTTTGAATGTTGTTGGTAATTATTTAAATGCATATATAAAAGTTATATTTGCATATATCGATATACGATATTGGTATACTGTTAAACAAGGTTTAAATAATAAAATAATTACATAAATTTTTTTGGAAAATTTGCAAATTAAGAATATGCTTGGACTACTATATAATGATGAGAGGAGGAAATCAATTAATTGTATTAATTGAAATTTAAAAAGGAAATAAAGAAGGAAGTTTTGATAAGAGAAAGGGAAATGTTCCTTTAATTCTATTAAAACAAAAATCTCCTCATTTTGATTTCTTAACAGAACATAATTTTTCTTCCTCTTCTCTATCATTCATTCATAGCTGAAACCTTTTCCAAAAAACATTAAAACAAATTCAAATCAACATCATATTAAATTAAAGAAAGGCGACTCATCCATCTCTTTTAAGGTGGGATGCTGATTTATTTGAAATCTAAGGAGAAGCCACAAATCAAGGTGTAATGAAGGGCAAGGTTTATCAGGTAAGTTTATAATTCATTCATGATAATAAATTAAGTCTTTTACATATATGTAAATTATAGTCATTTATTAAAATCAATTTTAAAATTATTTTATGTATTGTTGAGTTTTATTTGTGTATGGTTTTGAATGTTGATGATTTAATTGGATTTGAGTAATTAATTGTTGCGGAATTGATTTATTGAATCCTTTTATAATTGATTAATAATTTGTCTAACCAAATAATTTATGTTTTATTTCATTTGGGATTTGAAACAAATCCTCATTTTGTTATCCTATTGTATGTTGTTGTATATCTCCTTTATTTTAATAAATTACTCTTATTGTCATACTTATTCCTTTTTAATCATGGATCAAACTTTAATAGATTGAATTATAAAATTATGTGTATATATATCACATGTGTGTGTATAAATTAATCAAGTCTTTTTCATACCTTGAAATTGTACGCCAATGTTAAACTAAATTTCACTTGCTTGATTTGATTTTAATTAATTCGGTTTCATGCTTTAAAATTAAATTTCAGTCCATTAAATATAGGTTTATACCTAAATATAGACTTATGTTTTAGATCCAATCACATCAACAGGGTCAATAAATTAATTAGGTTTGAAATCTCACATGGTGTTAAATTAATAATTTAATTGGTGATTGCAAAAAAAAGGTGAAGCAGAATTACACTACTTGATTATTTCCCTTTTTCACTTAGATTTGAATATATTTAATTGAAACATAAATTACCTTTCCATCTTCACTCTTGTAATTTACTCTTACATTAATTGTCTCTTTATGTGAATTATTCTCATACCTTTGTGTTCGTGTATGTAAATATAAAATATAAGTGGCAACAAAGATTACGTATATGTATATATATGTCTAAACTATATATATATGTGGTATTGTCAATAAATGTATACAAACCATATACATATATTGTAGAATACTCAAACATTTGTATATACTTAGGCATTTATTTTTCCGATATGCATGTGAGAATGTAACATGTGTATGTAAGTGTACACACACACACATATAGATATAAATCCCAATATCTAGATGTACATATATATATATATATTTATTTATACACATGTTTATATTAGTTTATTTATGTTGTTTATATTTGAATGTATGTTGATGCATTAATAATAGAACATTTAATTGAAATGTTAACATTTTTATTTAACAAATTATCAATCTAATCACAAAGAGAGAAATGCTCTCTCTTTAATTAATGTTGTTTATTCCCTTAATTAATTACATAAGTATTAGAGTAGGACACAAAAGGTTTCCTTCTTAAAATTAATTTCATTAAGTAACTACTACATACACGGGTGTATTTGATACACTCATTCATTTAATTTTATACTAAATTCAAACTCTTTCAAACTAATCAAATAAAATAAAGGGTTTTATTTAAAACACCTTTTAGATTGATTCTGAAATCTCTTTAGGCTTCATAGGCCTAGTAGATCCATAAAGGAAAATTTTGAAATTTACTTTTTAACTCCGTTGCATTCTGGCCCAGTTCCAACAATGGTATTAGAGCCCAATAGCCTATGTGTTCTAAATTAGTCATGTTAGGGTTAACTAATTAAGCTTTCCCACTTAGTACAATGTCTAGAAAGGATTTCTAGGATTGAAATTGGTTAATCAAGTGCCCTATCCTACTTGGTTATCGACTTGGCCTGAAAGGTAAAGTCATCCCATAGGTTGCCCATAATAGAAAAACCCAATTTAAATTGGGCCTTGGGCTAATTTTCAAAATTATTTTGAAAATTAATACAAGATTTTAAATTTAACAGTTAAATTTAAAATAAAAACATGTTTATTATAAAAGGTTATAGTATAACATAAATTTCTAAAATGTAATGAAATTTCAAAATATTTAAAAATTAATTTCGAGATTTAAAATTTGTTAATAAGATTAATAAAATTAATTAATATAATAAGTTAATTATTTAATACTTATATACATGTATTATACATTGATATATGCTATATTATTTTTAAAGTGTTTAAGATAATATAAATATACATGTATGTGTATAATATAAATTTTTGAAGTTAATATAATTAAAATAAAATTGTTTAATTAAATTAATTAATTAAAGGTTAATTAATTAAATAAAAATACATAAATATATAAGATATATGTGTTATACTATAAAGGTTATAATATGTATATAAATATTCAATACAAATGTTATATTGGAATAAGACAAAATTAATTAAAGAGTTAATTAATTAAAATTAATTAAATAAGAATTAATTAATATAATGTTATACATGAGACTATCGTATGAGCTAACTAAAATATATTATATAGTAATAAAACTTATATATATATATATATATATAAGTGTATAAATTAAAGGTAGAACATTAAACAAACCTTGAAAGACTTAAAGAATAAATATATACGTAAATGTATGTATCGTGATTTCAGATGTGTCTGACACTTGAATCACGAGGGTATTTCATAAGAATCCGTAAGTTGATATCACTTGATATAATATATTAAAGACTATGAATCTTGATTATAATGTTGTCCTCTACCATTTACATATTAATAGATTATTTGCATACTCTTCAATTGTTGAGATTTCCTCAAGCTGGGGATGTTATGTATAGTACTATTAATATGTTGAATAGATGGGGTAAGATAAATGCACATATTTTTGGAGCATTCCTCAAGGTATGTGCATTATACTAAGACTGTCATGAAATGGTAGGTTTGAGTGAATAGTCCCACTTTATTTCTTGAGGTTTCCTCAAGATAAAGACGGGATTAGGATAAAGAACAACGGATTAGGAGTTGTATGTGATACAACCGATAAGGAGTTATCCATCGTATATGGGCCTATGATTTGTTAAGCTTTTCCCAAGGTCAAAATCTCAAGGCATATGAGTCCTAACATCCACTAGTTAAGTTGAAAGTCTTCTATGTTTTGACTTAGTGTTCCGTGAAACATAAAAGACTAATGGGAGCCTTATTTGAAAAATGAAATAATACAATTTAGCCTTTCTAATATTGTATGAACATACGCTATATAATGTTATAATAATCTACATTGATAAATTTATGCATTTAATATGATTGATAAAAGCTTATCAATTAAATATACAAATGAACTGAATTAAAGGTTGATAAATAGAAATATAATATATACTTACTATTAAATACTTCTTCCATGTTAATGTTTCCTATACCCATGAAAGTACTTAACTTGACAACTACTAAATACATTCGTAATTTGGTTGCTTACGCGTTTAATTTGGCCGAGACCATGTGTAATGCTTTCTTTGAGTTTCGGACTCTCAAAGCAATATAAGACTATGGATATTTGATCCATATACCATCGCAAATGAGTGTTATATGGAGAAAGGTCATAGTTTGTATTGTATAATACTTCGATGAAATTAGTTCATTCGAAGTAAGCAAATACACCATACTGTAAGATCGAATATTCAATTCGATCGATTGCAATGGAGATCATAATATATTAAATGAAACACTAGACCAAAGATAGATCTAAGAACTCAATCGTTGAAATGTCAGTCCGATCAGTTTACATAAGGTGTAACATATTTGATGTTCTCAAATGTTAAGGATGATCAGGTGCACTTTTGTAAAGAGTTCATTATGATATTGTAGTAAGGGTTTTATTTTGAATGGTTCAACCATTTAAAATGAAAAACAAATAAACAAGAGTAAATGTGATTTAAGGTATAGTTAGGATGAAAAGAGTGAATGGTCACTTCTGCTTTATAAAGAAACACTAAAAACAAAAATTGTAAAATAATTTATATTCCAAAATGTATTTTCATATAGAAAATTATTTTCGATATTCAGTACTCTAATTATTACAATATATGAAATAATTGATCAAAGAACTCCCCACTGTAAACTTGTTACAATATATGAAATAAATAGTCTATATTATATGGATGATGGACCTTCGTATTCAGTATGCTATTATAGTAATAGCGGAAATGGTAGGAGCATGCCACATAGCACTTATTGATTGCATCGGATTATGAAAATTGTTTCTGTAAAATGTATTGCACATTATTTATGAAATAATATATGTCCTTCGGTGATGACTGAAGAATAGACATGGTTTTATTTCAATAAGACTATTATGAATATTCATTATGAAATAAAATTATAATGTGGTGTTTGTTTTTGTAAGAAAACTGATGCATTGGAAAATACCAAAGTATCTAAAATTATTTACAATTATTTTGGAACTATAGACTAAGCCATGGTTCTAAGCAGTAGTTCTTTGATCATATGATTATGAATCATATGGCACTAGTGAATTACCTTAGATAATTAAAGGCAAAACACCCATTCGATGAGAGCATCGTAGGAGTTGATGAACTCTTCAGGTTGATACATATAAATGTATGTAATCACAAGTCTGGTAATACCATAATGGTTCCGTATACTTTGTTATATCCGCTGATGAATTATCACAAGCAGGAATGTATGTATTTGATACAATTGGGGCATGTCTATAATAAGTTCATATAATATAAAGCAGAAGTAAAATAAAATAACAAAAGAAATGATTCGATTTGATCGATTGAGTAAGTATATAAAGAGTTCCAAACGTACCTAAAATGAATATAGATTTAGTCTCAAGAATCAACCCTGCCTATAATACATAATGATGTATAGATCAGGAGTGATCAAACTTAGTGGACAAAGCATGATTAATATTGAGTGAGGTTGAGTTAAATTCTTTATGTAAGGTGTACTTAAGAGTAGTACGCAAGGTTAAAATTAATATCATCCAAAGACTAGTTTACAAAATCATACAAGATAGGGATTTATAAGAAAACCCATTATGTCCAAGACCAAGGAGTTATCAAGTTATGTAAGTCGAAAGACTGCATGTAATAATTGTACATAAGAAATATTGTGTGAATCACACCAAAAGAAGTTTAAGATGATGGACATTGGATGACTGATTTATGTTATGAACATAAATATTGTGAACTAATACCAAACCATTTTTATGTATGGCAATTCATAAAATGTATATGAATGCACGTTCTGTTGCAATAAGAAACAATTATTGCTTCAAGAAATACCAACTTCGTAGCGAATGAATTTCTTTGAGAAATTATTAGTAGTAAAATGGATATGCATACTACCCAAGGTTAAAACCAATTAGAAGGGATGAAATGAAATTAACCAAACATTAATGTACACAGTACATTAGAATGTCTAATGAGCATTCTTGCACGTCAAAGAGAAACTATGAGTTTCTTGTTAATGTCAATAATAGGTAATCCTCAGTTGTTTAATTAAACCATTAAGAGTATTGACTCTATGATATGGTACGATGCACAAATCTAAAATAGATTCCAAGCATATTACCAAAATATGATTTTGATAGTTTTAACCAAAAAGATACGATCCACCGTTCACAAATGTGTCTTTAAGAGAAAGACAAATGCAAGTGGAACATAGTGAGCTAAGTAGATAAGAATAACATCGTAAATTTCAATTATTGATATTAGCATAACAGATTCGCCATTCAATGTGCTCAAGTTGATTCGGATTTACTTACAAAATTATCACCAAGTATAACTTTGTGTTTTGGCACATATCTATTGAAATAGAAAATTCTAAATGAGGATTTAGACTAAACTGTTTGCACATAACAACCAAAGTGTCTCGAAGTCAGTGGAAGCGATATTGAGTTTGTCGGTTTTGGATATGATCCAAGAACTGATACGAAAGTATCGTTTGACAAGCATCAAATAGTTTGATTTCAGCTAAAATGCAGAGGAAATGTATGTCCATAAGAAAGAACGTTAAAGGTACATTGATATTTTTAAATAGAAGAAAACAACACGCTGTTGATTGTTAACGATATACTTGCATTAAAAATTAGCTTTTAGTTGCTTTAGTACTCGATGTTAGATTTGCAAATGATGTCTCTTCCAGTGAGTATAAAGGACATTGGGAATGTCCCAAACGATATGCAAAAACACCTTATGAAAATGCTTAATCCATCCTAAAGCGATGGCTACTCATTCATCCTTGTCTATGCCCTCGACAAGTCTTGTCGATGCCCCTTCTGAGAACCGGCGTTGCTCTGGTAGCATTGAGAAGTCTTGTCCAAAGGATCGTCGAACAAACGTATCCAACCCCTTAGTCTCCAGGAACCGATAAAACTGTGTTTCCACGAGCTGAATCCCAAAAATTCCTCTTGAAATCGTTGAATCATTGCTTTAATACCATTGGGCCGTCGGACACGCGACCCAAAACTCTTCTTGGAGTCGATGAATTATTGTTCCAAGGCCGTCTGGTCGCCGGACATCCAACCAAATATCTCTTGAAGTCGATTAATCATCGCTTTAAGACCGCTGAGCGGTTAAACACACGTCCCAAAACTCTTCTTGGAGTCGATGAATTATCGCTCTGAGGCTGTCTGGTCGTCAGACATCCGACCAAAATTCCTCTTGGAATTGATAAATTATCATTCCAAGGCCATCTGGTCATCAGACATCCGACCACAAAAACTCCTTCATGAAATAAAGCATCGTGAAGGTCTTTCATGAACTAAAGCATCGTGAAGGCGAACCGGTAGATCAACAGTCATCTGATCCAAAAAACCCTTCATGAATTTGAAGGTCTTTTACGAACTAAAGCATCGTGAAGGTGAACCGGTAGATCAACAGTCATTTGATCCAAAAAACCCTTCACGAACATGAAGGTCTTTCACGAACTAAAGCGTCATAAAGGTGAACCGGTAGATCAACGGTCATCTGAACCAAAAACCATTCACGATTGTGAAGGTCTTTCATGAAATAAAGCATCATGAAGGCGAACCGGTAGATCAGCGATCATCTGATCCAAAAAACTCTTCGTGAACATGAAGGTCTTTCACGAAATAAAACATCGTGAAGGTAAAACGGTAGATCAGTAGTCTTCTGATCCAAAAAATCCTTCGCGAACGGAAAGGTCTTTCATGAACTAAAGCATCGTGAAGGCGAACCGGTTGATCAGTGAAATTTATGTACGATTGATATCCACGAAGGTGAACTGGAAGATCAGCAGTCATCTGATCCAGAGCTCCCTGAAGTCAACGAAGTCACGCTCCAGGGCCAGAAATCGACAATCATATCAGTCACTCCGCATAATTAATAGAATCACTTCCAACGACTGATGAAACAAACAGTGCTAAACTCTAGAGCTTCAAAGTCACTCAAAGGAACTAAGCCAATACTGAACCAACCTTGTGGTTAATCAGAGGCTGACTCGAATAAAGCCAAGACTAAGAACTTAGGAGAACCGCACCCACTGGACTGTGGACAACCAAATGAGTTGTGGAGAGACCCTAGGTACAGTTCAATTGCGCCAATAGCCCTATGGCATGGGGGCACCGAACACACTTGAATATCCACAAGGAAGGCCAATACTAATCATACCACAGTTCAGTTATGCCTGATCAAAAATTCTAGCATTCTGACAACTACGGACTTAACGACCTAGCTAGCGCAACAAACTAAATAGAAGCATAATACTTGCTTACTTCTTCCTAACTCCTCCTTTACCACCTTTGGTGACCGGTTCCTTTTCCTCTTAGACTGTATGCCAGTTGAAGACCAATTCTCTAAAGGCAATTTGGACCAAAAACTGAGAGTGTTGCCCCAAACTCCCATAAGATCTTTCTTTATAACCATCTCCATGCGGTCGGCTGTAGATCTCTCCACCATGGCAACCTTACCTGTTTGGTCGTGCACATCTTCCCAAATTACGGGAGGACCATCCAAGCCACGGTTACCCGATCCAAAAACCAATTATCTCTTAGAACTGATGAAATCGCGTTCCAGCAAAGTCAAATCGCTGGATTGATGGGAAAACTTGATCCTTACCTTCTAAGAACTGGTATTGCTCCTCTAGCATCGGTAAGGCCCAAACCATTGTGCGCATCCTGTAAGTCGCGCACTCCAACGTGCAACTTTTCTTGTGCCATGGAACCACACTCTCGAAGCACGAACTCCTCACGTTACCCGAAGATTGGCAACGTCAAGAAGTTCCAAACCGTTTCGGATCGACGGGTTGTATCGATCCCATAAGCCGAAAATTTTGTAAGCCACACACTCTCAAAAGTCACGCATTTCGTAAGTCGTGAACTCTCAAAAGCGACGCATTTCGTAAGCCGCGCACTCTCAAAAGCAGTGCATTTCATAAGTCGTGCACTTTGTAAGCCGTGCACTCTTAAAAGCTGCGCATTTCATAAGCCGCGCAAGCACTGCTTGATGTTGTCTGGCATCATCGGCAAACTGTTAAAATTTTCTAAGTACCGGTGTTGTCTCGACAACACTGGAAAACTTGTCTATTGTAGAGTTAACAAGGATCAACTCCCGCTACCCGAAAGAACTGACATTGCTCTGGTAGTGCCACAAAGTTCACAAACCAAGAAGTCGACAAAGAATTTTGATCTTTGACCAAAGTTAATGTACAAAATGTCTAAATTCAAGACATCCAAGTCATGAGTTCCTAGATATAGGAGCTGCAACGTACCTTTGACTAGGGGCATCCAGGGAGCCACTCAGAACATCAAGTCTCACATCAATTGTTCAGAATAATCAACCCTGTGGACTGAAGGGCACATAACACATTAACACTTGGTCAGGATAGAAAATCGCTCCAACTTACAATAAAAGGAGGAACTTACCGTCATCCAGAGATAGACGACGACGAAAGGCCTTTCCAGAATCAAATCATCAATGTACAAGTTTCGAAAGACAGAAGCATGTGCTCAATTGAGGTCTCAAACCTCAACTTGCAGAAAACCAGCTATTATCCGAAGATAGACAACGATAAGGAAAGAATGCTCGAAATCGAGCAGCTAAACCATTGATTCCCGAAGATTGGAACCCACGAATAAGGTTGATATCTGTAATAACGCTATCAGCCCAGCATAACACATATGGCCTAAAAAAGCAAGTTTAAGTGTCACGGATTCAAGACAAACAATACCAAACTCTACCGGTTCATGATCCGGATAGGAATGAGCGCGGTCGTACCGGAGGTAATGTGATGACTCACTCTACAATTTCTAATTTTCTATAAGAACCTAGAATTTGACACCTAAAAATGAAGGGTTCTGCAGATAGAAGTCAGATCATAACAAAAACCGGTTGGAGGAAATCCGATTTTTTATGGATAAGAGTAACCATGAAATTGGTTAAGAAACAACCCTGCATTTCCAAGGGTAACACTTGACGGTGATAAACAAGGCTAGGCAACGGAAATGCCTGGGACTCCCATCCTTCCAGAACATGGCGTATGCCGAAGTTAAGCAACGTTAAGAAAAACAGCCACATTGGGTTAAAAGGGATCTACTCAACTATACATGATCAGATGAATGATTCAATCCTAACCAATATGACTTTAACATTGCCAGAAGATAGGTAGCACTAAGAAAAGACTTCTACAATCCAATCATCGAAGTGCAAGTTTTTGAAGACCGAAACTAGTGCCCACTTAAATTAAAAGCATTTCCAGATCGGTAGGGAAAGTCGATCCCAACCTCCTAAGTTTCAATGTTTCCCCGACAACGCTAAGGCCTTTTCTCATTTCCTAAGTACCGGTGTTGCCCCGACAACATCGAGAAACTTTCTATTTCATAAGTATCGATATTCCCCCGGCAATGTCGGGAAACCCTCTCTTTCCTAAATACCGACATTGCCAAGAAATTTTCTATTCACTATGTACCGATATTGCCTCGGCAACGCCAGGAAAACTTTAATCTACAGGTTCGATGAGAAACACTCATCGTAGTAAACCATCAATGCACTAGCTTCCGAAGATAGAAGTTGGTCCTCAACTAAGGTTCTACCCTTGTCTTCAGAAGACTACCGTTGCTCGAAAATGAGCAACAATAGGAAGACATAACCTTTCATAGGTCAGCCAAATGGTTCGACCTTTCATCATAGGAATCAGCCACTACACAAGAATAAAGCAGCGTCGAAAGGAAATCTTAGGATTTAATTGCTCGTGTGCTAATTTCTAGGGATGAAAGCTGGTGCACAACCAAATTTCTAGAATTCAGTTTAGAAAGAATTTAGATACAGCCAAAAGATAGGCAGCCTCGAGGAAGTGCTGCTTGGAACTGAGCAGCTAGGTTATCAATTCCCAAAGACAGGAATTGGCGTATAAACATAACTTCCATGACGACGACAATCAAGCAAAGCATGCACAACTAAGGACATGTAGGGACAATCATGGAAGGTCGGAACTAAAACCATCGGACTTCCTTAATCCTAGAATAGCATTGAGAGCTAGACCAGGGGCAACCAGATCATTTTTCCCAAACCTCTCCATCTCTCACAATCGCCCAAATACAGGTCTTCGAAATAGCTAGTCCCTCGAGCAGGGATAAACGCACAGATACTTGATCGAAAGAAATGTTGCAAAGTCCAAACACAAATAACCGCAAGGTTGGTTATATAATGGTTCTGTATCGCAAAACAGAACATTCAGGCAACAAAATCACTGACAAAGGAAATGAACGATTTAACATTTAGAAATCAACCATCGCACGTAGTCTGGCGATGACGAGAAGGATCGATGACCTACTTATGGTCTAACTAGATCATTTTGTTCCAACTTGCAGGAATATGCCATTACCCAAAGTTTGGTGATGCTAAGAAGAAACCCCCAGAATGAAACAATCGATACATCGGCTTTCGGAAATAGAAGCAAGAGTTTGATTGAATCTTCAGTCCTACGTTCTGGCATCTCATGCTATCTTAAGATTCACAACATCAAGGAAAAATCCACAGAGTTGAGTCATCCGCACATGATTTTCTAGAGATAGAAACTGATACATGATTAGGGTCTCAACACTAGACTTGGAAGAATTCACTCTAGCAAAAGATGACGGCGACACGTCTTTCCAGCACATGTTCCCATAATGACATTGGATGATGGTGTTAACTTGGAGGAATTCAATTACAGACAGGTAACAGACATCATTGAAAAAATTAGAGCTTGGACTCAAGCAGCAAAGTCCCTAGTTTCTGGAGATAGGAGCTATCATGTCAATCAAACTGGGGTAATCGAACGTTTTTTCTAGGAGACCCAGTCTCCCGAAAACATGTAGACTTAGTATTCAAAGAAATCAGCCCTATGGACTAGGGCAGATACACCAACACTTTGTTGAAACGAACTCAATTAAGCATGAGTAGGGATTAGCTACAGAACTGGCTTGGCTAAGCTACCTCATAGTTCTGAACAAAGCTATGAAATAGAATATGCCGAACTGACCGTAGAAGTATTACTTACATGTATAGAATTACAGTAAACGAGTATGCTACACATGAACACAAGAGGTGCAATAGCGAGAAAAAGCAATGCTCAGAATAGAGCAATTGAACCAATAGTCCCTGAAGATAGAGGCTGGTATGCAGGTTGAATTCCGAAAAATGCAAAGGAAGGATAATCACAATCGAACAAGTCATGCACTAGTTTCTGAAGACTGAAATTGTGCCTGATTGAACTTACAAGAGCAGTTGTGCCTTGCAATTTAACTGTAATCAATCATCCTAATATGATAGGAATAATAAGCGAAGCCTAAGTTGTGAAGGACCCAGCTTCTGGAGGAGTGTAAGTCCCACCGCCAGACTAAATATTGGATGACTAGAAAGTCATTTTCAACAATAAAACTTGGCATTCAAACCTGTCGGGTATGTTTTACTTTGAATAATATCCTCATAAAACCAACGCCCGGAATCTAAGGGAAGTCGGCATATGTTGACCTATCGGGTTCTGAGCGTTGACCGGGGCAGATGCAGTGTGTTATCTACCTGAGAAGAGTCCAGTATCTCAAATACTGCAAACAAACAATCTAGTGTAGATAGCTTGCTTACATTTGAAAAACAATCCATATTTTCCTTTGAAATTATCTTTTCCACACTTACCGGTTATCAATCAACGATCGATAACGGAGCCACTGTCCGAAGCAACGCGGGAAGTTTTTCATTTCAAGATCACTAGAGTACAGAAATGGGAAGAGCGATACGGTTGAATCATCCACTATATCCGATTTTGGAATAAATCGTCGCATTAGAATTCAAAACGGTGACAGGAACTTAACCAAGTCCTCGAAAAGAAACAGTTAAAGACAAAGAGCAAGACTTTGCTCCAGAACAACATACAATCATTCGAGACAAAACTTAGCTTCACCACTGGTCAAATTAAAGCTATATAAGTCGACTCCAAACCTACGTCGTGCACCCATTTACCGACCTAAACCGTTGTGTAAACTACGGAGCAAAGATTACATCGTCAATACCAGGAATTGAAATTCAGATCGAAATTAAAAAATGAACGGCTATCAGAAGTCAGTCAATTGAAAACAACATCTTGAGACGGACTCCGATGATTCACTGAAATTCACAGAATAGTAAACTGAAACTTGTCTTATTTTAGAGCACACTTTGTTTCCAACGAAAGCATACTCTAGAAGGCAAATGTTAACTAGGTTTTCAACCCAGCAGAATTCAATAGAAGTTAGAACATCCAAACTAAGCCAGAATGACTTGAAACTTGAACAAGGCATCTAAAAGAACAAGCCAATGAAACTTAAGAGAAACAAGGCAAAAATCCACTAAGTAGATGGATCATTGGCGATCTATCATCCATGGATCGCTAGCGATCCAAAAGAAAGAATCATGAGTTGTTAAAGCCTCTTGCATCATGATCTACTACCTCTTCTAAGACTGTTTACCAAGTTTCATAGCATTCCAAGCAGCGTAGTTCAAGAAGTAAAGACTCATCCGATTCAAGCTGTTTACCCGCTTTTTGACCAAAGCAGCTAACTTAAAGTGGACCTAAAGAACTCATACCGAGTCAGATTAACTTGAAATTTTGGGAGAGCACTTAGAAGACATAAAAGAAGGTACATACCCAAACTGAGCTTGATTGGGTAAGGCTACATGGATTGCTAGCGACCTAACTAGATGGATCACAAGCGATCCATGTAGATTGGGATCCACCACCTTAAATTTTTAGGGTAAGTCCTAGACACCCTCTAGAGTGTACCTGCAAAGTTTCGTCTGACTTCGTTGAGTTTTGCATGAGTTATGGATGATTCTTTTGGACCAGATGACCCATGAAGACGGATGATCAAACAAACTCCAAACAACTTGATATTTGGACAATGCACTTAAATAGAAGATAGGAAGATAACCAAACTAAGATCACTCAAAAATAGGCTAAGTGGATGGATAGCTAGCGATCCATCCTCTATGGAAAGCTAGTGATCCATCCCCTATGGATAGCTAGCGATCCATCAAGATAGATCGGATCGCCCTCAAACTTTCCAAACTCCTTCGTAGTACTAAGTAAAGGCTTCTGGTACAAAAATATGCTAAGTTGATGGATAGCTAGCGATCCATCCCCTATGGATAGCTAGCGATCCATCAAGATAGGTCGGATCGCCCTCAAAGTTTCCAAGTTCCTTCGTAGCACTAAGTAAAGGCTTTTGGTAGAAAAATATACTAAGTTGATGGAAAGCTAATGATCCATCCCTTGTGGATAGCTAGTGATTCCCCTGTAGATAGCTAGTGATCCATAGAAATGAGTCAGATTGATTTGAAATTTTCGGTGATGACTTGGCATAACAACTGGACTCTTCTGCACTTAAACTTCTGGCCCAAGTGCTCTCCAACCCATATAAATACAATCCTACCTGCAACATAAACATGATCTTCTAGACTGGCTGTTGGAACTCTATAGAGATTATTCTTCACTCTTTTCCTCCCACACAATAGTCATATAGGGGTTCACTATGATTCTCCAGTGAACTGTTGTACTTGTGACTTGATCTAACTTAGAAGATTCAATTATATTGTAATCCGATTAAACTTGTAGCAGTATTCAGTTAATAGAAAGTTATAAAGTGGACGTAGGCTTCATTAACAGTTGAACCACTATAAAAATCCTCTTGTCTTTTTACTATTTCCGCTCTTTTTACATTTATTCTCTATATTATTGCTCTGTAAGAATAGGGCTGGTGCTTTCACACTTAATCTACGGTGTTGATCCATTTTTTGGGTTAACGGAAATTAAATAGGGTTATTATTATGAACTTTTGGACAAATCCATAAATAATAACTGAAATTATATTTTAAATTAATTTTTAGGGAGTTTGTTATTTATAAAATGGATTGAGCCTTTAAATAATAATAATGATAGTAATAATGAAGAAATGTTTTCTAATACAGTAGTAATAATAATAGTAGTAGTAATAATGGATCCGAGCTCTTGCTGGACCCCATCCTGTCACTCATTGGTGAAGGGGGAACAACGACAAGTAAGTCGATCATGTTGCTCTCCAATGAAGCAACGTTACTTCCTGCACTCTAGTTCAGTGTCCTTGAATATTAGGCGATGTCCTGGCCTTCCTAGGCCGATCATAACCTCTCCCGACTCTTGCCGGACCCCATCCAATCGCTCTTCGATGAAAGGGGGTACAGCCTTAAGTGAGTTGATCCTATCGCTCTCCAACGAAGCGACTCACTTCTTGCACTCCGGTCCTTGATTCTCTGGCCTCGACTCTCCGGTCGAGGGCTTAATCCATGTACGAGTCCATCCTGTCGCTCTCCGACGAAGGGACTCGCACCTTGAGGTTATTGCCCTATCTCTCCGATTGGGACAATAACCACGACCTATTTAATTCATTGCATTAATGTGGATCAAAAATAAATTAACAAATAAGAGTTCGTACAACCAAAAGTCCAAAAACAAGAAAACCAAAAGGTGCCTCTCTGGGCATAACGGTTCATCATCATCTCAGAGCATGCCTAACGATCGGCCTCTATCCCGTATATATGTAAATGACTTAGCCATTATATTGTGGAGGTTTATTGTTTATTTCATGCCATCCTGATTAAGAGATGATGATCTGATACCTCGATCCAAGGCTATTCCCATTTGATGCGGACGGTGGCCGCTCTAGTTCTATCGCCGCAGCCCGAGTCCTCACATATTATGGTATCCTGCCATCCCTGACATGCTGCTCAATCATATAAAGGAGATGCCCGCAATCATCTGTAGTATGCCCATCTAGTTCGTGGAATAGGAAATACTTTCAAGACCTACGTTCCCACTCTGTAGGATCCCTCCTAGCCGGTTCTCGATAGAGGAGTTTCCCCCTTGTATCTAGATAAATCTGCTCCAAACCTTCTATCAATTCCGAATAAGAGGATAACTTCGGCTCCCACTCTTTTCTTTTCTTTTTGATCCGTCATATCCTTCGTCCATTTTTCGTTTACCCTTATCCTTACTCGGACCTTCTCTAGACGGTCCTTCACCTCTCACAGCATTCATTTCTAGTTTATCGGCTCATGCATCCTCCAGCCGCAAGAACCTCTCAGCCTCATGGTAAAAGTCCCAGAGATCTATTGGTGGTTCCCATTCCAATGCAACCTTGAAATCCATATCGTCGATGATTCCAGATACCGTCGCCATTAAAACCATCGACGGATCCGGCCGATCCACCGAAGCAACTACCGCATTAAACCGTGTCAGAAAATTCCTCAGAGACTCTCCTGTTCTCTATTTCAGTGCTATCAATGTCATAACATTCTTGGGTCTCGTGATGTGGACCCAAAACTGCCCCATGAATTGATCTACCAACTCACTCCATGTCCTGATTGAACCATTCTCCAGCCGCCTAAACCAGAGTGCAGCTAACTCCATTAAGTAAAGTGGAAAACACCATGACCTCCTCCAATGCCCCCAGCATTTCCATATGCCGGATATACCTCATCAAGTGCACTGTATGATTCGACTTTCCATCATACACCTATAATGCAGGTAGTTTGAATTCCGGTAGGTTTCTAGCCTACCTGATATTTGGAGTGAACGAGCTCCAACTTACATCCTCAAAACTCCCGTTGGCCAATTTGCCTCTCATTATCTGCCTTACCAGTAATGCTGTCCTTTCATTCTCATCCAAAAGTGGCCTCTAATCCAAATTAATAGCCTACCCCCCACGTCCACGGGGGTACTCTGGAACATACACCTTCAGACAAGCATCCAAATTCTGATTTGCACCAAACTCCACAGAATTAACCGCAGGCCCACTAGCATCCTGACTAACCAAACCCGGGGGCTTGCCTCCTAAGCCCTTAGGGATCGGTGTTGACCTCTCTGGAGGGATCATTGCCGACCCTCCCTGTTGGTCGAGGACTGCCCCCGACTGCTCCACTATGTTCTCCTGCCTATTTGCTCCGTTTTCATGATCCTGGTTCTGATTTCCCACAACTCCTGCTGCTCCAACTCCTTGATTCAAATTGCCATTAGCTCCAAATCCTTTATTTTGCTCCAGTAGCTTCTACTACTCCAACCTGTCAAATCTACCTGAGGAAATTCTGCAATATCTCCTTTTGCCTCTTCATCATTCGTTCCTACATAGCATCCTACGTCATTTCCATTTCGTCCTTGGTGATGTAGATGGATGCTTGATTAGCTTCAACTCCTAAGGAAGCCTCCTGACTCCCTCCATAGTGACACCTATCCGCAAGTGCTCTCCTGGTTGATTGCTTAGCCATTGATCCAAATCCAAGCTTCCAAATCTTAACTCCAAATCCACGGGTGCAAGTGTTCTCGGTGAAAGCACCAAAATTTTGGCCGCAAAAATGGCCACTAACACCCAAGCATCATAAAAGCACCAATAATCCAATATCCAAATCTAGACAGAGAAAACCTGTGACAACCCTAGATTTTTGCAATTATTTTTAAATTATTTTAAATTAAATTTTATTTCAATATTTTATTTTTAAAACATTTTAGAAGTAAAGTTATAATTTTCCAAAGTTAATTATATTTTGTTTGCAATTTTTAATCCTAGTTTCAATATAATAAACTATTTTCTTTATTTACTTTTTATTTTTCTTAAGAATAATTGTTTATTTTCATTTTCACTTTATTTTGTTTTTCTTTTATTTATTTACTTGATTTTTATTTTGTTTATATTGAATTAAAATGAATTGGAAATTCAAAGAGACAAAAAGGCTTTTAACTTTTGACTTTTCATTTGCTTGCCTTTTCATTTCTTAGCCGTTCTTTTACTTGATTGTAGCCGTGAGTTTTACTTTGTATTTCACGTGAAAACTTTCTCATTTCCATCACTTTGCACGGCAATTTCAGTTCTGAAAAAAGCAAGTAAGTAATGGCTTCTTTTTCTACGTTTTCTCTTCACTTTTCCATGGATTTTTGCTTGATTCTGCCTTGATTTCCTCCACATGTGCTCGGCCTAACCGCTTCACCATCTCCACCGATCACCACACCACTTCCTCCTCATCACCATCCACGGCCTGACCCCCTCCTCCTCTGACCAGCAAGTGCCGTGACCATTCCATGATGAAAACTCCACAAAACAATGCAAAACTCTCCAAAAATTGCATAGTCGAGCTCTAGTTCACCACCACCTTCTTTTTTGACCATGGCCATCCCTTAGAACCACCACCACCAGATGACATGACCCCTAACCATCATGACCTGACCTGTAGCAGCCCCTGGCCGAGCCACTTGACCCATAGGCCGAGCTTAGATGCAACCAAAACTCCACTTGTTAGCCTTGTCTCTTTACCTTCTCTACTTTGTAACTCCTACCCCTTCACATTCTTGCCTAACCATGCCTTTTTGTGCCAAACCAAAACCATTTCCACATGAAAACATGTCATGGCCGAGCCAAATAACATGTATGGCCAAGCAAGCATAGTGTAGTGGTCGAGCAAAATTGATTTAAAGCTTGGTGATGTGTTTTGTATATTCTAGTTTCAATTTGTTTCAATATAATTTTGTGTTGAATTTATATTTATATTTTGCTTTGTTTTATTATTGTATACAAGATTAATATCTTGGCTATCTCTCCACTCAAATCAAGTCGTGCTATCATGCTTTCTGGATTTTTGTTTGTGTGTTTGATTTGCTAACTCCAGCGTAAAAAGGTGAGTATTCACACATGACATTTATACTTATATAATTTGTGAAGTGACAACAAGTGAATGTGTAGAAACTATTGTATCATGTTATACCTGCCTGTGATGTAAATTATATGATGTTAAACTCTGTTATAAACTTGTCACATCATCTGCTATGTTATATTTTATTATACTGTTTATTTATTTCTGTTAATCACACTGCAAGTTCCCTGTAGAATAGAATCACTATGGGTTGAAATGATACATACCCGAACGGACTTTAGAATAGGGAAAGATCGTTATGGGCTGAAATGATAAGCCTGAGCGATTTTTTATTTATTTTATTTACTTGGGATTGCGGGTTTGAAATGATAAAACTCGGATTTTTCTTTGTAAATTACGGATTGAAATGATATATTATCCGTATCACTTGACTTAGGTTAGAAAGTATTATACAGACCCGTGGTTATTTTATATAGTTTTATGGAAATTTTTAAGTATTTTAAAATGTAAAAATATGATAATTTGATTTAAATTGAATTTAAAATGATTTAAATAAAGTGATAATGATTTTTCTATGTATTAAATGTTAAATAAATGAATGGAAAAATTGTGATTTAAAACATAACTTAATTTGGAAATTTGTGATTTGATTTTTGAATGGAAGTTTAAGTTAATTTAATAAAAGTGGAAATAAAGTTTTATTTTGAAATGGAAATATAAAATTAAGTGTAAAGGTAAATTGT
This sequence comes from Allium fistulosum, assembly GCA_030737815.1. Taxonomy (NCBI): domain Eukaryota; kingdom Viridiplantae; phylum Streptophyta; class Magnoliopsida; order Asparagales; family Amaryllidaceae; genus Allium; species Allium fistulosum. Next base: position 183,430,860 of record CM060908.1, on the reverse strand, counting down.
TAAAAATGAAAAGAATAAGAAATTATACACTTGAATTTAATAGGAGAAATTTTGGAAAATTGAATTTTATCGTAAAAATTTACTTTATAAAAATCATAAGTTAAAGGGTATTTAAATGACTATTTTTGAAGTGGGAAATGTGATTTTTATAAGTTAAAATGATTTAAATTGAAGTTTATTTGTGGCTGGAATTCTATTTAAAATCTGAAAATTCTTTTAGTAACACTTCAGAAATGCTATCGTTTCTGAAAATGAACTAAAAACTGAACTAATAGAATCTGCAGCACTTTGTAAGTGCTGTAGTTGTAGAAGTGAACTGAAAGGAAATTTAACCAAGGGCTATTGCCGCACTTTGTAAGTGCTGTAGTTGCAGAAACTAAACTTGAACCTGAAACTAATGAAAGAGCTATTGTAGCACTTGTTAAGTGCTGCAGTAGGCTGAAATTAGATTTTTGAATATAATTGAACTACTGCAGCAGTTTTGTAAACGCTGTCTTTGCTGAATTGAATTAAACCTTTTAAATTAAACCCTGAACTATTACAGCAGTTTTTAAATGCTGTCTTTGCTGAAATGAATTGTTTTCAAATATAACTTACCACAACATTTTCTAAGTGCCGTGAAAGCTGGAATTTTAACGTATTAATGTATTTTAGTGAATAAATGAGCTCAGAAAAGGTTAAATTTTTGGGAATTGAATATTTGATTTAAAGGTATAATGACTTTATTTTTAAATGGTTTAAATGGAGTATTTTGATTTGAAATATAAACTATTTTCGAAATTTATAACAACGGGTTATAATAACGATTGGTTGTTAAAGAGACCGGGATCGGATATGGACATACTCTCTGTCGATACCGAAAACCACTTTAACAACTGTGTACGCGGTGGAGTTTCCAGAATGAAGTAGGATGGTGGCGACGATCCTAAAGGTATATTTGCGTGGACCCAACTCCCGTGAGTTGGCATAAGGTGGCTAAAACAGGAGCGATTGACGGGCCAATGAGGTAGCACCTCTGATCGGACACACTTCTTCGATACCATTATATTACTTTTGTGATTGATTGGGTGCACCCCTTGATTTTGGGAGTGTGGCTCGAGGTGGGCGGTAGTGGCTGCTATGCGTTTCCACCAGCCCGGATGCGTAATTGGTATATCTACCCTGGCATTGCCTAGTTGTGCCGTGTCACCTACCATATCAAACTTTACTACGAGTTTGGATTTCTCCTGTAGCCTGTGGAGTATTGAGGGTAGCCCCCGATCGGGGAGTATGCTAATACTGGATAGACTACTGGGACTATTACGTGTTAAGGGGAATATTGGATCACTCCTTAATGCTATTTAAAAGTATGTTTATTTTATAATTAGACATTATTATAATAGCGAATATTACTACATAGTAGATAGTTTAACGGATCCTTAAAGAATGGGCGATCCCAAGCATTCTTTAAGTTACTTGTACCTTTTATTACAGTTCACTTGAGTTGGTTTACATCGTATAAGTATGTATGTCCTGACTCGAGTGTTTGTGTTTTATTTACGCTCAGGTCAGCCTGAGTATCAGCTTTGGATCTCACCTTCTGGAGCTAGGACTGCTGGAGATCATCTTTTATCTAGTTGCTATCTATTTCCATTCAGTATTTCTATGTCATCTTTGTATTAGAGACATATGTATTTGGGATTTCTATTATACTTGTTTTAGACTTCTGATGTATTTGTTTTCAGACTATGTAATTTGAATCTGTTTGAGACTTTGTATTGTAGTGGCTTCATGAACCACTATTTATTTTATTTTCCTCTACGAGTTATTCTGATATTCTGTGTCTGTGATTGGTTTTATTTGCTTCAAATTTTATTACAATCTATTATTTTGCATTATTCAAGTCTGACATGTGTGGATTATTGTCGATTTGAATGGTCCAAAATAGTGGGTCGTAACAAAACCAATTCACAGATCACAGAATAAGTTGCAAAAAAAGTAAACGAACATAAGTTTTATAGTGGTTCGACAAACTCTGACCTACATCCACTCCAATAATCTTATTATTTATATTGTAAGATTACAAGTATAGTTGTTTTTTGCCCTAGAATACTAATACAGGAAGAGGAAAGAGTGAAGAAGAACAGCCGGACGAAAAGCCCTTTGAATGAATGCTATGGCTGTTGTATTTATAAGAGAAGCCAACAAAATATCTCACTCAAGATTCGAATCTGGAATCTCTAGGCCAAGACGACCCGACCCAAAAATTTCAAGCCGATCGCTCACCCCTAAGAGGGATCAAGGCCAATCCCTCTTCCACGCATGATGGGGCCCAACGATCCCTTGTGTTAGTCCCCTTAATCCTCCACTTCACATTTCCAAAGTCGTTTCCCGTGTTAATGTGTCGTTCGTTTAGTTATTGAGAGATCATCGTTGAATTGCGCTGCCAATCTGAGTGATCCACAGCCATATTAATCCGATCCGATCCCTTACCCAGGGGAAGTGCCAGTTCCATACTTTCCAATTCCAAGGTGTCATCCATCCAAATCTGCTCGACCATCGTCCATAGCCTTCTTTATAACCAATCTCCAAGCCTGATAATCATCTCTATGGGTTTCCTACTTTGATGATCATGAAATCTGTTTGGCCAAATCCATTGGTATACTGCCTAGTCAAAAGGTGGTATAACAACAATATAGGGACATCTATCCTAACATCAACATCTTCAATAACTACTAGGGACTTGCTTTTAGGAGAAGGGTTTTTAGAGCTGGTTTTATGAGAAGAGGCAATGGCAACATAGGACTGAAGCCTCGAAAGAGCTTCGAGATCCGATGGCACATGCGAAGGAGTAACAATAGCAGGAGATGCTAAGTAGGAATCCGATAAAGTAATGCTCTTGACCTGCCACTAATGAAGACAAGGTTTCTGAGTATGGATCTTAGTAGGAAAAGAGGCAACATCACTATCCAATGGATAGTGATTACATAGAGTGTCAATATGACCAAATGAGTGACAAGAATAACATATCGAAGGAGACCATTAATAATCAATGTCAATATGACCAACTCTATCCCCAGAGAGAGCAATAGATAGGTGGGAAGGCAAAGGATGGGAAGGAGTAATCTCAGTAAGGTCTTTGGCATACTCAAGCCTATCATGGCACGTAGTATTCTCGTCAAAACAAACAAGCTCACCAATATGACAAGCTAGTCAATCTAGACCTTCTAAAGACTGAAGAAAAGAAGGTAACTTAGCTCAAATAGGAATGAACAAAACGTGCTCTCTAGCACTATTAATCGAAGGACTCCATTTAGTTGTAATACAAAACTTTCCATTATGACACACGGATCTGCTTCTAAAATCAATCTCCTCTCATCCGTGTTCGAAAAATAAAAAAAGAACATGTCTTTATCAAATCTAACTTTCAAAGACCCTTTGATCTTCCGTTTGTTCCTTAAGTAGTTACTAATAGTTTTATAATTATGTCCCTCGTCTAAGAAAAATCCTACAGGAGTTTCCCTCCAAAAGAAATATCCACATCCATAACAACTTGCAGGGTACAAGTAATTCATCACAATTCCCAACAATGTCAAAGCATTTAGAAACGTATATCCCTGCATTACAGGGCTTGGCTGTAATACCCCAAGATTTTGAGGAAAATTCTTTTAAATAAATGATTAAAATTCTGGGGGAAAAATCAGAATTATTATATAGGTGGGATTTTCAGTGGTGCAAGGTTGTGTGCATGTGTGCACGTGCACACTAGTTATGGCACTAAGAGAAAATCCAGAATTCCTGAATAATAAAACAAAGAAGGAAAACATTTAGATAAAATGTTTTAAATAAAGGAAATATAGGCCTAGACATGAATATTAAAATTCCTGAGGATATGTGTATATATATATATCTATATATATATACATATGTATGACTTGTCTGGAAATTAAGACAGAAGAGAACATTGATTTATAATGAATAAGTGAAATTTTATTTGAATAATAGGAGTGTAGAAATGCATATAAGAATTCACATGTTTTCTGCAAATAAAAGAAGGTTAAAGTTAAACTAACACCCATAGTTGTATAAATGTATATATATATATACAGATATTATTTGAGCAGAAAATTAATAAAGGAAAAATAAGTAAAAGAAGCACTAAAATAGTAAGAACCAAAGTGCAAGAAAGCAAATGTATAAAGGCAGAAAATAGAAAGTCACACCATTATCATGTTTGAGGTAAGTATAATAAAAATACTTAAAGTAATCATTTTCTGAAAAGGAAAGAAAATGGGCACAACTTAGCCTTGTTTTAAAATATTGGCCGGGACATTAAGGGTTAGGAGGGAGAGAATATGCAATGCCAAATGCATGATTCTGGTTTGGGCTAAAATAGGGATTTTGCATCACCCAAAACCCTAGGTAGAACCCTTATATAAATCAAGAGCCTAACCAGAAAACTACTCTCTCACTGAATTAATTAACCTAAGGAAGAAGAGGAAGAAAAGGCTAAAGATTTGAGGGGTTTTCTGGATTAAGCTTGTGTAAGCATTTAGGTGAGTATCCTCACTCATATACATGGCATTAAGACCTGAGATTAGGCAGCCAAGCTTTTATATGCTATATTTTGCATGTTTTGATTTACAAACCATGTTGACTACTGATGGTTTCATGAATGCTTGATGAGATATGATCTGCTATGATGGATGTATAACTTTGTTGTTCTATTTTCATCCCTGTATGTTATACCAAAACCTTAAAGAACATGTAAGAGAGTATTTGTAACTAGTCTGAATCATGGCTTAAGACAAAGAATGAAGAAAAAAAAACTATGAGCTGCATATACAATGGTATAGTGCTGAGGCTTGAAATAATTGGTTAAGGGTGCAATGGAGTCTTTCTCTATAAGTGCTGAGCCCTAAACCAAACAGAAAATTTACAAGCCTAAAAATTATGTTTAAACAAGATTAAAAATCTGGCTAAACATAGTTGCTTGCAAAATCAAAATAAACCCAATAGAGCCATGCATTTATTCTCAGTTGCAAACATTCTGGAATATGTTTGAATAGGGTGTTTATATGCTAAATAATGTGAGATGGAATGACTGGGTGTTATACCTCTAGAAAGTAACCTTTAACTTGCTTGCAATATTATGTCTGCAAGGTAACTAGTATATTTCATGTATATAAGTGGTCTGTACACCTAGCTATCATTGATAAAATGAACATGAATACACTTAGTAATATAACTAAGGATTTTGTGCCAAGAAGGCTGCTGGAATGCTTGTCCTATTTGAAGTAGACAAGTTGACACATGGCTTGTTTAAGTCCTGAGATCTTTGTGCCATGATGTTAATTAGTTCATGGCAATGTGTCCCTTTGATTCCTTATAGCAGAAGAGGCCAGGAATTTATAAGAAGAAAAGGCAACCTTAAATGATGATATAGGAAACTTGGGTCTTTCCGGGATTAGGGTTGGTATGAGGAACCTTAGTAGTTCCAGATAAAAATTGTTTTAATGCATATGTTTGCTCTTGTGTATGTATATGGGAATACCTGATCAATTTATACATTAATCATTCATGATAATACCTGTCAAGTTATGCAAGGTACATTTATGCTGTATCCTTAGCTTAATATCATGGATATGTTAGAAATGCTCACACCAGATCATAGATCTGACCCTTATTGCTCATGGCACATGGGGGTGTCTCATTCATAATGGGGCAGCCACTAATGCTTTTGCAGGTTGTGATGGAGCTAAGTAAGCAAGATTAAAAGATATGGAATAGAGAATGCTAAGATAATTAGAAATAAGAGCTAGAATGTGTTAATTCATGCATGTATTTCCTGATTGATATGGCTATCTAAATGTATTAAGTAGGAAGAACTTGTAAGAAATACGTGTTATGTTGTTTCTGGTTATTTCTGGTTTGGTATGTATTAAGGATATTGATGTTAAACTGATTTGAAAATCTATTTGCTAAAGTTGTTTTTGATTTAGAGGAAAAACCTGGATTTTATAAGCATAATCATTTTATGATGATTATATTTCATCCTAAGTCCTTTCAAAAGATAGATATATAGGAAATTATATTGGGAAAATCCAGAAAGAATTATAACTGTTATATTTTCAAGTCATGATATTGATATATGTCCAAATGCAAGTAAAAGTGTATATACCCTGAATATGCATTTTTAAAAGAGAATTATGGTTAGGAAGGATGATATAAATCTGATCACAAGGTGTCTGATTCATACATATATAAACATGCTTTTGAAAAGAAGGTGTATCAATGTTTTGGGTAGATTCTGGTTTGTAAAATGCAAATAAAAGAATGGTCAGATTAACCACATGGTTAGACCATAGGTCAGGCCAAATGTTCACTTCAAATCAATGAAGCAAGGAACCATTTGAACCCAGTTTTCTGGAAAATGAGCAAAGACATTGACATGTACATGTATATCTGTATACATGTTGATATTTGGGCAAAAATATAAACATAAATTCCTAGAACAGTTGTAGGAATGGGTTTCAAAAATAATAAAGCAAGAAATATTGTTTTGTATGTTAGATTATAGGCAAAAATTAAGTATATATGTGTAGATAGGTATATATCAGATTTTAAACCATACAGGAGAAAAATAAAAAGAAAAACAAAAATTGGGTTTGAACCGACCAGCATAGCACTCGAACTCGTGACCTCTCATGTGTAAGTTAGGCGCGTTTCCATTACGCCTAGATGTTGCTTGTGTTCACTTATGATCCACTTTCTTTTAGCCTGAGTTTGATACTATACAGACTTTAACACAATCATCCATATTAAAAGCTTTCTTCCACCTGATTATTACTTGATCATTTCTTAATTAGAATAACAGACTAAAGTACATGTTTCCAGTGGATTCTATGGTCAAAAATCAGGATACAATAATTAATCTTTTATCAGGGAATTATCACATTTTAATAGATTTAAAAGGATTTCTACTTACATATTATCATGCTCTGATTCTAGTAGAATATAACATAGATATCTTCATATATGTATGTTAGGAATGATTTAGATTTAAAACAATATTTTTATATTGTGAAAGATCCTGGATAATATGAGAATAGGGAAGGATGACCCTAGGTAGTCTTAGCTAAGTATGATAAAAAAAAAAAAAATTTTTGGTTAAGAATTAGGGTCATTTTATTGGCTGAGAAAAGGGATTTCTAGGAAGATGTCCGAGAGTAGTCTTTAGAAGTAGGGACATTTAGAGGTGTAGGAACATGCTTAGTGACATAGGGAATAGATGCTGAAAAAGAGTTAGCAGCAAATTCGATAAGAGCAGTAGAAGCTTGAACATTATCAAACTCGGCAAGCAAAGATTCCTTAAAAATAACATTCACATCAAGTATTGTATTAAACAAAACAGGAGGACTTTCAATCGCAGAAGACTTAACACCAAAAACATGTGAAATGGCATCACCATCGGATGACTTGCAAGTAGTAAATATACTCGGTAGTAATGGCTATATCCGTAAATAATATGTATGTAGTCATGACTGAATCATCAAAATAATACAGCCATCTACTCATACCGCAGCTGTTTCAATCCTCGATCCTTGGACCCATATTATAAGGTCTCCTTCAAATGACCACCATCACAAGATTAATGAATATGCTCCATCATTAGAATATTGTACTTTGGAATATATGAGTACTTATCATCATTCAGTTTCTTTGCTCCCATCCATGCCACTTAGAGGGCCAAGAACTAGACTGCCCGTCTGGCGGTCCAGGGTAATATGAATCTTCCGTCTGAAGGTTCAGGACCCATCTACCCCATGTGAGCATCCACACATACCCTTGCTTTATGAGCACACATCAAAACCTTCGGGTTTCAACGATCTCTATGCATACTTCATATCCATTGTAGAGCATGTCTTAGCTCCACTTCACAAGTTCCCATCACAAAACTTATTTTTATGGATCATCATCACAACTCCCATCACTTATTTACCAAGTCTGGAACATCAATATCAGATCTCATCTCTTCAAATCTTCAGATCACTTTAAAAAATCTAATTCCAAATCCTCTTTTAGTAATTTCTTAATTTGACGACAAGGATAACCCACCCAAAATACCAAAGAGTAATTCACCAGCGATGAGTGTTCGAATATATCTTCAAGGCAAAACATTTTTATTTTGGAGTCAAAATTTCCATCTACATTTTAATCAAAATCCTTTCCTTCTTAAAATATCACCTCCATTTTATTAAAAAATTTCTCAAAATATTTTCACTATTTTTAAATCAATATCAAAATATTTTTTGAGAAAACATCGTTTTATAAAAATTCCAAAGTGGAAATTCTTTGTTCAAACTATTTATGGAAGCTGGCAATTATTTGAAAATAATGTAGATTTCGAAACACATATTTTGATAAATATATATTGAACCTCCCCATTCGTCATCTTGATTCCTCAGTGGTACTCATCAAGTCTTTAGTCCCCAGAATTCTCTAGTTACTATTCTTATCATCAAGGAACATCTTCAAATCTCTTAGTCATTCTAAATACTTGGTCTTCCCCGCTATCTCACTATGAATAACCAAATATACCCCTTTTTCAATCTAATAGTTTCTCCAATGTACATTCCAACAAAAGTTAACATTAGATAACTACCTCATTCTTCGTTTATCATACATAGAAATCAAACAAACAAGTAAATAAACAAGCAAGTAAATAAACAATACTTAAAACCAAACGCAGTAGTTAGGCAATCAACACAAAGCAAGCAAGAGGAAACGCAAGCATGACATGAGTTAATTAAATAAACACCAATTAGTACAATACAAAAAAGGAAGAAAACATAACCTAATAAGAAATAAATCAACGCATGCAGTTCAACCAAAACGAGCAAATAAAATAAAAAAGATCATACTCCAGACATCAAAATGCACAGTCCATACACCATATCTATAGCACCCCATATTTTGGAGGGTCCATAATATGGGAAATTGAATTAGATTAATAATAACAAATTATTAAAAGATGGATAAATAGTATAATTACAAGAATTACCTAAGGGAGATTTGGTTAATTAAGTGTTGAACACCTTGAAAGGTTAATTTGAATTGATCAAGGGTAACTAGAGTAATTAAGGTTGGCCTTGTTAATGAAGATAAATAAATTGAGCTTTAAGTAAGAAGGATTGGTGTTGGGGAGGTGCATTAGTAATACTAGGCAACATGGGATATTAGCTTAAACCGAAATTACTAGCCCACTTGCCCTAGCATCATTCTCTCAATTTTCAATACAAATCCTTAAAAGCTTTAAATCAAGGTCGGCCACCATTTTTCAAAGAGGAGAAGAAAATTAAAGCTAGAAGATCAAGCTTTCACGTTTAAGGAACAAGGAAGATTAGACAAGGTTTTCACCAAGATAAGTAAAATTTTCCCTGAAAACCTTCCTAATCCATTTTGCTACGGGTTTGATTATGCATGAATGTTTTTTATGATGAAAAATATGTTTGGATGATTATGCATTATTTGGTTATGTTTGGAAATTTAAATAAAGTACATTTGCTTATGTTTTAGGGTAAAAAATGAATTAACAGAAGTTAAATTATTAAAAAAATGAAAAATGATGTTTATAATGATGAAATAAAGATGGGTTTTTAATTTCATAATTTCTATAATTAATTGGGAATTTATACCAATTTTTTAAGTGAGAAAAGGGTTAATTTTAGGAAAATTAATTAAAATAATGAAAATAATTATTTTGACATGAAATTTTGATATGAGGAAAAATATGATAAATTTGATTTTTTGTGAAATTTTAAGATTTCCCTCATCAATTTTTGATTTTATGAATTAATTAATTAAGAAAAGAAGCAATTAGTGGTAATTAATTAATAAATGGAGATTGTAATTAGCTCATTTCGTAAAAATGAACTGTAAAGAGAAAGATTAGCCAATGAGAATTTGAGACCAAAAGGGATTGATGAACAATGATTATTTAATAAAGCAATGAAATAGTTTTCAATTTAATCACAATATTTTCGCTTTCGACTTTCGAAGGCTTATTAACATCAACCCACGATAGCATAAGCTATCAACGTGCAATGGCTCTAGGGAAGAACCAACATGCAATAGCTCATGGGGTCAGCATTCGAAGGCTAGATGGAAGCTCAAGGTGCGGAGGCTTATGGAAGTCAACATATGATGGCTACTTGGAGTCAATATGCGATAGCTTGGGAAGCCATCAACCAACGAAGGTTACTTGCAATCTATACGTGATGGCTCAGGGGAGTTAATATGTGAAGCCTTAGGGGAGGCAACATGCGAATGTTGGAGTCAATATGTGATGTCTCAGGGGAGTCAAGCTGCGATGGTTCAGAGGAGTCAACATTCGATGGCTCAGTGGAGTCAACATGCGATGGCTCAAGGGAGTCAACATGCAATGGCTATAGGTTAGCCAATGTGGGATAGTTAGGCTCAACCTTTGAATGCTATGGGATAGCCAATATACGATAGTTAATGTCAACTCAAGTTAGCTTGGGAAGCTATATTTTCTATGTAATATATGGAATACTTAGTACACTATGAAAGACAATATTCCATGTCTTAATGAACTATTTTATAGGGTTAAAATAAAGGAAGAATTTAATAAGTTAAAATTGTGTTAAGTTATTTTTGAAATGGAAGAAAAACTTAAGGAAGATAATAAATGGTAGGGTATCATTTAACCGAAGATAAAGATGTTTTATCTAAAGAAAGTGTAAAGTACACTCTAAATGAATGAAGGAAAGGGATTGAATTATGACCATAAAGATATACCTTCTTATGGAGTTATTAGATGGAAGGGTGCCTTGACTATTATTCTAAATTGCAATGGTATATGGCAAGGTGCCATAATAGGGATCAATTCTAAAAGATCTATAAACTCTAAAGGGGAATTATGGTAGGGACCAAAGCATTAGGGTGATGTTATAACCAAAATAAATAAATTGGCAATGTAAACAATAGCGCTTTAGGGACTAAGATGGGCTGTTGACGCTTACTAGAATGTATTCAGGGTGCTTACACCCAACCTCTTAGGAGAGTCAGGGTGGCTCTAGTCATGGTGGCTTCCATTGGTGAAATGAGTGGCCATTTCATCAGGTAATGTTGTTCAAGAAAAGATAAATTAGTAATAGACAGACCTAGGGAGGTAATCACTAAATAATTTAATGATAACTTAATGATGAACACCTAAAATAAGATATTAGGTAATGCTTGCATGGTTGATGGATGATTGTATGACTTGTTTCATAATCGAATGAAAAGTGTAGGTACACTTAGGGATTGAATGTGATGCAAATGGTTGCTCTTGATGATTATGCTTGTATATGTATGATATGATGTATATTGCTATAATGATGAAGTGAGGGGAGAACTCGTTCCATGTTAGCGGCGTGGTCTCACTCTAGATAATTAGGGAAAAGACTTTACTCATACCAAAATTTATATCCGATCCATATTTTTATTATTTCCCACAAACTCACGGTACTCATTCGAATAGGATGAGTTTATGGATTAGACAGGTATCTTCTAGAAGCACGAATAAAGAGTTCGAAGATGAAGCAGAAGGCTTATCTAAAGAATAAAAGTGTTTTGAAATTTCTACTATGTAAAAATATGAATTATAACTAGTTATGTGTTGTATTAGCCTCTTCGTATGTCAGAGACAACACCACTCAATTTTCTGTTGTATTTATCCCTACGTGGGAACGTAATGCATTAAAGATGTTGTAATGAATATGTAATTCAAATTGATGTAATGAAAAAGTTTTTTAGCTACTATGCTTACTAAGCGTTATGCTAAATTAATACTGAACCAACTTGTTGCTTGAAAATGATTCCGACGATGACTGCAGCATCATTGTCGTCAATTTTTTTGGTATCAAAGTAAGGGATGTTACAACGTGGTATCATAACTTAGGTTAGATGAGCACCTAAGTAAAACAAAGCTAAGTAGAAACTTATTAGTAGAAAATGAAAACCTTGGGGAGAGGTATATGCTATATATAACATACTTGTATTTTGATTTGGACATAGGAGAATATACTTACCCCTCTATGGTTGGTCTCACTCTCTTTACTTCTATTTCTTACGAACCCTTGCTTGTGCAAAAGGCAATAATGTACCTACGTAACTGACGTTTGACAATAAAAAGTGCAAGAGCAAATCCTAATAGAGGAGATGATAATATGCAAATTGACGACTAAGGAAAGGAGACAGACTCGGAAGTTTGTATTGAAGTCGGTACTTAAGTGCCTACCCCGATTGAAGGAGGAGTGGACGTGAATGTTTTGTTTTGCCAATTCATAAAGGAGATGATGAGGCAGCAACCAGCGGGAGTCCTTGAGCTAAGTCAAGTGGTAGTAAAAGAAGTAGATTTTTCTAAGATGAATAAATATTTCAAGAGTTGTGGAGGAAAGGAGTTCACAGGGAAGGCGTCTTCCTTGGAAGTGTTAAACTGGTTAAAGGTGTGTGAACGTATCTTTGAAGACTTGGGTTATGATAATACCTTGAAGAGGAGGTTGGCTTCTCGTTAGCTCCAGGAAGATGCATTGGACTAGTGAGAGGCGGTTATTGCGGAGGTCCCAAAGGAAACGATAACCTAGGAGCAGTTCAAGGAGCGATATGAGGCCCAGTTTATCCTGGAATCTCAGAAGAATGCTTTGTATAGGGAGTTCCTTGACTTGAAGCAGGGATAAATGACTTTTGCAGAGTACATCCAGCACTTTAATGCTTTGTCAAAGTATGTAAGGGAGCATATCAACACTCCATTGAAAAAGAGTGATAAATTTATTGAAGGTTAAGGAAGATGTTGAATCACAAGGTGATGGCTCATCTGTTGGCTCCATTCTATATGGTGGTGGAAATGGTGAGAAGGTATGATAGCTTGTTTTAGGAAGGGAAAAAGGACGATTAGGCCTAAGGGTGGACAGAAGAAAAGATTCAATCCGTATTAGAAGGGGGAAAGATTCAGAAAGAAGGAAAGGCTTCTGGAGGTAGAACTCAGAAGCCAATTGTTGTAGATGTCACTTCTTTAAACTATGGCCAGAAGGAGCACTACTCCATTAAGCATACCCAACCAAAGAAAAAGGATAGAGCCAAGTGCTTTATCAGTAATAGGTCAAGCCATAAGAAGAGGGATTTTCCGAAAGCTAAGTAGGCTAAGGCTTATGCTCTAAAAGGACCATCGTCTGGACCAACTGCTGAGGAGAAAGGAAAGGGTGTGCTAGTAGGTATGATTTTGATTTGCAGTGTATCAATTAGAGCTTTGTTTCATACTAGTGCTATTTACTCTTTTATTTCAAGAGATTTGGTTGGTAGGTTAGAAGTAGACACTACCTATTTAATTATGTTCATGCGTGTGGTTAATCCAATCGGTGTGTATAACACTCTTGGATTAAGGTGCACTGACCTTGAGTTTGACTTGTGTGGATATTTGTTTGTTTGCAACCCATATGTGTTTGACTTCGTAGGGTACAGGTGATTTTGGGTATGGACTGGTTAGTCCGTAATGATGTTAGGATCTAATGTGCAGATAGGATTATCGTCGTACGAAATCCAAGGGGAGGAGAAAGGATTATGATAGCTTTGGAAGTAACGAAGGAGAAGTCAGACTTGATGCTATGTTCTATGGAATATCAAGATGAGATTGTAGAGTAGGCGTAACCCAAGAAATTGCAGAAGTTTATGAACCTGTAATGGGATTACCGCCAAGGAGGGCAATCGAATTTTGAATAGACTTAATGTCGGGGGCACAATCTGTTAGTAGATCGCCTCACAAAATGCAGCCCAAGGAGATAGAGGAATTGGAAAAGCAACTACTGGAACATGAGGATAAAAGTTTCATTAGGTTCGTGTAGTTCACCGTGGGGAGCACCCGCGATATTCGTAAGGAAATCAGATGGATCTTTACAAATGTTTATTAATTATTGGAAGCGAATGAGTTGACAGTGAAGAATTATTATCTTATGCCTAGGATAGATGACTTGTTTAATCAGTTGAGTGGAGCTCAGGTGATCTTGTAGCTAGACATGGCAGCGAGATTCCATGAACTGACAACAGTGGAAGGTAGTATTCCACCGCATGCCAAATAAGACACGGTTTATTTGAGTGGTTAGTGATGCCGTTTGGACTGATCAACACCCCAACGTTCTTTGTTGATCTTATGAACCAAATCTTTCACGATCAGTTGGATAGATTTGTGTTGGTCTTCATTGATGATACCTTGGTATACTTTAAGGATGAGAAAGACCATGAAATCCATCTTAGATTGGTGTCAGAGACATTGAGACAACACAAGTTGAAGGTAAAGTTTTCAAAGTACCATTTTGGAAATAGGAGGTGAAGTTTCTTAGGCTTGTTATTTCAGAGAATGGATTTGTTGTGGATCCATCGAAGATGGAAACTATTAATGGTTGGAAGAGACTATATATGGTCACAAAGATGAGAATTTCTTAGATTTGGCAGGATATTACCACAGATTCATTAAGGATTGCTCACATATAGCAGCACCCTTGCCTAAGTTGACCAGGAAGAACGAGAAGTTCGATGGACTGATAAGTATTAGGGGTCATTTTAGGAGTTGAAGAAGTTATTGACAAATACCCATGTCTTGATTATGCCGGAAGAGAATTAGGAGTTGGTAGTGTATAACGATGCTTATGGAACGGTCTTAGGAGCAGCGTTGATGGAAAGAGGGCTAGTGATAGCATATACATCTGTGAAATTGAGGCTATATGAGATTGGATATCCGAGTCGTGAATTGGAGTCACCAACGGTGGTGTTCGTGCCGAAGATCTGGAGACATTACTTGTTGAGAGAACAGTTCGAGTTGTATGCCGGCCATAAATCCCTTAAGTATATATTCTCTCAGAAGGAGTTGAATAAGACGTAGCAGAGATGGCTAGAATTCTTGGTGGCATATGATTTTTGGATAGAATATACGCCAGGAAACGGAAACAAGGTTGCCGATGCTTTGAGTAGGAAGCATCAAAATGGAGTGTTGGTCATGATTAAGGAATGGAAGACATTAGAAACGTTAACCTCTTACGGAGTGCATCATAGGCATAATACTGGATCGAGTAGAGATCCGACTGTGTTGGCAAGTTTGGAGGTATGTCCAACACTTGTGGATATGATAGTTGCAAAGTACAAGAAGGACCCACTAATTGCTGAAAGGATTAGGTGACTAGAGATGGGAGCAGAAGTTGAGGATTTGGAAGGATTCAAGATAGACTCGAAGGGATGGCCTAGATAGAAAGGAAAACCGTGTGCTCCGGATGTAGGGGATCTTTGGAAGGAAGTCTTGGAAGCAAGTCATCGGTCTAAGTTACTATTCATCTCGATGGGACGAAGATGTATCGTGACACGAAGACAGTCTTCTTTTAGGAAGGGATGAAGAGAGATATATGAGATATGTAAGGAGGTACTTCACTTATCAACAAGTAAAGGTTGAGCATCAAAAGCCGAGCGGGTTACTTCAACCCTTGGAAGTACTGACTTGGAAGTGCGATATAGTTTCTATGGATTTTATTGACGGACTACCTAGGTCTAGGATGAGATATGATAGCGTTTGGGTGATAGTCGATAGATTGACTAAGAGTGCCCATTTTATCTTGGTGAAGTCGAAAAGAATGGCAGCTAGATTAACAAAGCCATATATGAAGAATTTAGTGAGGTTGAATGGGGTTTCGAGCAACATTATTCATGATAGAGACCCATTGTTCACCAATGAGTTATGGATAAGTATGCAGAGTGCATTCGATATAGAGTTGAACTTGGACACAACTTACCACCCACAGATAGATGACCAAATGGAAAGGGTGAACCATGTTTCAGAAGATTTTCTAAGAGCATGCATGCTAGACTTTGAGGATCTTGGGAAGATCAATTGCATCTGATAGAATTTGCCTACAATAAGAGTTACTAGTCGAGTATCAGGATGGCACCATTTGAGGCTCTATATGGCAGACCATGTAAGTCGCCAGTTTGTTGGTTAGACACAGGAGATAGACTTGTGTTAGGACCTTATTTGGTAAGAGATGCTGTTGAGAAGGTAGAATTAAATTCACGCCAAGATAAAGGCGGCGCAATCAAAGCAGAAGAGTTATGTCGATAAGCGAAGGAAAGAGATCGAGTTTGCAGTAGGCGATCATGTGTTCATGAAGGTTTCTTCGATCCGAGTAGTTGTGCGCTTTGGGAAGGCAGGGAAGTTAGTGTCTAGATATGTAGGTCCTTTTCAACTGATTGAGTGGATTGGTAAACTCGCATATCGAGTCGTGTTACCAAGTAGTTTAGTGGGTGTGCATAATGTTTTTCATATATCGTGTTTAAGAAAATGTGTACACGACCCAAGGTCGAAAGTGGAACCGACGATGCTGAAGGATTTATTTGTAGGGCCATATTTGACACATGTGAGTCGGCCAAAATGGATAGTAGGTCATGATACAAAGGAGTTAAGGAATAAAATTATCAGACTTATTCACGTCTAGTGGAGTGGCAACAAAGAAGATTGTACCTGGGAGGTTGAGGATAGAATTAGGAATATCTATCTTCAGTTGTTTTAGACATTCACGTATATATAGCAGGGTGCTTTATTTGTTTATTGTATGGGCTAATAGGATGCTAGTATATTCATATATGATATGATTATGTATTCATAGTCCCAGTGATACATTTTGCTTGGTGACTGATGGTTTATATTAGTAGGGTACTAGTGTAATCTTTTGTACTTGTGTTTGCTCGTATGACAACGACTTTACACTTTCAGGTTTTAGTGTAAATTTTGTTTTCTTTATATAAATTTTGAGGATGAAATTTTTACAAGGAGGGAGACTATAACACCCTATATTTTGGAGGTCCATAGTATGGGAAATTGATTAGATTAATAGTAAGAAATTATTAAATGATGGATAAAATAGTTTAATTGCAAGAATTACCTAAGGGATATTTGGTTAATTAAGTGTGGGATACTTTAAAAGGTTAATTAAATGGACCAAGAGTAATTAGAGCAATTAAGGTTGGCCTTGTTAATGAAGATTAATAACTTGAGTTTGAAATAAGAAGGATTATCGTTAGGGGAGGTGCATTTAAGACGAGGCAATATGGGATATTAGCCCAAGCCAAAATTACTAGCCCACTTACCTTAGCATTATTCCCTTAATTTTCAATAAAAATCCCTAAAAGTTATAAATAAAGGCCGACCACCATGTTTCAAAGAGGAGAGGAAAATTAAAGCTAGAAGATTAATCTTTTAACTTTAGGGGACAAGAAAGATTAAATAAGGTTTTACATAACCAAAGTGAGTAAATTTTTCCCAAAAAGCCTTCCTAACCCATCTGGGTTTAGATTTGATTATATATGAATGTTTTTTATGATGAAAAACATGTTTGAATGATTGTGCATTGTTTGGTCAAGTTTAGAAATTTAAATAAAGTAAATTTGTTCATGTTTTAGGGTAAAACATGAATAACCCAAGTTAAATGATGTTTATAATGATGAAATAAAAATGTGTTTTTAATTTCATAATTTTTGGAATTAATTTTGAATTTATACGAATTTTCCAAGTGAGAAAAGGGTTAATTTAGGAAAAATTAATTATTAAAAATAATGAAAATGACATAAGATTTTGACATGAGAGAAAATATGACAAATTTGAATTTTAGAGAAATTTTAGGATTTTTCCCATCAGTTTTTGATTTTATATGAATTAACTGGTTAAGTAAAGAAGTAAGTAATTAGTGGTAACTAATTAACAAATGGAGAATGTAATTAGCTCATTTCTGAAAAGTGAACTGTAAAGAGAAAGATTAACCAATGAGAATTTTGACACCAAATAGGATTTGGTGAAAAGAGATTGCTTAATAAAGCAATGAAAAAGTTTTTAATTTACTCACAAAATTTCCACTTTTAACTTTCGAAGGCTTGTTAGCATCAACCTACGATAACATAGGCCATTAACGTGCTTGCGAAGAGTCAACATACTATAGTTAATGAGGGGGACAACATTGGAAGGCTAGATGGAAGCTCAAGGTGGGAAGGCTTATGGAAGTCAACGTACGATGGCTACCTGAAGTCAACATGCGATAGCTTGGGAAGCTATCAACCTACAAAGGCTACTTGGAATCAATGCGCATTGACTAAGTGTAGTGAATATGCGAAGGCTCGGAAGAGTCAACATGCAAAGGCTCAGGGAAGTTAACCTGCGATGGCTCAAGGGAACGTACATACGATGGTTCAAGGGGAGTGAACATGCGATGGCTCAGGGGACTCAACATGCGATGCCTTAGTGGAGTCAACATGAAATGACTCAAGGGAGTTAACATGCAATGGCTCAGGGGAGTCAACATATGATGGCTATAGGATAACCAATTTGCAATAGTTAGGCTCAACTTTCGAAGGCTATGGGATAGCCTATATGCGACAGTTAATGTCAACTCGCGATAGCTTGGAAAGCTATAATTTCTAAGTAAAATAAGGAATGCTTAGTACATCATGGAAGACAGTTTCCAAGTATTAATGAACTATTTCACTAGGTTGAAATAAAGGAATAGTTTAATAAGTTAAATTATGTTAACATATTTCTGAAATGGAAAAAAAGCTTAAGGAAGCTAATAAACGATATAATATCATTTCATCAAAGGTAAAAATGTTTTATCTAAAGAAAGTGTAGGGTGCACTCTAAATGAATGAAAGAAAGGGGTTGAACTATGATCATAAAGACATACCGGCTAATGGAGTTATTGGATAGCAGGGTGCCTTGACTATTAGTCTACAGTCCAAAGGTATATGGTAGGGTTCCACGATATGGATCAATTCTAAAAGATTTATAAACTCTAAAGAGGGTTATGGTAGGGTGCAAAACATCAGGGTGATGTCATAACTAAAATATATAAATCAGCAACATAAACGATATTTGTTCAGGGAATAAAGGGAGCCACTGACGCATAGTAAGGACGTTTACTAGAATGTATTCAGGGTGCTTACATTCAACCTATTAGGAGAGTCAGTGTTGCTCTAGTTAGGGTGGCTCCCATTGGTTGAATGAGTGGCCATTTCATCAGGTGACATTGTTCGAGAAAGGTTAAATTAGTGATTGATAGACATAGGGAGGTAATCACTAAATAAGTTACTGATAACTTAATGGTGAACACCTAAAAAAATAGATTAGGTTATGCTTGCATGGTTGATGGATGATTGGATGAGTTGATTCACAATCGGATGAAAAGTGTAGGGTACACTTATGGATTGAATGTTATGCACATAGTTGTTCTTGATGATTATGCTTGTATATGTATGATATGAATTATACTTCTATAATGATGAAGTGACGGGAAAACCCGTTCCGTGTTAGAGGTGTAGTCTCACTATGGATGATCAGGGCAAAGATTTTACTCATACTAGACTTTATGTCTGACTTGTGTTTTTATTATTTTCCATAAACTTACGAGTACTAATTCATGTAGGCTGAGTTTATGGATTAGACAGGTATCTACTGGAAGGATGAATAAATATTTCGAAGACAAAGCAGGAGGCTTATCTAGAGAATATAAAAGTTTTGAAATTTCCACCGTGTAAAACCAGGAATTATAACTGGTTATGTGTTGTGTTGGCACCTTCATATGTCGGACACAACACCACTGCATTTTCTATTGTATTTACCCCTACGTAAGAATAAACAAGATGCAATGAATTATGTAATTCAAATTAATATAATGAAAAAGTTATTTAGTTGCTATGTTTACTTAGAGTTGTCTAAAATTAATATCGAACTCACTTTGTCACCTGAAAAAGATTCTGATGATGACTGCAACATCATCGACATCCATTTTTGGTTATGAAGTGAGGGATGTTATAGTATCCCAACCTCCTCTATGGAAGGGAATAATTAGATATCTCAAAACTCTAAGGAAAAGTCATACATAACACTCATAAAGGTATCGTCATCATAATGAGTGTTAGGTGGACTCAAAACCAATTCTACCTCGTTATTTAACAACCCATGTTACAAAGTCTAGTTTTAGAACTCTTAAATAAATTTTCGAATAAGAAATCTTTTTAATAATGCTTTTTAACACACCTTTAAAGTTTGTTATTGAATCAAATATTTTACCTTTTCAACCATTTACTTTCTAAATAAATCATCCTCGTGTTAGTAAAATATTTTCCTAAAGTATTGTAAAACTAGATACCTTACAATATATATCTTTTCTTTATAATATGTTGCAAATATATTCTTAATAAAACAATATTCAAATCAAGTCTCTTTAACCAAAACTCTCCTTTTCAAAACTCCATTTATCAAAGAGTGTGCTTTAAGCGAAAATCCTTACAACTAAAATCAATTTTCAAATAAAAAGTTTTCCAAAATCAGGTATACTCCTTTGAAACTTTTCTTTCAAGTAAATGTTTTCTTGCACTCTTTACTCAAAAAGATAATTCTATAGTAAAAATAATTCCATCAAACGTTTTTCAAATATTCCTACCAATAACATAATTCTTAATTAAAAATATTTTTCATCATACTATTTCCAAATTCCTTTTTTGAGAAACTAATTCCTCTAAAATAAAATATCTTTTTACGAAATAACCTTAATGTAATAAATTTTCTTCAAATCATATAATATTATTGTAAAGAACGTTTCAATAAAAAATTCTTTTCTTTTTAAAATAAGGGTTCTCAATAAACATTCTCCAATAAGGTACTATTGACAAAAACATTCTAAAGTCTATACTATTATCAAGATAGTTTTTTCTTTCTCAAATAGATTATTAAATAAATACTACTTAACCTTGCAGTATATAATTTAAAATATCCTTTAACAACTTTTTTTGCAAAGTATTCTAAATCATAATGAGGTTACTAATTAACTTTTTTAAAGGATGTTCCAAAAATAAAAACAACTTCAGCTAAGATGTTCTCATTAAAACATTTGTATCAAATAAAATATTTTGAACTAAACATCCTTTCATAAAAATATTTTCAAATAAAATATTATCAACAAAAGTTCTCTTTTCTTAGGTAAATTTTTTTCCACTTCTAATAAAGAATTTCTAAATCATAATGCCATCTTAGAAACACATTCTAAAGGATATAAAAATAATTAAATTTTCTTACATAAAATGTCTCCTCAAAGACTGAAATAAACTTCCAGTATCTGATTAAAACATCTTTTTACTAAAAATACTTTCAAATAAAATATTTTTACCATGTTCACTTTTCCTTTTGAAAAAATCTTTATAAAAATATTTTATTTCTAAATTAAATAATGTATTCCCATCAGAAATTTCAATAAATCACTTCCACGCCCAAAAATAACCATTTTACCTTTTTTAATAAAATGTATTTAAAATCAAAGATGTATATTTTATAAACCTTCCAAACAAATATTGTTTACTTTAAAAATAAAAAGTGATTCCATCTTATTAAAGTCAGGTTTCAATTATAGTTTAGCATCAGGTGTGTATAATTTGGTTTATAACCAACACTTAACCCCTCTTTATAACTGTTCGTCCTACCATACTCCTATTTTCTTTATCTTTCACCATCATAAACAAGCACAATTCTAGGGCAAGGTAACCATGGTTAACAAACAAGCCATACACACAAAGCATATAATTGTCAATCAAAACGCTATCTTATTCCATATTTTAACTCAATCTAAGGTGTATATCATCATAATCTAAATAGTCAAACCTACCTAAGGCTTAATGAATCGCTAAACCTAAGCTCTGATACCAATTTCTAAGACCCACTATTTTTTACATCCAAAAACAACTATAAACGCCATCAAAATGCATTGACAACTAATTTCAAATGTTAAAGACAATGGATCATGCGTAGGTAAAATTGAAAATATAAAATAATGAACATAAAAAAGGGAAACCCCACAGCGGAATCTGTACATTAACATATATATGAAATCTCATGCCAATTAAATATTACTCAAATAGAATATATCAACTAATTTATAAATTTCATTTCTTCAATCATTAAAATGATAACTGTGTAACTATGATGCAAGAGGTATATCGATTCTTTCATGTGAATATGACTCCTTCCAGACTCTTTGCTCCCTTCTTTGCTTTCACCTGAAAACTTACATATATACATAAAATAAAGAGGAAAAGGTGTCGACTATTTTTGGGACCATGCCAATTTCTATACACCCCGACACCAAAGAACCGATGGCTGTTGCATGGAAAAAGATTATCTATGTACCCTTTTTGGGATTAAACTTATGTAGTTCTATTTCCTGCTCTTCTCTGCATCAAAATAATTATTAGTACATAACAACCATAGTATAAATGAAACATTTTCAACCATTGCAATCAACGTAATTGATGCAAATAATAGAAGTATGCTTACTATATTCATACTCATCCATCATAAAAAATCATCATATGGGTAATAATAACAATAACACACTTACCAATTAAACATCACATGCATTTTACAATATTCAATGTCAACCCCAACTATCAAATAAGAAAATAACATAAATATACTTAAATATGCACTACTTATCAACTTTAGTAATATGTCATCAATGTAAGTGTAAGTCATCAAATATGTGTCAATCATTCTACAATAGCAATACAACATTAATCATCAAATGTGTACCAATACAATCAATATTAGAACCACAATATCCATCATCAAATAACATAATTAATTATCATCATCTAGTAGCAGTAATGGTATATTATTGCACACTCTTCAAAATGTGATACTGTCATCAAACAAATATATGTGTAATTATAAGTACAATTAATCACACATTCAACAACCATCTAAATTATATATTTGCATCCATTATTCTCTTATGTAATAAAATAATTTTATGATTGCTTATTATAAAGTCACCTTTATTTATTCATCCTAAAAACAACAATAATTCTTTTTAAATGATAATATACTCTTTAAATCCTTTATTGTACTTCCATTTTTCCAAAAACTTCTAAACATCGCAATTTAAATTGAAAATAGTAATCCTCATCAAATCGCTCTTTAAAATGATACTACTATTATTTTACATTAAAATAATAATATATATTAAAACATCTTTAATACATTCCAAAACTGAATTATTACTATTTATTCCACAAATATCATATTTTATTTTCAAATCACTGAAGTTCCTTTTTCTTTTTGTTTATCCCAAACTAGTAATTATTTTATCCAAAAATACTTTTGAAAATCACTTTTTTGCTATTATTATTATTAAGAAAATACCTTTATTTAATATCTCAAACAATAACAATATTTTATACCGTAAATATAGTAAAATCAATACTTTTGTCATTTACGCAAAGCAATACTATTTTCATCAAAATTCATGTAATTATTCTTAAAATCCCACTATTATTTTATAAATAATAATAAACTTTCCAAGTATTAATGTAAAATATAATTATATTTTTTATTTATGAATTTCCCTAAAAATTCATAAATAATAACCTTACTAAATTCCATACTTTAATTTCAGTGAATTTTGTCAAATCATTGTTATTTATAGAAACCATCCAAAATCCGTAAATAACTTTATTTATCAGCTATTTATTTAATTTTCTCTTTATTATCCAATTTATTCCAATTAATTATTTCCAATCCAAATCGAAGAATTTATTTTTAATGTCCGCGCACATGGCGCAGTTGGCAAGAGCAACGGCCTCCCTCGTATGAGGTGAGGAGTTCGATTCCTGGCAACTGCTTCAAGTATACCGAAAGGTCTGGTCTAAATGGGGGCGCGGCTGTGGTGGGCCAGTTGTGTCGCCCCAGGTTTACTGTTCAGGAGTCGCAATGTCGGCGATGATTGAACAGGTTTCCCTGGTTGCCAAAAAAAAAAATAAACATCCAAATATACTACAATCAAACAATAATTATCCAATCAAGGTACAATACACCCAAGGTATTATAATAATCAAATAGCCATCCATAGAAAATAACATATATCAATAAATATGAATTTTCATCAATGGTTATGTATTTTATAATTTTAAATTCAATTATTTAAATTAAATAGTTCATACTGACGCGCTATTACTAGTGCCTCCAAACTCAGCAAACTTAGTGCTATATTATTAGAAATCCCGCCATGAGTCCAACGGAAGAAACCACGCTTGAATCCGAGTTCATATGCAAAAGTTATTCAAGTTAAAAGTTCCATGATTTTATTTGCAAATTAGAAAATATATGGTCTAAATTGAAATTTTCCATTGATAGTTGACCTCATTTTCATCGTTGATAGCTTAACTTTTACCATGAACTATCATGCCATCGCTCCACCATACGACGTCGAACCACCTCTAGTCGACTCCTCTCGGCGAGCTCCACCTGCTGCACTCCCTCCTTCGCCTCCGATCACTTATATTAGTGTTCACCGCCACCGAAGTCGATGGATTTTGAAGCCTAACTTGAGAAATTTGAGTTCCTCTGCCCGAATTGGCCACAACCACTACCTAAAATCAACTCCACTACTCCTCGCCGATCTACTACTGCCGACGCCACCTCGTAATTCGCCCTAATTTAGAAACACTTAATTTAATGACCTAAGGTTCATCGACCTGAGCTTTGACCATCAACTATGAGCAAACAATGCACCGTTTTAGATAATCAATTACCCCCATCTCTTAGTCTCGTCATAATCTTCAATCTGGATATTATTTGATGGTGTTTGAACACTTTGATTTTTAGAGATAATCATCTGCCATTAGCAGGTAATTATAGAATTTCGGGAATTAGACAAAAAAATAAAGATAGAGGTGACAGCTAGGGTTTCGTGGCCTCATTTATATAGTCGTTAGGCTGGATTATGGGTTGTGTATCCGTTTAGCCTAAAACAACAATGTGTGCTATTTAAACACTATATCACCTCTATTTCACAAACCGTAACTCCAAACCCATCAAAATTATATATCAAACCGATCATCTCGGAAAGACCTTTGTTATAGTTATAAATATGATACGTAATTCACTTGTCAACTAAAAATCCATTTTTAATTATTTTAATATTAATAATACTAAAGTATGAGGACAAGTTTGGACACCCAGACAAAAGTCAACTTTGCCCCATCGTCCTCCCAATATCCGAATAGACTCATCAACAGGCTCCTCGAGTCATATACAACCTCATGAGCACTGCTGAAGCCTTCGAAAAGGTAGTGCTAGTAATAGGGATGTCCATGTCTACCACAGGAAAATTTGCACCGCTCCAATGTAGGAAGACATCCAAGTCCCAGAACCAAAACAAGTGTTATATTGCCGACCCCCTTCGGCCAAAAGACAGTCTTCTTTTCATCATCTACAAGCTTCTCTCTAGTAAGGGGCCAGCATCATCTGCGGCATGAGAAAGCTGGCCTCCCAGAAGAGATGGTCGTCCTATGCCAGCAAATGCGTAGGATTCAAACGAGAAACCCTGGTAGCAAGGGAGCATTAGATGATGAGAATGGAGACCCCTTCTCTTAAGTAATCCTAAGCCCTTACATAACCGTTGGTATATGTTGCCTCTCATGGATAAGTATGATGGAAGTACCGACCCACCTGATCATATCCATGCCTTCAACTAAGTGACCCATGCTGGCTAGATCTCTAGCCATGCAAAATGTCTTCTTTTTTCCTCTACCCTGACCGGGCCGGTGTCCTACTAGTTCCTTCATTTGAAAGTCGGTAGTGTCCACTCATGGGCCCAATTATGTTCTAACTTTAAAGCCCGCTTCTTCACATTAAAGTCAAGAATAATGATGGCCAGTGAGTTGGGAAACATAAGGTAGGGTCCGACCGAGTCCCTCCGCTCATATGTTAACTATTCCAACAAGAAGTCAATAAGGACGAAGGGAATGGACAAGAACTATTTGGTGATCGCCCTCTGTTTAGGGGTGAAGCATCGATCACCAATGTGGATGGAGCTACAGAAGCAACATGCTTCGTACTTAGCCGACTTTCTAAAAAGGGAAAATGACATTATGAGGGTGGAGGAGGTTCGAATCTCCGATAGTGATGAATAAAATGACCGAAGAAACAAGATTGGCCAAAGAGAAGATAATTGCTAAAAGAATGATCGACAGGAAGGTAGCAAAAAGCGTTTCGAGGATGGTGCACGCTCTAAGCCTAGGTACACTAACTATACAACCCTAAAATGCGACATGGAAACTATCTATCTTGCAACGTATGACTGCATCCTATTTCAACAACCTATTGTAATAACTCTCCATTTCAAAAACCCTATAGCTACATAACGAAGACCCGAAACGGAAAGTCGTTAGGGTGATGGTACATACTGATATACAGAGAGAGAGAGAGAGAGCATAAATAAAAAACTATACCAACAGATAACTTTTAGAGTCTCACGGTGAATGGTCACACGAAATATCATATTACATAAATATATATGTTTAATTACATATCTGATACCATAACATAAGTCTTATAATACAATACAAATCAAATCCACACACACAATGTCACATCATATATTTAAGTTCAGATTATATACACTATATATATATATAATATTTACAATATGTACACATCCATGCCTCCTGGTCCATTGTCTCCAGACTCCATCACCTTGAATAATATAGATAAAAAATATAGGAGTGGGTCAGATATATGCTTGAGTGAGTGAAACTAATAAAGTTACGTATACCACTATGACAGTGATATAACATTATTTAAGCCTTAAGTATAATATTTTATGGTCTCGCCTCGCATGCTATAGAACAATATTATACTATCTAAAATTGATCCGTTCCCGAACACATATGATAGAGGATCGCTTATACAAAATCTGATCTCGCCACGTGCCGTAAAGGATTTTATGTCTACATAATAATTCAGTCTCACCATTTGCGGTAAAGGATTACATGTATTGGACTCATGCCTGGTCCCATCACGTGCTCTATAGGTCAAATTTTGTCCACATCAAAACTCTCATAGACCAGCCTTGTTGCTCTATAGGAGAACGCTCATTAATACCATGAATCAAGGACCTGTCGCGTGTGCTACATGATTCAGGTTTTCATTTTTCGAACAAAATTGTGAACATTACATCATTAAACTACACAATTCAAAGCCATACACACTATACCCGTATCTCATCATCATCGCCAAGTTCCACATATTTTGTTCATTCATATAAAATTTCATACTTACAACACTTCTCTGCCATTATCAAGCTACACTTCCATACAGGATTCGAATATTTGTCTATCATTCCAAAGCAACATCTTCGACATCCATACTTCATCTCATCATCAAACTACGCATCCAAACCATAGCCATACATATCAAGTCATCACTATAGAGTCGTCGGGGAACTCCACGCCAAAGATTAGAACAACGCACATCGACCTGGGCATTTGAAAACCCAAAATATCAAAATCTGGGTTATATACCGGTTGATAGGTGTGCACCACTGGTGTACCATTGCATAACTTAGATACGCGATTTCATTTCTATTTTGTCTATTTTGGTTTCTAGATTTTGATTTATTTACTTCTTTCATGTTTCTAAAGGTTCTATATCATGTATATTTACTAAAATTAGGTTTCTAAAGTCCCTAGCATATTTGTATCATCAAATTTTGGTTTCTATAGGGTTTTGATTTGAATTGATGTTGTAAATAGGTTTACGTCAATATCTTACAAACATAGTACATAGTTTCATTTTCATAGTCTTTAGATTTCATCATTTTAACTATTATACATTATAGTTGAATCTTAAAATAGCCTTAAAGCATCCTATACCGTTATCAAGGCATTTTACAAGAATCAAAGAACCCACACTTACTAAATCAAGCCAAAAGAACATGAATTCGCCCAATGTCTCGAATTTCTAGAAACCCAACCTTCGAATTAGCCTTCGATTCTAATTCCAAATGATAGAGAGCCTCACTATGATTCCAATGCACTTCGTCTTGTTGAATCCTGTTGACAAATGTAGATTTTGTTGTAAGATGAAGGGGGAGGAAGAAGATAGATTCGACAGCTTTTTAGGAAACGAGAAAGAAATGTATGTACATTCTTTTTAAATGGGCTTTGGAGGGAAAAACTGAAACGGCGTTTCTATTTGAATTTCTAAATTAAAAACCTAGCCCAATTTAAACAACCTACACACGATTTCAACCACTTCACTAAAATCCCAATATCACACTCATACGATGTTTGATTTAAACAAATAATACTCCATCTCGACCATAAATATGAGAGCCATGTAATGGTGCGACTCCCATCAGCATATTCAACTACCTATAAAAATTACCATTCTTCCCTTCTATTGAAATTTATCAAAATACACTCCAACTAAATTATAATTTTATTTATTATTATTTAAGTTCAATACAAAATTTTAAGGTATTTCATTCTCCTTCTTAAAAGAATTTCATCCTCGAAATTCCAAAGAAGCAGAAATCTAATAGATGTTCACTCTTTCGTTTACACATCCGTGTCACTCGCGTACATACATAATCATTTAAACAAACTAACCATCGATATTCATAGCTATTCTAACATATATAGGTCCGTGTCAAAACTTTAACAATCCAAACATGGCATATAATGAGCATGATCATTATAACTTGTGAAATGTAACATAACACAATAAATGTGAATGCATCCTATATGAATGCAAGAGTATTGCATATTAGGCATGATGCATAGCAACCATAGTATATAAAAATATCGGCAGTTCTATATGAAGGCAACTTTAGTAGCACAGGAGGTAGTACATAGCACAACATCTAATAAATATTGCAAACAAGTTCTAATGTCCAATCTAAGCAACCAAAACCTATTTTATATCAAATCACACCAACCGAAAGAAGACACCGGTAAAGAGTTTGGGATGAGAAGTCTGTATTTTCTCCTTAGGCTCCTGTGTATTCTCTGCCGTATTATCTCTCTATTACACTTTCACCAACTTTATTATCTTATTCCTTAACCTTCGAACTCCATGCTCCACTATCCGTGCAAGTCCTTTAGATGAACTTGCTTTAGCTTCTAAATCCACATCCTCCAATTGACTATGCTCTACCATTGTAGCTAAGTCATGTACACATTTTCGCAAATATGATATGTGTAATACATCATGAACTCCCGCATCCATTTTGTTAACTCCACTCTATAAGCTAATCCTCCGATATGCTCCAACACCTTAAACGGTTCAATAAATCTTGGCGCTAACTTGCCTGAGCTTCCAAACCTCATCATACGTTTAAGAGGTAATACCATTACGAACACAAGATCCCCAACCTTGAATTCAAACTTTTTTTCGCCTTTTATCAGCAGACGACTTTTGCCTATTCTGTACTGCCTTCATCCTTTTCCTTATCAACTCTATTTTCTTCGATGTATCCCTTATGATATGTTGCCCATGTATCACCTTATCCATTGACTCCCACCAACATGAAGGTGATTTGCACGACCTCTCGTACAATGCTTCAAACGGTGTCATCCCAATACTAGTTTGATAACTGTTATTATACGTGAATTTTACTAATGGAAAATGAACTTCCCAAGCATCTTCAAAATCCATTATACATGCCCTCAACAAATCTTCTAACACCCTATTCACCCTCTCCGTCGGTCTGTCCGTCTGTGGGTGGTATGATCGATACTCAAGTTATCCGATAGGCTTCTCCAGAACTCACTCGTGAAGAGTGCATCCCAGCCACTCACAATATTCACAAGTATACCATTGCAATCTCACACCTTCCTTAATATAATGTAGCTAAAGATGTTGCTGTCCTCATACTCTTCATAGAAATGAAATGTGCACTCTTCATCAGTTGATCTACTACTACCCAAATACTCTCATTACCTCTTCTACTCCTTGGCAACCCATCTATAAAATCCATTGAAACACTCTACCACTTGCACTGCAAAACTTCTAAAGGCATCATCAATCCACTTGGTTTTCTCTGCTTTGCCTTAACTCTCTAGTAAGTGAGACATCTCGCTACATCCCTAGCCAATAATAAGCTCTCTTCATATCCCTATACATTTTGTCACTACCAGGATGGATAGTCGTCCTCGAATGATGACCCTCCTCTAACACCTCATTAATCATTCCTTCAACTTTGGCATACACAACCTTCCATCTCGTCTCAAGTATCCTTTCCCATCCTTTGTATCACGCTCCAAATGACTTGACTTCTCACCTTTCCCAAATTGATTCTTATTCTCAACCAACTCAACATTTTTCTTTGATTTATTCCAATCCTATCCATTCTCGTAGATCTAACCTCCAAGGTTGCCAATAATCCAGGTGCAATATCCATTGGTGGTCGAAAATCAAATCCAAAAATATACTCAAGCTGCTTCATCTCTAACATCATAGTACCCAATGTCGCATACTTCCTACTCAATGCATCCGCCACAGTGTTACGCTTTCTAGGAGTATAAGCAATATCAACATCATAAGATGCTAACGATTCCATCTACCTTTACTGCCTTAAGTTCAAATCCTTTTGCAAGAATAAATACTTCAATGACTTGTTGTCCATAATTAGCTTAAATCTTTCCCTTAGCAAATAGTGCCTCCACAACTTCAAAGCAAATACAATCACAGTCAAGTCCAAATCATGTGTTAGATAATTCTTCTCATGCATCGTCAACTACCGACTTGCATACGCTACAACCCTACCTTCATGCATCAAGATAGCACCAGGACTAGCACTGTAAGCATCTTGGTAAATGGTATGATACCATCAGGGATAACCATGCACTCGCCAACATCTCCTTCAACTTTACAAATGCCTCTTCACACTCCGCATCCTAAACATAGACCAGGTACTTTTTTATCAGCTTCATCAATAGTGCAAATATCTTTGTAAAGTCCTTTATAAACTTCAGATAGAAACCGACTAATCCTAAAAAATTACGTACATTTGAAGCTTTTACTGGAAACTTCCTATCTTTAACAGCTACTACCTTTCTTGGGTCTACCGCCAACCCATTTCCAAATACATCATGTCCTAGAAATCGGACCTCACTCCTCTAAAAGCGGCACTTCAAAACCAGTAGACATAAGCTCCTCACATTCATAGACTCCTAATTCGGGTATAACCAATTTTCCATGCATGGCCCAGATTAGGAACATACCTTTTTCATCACCAGTGCTATACTTTATTGAGCCATGCCCTTCGGCCTTCGCAACGTAAGCACTGCATATCAACGGCTCATCAACCGGTTGTTTACCCATCAGATCAATCATTTGATGGAAGTCTATGTGGATGAAATGTTAGTCAAGTTTGAAAAGGCCAGGGGCATGTAAAGAACTAGGCCGAAACTTTCAACATCCTCCACAAATACAACATAAAGCTCAACCCCCTGATATGTTCTTTTGTAGTACAATCTGGAAGGTTCCTTGGCTTTGTAGTGAGTGCCAAGGGCATCGAGGCAAACCCTAATAAGATTCAAGCAATTCAAGAGATGCAGATACCTTGCACAATCAAACAAGTTCAAAGTCTAAGCGAAATGATCGCCATGCTCAGGTATGTTGTGTCAAAATCCATAGACAATTGTGTATCCTTCTTCGACTGCATTAAGAAGGGGAAGTCATTTGTGTGGAGTGAAGATTGCACAAAAGTTTTAAGAAACTAAAAAGACACCTAGCCACACCTCTCGTGCTTTCAAAGCCCGTCGATGGGGAGGACTTGAACTTATATCTTGTAGTGATTGACCATGCGATCAGTACCATCATAATTTGCAATAAAGAGAAAGTCCGACGTCCCATCCACTATGTGGGTAAGAGGTCAACTGGAATTGAAAAAGATACTTCATAGAGAAGTTGGCCTACTGCCTATTTATGGCTACTCTGCATCTACGATCGTATTTTGAAGCACATATATTAAGGTTCTCACTAATAAGCTATTAAAGCAAGTACTATGCCAGCTCGACACAGTAGGTTAATTATTAAAGTGGTCTATAGAGCTCGGCTAACATTATATCACCTTCTATCCACACAACTTGATCAAGGGCCGAGCTGTGGTCGATTTTATAGCAGAATGATCTAGCCTGGATAATATTTAAACAATTTAAATATTGAACTCGGTCCTTAGTCAATTTAAATTATTTAAATACTGAAGCATGTATGTACTTTACTAAGTCAATATAACGCACAAATTTAACGCTTATAGATCGTTTAAGAGAAATCTAAATTTTAATCTATTTTAAGATCACCTAGTAATGACATTTTGTATACATATTCTTTTTGTCATCAATATATTACTTTGATACCTACGGTTTGGTCTAAGGTTAAAAATATATTAATGTTTGCATAGACCACTTTAAAGTCATTGGTTCAATCCAATAACCTTTATCGATTAGCAGATTTACTCTGGCCAAAGATTTTGACTTTAAGTTGACTAACAATTACAGTGATACTAGCCTTCAATAATGAATGAGATGAATCCTCTCTTGAGTAGAATTTCATTTCAAGTAGTTGAACATGTATCCAATCATGGTCATAACAAGGTCCCATGTGTTGGACGAACAGCCTAGCTACTTAAGGTTGACAGTTACTCTTAAGTACGAAGACTACCGTGTGTTGATACCATGAGATATTCTACTTTTACTTAATTGTATTAACCTATAGAAGACTCTCGTTGAATCATTTTGTGATTATTCCAAACAATCACAAATACATAACCCATCGGTGTCCCCAATGATCATGAGTAATTCACCATCCACCATATGTGTAACACACCGCATGAAACACTCCACACCCCTTAATATACCTAAAAGGACACATTAAAGGCGTGGTGTGTTGTAGGTATAACTAAAGCTAACAGAGACTCAGATTCACAAGACAAAAAATAGATAAAAACAGAGGAAACTTAAAATAATAACTTAATTAAAACAAAACTTCATAATTGCTTCATAAATAAGTCAAATACCAAATACCACATACATGTCTAAACATCTAATATGTCTCATGAAACAAAAACTCATAGTCTCAAAAATCAGAGTACATAATATCCCTCATAATAAGCCAATACATAGAAAGAACAAAAGCTGAAAGAAAAGAAATACATGGTAGCAAGCTCCTCCAAGAAATCTCCAAGCAACTGCAATCTACTGTCCTCACCCTTGATTGCCTAAGGGGGGAAACAAGGGAAAATAGAGGAGTGGGTCAGACTAAAAATCTGGTGAATGATAGTAATTACTAGAGTCTTTAAGCAAAGTAAAAGTAATAGACTCTACAACAGTTCTAGTATATATAAGAGGAAACAAAGGAAATAGGAAAAAGATAAACTGGAAATAAATACGATTAACTATAAGATAGGTTAACTTTGATTGTTTGCACTTGTCCTTGATTTCTGCTTTGATTAGGCTGAATTCCAAATCCTGTAATTAGGATGTAACCCTAATTCTACCATTTTGATCGACTTGCTACACCATAGACCTTACTGCGGACCAGATGCTATATAACTCCCTACACAGCAGCCAATGGTATCTACGAAAGATGCACAAAGCACCAACTGTGGATCCGGACGACATATATAGCTCCCTACACAGAAGGCAATGGTGTCTACGAAAGACACCCATACTAAGCGCTTGGAACTCTTAGCGATTACTGAGCACCCAAATGGAAGTCGCACGCGTAACTGCCACCATGCCCATGCTACCTTTTGCTCCACCTATTGGGTCTTCTTATTACCTCAAACTCTAGCATAAGCGTGCCCCTCATCTCACTTCAGGCTAATGTGTGATCACCGTCTGTCCATAGAAACTATATGGGAAATGATGTTGGTACTGGCCCGTCATCCAAACAATATCTAGTTGCACCTCTTATCCAAATCCCCCATGATTTGGACTTCTATTTGACCAATTACTACCATTTTTAGCATAAGCGTGCCCTCATTTCACTTCAGGCTAATGTGAGACCGCCGTTTCGTCTAATAGGGAAAGCTATTTGGTACAGGTCCTACTTTAATCTTTGCTTATTAACTTAGATAAATTATTTAAATAAGCCTTTACACTTTTCTCTACTATCTATGCTTATTAATTTATCCTAAGTCTTAAAATAAGCCTTATTATGTTCTTTTCTTATTATAACCTACGTTATAATCATGCTTATTACTTAACCCAAGGTTTAAGTGTGAAAATAAGCTTCTTTCAACTTTTAGTTATAATTCTACGTTATAACTAAGCCAATTAATTAGTCCAATTCTAATCATAATTATGCATAATTTCAGTCCAATTCCATTTATATTAAAGTCTTTATAATTTAAACCTCATAATTATAAAGAGGCCAATCTCTTTAATTCAGTCCAATTAATATCATAATTAGTCATAATTTCAGTCTTTATTCCATTTTATTACAGTCTTTATAATTTACATCTTATCTTTCGTTATTTCAGAATTCTTAATCTAATTTCGCGTTAATTCTATTTTAATCCATACGTGAAGGAGGAGAAATAAAAGAAAACTAAAATAGAAGAAAATCCAAGGCATAGGAAGAAGATGTAAATAACGCATAAATAACAGTAAATAGATTAAAATACTGTAAATAAACTATAAATAAATGGAAAAGCTATAATTAACAGAAATAACTAAAATTAACTGAAAAGAATAGCTAGAAAGAAATAGACTGAAAATAATTCTAAAAACTGTAAATAAAACTGCTAAAAAGGTTATTCCAAAAATCGTATTAAAACTACAACAATTGGAAACCCTATTATTTTAAATTACTTAAAGAAATCTTAAAATAATTACAATCACTCACCTCTGGTCCTTAGCTCTTCTCTTTAGGTCTTCACGGATCCACTTGGGGTTGTTAAAATATTTTTATTAAAAAGATTCTCTCCTTGGAACATTATTCCTTTTAGGGTCCTTCCTGAAAAAGTGAACCCAAGTGGAGAAAATCTAGAATGAAAAAAGTGTTAGGTCGAGGGGTCTATTTATAGGGGTAGAAGTGGATCTCAGACTGTTGAATTTGGGGATTGAATAGGATGCAACCACGTCATAGGCTGAATAGCAGCCATCGGATGCAAGAATGGAGGGACCAAATTGGTTTGAAGAATGCAAAACACGTCATAGTCGGTTAAAAAATCGTGCCATCATTCGAACAAATGAATAATTGTTTGTTCGCCCCCAAAACAACAGGCGGGTCGACCGCCTGGTGCCTAGGTCGATCGGTCAGTCGACTTGCCTTATATATATATATACATTTCTTTTATTTCTGCTTATTCTATTTAATTCCTATCTTGTTCATATTAGCTCGGTTTCTGACGTTCTATATATGGAAATTGACCAGAAAATTACCACGGACACAATGGTGCAACTCTCATATCAATTCTGATAATTTCACAAAATTATTTTATTATTTAATTAATTAATGGATTAATTATTATGGTTAAATTTCGGGTTGTTACATTCTCCCCTCCTTAAGGGACTTCGTCCCCGAAATCTCCAAGGATAAAAGAATGTACTAAATGTTTTCATCCAATTCTACAATCAACTACTCAATCATCAACCATTCATCTATTGTCCTTAAGTTTTTCTAATGTAATTTATGATACTTATGCAATTAGTGTAGTGTAAATGTTCCTAACTAATGCAAAATATTAGGCGGTCCACTGATTCAGTTGACCTCCTTTTATGCAGTCATGTCCGTGCCATGTATCCAAATGAATGCAAAGATTTCCTAATGATAGCTGATAATTCTATATGCGTGCTACAAACATCATCCAAATGAAATAATCATGTGATAAACATCCATTTATAGCAACCATGAAAATAAAATAAAAATGCGCACACATCCATATGCATATGCTCTAGTGTCCTAGTTAGGCCGATCCCTAAAGAATAATAGTGCCTAGTGTACCTATATGCGTCCATTAGCATCCACTAGCAAACACTTGCAATCACTAGCATACATCATTCATAACATGTTCTATTAACATGTTTGCATCAAATCCTACTATCATAGGTTAAATCCTAAGTTCTACCCTCCCAAAGGATAATAAAGAAAAGAACCTATTCAAAACTAAAGATGGAAAAAGGAAATTCTAAAGCCTATTATCAAAGAGACATGGATATGAGATACGAATTGTTTCCTAATCAAATTAGTCTTCTCCGAAATCTCTGTAACCATGTCGGAACCAAGAAGCAACCTTTCCGTAGACTCTAACTAACATGAAGACGTCTTACACGGCCTTCCAAAAAGAGCTTCAAAGGTGTCATTCCAATGTTAGCTTGGAAACTACTACCATATGAATTCCACTAAAGAAAGATGCTTTTCCTAAGTTCTTCCAAAATCAAGAATACTCATCCTCAACCATGCTTGTCTTACTATCCTACTAATTTCATTTTACTGTTTTTCATGAGTCAACATTCCTAGGTTCTTACTAGTGTCCTATACACTTTACGGAAACTTCCATTATTACTTCTAAAAGTAATTACTGCTATCTCCTTACACTTTTCCCGTTACTCCTAGGAAATGATTCTTATCTACTCTACATTTAAGAGTTTGGTTTGGTATTTATCACCTTGTTTTAAAAACTAAGGTTTTTAAATTTTTTAAAACATTAAATCCTAAAATCTTTGTCTTTAAAAGTGTTATCTTTTCAGTTTCTATTAATTTCAAAAATACTTGGTCACTTAATATTATTTCCCAAACCTAGAGGGAAAAACTTTCAAATTTTTAAGTCCAAAACTTATATCTCTCTTTCTTTTAAAGACTTTTACAGTTTCTATATAAAAATTTGAATTTTCAAATTTTACTTTTATTAAGGTTTTCATTTCGAAAACTTATTTACTTTTTCACCAAACCATTTTCTTTTAAAATATCTATAAAATACCCTTTATGTGTTTTCAAAATAGCTTCTTATTACACCTAACAGTCTCATACCTTAATATATTGGAACTACTGTCTCTTATGAGAAGTGATTAACGCTAAAATCTTCTATGAACCTTTTAAAAGAGAATTTCATGTTTATGTGAAATTACAAGGAACTTATTTTATATTTTTCGAAATAGGCTATACAAAATATGGTGCTTTTCATACCTTGTATATCTCTTTCATGTATCCCTTGTAACTTGCACAAAATATTTTTATCGGTTTCATAGAAAATCATTCCATTATTCTTTTCATTCCAATAGATTAAAATATGTTTAAATTATATTCTTCCATGATAGATATCTTATAATATCTAACTTACACATTTTCCTTTCAGAAAAACTCATCTTCAAAACTGTTTTAATATTTCCATAACTGCAAAAACACTTCCTTATACTTATTGATAATAAGTGTACTTTTACAAACCATTTTGTTTCTATACTTAGAAATTACCTTTTAAAATATATTTTTATTTGGGTTAAAACGGATGTTGCCTACCTAAAACACCGTTACTACAACCCAAAAAAAATAA
The DNA here is from genome assembly GCA_030737815.1 of Allium fistulosum. Lineage (NCBI taxonomy): Eukaryota > Viridiplantae > Streptophyta > Magnoliopsida > Asparagales > Amaryllidaceae > Allium > Allium fistulosum. The sequence goes on along the minus strand of CM060908.1, from coordinate 183,393,463 downwards.
ATCTTATATACCTATGTAAAAATATTTCTCTTGAGAGTCACTTATTATAACAATAGTGTTATAGCCTATGCTCCACTTATTTTCCACGAAAATGTTTATTACAACAATAAAAGTTGTAATCTACATTTCGATACTTGATACACTCCAGGTTTTTATGTTTAAAATCTTTGTTTACTTACAATGAAACTAGTGAGTTATATATATATACTCCATAATTCCTCAAAAAGAATTCCAATTTTTCATTATATAAAAACCATCTTAAATTTCACACCATTATTCAAAAACCCCATGTTTATTTTCTGAAAGAAAATATTAACAATGAAAATTTTCAATTCCAACAATTACAATTTTTTCTTCAGCTTTTTAAATTTCGAAAATTTCATTTTATTGGGCTTAGCATAAAGTGGGTCTTCCTACTTACTACCCTCGGAGTACTTTTCCTAAACTAAAGGCTTTTACTCCTATTCCTCTTGTATACTCATGTTTATTCTAAGGCATCACCGTCAAATCCACTTGTTTGAGACAATTATAATTTCTGCAATTACCTACACATGGACTTTCTTCTCTGCTTATCTACTGAATTTTATTGTATATCTCTAACCTTTGCCTACCTCTCTTTGGATTTCCTTAATCCCAATCTTAAATGTACAAAACAGTCTCTTAAATCCCTATCATGTGTAGACATTCTCTATGCCCCAATAAACGCACTTCAAAAGTGATACTTCAAGAACTCTGCCCTCAACTGACGAGCACGAAGCTTATAAAGAACCTCCTTTAGATGAATAACATGCTCTTCCATACTTCTTGGAAAACACCAAAATGTCGATACCACGAATACCACCACGAACTTTATTTTAGAACATCTCTAAAAACATGGTTCATCAAATCTATAGAATAGGCTGGGACATTGATTAGCCCAAAAGTCATGACTAACCACTCAAAGAATCCGTTTGGTGTCCTAAATGCGGTCTTATCAATGTTATCATCAACAACCCTAAGCTGATGAAATCCAGTGGCTAAATCAAGCTGGGAGAATACTAAAGAGCCAACTAATTGGTTGAAAAGGTCATCTATCCTAGAGAGTGGATAATGGTTCTTCTTTGTGAGCTTATTCAATTCTCTATAGTCAATGCAAAGTCGAAGAGAACCACCTGCTTTGGTAGCGAAGACGACTGGCGCTCCCTATTTCGATATGTTTCTTCTTATGAAACCTTTCTCCAAAGCTCACGGATCTGCTTGCTCAATCCCTTCCTTTCCCTAGGCGCCATATGGCCTATGGGTAATGCTACTGGCTAGCCAAATAAATCCTGAAGTCAATTTCACTCTTAAGGGGGTAGTCCCCTAACCTCCTCAAAGATGTCTAGAAAAATCTTTGATGACAGGACCGAATCTAACACTGATGACGATGAATCGAGGGAATAAATGAAGCTCAACATAACTGACCCTTGCGGGTCGCAAGAAATCTCGGGAGTCCTAGTGATGCATGTATCTAGTCTAACGACTCTCCTCTCGCAATCTAATATAGCTCCATATATGGATTGCCAATCTATTCCCAAAATCATCCCATACCCCGAAAATCCCAAAATATAGGCGTCATAGTCAAATTCCACGCCTAGGATATAAATTTTCAAACCCCTACAAAACATAGACAAGAGTGTCGATCCTCCTATGGGTTGGAAACAACAATGGGGTCTACTACTAAAGAGATGTCTAAGTGCAAACAATCTACCAAAGAACTAGAGATGAAAGAGTGTGATGCTCTAGGATCGCAAAGAGTCTGAATGAGAAAATCAAAAATAGAAACCAAATTTTCCTACCTCGATTATGTCTGCTGCTGGAAGGTGTTGCATCCAAAGCCTGAGTCTGCGTTGCAGGTGCACTCACTCCCTTCCCCATCTTCCGAGGACAAAACTTACTAAAGTGACCAAGCTATCCACAATTGAAACACCTTCCCTCCATTCTTGCCTTCTTACAGTCTTTTGCGTAATGACCATTCATTCTACAGCGCTTACATTCCCCATCTTTCTTTATTTGCTTCTGAGGTCCCCTTTCTTTCCTCTTATCCTTCTCGTCCTTCCACTACTATTTCTTAGAGCTTGTAGGAGCCTCCTTAAGTTCTCCCTTCAGCTTCCAATAAGTAGGTTGAATTCACTGTCGATCCTCCAAGCCTAACCGCCTAAACTTTCGCTCCATATCTTCCTACCTAGCTTGTGTCTCCTTGAAATCCTTCGTGCCAGAAAACATTCCACCCACTATGCTAGTTAAGTCCTTGCATAGCTTAGAAAAATCGGCTAGTGTAGGTGGATTAAAGGGATTTCCACCTACCGATGTTGTATTGGGCGCTTGCCCTTGCACCTCTGGTACTGTAGCTCTACGGAACCAGTCAGCCATACTATGCAAAGAAAAGGAAACTTAGGTTCAAAAGAATCAAAAGAAGGTTGAACTGGACTTTGAGGGGATTTTTATAAAAACTCTTTTATACTTAAAAACTATTTTTAAGAGTTCTTTTCTGAAAAATACTTTTAAAACAAGTTATTTTGGAAAATACTTTACTTTTAAAATAAATTTTTAGGAACCCTGTAACCTTAGGCTCTGATACCAAGTGAAACACCCCACACCACTTAATATACCCAAAAGGACACATTAAAAGGCGTGGTGCGTTGTAGGTATAACTAAAGCTAATAGAGACTAAGATTCACAAGACCAAAAATAGATAAAAACAGTGGAAACTTAAAATAACAACTTAATTAAAACAAAACTTCATAATTGCTTCATAAATAAGTCAAATACCAAATACCACATACATGTCTAAACATCCAATATGTCTCATGAAACAAAAACTCATAGTCTCAAAAATCAGAGTACATAATATCCCTCATAATAAGCCAGTACATAGAAAGAACAAAAGTTGAAAGAAAAGAAATACATGGTAGCAAACTCCTCCAAGAAATCTCCAAGCAACTGCAATCTACTGTCCTCACCCTTGATTGCCAAAGGGGGAAAAAGGGAAAATAGAGGAGTGAGTCAGACTAAAAGTCTGGTGAATGATAGTAATTACTAGAGTCTTTAAGCAAAGTAAAAGTAATAGACTCTACAAATGTTCTAGTATATATAAGAGGAAACAAAGAAAATAGGAAAGAGATAAACTGGAAATAAATATGATTAACTATAAGATAGGTTAACTTTGATTGTTTGCACTTGTCCTTGATTTCTGCTTTGATTAGGCTGAATTCCTAATCCTGTAATTAGAATGTAACCCTAATTCTACCCTTTTTTTTGATAGGCCTGCTACTCCATAGACCTTACTACGGACCATACGCTATATAACTCCCTACATAGCAGCCAATGGTATCTACGAAAGATGCACAAAGCACCCACCGTGGATCCGAACGACATATATAGCTCCCTACAAAGAAGGCAATGGTGTCTACAAAAGACACCCATACTAAGCGCTTGGAACTCATAGCGATTACTAAGCACCCGAATGGAAGTCGCACGCGTAACTGCCACCATGCCCATGCTACCTTTTGCTCCACCTATTGGGTCTTCTTATTACCTCAAACTCTAGCATAAGCGTGCCCCTCATCTCACTTCAGGCTAATGTGAGATCACCGTGTGTCCATAGAAACTATAAGGGAAATGCTGTTAGTACCGGCCCATCATCCAAATAATATCTAGTTGCACCCCTTATCCAAATCCCCCATGATTTGGACTTCTATTTGACTAATTACTACCATTCTTAGCATAAGCGTGCCCTCATCTCACTTCAGGCTAATGTGAGACCACCATTTCGTCTAACAGGGAATGCTATTTAGTACAGGTCCTACTTTCATCTTTGCTTATTAACTTAGATAAATTTTTTAAATAAGCCTTTACACTTTTCTCTACTATCTATGCTTATTAATTTATCCTAAGTCTTAAAATAAGCCTTATTATGTTCTTTTTCTTATTATAACCTACGTTATAATCATGCTTATTACTTAACCCAAGGTTTAAGTGTGAAAATAAGCTTCTTTCATCTTTTAGTTATAATTCTACGTTATAACTAAGCCAATTAATTAGTCCAATTCTAATCATAATTAGGCATAATTTCAGTCCAATTCCATTTATATTACAGTCTTTATAATTTACGCCTCATAATTATAAATAGGCCAGTCTCTTTAATTCAGTCCAATTAATATCATAATTAGTCATAATTTTAGTCTTAATTCCATTTTATTACAGTCTTTATAATTTACATCTTATCTTTCATTATTTCAGAATTCTTATAATTTAATCCAATTTCACGTTAATTTTATTCTAATCCATACGCGAAGAAGGAGGAGAAGTAAAAGAAAACTAAAAATAGAAGAAAATCCAAGGTGTAGGAAGAAGATGTAAATAACGCATAAATAACAGTAAATAGATTAAAATACTGTAAATAAACTATAAATAAATGGAAAAGCTATAATTAACAGAAATAACTAAAATTAACTGAAAAGAATAGCTAGAAAGAAATAGACTGGAAATAATTCTAAAAACTGTAAATAAAACTGCTAAAAAGGTTATTCTAAAAATCATAGTAAAACTACAACTATTGGAAACCCTATTATTTTAAATTACTTAAAGAAATCTTAAAATTATTACAATCACTCACCTCTGGTCCTTAGCTCTTCCCTTTAGGCCTTCACGGATCCACTTGGGGTTAAAATATTTTTATTAAAAATATTCTCTCATTGGAACATTATTCCTTTTAGGGTCCTCCCTTAAAAGGTGAACCCAAGCGGAGAAAATCTAGAATGAGAAAAAGTGTTAGGCCTAGGGGTCTATTTATAGGGGTAGAAGTGGATCTCAGACTATTGGATTTGGGGATTAAATAGGATGCAACCACATCATAGGCTGAATAACAGCCATCAGATGCAAGAATGGAGGGACTAGATTGGTTTGAAGAATGCAAAACACGTCATAGTCGGTTAAAAAAATCGTGCCATCATTCGAACGAACGATTGTTTGTTCGCCTCCAAAACAGTAGACGGGTCGATCGGGCGGTCGACCGCCTGGTGCCCAGGTCGACCTGCCTTATATATATTTTTTCTTTTATTTCTGCTTCTTCTGTTCAATTCCTATCTTGTTTATATTAGCTCGGTTTTTGACGTTCTATATATGGAAATTGACAAGAAAATTACCACGGACACAATGATGCAACTCTCATTGTTCAATTCTGATAATTTCACGAAGTTAATTTATTATTTAATTAATTAACGGATAAATTATTATGGGTTAAATTTCAGGTTGTTACACCGCATTTTTACGGTAGTTAATTAATAACAAATAGTGATAAATGAAAATTTTAAAAGTTAATATCATTTGAATATTTACAGTTGGAAACAATTATATATGTAATTAAGAAAAAAATCAAAAAAAAATTAATGATTGATTAACACCGTTAAATTAATGATGACTTGACCATCAAGTAATTCAATTAAGGAATAAGATAAGAGTAATTAAACAGGAGAGGAAACAAAGCAACATATTTGTATAAAACAATAAACATACCAACAAAAATAAAGAAATGTAAAAAAAATGCACGTGCCATGTTGACCGTGACCTACCCAGGTCGACCGTGGGTTAAGACGATTGACCCACATGTGTTTGAGGGCGGTAGTAAAGAGTGGCCGCATGGTCCGGATTTGAAATAGTCTAATCTGACGGTTAGCGCTTATTTGAACCTCTATAAATTAAGACTTAGAGCTTCACTTCTAACTCATTCTTTTTCCAATGAGCGCGAAAGCTCTGTCACTTTCTCTTCTCCTCCGAAAATTCTAAATACACAAAAATAGAATAGATTGCACATATACACTTTGGGAAAGAACGGAAAAGGATAGAGGGTAGAAGATAGATTCAAATCAGGTTGCTACATCAAAGGTAAACTTTTAGATCTAGTTCTAACTAATAAACCTAAATCAAAATCTCTTTTCCCTAACCAAATTTCTAATAGGATCTATATAAATATTGTTTGTAGATCCGAATAGAGAGTCAAAAAGTGGAAAATACATATAGTAGGATCATATCTGGATTAAATCTAGAGATTTGGTAGGGGCGCTAATTAAAGGTGAGTGGGAATATTATATATTTTTATATAGTACTAGATTATATCATTGCAAAACTATTCCTTTATGTCTGTAAATTGAATTAAATCTATAAATAAGTTCAGAAATGTGAAATATTAAAGACTGTAAACTTGCCTAAGTAATCACATAATGATTAGTTTTATTTCTGTAATTACGTAATGATTTGAATTGTTAGTTTCTACGTCTGATAATTTACACGTTTTATGACCGATAATTTATATGTTTTACAACTAATAATTTACACGTTTTACGACTAATAACTTACAGGTTTTACGACTGATAATTTATATCTTTTACGCCAAATTTTAGTTAACCTTAAAGTAATGATATGGAATTTCATTTTATTCAATGTTAATTAATAATGTTATTTTGACTTTCGGGATTTTAGTGATATTTTAGTTTATTGGAATTTGTATTATTGCAAGTATATTTTCATATATTATCAAGTCTAAATTCATAAAAGTGCGATGTTTGAAATAACAAGGAATAAATATATGACTATAAAAGAAAGAGATGTAAAAAATAGGGATGATTCCCTATTTTATACTGTTTGTTTCAATAAATAAAAAGAGAATTCCTTATAGTTACAAACACCACGCAAACAACCTCTTTTGGATAAGATATGAAAATTCACTATGTAACTATTAATTGATAAAGTTTAATTCCAATTTATTAAAATGTAGTAATCCTAAAGGTGAAATATTTAGATAAGAATGAAACAAAAAGCTTAATAAAACGAAAACAAATGTAAAAGAAAGGCAAGAGAAATAAGATGAATTAATGAAATGGATTAAGTCTTATAATTGAATGAAAAGGAATAAAAATCAAAGTTGAACTAATGAATGTTGTAGCAACTATATTAATCACTGAAATAAGAGGCGGTAAATGAAATTAATGAAATATAAGATAAACGCATAGTTAGACTAAAGACTTAAAGTAAAACATAAAAGACGTTGAGTCAATAAAGGAAATAAAATAAGAATAATTATACATAAGTCTAAAATATGTATATAAGTAGCCTCGAATATGCGTTTATGATAGGTGTGAATAATTATAAGTTATTTGTTATGAATATAATGGACCAATGTTTGAAGATTGTTAGACTGGGTTGAGATGCTAAAAACATATCCAACCAATAGGACCCATGGTGAGTGTACAATTTTGTACTAAAGGGATACCCAAGGTCGTTATTGTGCTTATTATCTTGATTATAAATTGTCTATCATAATTATAAATATATGTTATAACTATGTCAAGGAAAAACGTGCGCAGTTAATTAGGTCTACTTCAAGTTTTAGAGTGGGGGTATTGCCTTGACTGCACTAGGTAATCTAAATGGACGGTGAGTGAGATCAGATTGATGCAACAGGGCATAGAAAGTCTGGGTAGCTAGGTACCAAAATGAGTTGCAATAAGTGTATGTATACTGGCGTACTTGGGTACTATAAACTAGGGTAGGATTTGCATGTTTCTCGACCTTGGCATCGTTCCCTTACGGTCAAAAGGATGGACAAGGTTATACAATGCCACATTTGTTTGTTAGTTTGTTTGATAGGCCAAGGCTAGTTAACTCGTACAAAGATTCCTTCAAAACTTAGATGAGGTGGCGGTTCATGGAGCCTAAATTCCATAAGGTGGTTCATGGAGCCTAAATTCCATAAGGCGGTTCGTAGAGCCTAAATTCTACAAGGTGGTTCGTAGAGCCTAAATTATACAAGGTGGTGTGTTGGAGCTAAAATCCACATATTAGAAGTAGATGAAGGTACACATAGGATTGGCCTACGTTAAAAATCAACCAAATATTAGGATCTCGTGGACTGATATCGTCGATGCGCATGGCAGGATTTCCTCGGTGATAAAGACGACGATGGATCTTTACGAGGTGTTGAGTGATTGATACTAGTGGGGATAATATCTAGGTCCATTAGTAGACTTGGGGTTTATGTATATGTGTGTATATATATATATATTTACCTATATAGACATAAATCTACATGGGGTAGATGGGTACGGTTCGTACATAGCAATGGAGTCATAGCGACTAATAATAAAATCCGACATAACATGAAATAGTGAACAATCGGCATAAGCTAGTGTTATGTATAATATATTTAATTTACCAGTCACCAGAATGTTGTTCTGACTCCCTCCTTAATATAACCCACAAGATTTAGAAAGGCGGTTACTGGTGTTGATTTGGAGCAATTGTCTGGCTAAGGCTCTTGGCATTTGAAATGTCAATTTTTGGTCAGTAATTATATTGATCTATTATATTTTCTTAGTTCCACTATGAGTTATTACTATTAGTGCTCTGATATATTTTCCTCTTTGTAGGATATCAAACCAATGATCCGTATTTTAGTAGACTTGGGTTTTTGGTTTAGCTAAAATCTGGGCCCACTACAGTGCGAGTTGTTACATTTGGTATCAGAGCTTGGGTTAGTTGATTCCTGAAAATTCGGAAACATTGAGTGAACATATTTGTATTTTGACTATAAATATAAATATAAATATAGTATATGCTAAAATCCTAAGAATTCCATCTGTAGAGTAGTTGCCTATGGAATATCCCTAGAACTAGATGGTACTTTACTCCCTAGTCGAGCTTTGATAGCCTAAGATTGTTGATCCCCATTTTTGATTGCAGATTGATGATGTACAATAAGTGTAGATAAAGGGGAAAATAAGAGTCCATACATTATAGAAAGTGGAAGATGGAGAAGTCTCTGAAAAAGGTGTGAAATGATCACTCCTAATTTATGAATGGATTTTTGGATTTGGAAAGAGACAGGTCAGTTAATGGAAAGAAAGATGTTCTTAAGAGAATAGTCAGAAGTCCACTTTGTGTAACCACCCAAACCTTAATGAGCCTAAATTTTGAAAAAAATCAAATCCCAAGTCCATTAAAGCATAGATCGTTGAATTTGGTACCTGCAAATAAGCATAAGCATTATTAGAGATTGATAGAAATCTAAACTCAAAGTGGAAACAATAATAGGATAAGAATACCGACTACGACTACTACCTTGGAACTAATGGTATTCCTTGGAAAGTAGATTGTCACATCGGCATCGAGCTTGAGAGAAAAGAAGGCTTCTCCAACAACAAAACATGTCTAGCTCTAGTGACCCGTTCCTCTAAATTTATCATATAAGTTGTAATGAGGAGGGGGTCAAAACAACATTCTGACGACTAGAAATTATATAAACTGTCTATAACATAAATTTATATCGACTGGTTTACATTTAATTGTTATGTCTATTAAGGTTAGCAATTCTAATCTAACCTTACAATGCACACATGATTACTTACTTACCATTCCAAAGGTACAAAATACTGACGAAGCCTTATCAACCACCCAATACTTCCAAGTCCATTAGCTACGTGATACTTCTAAATATGAAGCGGGCTTCTACTATCGCTACATAATACTTTTAAAAGAGAAATAGGAAGACTTTTCCATTTAAGACCTCAACCGAGGTAGACTCCGTCATTTAAGACTATTCCCAAGATGGACTTCTAGCATCATCATTATTGGCCTGTTGGTCCTAACTACAGAGATCTTTAACCACTATATAAGGCCTTATAATTTATATTAGCCATGCCGCTAGCGCATCTATCGTTATTAGTCTTTGCAATGCGAGAGACTATACCCAAGCCACTTAGTACCTCATTAATAAGGACTAGGTAGGCCTCTGACCATTTAACACCTATTTATAGGTAGACTTTTGCCATTTAATACCTATCCCCAAGACGGACTCCTCACTGGTACTATCTAGCTGACATTGCTTGGAAATCTCATTAGGTTACTTAATACCTTTTTGATAGGAAAAAGGAGGACCTTACAGCCACTTAATACCTCAAACCTAAATCAAACCTCTCCTAGGATATCCAATATCACTCTTATAAATATGGAATATCATTAGATTACTTCTTTCGGTAGGGAGGCTGACCCTAAGATAGCCACTTAATACCTAACACCGAATTAAACCTTTTTAGAGATATCCCTCATTGCTCATAATTCCAAATTTGGACCATTTAATACTTTCCAATTAAGAAATAAAGTGCAATCTCTTACATCATCATGAGTCCTAGGATTAGTGATATCTCACATCAGTATTAAGTGCACCCGGCCATTGGTAGCCTCAAAGTGAAGGGCACTCTTCCATCGAGTGGCGTTACTGACCTCGCATCACTAACCTACTAGGTCCAATTAACCATCCTAAGTCATTACTTATAGTATCTTAGGTTGACGTTGGACTTAACTCACTAATTCCCTTTTTATTAAGGCAATAAGATTTACCTTAAATATTTATCTATCCATAAATCCCCTTTTAATGCTCATAAATGTCAATTTGTCCATAAAATCTTAACAGACATTTCCTAAGACATTTATGTATGATTACTAATTTCAAATTAGTAACCTTTTTATATCTGTTCCATTTTTATCAGTCCCATTAACCCATTTGTCTCTATTAATTGTAACCCCTTAATTAATATTATCTATTATTTCCCATTAATTGTCCATTAATTTAGGTTATAATCTTTCATTTCCTATTAATTAATTAATAGAAATTTCTAATTTATTTCCCATTAATATGAATTACTATCTTTTCTAATTCTAACTATTCGCTTCTCTAAATACAATAATAACAAACGAATGTTATGCATAAATAACACACGAATAAACGATGTTCTTCTTTATTAACGCAATAAATATGTATAAACTGCGTAATAAAACTACCTATTCGTAACCAAATATATTCCAGCCATAAATATGTAAATAGAATATGCTTTCCATATTTAATTTGCTGGAATTAAATTCCTTAGGAATATTTTCTGCTATGATTTCTATAAATTGATTTAACAAAAAAAAAAAAGATTGACTCCGTTTGAAATTATAAGGAAATAATTTCTTTTTAAGTGGAATAGACAGTGTAAACTATGAAGAATAAATCTGTACTTTACACATTCTTCCCTTTTTGTTTGTGGGGATTCCTTATTAAAACAAACGTCGCCCTTTTGAATGAAAAGTGGAAAAAGTAAACAAATTTATAAAAAAATCTAACGTAAGTTCTTCCCACAAATTAAACTATGAAAAATCTACAACGTAGCACAAATTGGGCAATAATCCAAAAATCCTATTTTACACCCAAGTACAGATCTAGAATAAAAATATACAACATTCAAATTCTAAAATCTTTTGGACTGTTTTCCATATCTAGGTGTAAACATATTTCAAATTAGATCTAAAACATAATATGTAGGCAATAGTTTTCTACACTAATTTAAGCCTAAAATTCACATATAAAATTGATTTAGGCATGAAAATCAAACGTATGCCAACGGAATAGCTTTAAAATCATAAACAGTATATAAAATTTCCCACTCACCTTTTAAAAGCGATTCAAATCTCCAGATCTGAAGTAGAACCTTAAATTCATCTCCAAATCCTTTTTAATCCAAGAAATATATATAAAAGGGGTATATACCTACATTAGAATTACATATTTGAGATGTGATTTGGGATTGGAAGAGTAAGTAGATACAAATATATAAATATGTAAATTACCTCAAATATGTGTACAGTTGATTCTCTTCTCTTCCCCTTTTCATTTGATTTCTATTCTTCTCCAATTTGTATGAATATAAATACAAATATCTTATTCTTATAATTTAGAAAGAAAGTAGAGAAGAAGAAATGGCAGAGCTTCATTGCTCTATTCAGAAAAATACGAGAAAAGAAGGGAGGATTGGTCGGAATTTATAGGTGTTAGAATCATCCAGAATTGCATGATTTAAAATCTGGGCCGTATATGGCCTAGGTTTACTAGAGCTGCCACACAGAGGCGGGTCGACCACCCCCAACCTAGCGGTCGACCGCCCCATGTCGACCACTTTTACACGGTGATCGACCTATGGGCCTAGGCAATTTTAGTTAAATTTTTTATTTTAATTATTTTCGTTCTGAATTCATTTTTCTTCTGTACCTTCTTCTTTTGGACTCCGATTGCAAAAATTTAAATATGAAAGTTGCTCAGAATTTTTCCATGAATGCAATGGTGCAAGTTTCATGGTCAAATTCCATCGTTTGCACAAATTCCATTTTAGGAGCTAAATTAATTAACTAACTATCATATTAAATAACCAACGCCAAATTACAAGGTGTTACATTCTCCCTCCCCCTTTTAGAAGGAATTTTATCCTCGAAATTTCACCAATGTCTAAGTCATGATTTTGGTTCCTAATTATCCTAAACTATACACCAATGAGTGTACAACCAATTTGGCAACCAACATGCAAAAGTGCATAGTGTATTACCGTATCACCGCATAGAAAATATGTATGCAAAATGATTCTAAATCGGATCCTCCTATATGAAAGCATTTCATTTGAAAATATTTTTGAAAACATGATGTAAGCACTCTATATATATATATATATATATATATATGCTGGCAGTTCTATATATATGTAGTTTTTTTGGAAAATCTTTTCAACCAAAACCCCTATATCCCTACGAATAGAAGTATGAAGCAGGCAATTTTGTATCCACTTCCTACCATCCAATAATCTGACGCATCGGAAAATCGCTTCCTAAATTTTACTCCTATGCCGGAAAAATGAATTTAGGTGGAGAATTTATCATTATTACTACCCTAAAAATTTCCCATTCTCGTAGTACAACGGAATTTTCCCCGCTGCCCCAGTTCTACTCCAAATTTTCTACATACAAAACGCATAAGGAGGCTTATTTCCAAGTTCTAAAATGGAATTGAGTCTAAAAATAGACTCGCACGTATCGTCGACAAGGTATGGAAATAGAAATTCCAAGGCTAAAACATCTTTTCCCTTATTATCGCTTGCATTCCATCATATTGCCGACCCTAACGCACTGCTAAATTTGCAAATTCCAACTCTATTTGCCTTCCCTACACCTAATATATGGCCTTTAAGATCAAACATTTCACAAAAATCTTTGTTACTTTTCAAATTGCACATCATTAGAAAAATAAATTCCTAAAATATTTAGATGCACATTTTCTATTGAAATAAAATTTTTGGACAAAAACTCTATAATTTAAGAGCCAGAACTAACTAAAACCCAATACTTTTTTAAAAAAGGGAAACTTTCCAAAATATTTCTTGCTCAAAATTTTGATAAATTAAGCCACAATTCAACGTAGTTGAAAGTCAATTATGTGTTAAATCCATAAACCAAATTCTAAAATTATATAACTAACCTTTATCCATAAAACTTGACATTTTATATAAAAATGTCATCGTGCTCAATTACCCAAAATTTTTAGCTTTTAAGGAATAGGAATAATGACTCGTGATACTAAACAGCTTAAACCCGTCCGTCGCTAAAATTTTCCATTTATTCTAAATTTCTAGTCTTATATTGCATTTACTATTGGTTAAGTGTCTTTTATGTAATTCCCATATTTACACTGTTTCTTTCATATGCATAAATAAGAGTGGTTTCCATAACTAAAAACAATAACACAGTAAAAAAAGGAACATTCCCATAATGTCGTGCATGCATTTTCAAGAGACAACCAACAGTTTTACAACCCAAACAAACCTAAAGAAAAAAGAAAAATGCTAGAAATAAAAAGATACAACAATCCTAAAAAGTCATCGCCTACGAACTGTGAGAAGGTCTTGCTCCGCGGTTCGAGCTCGTGCCATTACCGCGTTCATAGAATGGTCGTAGCATGGTGGCTACACATCCAATCTCACGCCCTTGGCACTGCTGCTCCACCTTAACCTCTCGGAGCTCTGCCTGAACCTAACGGATAACTATAAGCTCAGGACTCGAGTATCCCTCGGCGCCCGATGCTTCCCTCTGCTGCTGGTGCTGCTGCTGCGGCTGCTGCTTTGGTGCTGGTACAGGTGGCGCGGTTGGCGCTAAAGGAATATTTGTCATCTTAATAGTGGTCTGGTAGATGGCGGGAGGCATCTTCCTCACTACTGGCTCTCTACTCAAATTTACCTTGTAATGCCTAAACACTCGAGTGAGCAAGTGACAAAATGGAAAGTGAGTCCTCGGGGTACTAACTCTATGATCGACCATATAAAGCATTAAAACACAAACCCAATCGACAGCTACGCCGCCAGTTATAGCATAGGCGGCTCTCCGCATTGAGGTATAGATCTGGTCAAGGTTTCCTATCTTCGGAATGATACTATACTGAATGATGCGCACGACGTGATGGACAACTAATTGCAAATTATTGGTCCTCCAATCACCGACATTTCCAGAAAAGATCCACTGTAGAATCTCAGGATCAGTTATCCCTATGTCATCCAAATCTACGCCTACTACAGATATCTCCAAAATCCCAACGAGATCATCATCTGTAATACCGATCCGAGCTCCCTTCACCTCAGACTCAATATAGCTGTTGTCATCATCAAAATTATACACCATCTGTGCATTGAAAAGATGGACGCAGCGCGAGTAATATTCCCGTTCATAGGTCTCGAAGTGGAGGATCGGTGCAAGTCTAGCTACAATGATAAGCTTTTCAAGCCCAATAATGGTGAAATCTTCGAATTTCACTGGTCGTCTGTGAAGAAAATCAAAGTACACTATTTCGAGATAAGTGGCGATCTTCTGCTCACTCTGGTTAAACCAAGCAGCTTCTTGCGGAGTGAGGCCGAGATGATGAGAGGAAGAGCTACCGATGCGAGGTAGTGCCATAGGCTGAGAGGCGGTTGAAAATAGAAGAAAAGGGTTTAGATCCGAAGTGGTGGTGGGGCAAGATCTGAAGTGCAAGAATTTTGGCGTAGATTGGTAGAGGAATGAAGGAGGGAGGCCTTGATTTGGTGGAGGAAGGGGGAGGTGGAAATGGGGTTCGGTTGAAAATGGAGAGGAGGAAGAGAATGAGGGTGGTGCGGGGGCTGCTATTTTGGATGCGATTGATAGTCAAGTTCCAGGTTCAGGATCGACTCAAATCCGCCTAGTGGTAGACTACCATTAGGTCAATAGGTCGACCACTCGTGGTCGACCGCTAGCCCAGATTTGGGCGCGGCCTAAACCTAGACCCAATAGGGCCATGTTAAATTAATTAATTAATATTCTAACGACCGTTTCGCACACCATCTTTAGCTTGACTCATCAAAAAATTTCTACCTACCACATGACGGTATCTACCTTACCATGTAGACCCCTCCTTGGCAAGATTGCAATAACCTCACCAAAACTGCTGCGACCAACAACACTTGCAAATCTCTAGAACATTCCAGCTGCTATTTCTTGCCTACTTCGTTTGGAAATATTTCTTCCAATAACCGACAAGTATAACAAGACTTCAAACTACATACCCCAATAAAATTGAATGTTATTTCTATTTTGTCTATACACTAAAGCGAGAGAATTTTTAAAACTTAAAAAATAGGAAAACTATTGTACTAAATATTCACCCCTTGAAACTCATTTTCCAAATCGAAAAACTATTTTCTTACCAAAATAAAATCAACCATTAATGGTTAATATATATATATAAGGGTTTCAAAAATTACTCCTTTATAAACCAGAATTTCTTAACATGACCAACTTAGTGGTATGCATGTTTCTTTGAAAAATAAAGTTTCAAAACTTCCCAAAACAAAATTTCCAAAACAAATTCTTTGGAAAAGAAATCATTTGAAAACCCCTTTTTTCAAAATCTAAGGCATTTCCAAAATATACTTTATAAAAACTCTCTCACAGGTTTAAAACTAAGGAATTGGCATTAATTCTCTAAATAAAAATATGGTTTTCCATCAAAGTGGTGATCGATGGGCAATCTCTTGCAAAAATTGGTTCCTGGATGTTTGCGACATACAGACTCCAATTTCCCACCTATCTAGAATAAATGTGTGTCTCCAACTGGAACTCATCTTTAATATCTAAAATCATAAGGTAGCTAGATCTTAACCATCAAGTCGAACACCTCCAGTCTATGGAGTTCAGCCATATGTCGTACTCATGCTCTTTATCCACAACGCCTTATGCATCGCCAGCACTCCGTGGGGTTCTTCGGAGTCGGCGTGAAAAATTTAACTCTATGATATTTCCAACCCATAGTTGCTTTGCCCTTTCCTTCGGAGTGGAACTACAACTATTTCTATAGTCAGAATTCTTGGAATCTAACGTAAAAATATAACAATACTAGATAGGAAAGTACGAATGCGTTCTCTAAATTTATCCTAATTCCTCTAATCTACTAACCTAGGCTCTAATACCAAATGTAACCACCCGTACCTTAATGAGACTAAATTTCACAATTCCATCAAAGCACAGATCGTTCAATTTGGTACCTGCAAATAAGCATAAGCATTATCAGAGATTGAAAAAAATCCAGACTCACATAGAAAACAATAATAGAATAAGAATATTGACTATGACTACTACCTTAGAATTAATGGTATTCCTTGGATAGCAGATTATCACATCAACATCGAGCATGAGAGAAAAGAAGGCTTCTCCAATAATAAAATACGTCCAGCTCCAGTGACCTGATCCTTTAAATCTATCTTGTGAGTTGTAATCAGGAGGGGGTCAGAAAAACATTATAGTGATTGGAAAATCTATGAACTGTCCGTAACATAAATTTATACTGATGTGTTTCCATTTAATTGTTATGTCTATTAAGGTTAGCAATTCTAACCTAATCTTGCAATGCACACACGATTACTTACCTACCCATTCCAAAGGTACGAAATACCAAAGAAGCCTTATCAACCACCCAATATTTCCAAGTCCATTAGCTACTTGATACTTCTAAATATGAAGTGGGCTTCTACTATCGTCACATAATACTTTTAAAAGAGAAATAGGCAGACTTTGCCATTTAAGACCTCAATCAAGGTAGACTCCATCATTTAAGACCTATTCCCAAAGTGGACTTCTAACGACGTCATTATTGGTTTATTGGTCCTAACTACAAAGATCTTTGACTACTATATAAGGCCTTATAATTTATAATAGCCATACCACTAGCGCACCTATCATTATTAAAGTCTTAGCAATGTGAAAGACTGTACCCAAGCCACTTAATACCTCATTAATAAGGACTAGGTAGGTCTCCGACCATTTAACTGATATTTATAGGTAGGACTTGGCCATTTAATACCTAACCTCAAAGAAGACCCCTCACTGGTACTATCTAGCTGACATTGCTTGGAAATCTCATTGGGCCACTTAATACTTCTTTTATAGGAAAGAGGCGGAACTTACAACCGCTTAATACCTCAAACCTGAAGTGAACCTCTCTTAAGAGATCTAGTTTCACTCTTATAAATATGGAATCTCATTAAATAACTTCTTTCGATAGGGGGTGGGTCCTAGATAGCCACTTAATACCTCAACACTGAAGTAAACCTTTTTAGAGATATCCCTCACTGCTCTTAATTCCAAATTTGGACCACTTAATACTTTCTAGTTAAGAAAGCAAGTCCAATCTCTTACGTCGTCACGGGTCCTAGGATTAGTGATATCTCACACCCATAGTAAGTGCAACCGACTGCTGGTAGCCTTAAAGTAAAGGCCAGTCTTCCGTCGAGTAACTCTACTGACCTCGTATCACTAACCTACTAAGTCTAATTAACCATCATAAGTCTTTACTTATACTATATTAGGCTGACATTGGACTTAGCTTACTAATTTCCTTTTTATTTAAGGCAATAAGATTTACCTTAACTACTTTTCTACCCATAAATCCCTTTTAAATGCTCATAAATGTCAATTTGTCCACAAAACCCTAACAGACATTTCCTAAGACATTTATGTATGATTACTAGTTTCAAATTAGTAACCTTTTTATATCTATTCCATTTTAATCTGTCCCATTAACCCATTTGTCCCTATTAATTATAACCCTTAATTTAGTTACTATCCATTATTTCTCATTGATTGCTCATTAATTTAGGTTACAATCTTTTATTTCCTATTAATTAATTATAGGAATTCCTAGTTTATTTTCCATTAATATGAATTGCTATCTTTACTAATTATAACTTTTCACTTCCCTAAATATAATAACAAATAACGAACGTTACACATAAATAACACATGAATAAATGATGTTCTTGTTTATTAATGCAATAAATATGTATAAACTACCTAATAAAACTACCATTCATAACCAAATATATTCTAGTCATAAATATGTAAATAGAATATGCTTTCCATATTTAATTTGCTGGAATTAAATTCCTTAGGAAGATTTTCTGCCATGATTTCCATAAATTGGTTTAACACAAAAAGGAAAGACTGACTCCATTTGAAATGACAAGGAATGAATAATTTTTTTAAATTGGAATAGACAGTATAAACTATGGAGAATAAATCTGTACTTTACACATTCTTCCCTTTCTGTTTGTGGGTATTCCTTGTTAAATCAAACATTGCCTTTTTGAACGAAAAATGGAAAAGGTAAACAAATTTATAAAAACTAAACGCATGTTCTTCTCACAAATTAAACTGTGGAAATCTATAGCATAGCACAAATTGGGCAATAATCCAAAATTCACATTTTACATCCAAGTATAGATTTAGAGTAAAAATATACAACATTCAAATTCTAAAACTTTGGGATTGATTTCTAGATCTAGGCATAAACATATTTCAAATTAGATCTAAAACCAAAATATGTAGGCAATTGTTTTCTATACTAATTTAAGCCAACAATTCAAAAATAAAATTGATTTAGACATAAAAATCAAACGTATGCCAACAGAATAGATTTAAAATCATAAATAATATATAAAATTTCCCACTTACCTTTTAAAAGCAATCCAAATCTCCAGATCTGAAGTAGAACCTCCAAATCCTTTTTAATTCAAGAAATTTGCATAAAAAGAGTATATACATACATTAGAATTACAGATCTGTGAAGAGATTTGGGATTGGGAGAGAAAATAGATACAAATATAAATGTATAAATTACCTCAAATACGCGTATAGTTGATTCTCTTCTCTTCTCCTTTTCATTTGATTTATATTCTTGTTCAATTTGTATGAATATAAATACAAATATCTTATTTTGTAATTTAGAAAGAAAGTTAAGAAGAAGAAATGCAGAGCTTCAATGCTCTATTTAGAAAAATATGAGAAAAGAAGGGAGGGTTAGGCTTGAATTTATAGGTGCTAGAATCAACCAGAACCGCACGATTTAAAATCCGGGCTATATGTGGCCTAGGGTTACTAGAGTCGCCACGTAGAGGCGGTTCGACCACCTCCTACCTAGGGGTCGACCGCCACGTGTCGACCGCTTATGAACGACAGTCAACCTATGGACCCACGCAATTTTAGTTAATTTTCTTATTTTAATTATTTTCATTTCGAATTCGTTTTTTGTCTGTAACTTCTTCATTTGGACTCCGATCGCAAAACACCAATCATGAAAGTTGCTCAAAAGTTTTTCACGAACACAATGGTATAAGTTTTATGGTCAAATTCCATCATATGGAAAAAATTCTTTTTTGGAGCTAAATTAATTAACTAACCAACTAATTACATAAGTAATGTTAAATTACGGGGTGTTACACTTTGAGTCCAACCTAACGATAAGAATTTTTTTGAAATTGAGAAATAGTATAAATTGTATATTTTGAAAGGACTTTTAATGAAAAGTTAGCAAGTATTGAATTTTGGGAAAAAAGTAAGTATTAAATTTTGAGAATATACATGCATGCATGCATACATACATATTAAAGGTTTTCTAAGAAAAATATATTTATTTAGATTTCAGTAATGGAAATTTTTGTCAGAGGCTGTTTTCTTTTTAAAAAAATGATGGAGCAATATAACTCGTGAATCTTTCTATGTAATGAAATTTTTTGAAGGTATAAAATAATTTATATGTGTGGACAATATGAGTGGTATGGATTTGGAATAGAGTAAATGGCTTAGAAAAGAAGATAAATTGAGATGTAAGTGACTGTACTATAGTAGTTTAAGTAAAAAGATTTAAAATTTAAGAAAAACCAGTTGGAATTCGTGCAGTTTAGGTTGATGAGTTGAATGATAAAAAACTTTGAAATATAAATAAAAGAGACGTTTAATTTATTTTAATTAGGTTGAGATTTGACAAATTTTAATTCCTTTGAATGAAAAAGGATAACAAAATACGTTCCTATGAATCAATCAAGTCACAAATAAAAAGACTTTTATTTGAAAAAATAAGGAATGTAGATGCAAAGGAAGAGATGCACTTTGTACGGTCTATTCCAATAAAGAAAATGAAATATAATTCTTTATAATTTCACACAAAACAAAAATCCACTTTTAAGTGATTCATAGAGAATTATAACGTTAACGATTCCTCTTAAAAAAAAGTAGTTCCAATGCACTAAAATATAAAATCCTTAAATATAATAAAAAGTGTAATAATTAGAAGTGGTGTTAGTAAATTATATTAAACAATGCTAGTAATCTAATTAAATAAGCTAAACAAAGGGAAATACACATTTTCCATTGTTATCTGCATTTAATTTCTGTGTCTTTTGAAAGCCCCCCTTTTATGATAGTTGAAACTCTTTCAAATATTGAATGTAGGAAGAGTATGAGATATAAGGAAATAATTGGATGATAGTTGTCCTTATCTACTCTAGGATTTTTTTATAGTTTAAAATTTATGAAAGGTGTTTTGGAAACATGTAAAGTATATTTTTGAAAGGAATGGTTTGGTGAAAATAAATAAGTTTTTGTAAGAAAAACTTAACAAACAACTGAATTAAAGACTCCAAATTTTTAATAAAAGTTGAAAAGGCCCTTAAAAAGAAAAGGCTGATTTGATTTTAAACTTAGAATTGTTAATGTTCTCTTTTAAGTTTAGTGAATAATTTAAATCCAAAAATCTTAAAAATGGAAGTTTTGAAAAGAGTTAAAAACACCAAGCCTTTTTTAATTTTATAAAAGTTTCTAGGTAGCACATTTAAAGATAAAAGTTTTGGGATTAGATATTTCAAATTTTTTGAAGTTTTCATTGTTGAAGAAAAATGATAAAGACCAAACTAGGATTTTAAAAATAGAGTAGATAGGAATTAGTGCCTAGATGAGACGAGAAAAAGAATAAGGCTATGAAGAAGATAACGATGACTACTTTTGGAAAAAAGTAACAAGGAATCCCCCTAGAGTGTGAGGACATTAGAAAAGCCTAGAAATATTATGTTGATATGTGTGTAAATCGTAGGGATGATATTAAAGTGCACTTCTATACATTTTGGAATATACTTGTAAAAGGCTTATGAATAAAAGAAATATCAAGGATTGAGAATACTATCAAAAGAATGAGATTATGAGAAGATAGTAACAGTTGGTAGTGAGAAGGTAAACACACATGGATGATATTGGTAGACTTAAGTTGGGGAAGCAAAAGAGGAAATAGAAAAGGTTTATTTCCCCAGGCTTAGTTTCCATTTAGTATGAAGACCGCATAGATTGTATTTCTTATCCATTGTAGTGAGAAAAGGCATGGTTATTCCATAACTGGGTAAGGAATGGAAGAGATGAATAGACCTTATTCATCGTAAGTAAAAAAGGAAAGATAAGATTTGAAGATTTTTGCTGAGGGATGGCCTGTTAGGAAGGTCCATTCTAATTATGGTAGTAGTTAGTGGTGTTGTGTTTCCTTCCAGTATAATGTTTCTCTTGGTGGGTTGTAAGCATTAATTGTTGCTATAAGCTGCATAAATTTAGGGAAATGTTCCATTTTTATGTGCTTTTTATGTGACCGCAATGATTTGAGAAAACAGTAAACAGAGATTTCCTGAAGTCACTTAACTAATGCAAAGGAAAAAAAAAGTTAGAACTGGAAGTTATGTAAAAATTTAGAAAAAATTATTTAACTAACTACTAAATAAAAGTAAAATAAAAATATAAGTGCCGAAAAATAGGAATTTTTTGGATGATTAATTTCAGAAGACAGATATAGGATTACAGTGAGGTGTGCCATGGGTCATCGTTCCTGTTCCTCGAAGTTTGAGATTTAAAAACTCAACATGTTTGCTGGCTGATAGTAATAAAGAATGGATCCTGAGAACTTATAATTTTACCGCGCAATTAAGTGGAGTCTGTTATGGACGATGAATGGTTGGCTAAATCCTGATGTCAAAAATGCTGAAATTATTTATAAAATGTAATTTATGCATATATTTTAAAAAAAGAAAATTTTATGAAAATTTTATTTATGAAAAGTTTTCATTACAAATAATATGACTTCGAAATAATACACATATCTTTGGAAAGATTTTAAAAGCTAATGATTTTGGGTTTTAGAAATTTTGAAATACCGCACGATGACACTAGCAAATAATCGGTAAGTTGATTTATGTAGATTTTACTACATAGCTGTATTTGTAGTAAAATGGATACAGTGAGCGACAAGGAAGCTGTTTTGTCTATGGAAGGTTTTCTAGGATACCTTGTCGATGAATGGAAAAATTTAAAAAGATGATTTTTGAAAACACCAGTGTTTTTTAACTTTTAAAATAAAAAGTTGCTCATGCAAGCAATGCTTGGGAAAGTAGGAAAAAGATTGGGGGCAAAGAAGTATATCCCAAGGTACAGTGGGCAGTGGCTACATAAGAGGATGATGAAAATATGAAATTTTCCATCTAGACCCTTTCCAAGCATAAGAAGATAGGTTTAGAAAACTGAATATTTTCTAAATTTAAATGTTAGCAATGGTGTGTTAGGAATTTGGACGGTAAGAATTGGATGAAAAATTGGTTGAACTATGCTTCTATTTATAGGAGTGTGAGAAAATTTGGTTGAAAAACCGTTTTGATCTTTCAAAAAGTTGCATTCATGTAGAACCGCCAGTATATTTAGAATGTTTGCATCATATTTTCAAAATTTTGTTTAAAAAATCATTTATATAGGAGGCGCCAGTTAGAAATTTATTGCTCATGCATATCATATGTATTGTGATGCACCGTGCACATGTACACAGATTTGTTGTAAAAATTGATTGTACACTAATTGATTGTTAGTGTAGGATGGATGTGCGATGGTTTACATGATTGAACCCTTATGTAATTTCAGAGACAAAATTCTTTTAAGAGGGAGAGAATGTAACACCCCACGTTTTTACGGTGATTAATTACATAGAAATTTATTAATTAATAAAAACAATGAAAAATGGAATTTTTACAGATGTGGAATTTGACCACGAAACTTAACCTGATCAATTTGCATATATAAACTTTTCAAATTGGAGTTCAAACGAAAAAGTTATTAGCATTTGAATTTTTAAAGTTGGAAACAATTATATATGTAATCAAGGAAATAATCTAAAATAAATTAATGATTGATTAACACCGTTAAAGTTAACGATGACTTGATGGTCAAGTAATTCAACTAAGGAATAAGATAAGAGTAATTAAATAGGAAAGAAAACAAAGCAACATAATTGTATAAAATGGTAAATAAACCAACAAAAATAAAGAAACGCATGACAAAGCACATGTTAGGTCGACCTTGACCTACCCAGGTCGACCGTTAGCGGTCGAACATGGGTTAAGGCTGTCGACCCACGCGTGTTTGAAAGTGGCAGCAAAGAGTGGCCGCACGACCCGAATTTGAAATAGTTTAATTTGATGGTTAGCGCTGATTTGAACCTCTATAAATTAAGACCTAGGGCTTCATTTCTAACTCGTTATTTTTCTATTAAGCGCAGAAGCTCTATCTCTTCTCCTCTAACAATTCCAAACACACAAAAATAGAATAGATTGCACGTATACACTTTGAAGAAGAATAGAAAATGATAGAGGATGGAAGATAGATTCAAATCAGGTTGCTATATCAAAGGAAAACTTTTAGATCTGGTTCTAATTAAATATCTTTTCCCTAATCAAATTTCAAATGAGATCAGTATAATTGTTTGTGGTTCCGAATAGAGAGTCAAAAAGTGAAGAATACAAATAATATGGTCAGATCTGAATTAAATCTAGAGATTTGGGAGCGCTAATTAAAGATGAGTTGGAATATTATATATTTTTATATAATACCAGATTATATCGTTGCAACATATTCCTTTATGTCTGTAAATTGAATTTAAAATGTGAATAAATTCATAAATGTGAAATATTGAAGACTGTAAACTTGCCTATGTAATCACGTAATTCTTAGTTTTATTTCTGTAATTACGTAATAACTAGAATTATTAGTTTCTACATCTGATAATATACGCGTTTTACAACTGATAATTTATATGTTTTACAACTAATAAATTACATGTTTTACGACTGATAATTTACATGTTTTACAACTGATAATTTATATGTTTTAAATCAAATTTTGGTTAACCTTAAAGTTTTGGAATTTCAATTTATTCGATGTTTATTGATAATGTTATTTAGACTTTTGGGATTTTAGTGATGTTTTAGTCTATTGGAATTTGTATTGTTACAAGTAGATTTCCATATATTATCAAGTCTAAATTCATTAAAATGCGATGTTTGAAATGTCAAGGAATAAATATATGTCTATAAAATAAAGAGATGTACAAAATAGGGATGATTATCGTATTTTGTAATGTCTATTTCAATAAATAAAAATAGAATTTCATATAGTTACAAACATCGTGCAAACTACCTCTTTTGGATAAGATATGGAAATTTACTATGTAACAATTAGTTGATAATTTCTAATTTATTAAAATGTAGTAAATCCTAAAGGTGGAATATTTAGATAAGAATGAAACAAAAAAGTTAATAAAACAGAAACTAATAAAAAAGAAAGGCAAGAGAAATAAGATGAATTAGTGAAATGGATTAAGTCTTATAATCGAATGAAAAGGAATAGAAATAAAAGTTGAACTAATAAATGTTGTAGCAACAATATAATGACTGAAATAAGAGGTGGTAAATGAAATTAATGAAATAAAAGATAAACGCATAGTTAGACTGAAAACCTAAAGTTAAACATAAAAGATGTTGAGGTAATAAAGGAAATAAAAGAAGAATATGTATACATAAGTCTAAAATATGTATATAAGTAGTCTCAAATATGCGTTTATGACGGGTGTGAATAGTTATAAGTTATCTGTTATAATTATAGTGGACCAATGTCTGAAGGTCATTAGACTGGGTTGGGATGCTAAAAACATATCCAACCAATAGAACATGTGGTGAGTGTACGATTTTGTACTAGAGGGATACCCCAAGGTTGGTACTGTGCTTATTACCTTGATTATAAATTGTCTATCATAATTATATATATATATATATATATATGTTTTAATTATGTCAAGACAAAACATGCACAGTTAAATTAGGTCTGCTTTAAGTTTTAGAGTGGGGGTATTGCCTTGATTGCACTAGGCAATCTAAATGGACTATGAGTGAGATTAGATTTATGCAACGGGGCATAGAAAGTCTGGATGCCTAGGTACCAAAATGAGTTGCAATAAGTGTACGTATACTAGCGCATTTGGGTACTATAAACTAGGGTTGGATTTGCAAATTTCTCAAGCTCGGCATCGGTCCCTTGCAGTCAACGGAAAGGACATGGTTATACAATGCCACAGTTGTTTTTAGTTTCTTTGATTGGGCAAGGCTAGTTAGCCCATATAATGATTCCTTTAAAACTTAGATGGGGTGGTGGTTCATGGAGGCTAAATTCCATAAGGTGGTTCATGGAGCCTAAATTCCATAAGGTGGTTTGTAGAGCCTGAATTCTACAAGGTGGTGCGTTGGAACCTAAAATCCACAATGTTAGAAGTAGACGAAGGTAGGCATAGGATTACAGTACGTGAAAAATCCTCGAAATATTAGGATATCATGGACTGGAGATCATTGGTGCGCATAGAAGGATTTCCTCGATGATATGATGGCGATGGATCTTTACGATGTGCTGAGCGATTGATACTAGTGGGGATAATATCTAGGTCCATTGGTGGACTTGGGATGTGTGTGTGTATATATACCTATATAGACATGAATCTACATGGGGTTGATGAGTATGGTTCGTATGTAGCAATGGAGTCGTAGCAACTAATAATAAAATCAGACATAACATGAAATAATGAACAATCGGCATAAGCTAGTGTTATGTATAAGATGTATAATTTAGCAGTCACCAAAACGTTGTTCTGACCCCCTACTCATTACAACCCATAGGATGTCTATTTTTGGTCAGTAATTATATTGATCTATTGTGTTTTCTTGTTTTCGCTGTGAGTTGTTACCATTAGTGCTCTGATTTATTTTTCTCTTTGTAGGATACCAAACTAATGATCCGTATTTTAGTGGACTTGGGTTTTCAGTTTAACAAAAATCTGGGCCCACTGAAGTACGGGTTGTTACAATATGAAGTGTTACCTACATTAGTCACAATGGATGTATCGATGCATCTTGACTGAGAACTTTTAAGGAGTAAGTATTTAAATATGATTTTAATATTTATGGTTAGAAATGTTTTTGTCACTACAATCAATAAAATTCTTCTCCCGACGATTTTGTAGTAATATGTGTTTAATGTATTTAATTCATTATTTATATTTCTATATCACAACATACATAAAAGAAAATAAAACCAAAAGCATACTTTATTTCAAAAAAGGTTCTTTTATAAGTATTAACTTACAAATTACATAATTGCCACTAGAGCACACTCTTAACTCTATCAGTACCAATCCCTGAGCGTTTCTTTATTGGAGTGTTGAACATATGCAATCCAATGCTTTGCTGCCATTCTCTCCACTCTCCATAGACTTGTGCCAATTTTAAAACATTTGTCTATCATAGTTCAGTGCTATTACCTGTAGCGACGTCTCATCTTTTTCCATTATGTACCAATACCTCAATTATTATCATGGAAATAAACCACCACTACAACCTCAAAATTTTTACGTCCGAGGTAGACGATGTCCTTCTTTACTCTCTCCAAGTCTATATTTGATAACCACTTACCAACCCTTTAAGTAAATTTCATATAAATAAATTCTTTTATATCTGTCAACCCTATGATTATCGCCTCCTTTAACCAAGCTAATAAGAATTTACTTTACTTTGTGATAGATCATTTTTCTTTTGACTATTGATACTAATATATCTTGTTTATAAACAAAAACCCACTAAAGACAGAACCCATGCAACTATGATCTCCAGATGGTTGAGATACTTCAACTATCATCCTCCGTTAGAACAAGGGGGTTGTACTCACTATCAAGAATCTTAGTGCATAACCTAATCCTCCTTTCTACAACCTTCACTAAAGTAAAGTTTCCCCGAGGCCTCAGAAGGCGAGGGACCTTGAGCCAAGCACTATGGTAAAAAAGTCGTCATAAAAATGAAAAATAATAAAATAAAAGCCAAATTCGAATCCATCTAAATTCAAATCCAAAGAGGATTCAAATTTGGTCAAATCTAAAGCCTCTTTTGACCCAGAAGGTATATCTTGGACTTAGAAACAACGTAGTTACTTTAATTTTTTTTATAGTTATAGACTTCTCCTTATTCTTTTTTGTAATTTTTATAATTATTTACTTAGTTTTATTTTTACTTTTAGTAGTGGACTCTCATGTCGGTCGTATGCTTCTTGAATCTAAAGCCAGAGGATCTTCCTTTATGGTTCCTACATCATCCAAGCTCATTTTAGAAAAGAAGGTATCTTCCAAAGCCTATGCTTCTCACAGCTCCTAAAACCAAAAAGCATTATGTCGAAGGATGCTTGCATCAATCTTCCATTCTATCCATCTCCAACAACTCCTCAAATATCTTTCGAAATTCCTTCATTAGCTAGGACCATCTCTGATATTCCCACAAAGCCGGCTAAAGCGTCCTTGACATTTGTTTCCAATTATGCTTCTCTTTCTAATAATCCTTCTATGATGGACTTACAAGTGCCAACTTCTCAGAATGTTGTTTCAACCATCGAGGTAACTTCTTAGTACAAATTTAAATGTATATACATATAAATACTTATAAAATTACAATTATCATGTAGAAATTTGCTTGAGGCCTTGCTCCTTGGGCAAGGGCTTAAAGCTTTCCAACGTTCCCTTTGTATACAGAGAAAGTAACGCTTGAAGAAACCAATAAAGATAAACTCCTTAGACAAGTGGTAGTGGAATTAAATAACAATCTCTCTAAGGCTGAGGGGAAAGTTAATGCTGCCATGGCTGTTGTTGACAAAATAATGGAGGCACTAACGTGTTCTCACAAAGCTATTTTGTATTTCTAAATGACCATCAGGAATTTATTTCAAAGTTGAGATTTGCCATGGCGACAAAAGTCGAAGGTGTTACCGCTAATAAATTTTCGATATGCCTTTCTATACATACTACCTCATGCACAATGCTGATTATGATGTGGACTTTTCTTCCTTTATGCAAAGCGCTAAACCAGTTTGTTCCTACTTTACCTCGAAGTATGAAGTAGAGAAGAATAATGAAGGATGCTTTTATGAAATTTGCTCTCAATCTGACCCTTCCCCAAAACTCCAATGAATGAAAAACTTAACACCAAGGTAATATCTGGGTAAAAGCCTAACTTCTAAAAGTTTATTTTGTAATCTTTTTATAACTTTGTATTAAGTTGAGTTATATATATTAACCATATTTTTTAGAGTATTTTTGGTTATATGAAGGTGAATATACACTTTTGGATTATAATTTTTCAGGTTGTTTTTTTTCCAAACAATACTAATAGACCTTTAATGATAAATATGCTTCAATAATTTCAACTCGCATAAAATATAACTAATAGTTTAGGAGATGACGGTGTTATATAAAAGAAACTATCATCAACTGTATGTTTTTCCTAATTTGGAAGCATAACATTACTAAAAATGTCAATTTTCTAAATGGAATTGTTAACAATTAATTCTTTTTTGTCAACTATTAGGTAATATCATTTCATGTTATTCTACTTCAAATTGGAAATGAATTAAATATTAAAAAACATAATTAAGCAGAATTAATTCTATTTATTCTAAATTAAAATTAAAATGGTGAATATGTTTAACATAATTCAAAACGTGCAATAAGTGACATTGGATTTATTCGAGTTTGCAAATGACTATTGTATGTATAAAAAGTTCAATACTAATCAACATAAAGTTGGGTATCACATAAGAATAAATGTATGTTTATTTTTATATGGAATAAAGGTAATTATGATAAATATATTTATTATATAAATTTAAATTGAAATTAATCTATGAAGTAAGTAAAATTAACTCTACTTGATTATTATTATTTATGTCTTTCTAGCTTAACCCCAATTTGAATTAGAGAAGCAGCCACATATTGATTCTAGAATTAATGCTCTTTGATTCTAAAAAATGAATTAATTAATATTAATTTCCATATTTATTCAATAAAAATTAATCTATTGTAAAGATTAGAAAATACGATAATATTCATTTATAATACCATCTACAATCAAGCCAAGAAATATAACTAATATTAAATTTTTAAATTAACTAAATTACACATCTTCTTTTTTAAATTTCTATATATTTTTTATAATCTAAGCATTTAGGCTAGAATTAAAAGCACGAAGTGAGTCAAATTTAACATCATTTTCAAAAATCAAATAGTATATGTGAAAATTTCACTACTTGAACTTCAAACATGGTAGCTAATTCATCATGTAATGATTAATTAGTTGATAGTAAAACATAATTTGACCAGCTGAAAGTCATATACAGTTTTTTCATCGAACATTAGAAACTAGCCAGTGAAATTCAATAGCGTCCGATATGTAAAAGGTGTTTTCTTTCTTGTTTTATCAACTGTTTATTTGAGGAATATATTCCAAAAAATAAAATATGTAATTATTGTCCAAAGTGATAGAGTATGGGGTATGCCCTAGGGCAATTATGTAAGTTGTTACATATATTTAGCTTTATAACCAATCTTGTTCAAAATAAAAGGTGTTTTCTTTCTATTATATACTTGATATAATGTGCTATATTAATTATTTAATTAAAAGTGTATTTAATAGAAAATCCATAAATGGTATGTTTTCTGATAGTAGTTACAAAGTGTAGTAACAATGAGTAATTTATCATAATAAAAATGAATATAGCACTTTAAATATTCCTAGTCAAGATGCATCGAGACTGGATATCAATACATCAATTGAGACTAGATTATGCAATGCTTTCCAATTTTTGGGCAGTGTATTACTCATGACTACTGGGGTACCAAGGGGTTACATACTGATAGTTATTGGATAACTATGGAATGTGTAGCGACCCGTAAAGTCATCACTTATAAAAATATGATTGAATTTAAAAATTAGTTTAAATGAATAAAATAATTGTTTTTAAATAAAATCAAGCTCTTTTTATTTATAAATAATAATAGAAATATTATTTTCAAGCTTTGTTTACAAATATATATATATATATATATTAAATAAGAAGTGAAAATATGACCAAAAATCGAAATCAAAGTTGCAGAGTGTTGTGAATTCTATGTGGCATCCAAATGAACACATACATATACCCATCCAAGAAAATAGGTGCATATGTACATGAACACTTACACACACACACACACATATATATATACTAAATATATAAGCATATAAGATATAAACGACTCCTTCTCACTTAAGCAACCAACCCTTACCATCAAACATCACACCTATGCAAGCAAATTCCTTGATGTGACATGGTCGAGCTAGGAGGTGATGGAGGGGACACAACTGAGCTAAGATGGTGGTGGAAGGAGGTAGCCATGCATAAGGTAATGATGGAAGGAGGTGGAGCATGTGGTGGTGGAGTAAGAATCTAAACTAATTATCACATATTGTCAACATCAAATATCAAATCAAAGAGGCACATGGCCTTGCCCCTACATGATGTAACCACGGCCATGCCTAATGGGAGGTAGCCGGCGCATGGTGATGGGAGGAGTTGGTGGCATAATGATGTATCGTGATGTAAGGAGGAGATGTTTACACTCTTCCATTTGCCTATAAATACCACTTCACTTCTTTATTTCATTCATTCATCTTCTTCTTCATTTTTCTAAACCTTCCTCCATATTTTAATGGCTTCCATCTAAGAAAAAATATAAAGAAAATTATAGCAAATTATATCTAAATTTATATAGTGTATATATATATATACATATAGCACTTCAAAACTCACCCAAGCTCTTCCTCTTTCTCTTCAAACCCAAGGCCAACCACCCTAGCCGAGCCTACCACCCTCACAAGCCAAGATCGTAAACCCCTACGCCCTTCACAAGTAAGGCCGAGCCCTATAGGAGCTTCGGGACGAGTGTTTGTGAGCTTCGATTTGAGTTAGAAAGGATAATACAGATTATAGTTAATCGTTTTATTCCAAGGTAAGAAAATCTATTTTATCATATATATATATATATATATGTATGTATGTGTGTGTGTGATGATGTGAAATGATTGCCACGGATGCTGGTTTATATGATGTTCATCAAGTATTGATTGTTATTATGGTTTTTTAACAAGTCACGTTAAATACACGTCAATATTACACAAGGAAATCACTTTTCGAATCAAGTTATAAAAGTATATGGAATCATTAAACCCCTTCAATATGATTAGAAATATTTTATAACCATTTGAACTTGTCTCGATAAGTTTTAAATGAAAATTAATAATCGAGTCAAAACTAGGCATGTCACGTAATGGTAGTTCGCGATTTCACGTCGTAGGATTCAAATGAGTATATAAAGTGGAATATAGCTCGAAATTCTTGGTAGTAAGAATTTTCCAGACTATTATATCCATATTTTTCAATCAAAGAAAGAAGATCAGGTTTTCATCCTATAGATTTTCAAATAAGTCCAAAAAAAGTTTTCATCTTATGGATTTTCAAATAAGTCCAAAACAAGTTTTAAAAAATATCGCGGTTTTGCAGTTTAATGACCAAAGTTTTAAAACGATTCAAAAAAGATATTTTAAATGTTTAAAATTATAAAATAAATCTAATAAATCTTTTAAAATGTTTTAAAGGATATTTGAGTTATATATATAAAATTCCAAATGTTATAAAAGTCGTTTTAATCAATATAGCTTTTAAAACACCTTTCACAGCACTTTTTGCAGCACTTTTTCAATAACTTTTAAATTATGATTTCAAACTTCCTAATTATTTTCCAAACTTGTATAAATGTTTTATAATAAATAAATAAGTGTTTTAAAAATGATTTAAAGGTTTTATAAGTTATTTAAAAGAGTTTAAATAAATTAATTTGAAGAGAAGCTTTACAAGCAAATGATTTAATCTTGGTTCTGATAAGCCGAAGATTACACTCAATTTTTCTATTCATGATATCTAGTCGAGGTGCTTAAACTAAGGATATGCAGTCAAGTAGTCGGGTAATTTATTTTTATTTATTTTTCCTTTCCCTTAAACTTTGGGTGCCCTATTTTTTGGGCAATCAAGTAGTCAGTTAGCTTGGAGCATTTTGGAAGGAGCCTAAAGTATGAAGACTAGAGGGTCCTTTTTCCATAGTTATCTTTTCCCAACTTTCCGCTATATCGTGTATCATGTATTTTGTATCTACCAGCCCATACAAGGATATGCAGTTATAAATATCCTAGGCTGGGTTAGTACTTATCGTAACTCCGATGAATCACTTGGAGTGATTATATGTACTTTCCACTTATATAATTATGTTGTTTAAAAAGATGTGAGATTCTGCTATTATTCTATTTCTACCTTTATTTCTTATAACCCCTTGATTATCTGCCTTACCAGCACTTGAATTTGCAGCACATGAATACTGTGGATGTATTAGTGTCGATCTTTAAGGGTCAAAAAATGGGTCATCAAAGCATGTATCAAAACTTAGGTTAGTGGGTACCTAAGCCTTGATGGGGTCGACTCATTATAGATAGGGTTAGCAATACCCTAGAATGAGTTTAGTCAATGAGAGAGCGTATATATCAAAATAAATCCATCCAAAATCGTTTAATGCTTAATACCCATTCCCTAAGATAATCTCGTCTACATGTTCTAAATTATTTCTTTACTATATTCAGATAGTAAGAAATGAGCAATTGTAGAGGACAGGGAAGGGGATGCAGCAGCACGACAAACACTAATGGTCATAATGCTACGGCTGTGGAAGAAATGGTAATTCTAGTACAGCCTCAAACAAATTTCGCTACTCTTTGCAAGAACTATACTAACTTGGGAAGGAAACCATTCTAAGGAACTGCGTCTATTGTTGAAGTACAAGCATGGCTCTGCTCTTGTGAGAGAATTTTTAAAGGATTGAATGTAGGGGATGAGAAAAAGAGATTCTTAGCTTCCTGGAAGTTGTAGGAAGGAGCTATGGTGTGGTGGGAATCCATTACTTTGAATGAGTCTGAAGACAACTTCTTATGGGCTAGATTTAAGGAAGTATTCGAGGAGCAATATATACCTGCAGATGGAAAATCCCGTCTTTACAGATATTTCATGGACTTAAGACAAGAAGATATGTCTATAGAGGAGTACTCAGCTAAGTTCACTGAATTATCTTATTTTAGGGTGGGACTAATAGACATGCCCATGAAGAAGAATGAAATGTTTATTGCGAGAATGAAAGAGCAATATCAAGAACGGATGACTGGTCACATGAAGGGAACCTTTATGGACATATTCGAAATGGGTTTCCGGTATGAAGCATTGGATAAAAGAAATCTAGTGGTAGCCCAAGGAAATAGCAACAATCAGAACAATAGTAAGAAGTCGTGGCAGGGAAAGAATGGTAGAGGATCCTAAGAGAATCATTATAAGGATATTATTTGTTTCAATTGCCATAAGAAAGGTCATCTCTCAACATAGTATAAAAGTCCCAAGATGCAGAAGCAAGAAAACATTTCTCCTATGGTTCACAAAAGTCTTTGTTACCATTGCCATCAGCTGGGTCATTGGAAGAACAAGTGCCCATTGATGAAGAAGGGGGAACATGACCGAAAACCGTTTTATCAATAAACAGCTCTATAATTATCAGAAGTTGTGCACAAATATATATATATATATATATACACTTATTTATCCATTTAAACAAGAATATGAAATAAAATTATTTATTTTATTTTTGGGAATAAAGTGTATTTATGACATCATCAATAATGGCATCATATTTAATAATTGATTTAATGAATTTAAATTAAGATATAATGATTTAATATTTATTATAAATATTCAAATAATTGTTTTAAAATGAATATAATTCATTTCAATTAGTTATATAATGATAGTAAATCATTTATAATAGTTTTATAAAGATATATACTTGATTTGAAAATATAAGAAAATTCGTATCACGTTATCAATATAACCGCACTTTTTGTAAACAATTGTTTAGTATTAATTTATGTGGTTTTATAATTCAAATGAGATCATTTTAATTAATTTATAATGATGGGAAATTAGTTTTCAAATTTTGTTCACATTTATATGTAAATTAATTAAAAATGTGATTGGAAATTCTCTATTTTCAACGGTTTAATGAACGGAAGTTGTTGCAACCTTTTTATATGTCTTGTGGACATATATAACATAAACATTCACACCCTAACATATACATGAACACATATATACATACAAATATACATATACACTTGCATATATGTGTGTGTGCATATATATTACAAAAAAATCTAAGATATTTTCACACTAAAAAATCAAACTTCACTTCACTCTTACACACATCAACTCACGCACATGGCTACATACATGGTGGGGTATTCGACCGTGCACAGTAAAGGAGGAGGAGGGTGTGGTGGTGATGAAATGGTGATGTATATGCACATAAATATCATGATATTTTAGTTCTCAAATTTTCCTATAAATATCACCCTCCATCTTCACTTCATTTGTTCATAAATTTCTAAGCTTTTTCATCTTCTTATACTCCTCTTTAATGACTCCCTACCTTAGGAAAATTATGAAGAAAAATTAGCAAAAAGAAAATAAATTTATATAAGTATATATACATTAGCAATCCACTTTAAAAACAAGTTCAAATCCACTCCTTTCCTCTCTCATAACCCAGGACCATCACTGCCTACCACGAAGGCGAATCCCACTTCCATTTGCAATCATAGGCCAAACCCATTCAAGGGTCCAAGGCTCGATTCCGTAGGATTTGATTTTATCATAGCGAAGCTATAACAAATTTTCATGAAGTTAGAAACCAATGAAGGTGAGAAACTCTCTCTATATATATAATGATGATGTGATATGATTGCTATAGATGTTTACTATGCTTGATCATCAAGTATTGGTTCTTTTAATATAGTTTTTTAATTGTGTAAACAAGTCACATTAAATATACGTCGATATTACACAAGGAAATCACTTTTCAAATCAAGTTACAAAAGTGATATGGAATCATTAAAACCCTTTGAAATGATTTTTAAACACTAAAATCCAATTTGGTGAAGTTTTGACAAGTTATGAAAATTGAGTCAAAAATAAGCGTATCGCGTAACGGTAGTTCGCGATTTTGTGCCACAGAAAGTTAAATCCATTTATACGATGCATTCGGAGTCGGAATTCTTTGTAATAAGAATTTTCCAAACTCTTATAATCATAGTTCTCAAACAAAATAAAATGACCGAGATTTTATTTAGTAGATTTTGAAATGTGAGCAAAACAAGTTTTCAAAATAGTCGCGGTTTGGCAGTTCGAAAACCAAAGCGATAAATTCTTTAAAATAATTTATTTAATTCGTTAAAAATATAGAATAAATTATATAAATATTTTTAAATATTTTAAAATATATTGAGTTATAAATATGGATTTCTAAATGATAGAAAAGTTGTTTTGATCAAATAAGCCTTAAAAGCACTATTCGTAGTACTATTTGAAGCACTTTTAATAACTTTTGAAATATGGATTTAAACTTAAATATTCTTTTCCAAATCTTATATAAATGTTTTCAAATAAATAATTAAGTATTTTAAAGACAATGTGGAGGTTTTTTAATTTATTTTAAAGAGTTTGAACAAATGATTTAAAAAAAAGCTGTTTAATCAAGTGATTTAATCTTGGATCTAAAGGCCGATGAGTAGATAGGATTTTTCTATTTGTGAGATCTAGATGTGAGGTGCTTAAACTAAGGATATTTTCAGGAGCAACTAGTTCCCTGGCCCACTTGGCCTTTTTCTTGGGCATGGGATATATAAGGTCGAAATGTCCGAAACATGACAAGTATAAAAGATTTAATTTTTTTTGATAGTAATCAATTGTAACTTAGATTGAATAGAAATAATCTTATTATACTTGATGTTAAATTCCAAGGACGAAATGCATACTAATTATATTAATTTAAAAGGTAATTCCACAATTATTCGATGAATAATACAAGTTGAATGTGGAAATTAGTATCAAGTAAAAATAGCATAATTTCTATGGATCCATTTTAATTAAATACTAACTAATCCGGATTTACTATCTTAGATAACATGGTTTCGACCTATTAAAAGATATGTGTTGGAAATAAGAAATCTTTGTTAAAGATTTAAATAAATGATCTAGAAATATTTTCCTAAGTTAAGGATGAAATGATCTGGAATTATTCCAAGATTTAAAAAGGTTTTAAGTGACCAAAGGATTTGATAAGAGAGGTTTAATGGTCCCATATATACTAAAAAGAAATGGTTTTAAAAGATATATATCTCTAAGAAGATATTTTGGATAACAGAATACAAACTAATGGAATATTAATCACCCACTTAACATCTTTTTATTGATAATTGATTCGGAGAAAACATGGTCGGATTTGGGCGATTCCTATCCGAAAACCACTTCGAACCAATTTACGAGTTTGAAAGTGAAGACATGTTAAAGACATTGAAGTTGATGGCAGGGATCTTCATAAAGAAGGACTGCTTGTTGATAATTTCGGAGTAGCTTTCGAGATAAATAAATAGCAGTGGTCCCTTTATTCCGGGGTCTTCGTATGCAAGGACCACTTGCTACTAATCCTAGGGGTAATGCCCAAAAGGATGTGGTAGAAGAGTGCCTTCGGTTTGTTCTGTTCCTAGACAACTTGTATGGATGGATGTCTGACATTGCATTTCTAAGATCACAATGCATTGATCTCTACAAATGTACATCTGTTGGTGGTGTTAGAGGTAACCCCTCTTATACTTAACACTCTTCTTTGAGATATACAAGTTCAGAGGTTGTACTTTTGTTGAAATCAATAGTGTGTTGTAGGAAGAGGCAATGTCGTATTTTAAGTGAAAATGTTCTAAGAAAGGTAAATGTTACCTCTAGCCTCATACCCGGGGAATTGTAAAACAGGGGTTGTAACGACCCACATTTCGAAGGGTTTAAATCGACAATAATCCACACATGTCCAACTCAAATAATCCGAAACACAGATAATCAATGGGTTAACTAAGAAAAATAAGAAAAGAAGAAAACAAGTACAGAATCTCGTAGCGGAATGAAAAAATATAATAATCAAATAAACAGTTCATGAAGCTGTTATACTATACATTTGGTTATTATTTATACAACATTTATCAGAGTTATATATACAATAGAACAATAGAATACAACAGTGCAGCAGAACAACATGATGTAGGGGAATAATACTAGTAATAATATACCAATCTTCGTCTTCGTCCTCTAGAAAATAATCTTTAATGCGCTTAAAACTCAGGGCTGATCCGAGCGTAATTAAAAGACAAAACACTCGACTTAGGACTAAAATATCCTTATATGAGTCAAATCAAGATCATGTATAACATGAGTGTA
The DNA here is from genome assembly GCA_030737815.1 of Allium fistulosum. Lineage (NCBI taxonomy): Eukaryota > Viridiplantae > Streptophyta > Magnoliopsida > Asparagales > Amaryllidaceae > Allium > Allium fistulosum. Next base: position 183,355,648 of record CM060908.1, on the reverse strand, counting down.
ATAGCGTTAGAGATGTTTATGGGGTTTTACATCTCCTACCCAGTGTATAACGTGCGTGCAATAACTCAAAAGATGTTACGGGATTTTCCATCTCTTAAGGATCCATCAAAATATCTATATATAGTAGAATACGCTATATATGTAATGTCTAATCAGTAAAATAAATATTTTTCTTAGCATTAAAGCTTTACATTATCCCCCTTAATGCATTTTTAAGCATTGTCGTATAGTTTGCATATAACGCCCCAGTAGCACGTCGGGGGATAGGTATGCACCGTGATACGACAACACTAAACCAAACTCGTAGTGGTCTTGTATAAGGATAAGAGTATGACAAGGAACGTGAGGCAATGCCCGAGGTTGGATACTACCAGTTCGGGTAGCAGGGCTGGTGGTAACGCATCGTAGCCACGACCGCCCACCGTGTCCATCCATCCCATATCGAGTCAAAAGGTGGTCATCCCAAATCAAGGTGCACCATTCGAAACCAACATCAAAAGTAATAATATGGACCAAGTCCAAGAAGAAAATCGAAGAATGGATATCTGCTAGGGGTAGCTTGCCCAGTTGGCCCTCTCAAGCCGTCCTGTTTTAGTCATTTTAAATTGGCACAAGTGTCGAGGTCTATCCATCATCGTTCTCTTTCTTCAAATCCAGAAAACCTATGCCAAATCCAACTACTTCGTTCTGGAGTCTCCTCCGCATACATATTTGTTAAAGTGGTTCCAATATTGACAAAGAGTAAGCCAATAAGAGGCCCTGATCTCTTCAACAAGCAGACGTCGTTTTCCACACCAGTTGGTTCTTTTACATTTCAAAAATGATTCATACTTGATATCAAAATATCATATTCGCTTCAAAAATATCCTTCATTTCAAAATATAATATTTACTTAAAATATGCTATTTTTACTTCAATAATCATTTTGAATTTCAACTTAGGTTATAACTTCATTTTAACCTAATTCGCATTTAAATCAATGATTTAAATATAAACATTCCAACCTTGACCGGTTTGAATTTTTAGAAAATAGTTTGAATAATTTTAAATAGTTTAGAAAAGGTTAAAATAGTTTAAATAGTTAAAAGATTAAAATGGATTATATATTAAATGATTTGAAAATTTAATTAATTTAAAAAGATGAATTTTATAAAAGTTTATAGGAAGATAATTTATAGTGAAAATAATTTCAAATTCAAAACTGTTTCTTCCCATTTCCAATAAATCTGGATTCAGGCCCAAATTTAAATCAAACTAATTCAATTTCAAATCTTCCAATTCAGATCATCTTAAATCTCAAATCAATTCAAATCGACTAAATTTCAGTTTCAATTCAAATCAATTTCAGTTTCAATTCCAAATCAATTTCAATTCCAAATTCGATTTAACTATTCGATTCAATGGTTTAAATTGCAATCCAATTCTCAATTTTAAACTATTTCAATTTATATACATTTCAAGTCCAATTTCGATTTACCGATTGAAATCACTTAAATCAAATTTAAACTTCAATATTCAATTTAAGGTTCAAATCTTTAAATTAATTCAATACCGAGCCTTTGAAATGTCAATTTAAATCACTTTTACTTAGATGAATTTCAAAGTTCGAATAAAGTTCAAATCCTTTAAAACAAATCAATTTCCATAATTCAAATCATATTTTAATTATAACTTCAAATTCCAAACTGCATTCTATAAACAATTCTTTTAACCAATTTCAGTTTTAACATTTCAAGCTCGAGTTCGAAAATAATTCAATTTTCAGAAGTTGAATTTATTTTTATAAAAAAATCATTTTGAATAAATTCAAATCCAAGAATTTAAAACATTTAATTTAACCAATCTGGTGTCCGTATATAATTTTCTATCCTATGGCCAAGTGATCGTGTGATGATCCGCCTTTTCGAACCCTAGAAGTCGACACTAATACACCCACTGTATCACATGCTGAACAACTAAGTGCCGAAAAGACAGATTGTTAGGGAAAAAGAAAGAAGATAGAAGATAGAAGATAGAAGAAACTAAAAGCAAACATAGAATCTCACAGCGCAACAAAATAAAATATATTAATCAACATAATTCTTTACAAAGTCATTTCAAAAATGATACATCAGAGTTACACCAATACAATTTCTAACCTAGGACAGTTATAACAGCCTGTCCTTATACATCAGATATAGAGTACATAGTATACAGCGGAAACAAGATAATAACTAGCTATCGATGAAGCCTCCTGCTCCGAGCTCCTCCAAAATGCATCCGTGTAATACCTGAACTACTTGGCTGCTCATAAAAATTTAAGCACCTAAGAGTTTTAGGGAAAGAAAATAAAACTCTGGGTCAGACATGGGTCTGGTGTGAGTAAACTCAAACAACTTTATTATTACATTTCAAAACCTTTTAAAAATCAAAGGTATCTCGTAAGACCACGCCGTACATAAACACGGACGGTTTTTACCTTACGATAACCAAAACACTTTTATACAAAATCCAGTGATATTATAATAATGTCTAAAGTAAAATACTTATTAAAATAGCCGAAATTATTACATCAATTAAATTCCAGCATACTAGGCTCTACAATCAATACCGTAAAGGCACGTATTGGAGAATGGATTCCATACTATGACCAGGTAAGGAACTACCTCCGATGGGTGCATCCCTAGATCAATGCACCTAGGTCTGACAAGAACATCTTATACCCTGCCACACAGAACTGGCCCACCACTTGACTAGTAGTACCGAATATGTCATCATCCCAGTCTTCCAAGCTTAATTGAGATCTCTCATGCACAACCAAATCCATAAAAATAGGGTAATCTAGAAAGATGATGACATACCCTAATGGGAGCGACCCACTTAGCCCTGCTGCATGCCCTATTTTAGTCATTTCCTGGTTGATGAGGCTTGAGGCTACTTTTACCTTTTTGAATAGCAATCCCACTTGGAATGCTAACACCGCCCTCTAACATTCATCAATACAGGTTGTCTAGGATAAAGACAAACCGAAGGCACTACTTCTACTACATCCATTTTGGAACCACCCTCAGGACTAGTAGCAAACAGTCCTTGCAATTCAATGCTCCATCTTTGATTCTATATTCTTCAATATGTCTCTACTTCAATACACTTGAGTTGGATCAAAGTGGTTTTCGGATAACAGATCCGATCCCGGTCTCTTCGAAACAACTTTTGATAATTTCCGGTAAACTCAACCCCGGTTCTTTAGGAAATAAGCAGATAAAAGATAAGATCGGAGTTCACCTCCTAACCGTTAGTGGACGGATTTCCTTATCATTTATCGTAAAATAACGAAACGAATTTATGCGTACAGTATAGCACCACCGACGGTAACTGTACCATATAATTTCCGTGTTTCTCCTAGATATTTTCAAAGTTACATTTTGGTCCAGATTTGATAGTCGGTTATTTAACTATCAAATAAAAAAACAATCAAACATTGATTAAATTCCATATGGGATCCTTTAAGCCTGTATTAATTAATCTTTAATTAATAAAATCACTTTATAAAACTTTATGAAAGGATCTTTTCTAAAACACTTTTCCCAAACCACTTACATCCCTTTTACTTGGAAAACAATATAAACATTTACCAAAAACATTTGGAAAATTCTCTCTTCTCAAATTCCATATTAAATGGCCAAACCATTCCTGTAGGATCGATTTCAACCTAGAGGGGGGAGGGTGAATAGGGTGATACTAATAATTATAAAAATTAATGTGGAAATATATAAAATAATTACAGCACAGATAAATAGCAGAATAATAAAAGCAGAAATAGAACAACACAGATTTACCCAGCTTCCGCAAAACCCTGCCTACGTTCTGCCCCCAAGGTTTCTACTAGAAATTAAGTAGTCAGACGCTTACTCACGTAAACTCGCGACACCCGCTATTGACTAACCTAACTTTACACTCAAAACCTTGCAACAACTCATCCACTGAGTTGCGAATTCTCGAACTACACCACCGTAGTTCGTCCCCTAGTCACACAACTAGAATTTTACAAAATTTTAAAGGAAAAATACAAAATAAAAAAAAACACAAAACCCTATATAAAATTTAAGCCCAAATAACATAAACTAGACCGGCCCACTAAAGAAAATAGCTTGAGAAAAACGTCTCCCTTTATTCTTCTTCGGCCGTTATTCTTTGCTTTGTGAAAATGGCTGCCTCATTCGTTCCTCTTTCTTTCTAAAAATTAGGGTTCTGGAATTTGAAGTATCCGCCTTGAAGTTGATCGAATTGAGGGCTGCACGCCTGTTAGAAATGATGCTCGAATCTTCTGTTGCTTTTGTTCCTTGGCGGCTGCTTCTCGATCGAGTTCGAATCGAAGAATACTGGTATGCGATTTCCTTTGTTTACTCTCGTTGATATGCTTGAACTCAATGCACTAATTGCCGATGACGTTAATGGTATTTATAGGGATTGAACCCTTAGTTTACGTTCGTATAATTCAATTTGAATTCTTCAAATTGCAATGCTCGGCCATTGATTTGTAGTCGAATGTTGGTGATGTTTTCTGACTTTTTCAATTCGTATATTTTTCTGTTATGCTTGCTTGGTCACCACGGCTTGCATTTTCTTTGGATTTGGTTCCATTCTTTATGCTCCTTTGATTTCAGCCTTTTGAATGTTGATAATCTGGACTTGTCGAATTTTGATATGTTTGTTTCTCTGATTCCATTCTTTGCTGGCAACGACTTGTTTAATATTTCATTCGCAGTTCCTCTGATTGAATTCGGCCTTGACTTTGTTAAAACTGTGACCAATAGTTTTGAAATCACCTGACTTTGACTTTGGTATTTAAACTTGACTTGGTTTGAAACTGCTACCTTGATTCTTGTTCGAACTGCATCACTTGATCATCTAATTGATTTTTATCTCTGCCTTGACTTTGTTAAAATTTGTTAAATGCTCTGTTGCTTGATTACTAGTACATGTTCACACTGCTACTTCATTGCATCCCATATTATCACTGCATATAAATGTGTGTGTTCACTCATGTATATAATATGTATGTTGTGATGCCTTCACTTGTTCCTCTTGGAGTCTTCACTTGGTTGTTGTATACCTGCACCTGTTTGCATGAGTTTGTATACCTACACCTGTTTGCATGAGTTACATTGATGTTGTGTTCATTTGTTTGGAGTTTTTGTTTCACTGGTGGTTCCACTTGATTCTGGTCTGGAGCTTGTTGCAGTCTTGTTTCATGTGCACTGCCCTGGTGCCATTGACATTTGAGTTCATTTGAGTTTGTCTGTGCAGTCAAATCTGCACTGTTTTATGATGAGCTGAAATGTTATGCACTGAATATATATGTAAACATGTGTGTATACATATGTGTGTGTGTGTATATATATATTTATGGTGATTTCTTTGTGTAGCCTTCATCTCATGCTTATGCACTGCCATTTACTTGTTGCTCCATTGTTTTGCACTTGACCATTTGTATCTGGTCTATTTGTTGTGTCATTTGAACTGTACTGTTGAGGCTGTGTTCATGTACACATTGAATTTTTTGTCGAGGCTTATTTTATGTTGTTTTTTGATTCTTATTACATGAGAACTTGTACTTGACAATTTTTTGATGTTTTTGTATTACTCCTGAGTTGAATCTAGCCTCGGCTCGGGTTTGACCTTGTGCTCACCTGTCCCTGCAGTTTTATCAAGTGTATATCAGTGTGCCCGGCCTTGTGGCATGTATAGTGATACACTGTGCATGTCATAGGTTGTTCGTGTTTGATGAATTCAAAAATGAAAATGATGACGAACAATCCAAATAACTGAGGCAAATAATATTTTCAAAAACACATTTTATTTTACACTGCAAAAATATTTCTTTTTCAATTTTACTACGTCAGTGTTTATTTTGCAAATAATTCAGATGCTGTATTCAATCTGGAATAGAGGTGAAGATAAATACAAGTGAATGAGTGATATGTAGTGAGGTGCAAATGTATGTAACAAGTGTATAGTGAAAAATTGTGTTGTAATTTGAAGTTGTATTGTAATTGAAATTTTGTATATATATAGTGAGAGCTCAAATTTTGTACTATTCAAAAATTGTAATAAAATATTTGTTTGAATTTAATTTCTGTGTTATTTATTTTATTCAGCAAATATTTATTTAATTATGTGAGAAATAAAATAGTACAATAACAAATACATTTAAATGAATATATATGTTTATTATCATCAAACAAAAATCATATACTAGCATATTCAACAATTCCCATTCAAAACATCACTTACTATAAAACTCGTTTACTTTATAAAACCCATTCACTTATTCCTTATAAAAATTCTTTTATAAGTTCACTTCACATTTCAAACCTCTTTACAAATTTTCAAAGTTGATTTAAACGTCTTTCAAAAATATCTAAAATGATTTATAAAATCTCTTTCTATTTTTTACAACTATTTAAAAATCTTCATTCATAATTTCTTTATAGAATCACCTTTATAAAATATCATTTTCAGGATATCATTTGTAAATCACTTTAGGTAAAACCTTTTATTTAATAAACCCATTTTTAAAAACAAGATATTATTTAAAAATAACTTTGTAAAATAATAATAAAATTTAAAAATCAATTATAACCTTTAAACCCAAATTGATTTAAAAATTAAAGTTAATTCAAAAACATACTTTAGAAAATCGAAAAGAGGCTTAACAATCCCAATGGTAAAGTTACCATTCAGTTTCAATTCCAATTCACTTAACAGTTATTTACATAGGTCAACATATATGTAAATACACTCATATCCAAATCAAGGAATAACATGTCAATATGAACTAACTAGCATATACATGTCCAAATAACATAACAGCAAGATGGTGATTTGTCCTGCTAAACAGATGTTCAAACAATTCGATCAAATTTATAGCAGAACGGGGATTTATTCTGCTAACACATGTCCAAACACCAAACAATCTACATTATAACTCATTCACAGTTATGCGTTTTCTTAATTGTATCGATACTTGAATCACTGGTATTCACAACCATCTTTGAAAAAGAAGTACCTTTAAACAATTTTACTCTTGAAAACCAAAGGATTTAAAACTTTAAACCCTTTTTAAAGTAATTAATTATATAATTTAAATCCTTATTTAAATCATAATTAATTTTAATTTAATTTTAACTTAATTTAATTAAATAGTTAAACAATAATTAACTATTATTAAATAATTAATTAAACCTTCATTAATAATTAAATATTAATTAATCTCAATTAAATTTGAACCCAAGTAGTGTTTTCACAGTAAAAATCTGGGTAAAAACATGCTCCGAGTCAAAGTTCGGTAGCATATTTCTGTAAGTTACATAGGTCGAAATGACCTGAAATTTGACATGCATAAAGGTCAACAATTAATTAATCTATAATAAACTTAAATAATAAATTAGACCTTTTATAAATAATTTATTATAAATTAAACCTTAATTAATGTATAATTAAAAATAATTAAACAGTTGATTAATAATTAATTAATAATCAACCTTATACTTACTTAATTATAAATTACAAATAAATCATTTACTTAACTCATAATTAATTTCAAAATTAATTAACTTAATTAATAATTAATTAAAATAAATCTTAACTTTAAAAGATAATTAATTAATAACTAATCTTCACTTAATTATAATTACTAAACCTTGTTTAATCCTTAATTAATTATTAATTATTAAAAACTTAATTATCTTCCTAAAATATTATTATTAAGGTTATAAAACATTTACAAACACTTTTTAAGTTTAAAAACCAAAACTTTCAAATGATTTGTTTTGAAAAAAAAAGAGGGATGGGGATGTATTATGGAAGGCTTTAAAGCATGAAATTTATGTTGCATTGACGAGACTGCCTGTTTTTTCTACTACTTTGAGTTATGCTTGGAGGTAGCTAGTGGTCTGCTTCAGGTTTTGTCTGTTTTCCCTTTTCATTTCTTGCTTTGTATTCTAAGTGTGCCTGTTTTTTTTATAGTTTTTTTCCTTGTGTGTTTTTTTTGTAGCTTGTATTTTTTACAAGCTATTTTTTTTTATTGTTTTTGTTGCAATAAAATAAGGTAGGGGCCCTGTTAACCCCGCTAGCGTTTGCTAAAAAAAACCAAAACTTTCAAAAAATCAAACTTTTAAGCAAACTACCTCCATAGCGACTATCGCTATGGATACCCGTAATTTCCAACTTGTCTTCCACTATTATATCACAACAAACCTAAATTCTATGAATCATAACCATCACATAAACAAGCATACATCTTTCGAACTAAACCTAACACTTAGACTTTGATTTTTAAATTCTAAGATTCACATCACATACACACATATTACCATAATAACCACAACAACAATATCATCACATATACAACCATATAACAACCATACATATAAATGTAAATTCTTTCCCAAAAAGTTAAGGAATTTACTCAACAAATATTTTGAAAACCTGAAATGCTTTAGTGTTTAGAAAGCTTGGAAAACAAGGAAATCCACTCAAAAATAGGCCATTTTATTCTCGATTTTTGGACCCTTTATTCTCGGAATTTGAAAAAGTTTTCAAAAGAAAAGTTGTAGAAAATCCTTTCCTCTTCAATTTTAAAAAAAATTACTCAATAAGGATAATTTTTGAGGTAGTTATGGCCAAAACAGTAAGGGGTATTTTCGGAATTAAAAATCTTGGTTCAAAAAACTCTTGAAAAATATGGATTTTTGGAGTATTTATGCTGCAAATTAGAGAAAGTGATACCATAGAAAGTTGTAGTCACTAGAATTAAAAATGCTTTGAAATAAAGAAAATCTCCATTTGGAGTAGAATGCAAGGAGTTATGGCCGAGTAAAGTAGAGAGAAAATGGAGGAGTTTTGAAATGGAAAAGGAGGAGTTAAAAGTGGATTTTTAAAACATTTAAAGATTAGAACTTTGATTTTTAAACTTTTGAAAGTTAATAAGAAGGAAAAGAATCCATGGAAAGATATTAAAGTGCTTAAGGAAGTTTGAAATGAAGAAAAGAATGATTAGGAAAATTTGTATATATATTAAGTACATGTGTTGAATTACCAAAATACCCTTCCAATGCTACCCACCACTCATGTATTTCCATGTCACCACCTCCTTCACAATTTCAAAATTTCCATGTAGGGAACATGAAAAGACCCCTACTTGTACTCTTGTCTTCCAGTTGCCAAAGAGTCACATCTTGTCCCTCCTGATGTGACTATTTTCTATTTATTTTTTCATTTAGTTGCCAAAGTATCACATCATGATTATATTAACTTAATTAACTTAATTAATTCTAATTACACTATCTTAAACTATATTATATACTTATTCTATGTGTGAATATATTTAAGAAAATGTGTACAACATTTCAAACAACTTTTATACGGAAACGTCGAAAATTCGAAAAACAGTTTCCGGTCACATTTCTGTTTTTCATCGAACTATATAATTTTGTAAACACATTTTAAAAAATATTTCAACCTTATTATTTATTATTAAAAAGAGTTTTATTTTCATTATAAAACCTATATATTGAATATTTAAAATTAATTAAATATTCACAAATCAAAGTAGTGAAATTCCAGGTAGTTACAGATCATTTATTTCAATTTAATTTCAGGGATGGATATATATCATTTCAATCCAAAATAAATGTCATAGGTATATATCATTTCAACCTATTTCTTAACTTGTTCGAATTAACTCCAAATAACCGTTTATATGCTGTCAAATAATTATAGTGTGATACAGGACATATATAAAATAAATAAATATCCAATCATCCAAAATATCAACCAATAGGCATCCATCACAATCATCATCCAAACAGACAAAATGTCACAACAATTAACTAGTTATCAATATTGGATGTTTAACTAGCAATTCAATTTCAATTTCAAATTGAACTGTCATTAAATTCATATCAGTTCAATTCAGATGTCAAATTTAAATGTCAGTTAAATTACCAAACAACAATCAATAAAAATAAATCACTTCATAATATCAAATTTAACTAATGTAAAAATATTTTAGTATTTCGTGAGTGGTATAAAACACTCATCTTTATTTTAACTGAAAATTTTTCAGCTTCAAATAAATTCCAATTCCATTCCATGTCGTAGACAACGTCAATACGAATCCAACGCAAAAGACGGCATTCAAATCCGACCATGTACGAACAATATACGAATGAATTAGAAAAATGCATAATTAAATTTAATTAACACTTAATTAACTTAAACTAATCCTTACCTAATCATTCGTTCATCACTGCTCATGCACCCAGGCCCCCGAAAATCCAATTCACGCGAATGCAACTTCAACGCGCATGGCACCCTAACGTCTACCAGACTTCGATCAACGACCACCACTACGTCGGCCATCGCCAACTCCACCTACATGCCAAGCCCCGTAGCCTCCGCCGCCTCCGTTTGCCTAGGAGAACCCAAAACTACACGTCCTAATCGCCTCGATTCTGGCGATCTTGTCAACATCCAATTCGATCCAACCATCCAAATCATAAAGCTTGATGAGATCTTCATTTTCCTAGTTGAAGTCGTTTGATTTCGATGAGTGGATTGGAAGAAATCAAGGAAGGAAGACAAGGCGTTTTCGGCCATTAAAGGATATAAGAGAATGGCTGAAGGATTTTGTCGTCTAGGGTTAGCAAAAATGAGATGGAACAACCTATTATATAAGTTTCCGACCCAATTCACACATAAATTTTCCGAACTCCAAACGAAGCGTGCCGCTTGGCGTTCTATATGATATGCCCCAATTCCGAACACAATGGAATAGGTATCGGAAGGCAATTCCATCATCTTCAGAAGATAGCTTTCCATAATCAAATTATTTCAATTAAATTTCTTTAATAATTTCTATGTGTTTCAAGCTCGCACGGACAAACGATAAGTCTGATCACTACGAAACTTGAAATCCTATAATAATTCACTATTACGGATCCGATGAAACTAGTTTCATCCAAATTCGAGACAGTACCCAAAAAGACTATTTTTACACGTTAATTAAAACAAACAATTTCCAAAATAAATTTATTCACTTTTAAATTCAATTTTAAAAGTTAAAAATTTTCATTCTTGTTTATATAAAATTTAAATTAACTTTCGAAATCATTTTCATTCATATTAAATTCAGGATTCAATTATTTAAATAATTTCCAATAATCCAATTTCGATAAATTCTAATATTAGATTTCAAATGAATTTTAGTTATCAAACAATTATTTTATTTACATCTAAATAGTTCAACATTTCTTATTCAATCCCAGCTATTGATTACAAACACATTCAATACAATTATTAATGTTTGACTTGATTGATTGCTATAAATTAGATGATTGATGATTTGATTTAGACAAGATGGTCGAAGATGATTCAAAAGCTAAGGGAAAGGCTCTTGAATTGGAAAGGCTGCACGTGGCATATGTAGCGGATGATGAAGCTCATATGGATAGATTCGATGATGATGTTGAGATGAGACTTTGCTATGAGGATGATGAGGCGAAGTATGAGATGAGATAGCCTTGGTCTAATCCAGACGGGATCATTCCAAGCATGTTGATAACTCGGTGAAATGGTTCGAGTTGAGGATAATGGTTTGCTCGAGAGGCGCTTGAGCTAGTATGGAAATAGTCGTCGAGGAGGATGACTAGGAGGCTGAGATCTCATTGTTGTTGAAGGTTCTAGCATGCTCAAAGCAAGAGTACGTTGGGCAGATTCGATAGTCCCTGAAGGCTAATGATTGATAGTCAAGTACTCCGGGCAGATTCGATAGTCCTAGGCACGGGTCACGATGACGTGCGGGAGTTATGTCTAGAACCGGGGTTTCCATTAGCCCTTGACGGACGGCTGAAAGAATGTGCCGGTCATTCAATTAACGATGAAATCGAAGCAATGATAACAGTGATAGCCAGGGTCATGGATGTTTGGTTGTATCGTCATTCGGTCTCAAGAGCGGTATTTTCTGGGTGCTTATCTGATCTTGGTTTAGGCCTTAGGGGTTTGTGCTTGGAAAACATCGCCCTTGACTCGAGTGATAATTGCTCTACTTTAAATTGTATGCTCTGCTATGTTTGCTTCTGTTTAGTGTATGTCTGGGGGCTATCACTATAGAAAGAGGTTGGAGTGGGAGGGTTTTATTCCTACTCCTTTTTCCTTTATTGTCTTTTGGTATGTTGTTAGTTAATTTACTGCTCACTAAGACTGTTGTCTGACTCAAGGCTTTATGTTTAACTCTTATTGCCTTGGGCTGTTCGTCCATTTTGGGACGGGCAGACTAGGTAGCAGGTGACAGGTGTTGTTCTTGCTTCCCACGATGTTGATATCGAAGACGAGCTGGAGGGTTGCATATTATCTTCTTATTATATGTACTGGGTGTTCCGCTGTTTGTATATTCTCTGAGTGATATGTAGTGAGGCTTGATGTATTGACTGTTCAGATGTTTGTATTCAACTATTATGAAGTTTTATTGATGAGATTCTATTCTGTGAAGCTTCACTATATATATGTTCTATTGTATTTTGTCCATGCGCTGTGAGTAATACGATAGATTCTGTTGTTTTAATTTACCTTGGCAATCGTCCATGGTCGCCTGGCACACTTTACAGCGCACTATCTCTAGATTCGGTGCAGGGGTCATGGGCGGTCGTCACAGATTGTAAGATTTGGAAACACCTATCTAGTATTAATATTATGTAGTAGCATATATATGTATGGTTTGTAAGGTAGTTATGTTTGTATCAGTATTATGAACTCAAGTAGAAGGACTTAAGAAAGGTTTAAGTATGTAAGGAGAAATGATGTGTGTAAGATAAGGATGAATGTAAAATATTAAGCATGTATAATATAATCATTTCCTTTATTTATGACTTTGTTCAAATGTAAATACACAAACCACTTAAGAAAAATTTCATAAGAATAAAACTATATCTTTATGGAAGGTTTAAAAACTTAAACCAATATTTTCTAAATATTTTGGAAAAGATAAAAGGTATATGCATTTTACGCAAATTACTTCGTAACACAAATTTAGCCTAAAAATTTGAATATAGGATTTTGACATCCGAAATGGATTTATCACTCGATGCTTTAGGGCAAACATTAATGAGGATTTGTAGTCGGATCCTTACATTTTCTATCATATTTGAGAGCCATGAAAGGAAAATAGAAATTTCTGAGCTTGATTAAAGTCCGCACTAGAGGATCGAACGATCAATACTAGTTCGGAAGTAAAGTTGTATATTTAAATAGTGGATAGAATCGGATATTGTGTATACATTATACAAGTGTAATTTTAAAAAATAAATATTTTGGGCAAACACCTTTGGGTTTTGCGTTGTAATTTCGAGGACGAAATTCTTTTAAAAAGGAGAGTCTGTAACTACCCGCAAATTTATCACCATGATAAATTATATTTGTTTTTAAAATATTCAAATATAAACTTTTTAACATAGATGACGTTGGCTTGAAAAATAAATAATAATGCTAAACTTATTTTGAATAAGTATTTACAAAAATATATACTTTGGAAAAATATCGATAAAATGACCGAAAACCGTTTTATCAATAAACAACTCTATAATTATCAAAAGCCGCGCACGAAGCTAGATACATACACTTATTTATCCATTTAAATAAGAATATAAAATAAAATTGTTTATTTTATTTTTAGGAATAAAATGTATTTATGACATCAGTAATAATGGCATCTAATTTAATAATTGATTTAATGCATTTAAATTAAGATTTAATGATTTAATAATTATTATAAATATTCAAATATTTGTTTTAAAATGATTATAATTCATTTTAATTAGTTATATAGTGATAATAAATCATTTATAATAGTTTTATAAAGATGTATACTTGATTTGAGAATATAACAAAATTCGTATCGCTTTATCGATATAACAACACTTTTTGTAAACAATTGTTTAATATTAATTTATATGGTTTTATAATTCAAATGAGATCGTTTAATTAATTTATAAAGATGGGAAATTGGTTTCTAAATTTATTTATATTTCTATGTAAATTAATTTATAAGTGAAAAAGTGACCGAAAATCGGCTTCCCGATTTCCAATGGTTTAACGAACGAAAGTTGTTCAAAATTGTTGCAACCTTATTTATATGTCTTGTGCACATATATAACATACACATGACCCTAAGATATACATGAACACATATATACTTACAAATACACATATACACTTATATATATATATATATTACTAAAAAATCTAAGATATTTTCACACTAAAAAATTAAACTTCACTTCCCTCTTACGCACATTGACTCACACATATGGCTACACATATGGGGGAATGTTCGGCCGTGCATAGTAAAGGAGGAGGAGGGTGTGGTGGTGATGAAACGGTGATGTATATGCACATAAATATCATGATATTTTAGTTCACAAATTTTACTATAAATATCACCCTTCATCTTCACTTCATTTGTTCATAAATTCCTAAGCTTCTTATCTTCTTATACTCCTCTTTAATGGCTTCCTACCTTAGGAAAATTATGAAGGAAAATTAGCAAAAAGAAAATAAATTTATATAAGTACATATACATTTGCAATCCACTTGAAAACAAGCTCAATTCCACTCCTTTCCTCCCTCATAACCCATGGCCACCACCTCCTACAATCAAGGCTGGACCCACTTCCATTTGCAAGCATAGGCCGAGCCCATTCAAAGGTCCAAGGTTCGATCCCGTAGGCTTTGATTCGATCGCAGCGAACCTATAGCGAATTTTCGTGAAGTTAAAAACCAATGAAAGTGATAAACTATATATATATATATATAATGATGATGTGATATGATTGCTATGGATGTTTACTACGCTTTGATCATCAAGTATTGGTTGTTTTAGCATAGTATTTAATTGTGTAAACAAGTCACGTTAAATACACGTCGATATTACACAAGGAAATCACTTTCCGAATCAAGTTATAAAAGTTGATATGAAATAAGCCCTTTGAAATGATTTAAAATGGTTTATAAATATTTTATAAACATTAAAGTCCAATTTGACGAAATTTTGAGAAGTTATGAAAATTGAGTCAAGGATAGGCGCGTCGCATAACGGCAGTTCGCGATTTCATGCCATAGAAAGTTAAATCCATTTATACAATGGATTCGGAGTTGGAATTCTTTGTCATAATAATTTTTCAAACTCTTTATCATAGTTTTCAAACAAAAGTAATTCGTTCAGTAGATTTTGAAATATGAGCAAAACAAGTTTTCAAAAAAGTCGCGGTTTGGCAGTTCAGAAACCAAAGCGATAAATTCTTTAAAATAATATTTTTAATTCTTCAAAAATATAGAATAAATTCTATAAATATTTTAAAACGTTTTAAAATATATTTGAGTTATAAATATGGATTTTTAAATGATAGAGACGTTGTTTTGATCAAATAAGCCTTAAAAGCAATATTCGTAGCACTTTTGCATCACTTTTAATAACTTTTGAAATATGACTTTAAACTTAAGTATTCTTTCCCAAATTATTTATAAATGTTTTTAAATAAATAATTAAATATTTTAAAGAGAATGTGGAGGTTTTATAATTTATTTTAAAGAGTTTGAATAAATGATTTAAAGAAAAGTTGTTTTATTCAAGTGATTTAAGAGGCTCTAAAGGCCAATGAGTAGACTAGATTTTTCTATTCATGAGATCCGGATGTGAGGTGCTTAAACTAAGAAAATATTTAGGAGAAACCAGTACCCTGGCTCACTTAACCTTTTTCCTGGGCGAGGGATAGATAAGGTCGAAATGTCGGAAACGAGACAAGTATAAAAGATTTAATTTTTTTTGATAAGTAATGAATTACAACTTGGATTGACTAGAGATAATCTTCTTATACTTGGTGTTAAGTTCCGAGGAGAGAACTCATACTAATCATATGAATTTAAAAGGTGATTCCACCATTATTCGATGAATAGTACAAGTTGAATATGAAAATTAGTATCGAGTAAAATTAGTATAATTTCTATGGATCCGTTCTACTTGAATACTAACTAATTTAGATTTACCATCTTAGATAACATGATTCCACCTATTAAAAAGATATGTGTTGGAAATAAGAAATCGTTGTTAAAGATTTAAATAATCGATTTGGAAATATTTTCCTAAGTAAAGGATGACATAATTTGGAATTATTCCAAGATTTAAAAAGGTTTATAAGTAACCAAAGGATTTTATAAGAGAGGTTTAATGGTCCCATATATACTAAAACAAAATGGTTTTAAAAGATATATATCTCTAAGAAGATATTTTGGATAAAAGGATAAAAATTAATGGAATATTAATCACCCACTTAATATCTTTTTATCGACAATTGGTTTGGAGAAACCGAGGTCGGATTTAGGCGATTCCTATCCGAAATCCACTTCGAACCAATTTATGAGTTCGAAAGTCAAGACATGTTAAATACAACGAAGTTGAAGGCGGGATTCTTCATAACGGAAGGACCGCTTGTTGATAATTTCAGAGTAGCTCCCGAGATAAATAAATAGCAGCGGTCCCTTCGTTCTGGGATCTTCTTATGCAAGGACTACTTGCTACTAATCCTAGGGGTCATGCCCAAAAGGATGTGGTAAGGGAGTGCCTTTGGTTTGTCCTGTTCATGGACAACTTGTATGGATGGATGTCTGACATTGCATTTCTAAGATCACAGTGCATTGATATCTACAAATGTACATCTGTTGGTGGTGTAGGAGGTAACGCCTTTTATGCTTAACGCCCATCTTTGAGACGTACGAGTTCAGAGGTTGTACTTTTGTTGGAAATTGCAAAGTGGCATTTTATGTGAAAATGTTCTAAGAAAGGTAAACGTTACCTCTAGCCTCACACCCGGGGAGTTGTGAAACAGGGGTTGCTTTAGGGCTATGTGGTTCGCAACCATTAGGGTATGATATCACCTTTCTAGATTTATTTTGCGCTCACTAAGATGTTGGTTAAAAATATATGTGGTTTATGGTATGAGAGCTCTCGGATAGGTCAGCAATGGCCGAGGTGATATCATATTCGGTGCTATCCGTACCATCTGTTGGTCTTTGGTAAGCTGGTCTTAATTCATAGAGGTTTCGAAGATGTGGATCCTCGATACATTCCTCTAGAAATGTACTGTAGGGGAGGTAGTCCCTTATTCGCTATTCATTGGAAATCCAAATCTCCAACAAGTTCCTTTTTTCAGTTATAAACTTATTATGCTGTCAAATTTAGCCAATGTAATAATTTCGGCTATTTGAATATGTTTATTTGAAAAGGGCTTTCAAAAGAATATCAATAAAAATAATATCACTGGATTTTGCGTAGAAATGTTTTAGTTATCATAAGGTAAAAACCTGTTCCATGTTTATGTGCAGCATGGTTTTATGAGATACCCTTTGTTTTCAAAATCTTGTATTTTGAGTTTCTCACACCAGTCCCATGACCGATCCAGAGTTTATTTACCTTTTCCCTTCAACTCTGGGTGCCCTATTTTTCCAGGCAGCCTAGTAGTTGGGTTTGTTTGGAGCATTTTGGAAGAGCTCGGAGCATGGAATTAGAAGATTCTTCTGAAGATTGTTATCCATTTCCACCACACTCATGTACTATTGTATTCCGCACTTGTAAAGTCTAATATTTATATCTGTCCATGTTAACGTTAAGTTGAACTCTGATAAATGTATTTTAAAATTTTCCACAGTAAAGATTATATTTTGAAATAATATATGTTATTCCATTCGTGTAAGATTCCATTCTTTTCTTCTTTCCACCCTTGACCATCTGCCTCTCCGACACTTGGATCTACGACACATGAATACCAAGGATTTATTAGTGTCGATTTCCAAGAGTCGGAAAGATGGGTCGTCGCACTCGGCCTACTCTTTATGTCAGTGTTGGGAGTGAGTCAAGCTTAAATGCGGCGAGCCCAAACTCCCACCCTCCATATGCACCCAAATTTGTTAGCACATAAAATCATATGTCACTAACAACTAATGTAATAGCTTAATGGAATGCATGACATAGTACCATGCCCACTACAATCGGGTTTCAACGATTTTGGGATAATAATAATAATAATACCACAACATAATTAAAGGTAAAGTACACACATCGGTTAGTTATACTCAACGTCTAATATTTACTATAAATAAGAATACAATCTCATATGGGTATTAATTACTCTAAATTAGTAACATAAACACCAAACAACCTCATATGTATATAATTACTCAATATTAGTAATACAATCATTTAACCAGTTAGTCATATTTTCATATCACTACTCTTTACGAGAATACACGTAATATTGAATGCTTCCATGTATTTAAGCAATACACTTGTGATACTCATGAATCTATATGGTTTATATGATTACATGGATCTATTTCCATGTAATTCATATTAAAAAGTGGTAAGAATCAATGCAAATAATAGATGAAACAAAGAATTATATGGTTCAGATCATTAGATTCCTAAATCTATGGTGTGAAGATGTCATCATTCATTATTTCCATTACTACAAGTACAATTATTGCTGGCATTCTTAGTTTTTATATCATAGATACTTATGTCTTCTTACTAAATTTTTTAATGAAAAGAAGATTCCCTTCTATGCTATAATACCTTTTTATTTATATCAATTTTGGATCGCATGGATTCATATCATCTTAGGTTTGTTCGTGTTGTATAATGTTGGATTTAGTACATACGGCTTTCATCTTGCGGCTCCTAGATGATTAGATGTGGATTACCAAGTACTAACCATTTAGGCGGGACTATCAATTTTTAGGTGGGATTACAATTAGCATTAGCAGTGTTATTAAATTTTGAATGAAAAGTACTTTGAATTTGGAGTGAGGTTGGTTGAAGATTGACACCGAAAATCATCCCCTATGGTGCATCTAGTTTTCTTTGATAGGGTAGTAAATGGATGTTTTTTGCCTTATTCTTCCTATCATTTATGTCTGGTTTGCTTATATAATCTACAAGCTGATCAGATTGCCTGGACTACGCTCTTTTCTTATGCTCAGTTTTTCTATAAGTGACCTGAAAATGGGTGTGACAGAATCAACTCGCATGTGTACTAATCTATTCTATTATATAAGAAAGAGAATATAGAACTCTTAGTATTCTTATCTCTCATTCACTCTTAGACTGAAGAGTGCATTTTCCTTAATTTTTGGTATAATTTTCCTTTTAGACCTCCTAAAATTTTTCAATATTCCACAAAACTACCATCATTAACATAGCAATTAATGTTATCATTATTCCTTTTGATAAAATACTCTTATGTACGTTTATTTCTTTTGATAAACTCATAATCACTATTTCTTTATAATCTAGCAAAGATCTTTTCCTCTTCTCGATGTTATCATTACAATATTTTCATTCCTGATTTGTTTTATATCAATTTTTTACATTCCTCCCATTTAAATTCTGTTCATTATGGTATCTCTTCCCATATATCAGTTTCATACGTATACTATAATTCAAAAAAAAAACTAAAATATATATTTCCAATCTAAATCAACTTAAAGATTCTATCCAAATATCTCTTTATTTATTATCTAACTATAATTTGGTTGAATTCATCGTTAGTTCTTTAATTTCTAGAGATTGTTTGTAACGAACCTGGCTTTTCGACCTTCGAAAATAGACATTAATATGTCCACTTTATCACATGCCGAGCAATTGAATGCCGGAAGACCCGATTGTTAGGGAAAAGAAGGAAGGAAGAAGATAAGAAGAAAACTATACAACACAGAATCTCACAGCGAAATGAATAATCTATAATATGCCATAAATCTTTACATAAGAACAAAACTGTAACATATGTATATACAAACATCATACTAACCTATTTCAGCCTGGGCAGTTATAACAGTCTGTCCTCACAATTTCCGACATCACAATAATGAATACAGCAGAAAATAACCATCTACGTGAATACGTCTCTGGGCCTCCAACTCATCTTCTGAAGCTATAAGCATCCAAACAAATCTGTAATATGCTCGGTCTGACCCGAGCATTATAATAAATAACACCCGAGTCAGTCTGGAAAAGCAGCGTGAGAAAACACACCCAACTGGATTTTAAGTTATATAAAAATCTTTGAAATCAAAGTTATCTCGTAAGACCACGCCGCACATAAACACGGATGGGTTTTTACCTTACGATAACCAAAACCGTTTCTGTAGAAAATCTATTTAAATTATAATAATGTCTAAAGACAAAAATAATGATAATCAAGTAGCTGTGATGCTCGTGAGTGTACATCACAACAATACTAGGTCTATAATCGAAAATCGATAAGGTGCGTTCGTTAATTGTGTAGGATTTCCATGGAGGTGCCCTTAGTACTTCGAGGAACGATCCTCATGCACAAGGATCAGCGATATCCTTTTGAAGCAGCATACATCCCTAATGATGTACCATAGGAAAAACATAGCTAGTCTCTCTAAGACCGAGTGCATCACACCATGCATGCGTAACAACTATAAGTGACATCTAGGAGAAGCCGACTACATCCTATGGGTTTGCCAACCCTACTGGCCATGCCTCCTATCTCTAGCTTTAGTCAATCCCGCTGATGAGGCTACTCCGGCATTCCAGCTTATGCACCACCACCAAATAGATCATGAAATCCCATATGGATTCCAATACCCCAACAGGTTTCGGAATCACACATAGATTCCACTACACCATACTACCCATTTTGCCACACCCCAACGCGGAAAAATTACCACGGTTTTGAGCCGTGGCAATTTTACCACGGTTTTGAGCCGTGGTAAAGTAAACTAGCACGGTCTAAGACCGTGGCAATTTTACCACGGCTTCGAACCGTTCCAATATTACCAAAAAAAATTCACTCCCACCCCCCGGTTCCATCTCAATAACCCTCGCCTATTTGCTTAAACAAAAAAAAAGAACGCCCCCAATTTCAATCACACGCCCTAAATTCAACCGCGCGCCCTAATTTCACAGTTTTCCCCAATCGCGCTTCTTCGTCCTCACAGTTACATCATCTACTTCTCCGTCTTCCTTCACTTCTTCCTCTCCGTCTTATCTTGTTGGTTTGTTTGAAGATAGCCATATCTGTGCTGAGAAATAGAAATCCTACATACAGTCCAAAATCCCTTCGTCGTCCCTTCCCATGCCATGTTCGATCACGCTGGCCAAATCCAAATCTTGCTTGAGTACATGGAATGCAGATCCTTGGAAAATATGTCACTATTGAACTATTTCTATCTCACATAGCAAAGCAAGTCCTCTCCGGATTTGCACACCTCTATCGATGTAGAATAGTTCTTCGCGGCATCAAGCCATCGAATCTACTGATCAATAGCAAACATCATGTCAAGATCGCTGACTTCGACGTGGAGTGGATCCTTGCGTTTATGATATTGGGACTGTTTCATACATGAGTCTAGAGAGGATCGACACGGATTTGAACGATGGAGTATATGGTGGATACGTAAGAGATATATGGAACTTAGTGCTGGTGATGAGGTATTTAGTACAAAATTATTAACGAAGGATTATTTTGTTTTTAGTTCCCAAGGTCTAACAAAATAATAATTGTGCATAAAATTAAAGAACTTGTTTCAGTTTTAGATCAGCGAAAGGATGAATCTATTAAGCATATGTTTAAAGGTGTAGCAAGTTATTTTCGAGTAGTATTTGCAGAGCTTGTGCAAGGTGGCCGTGGCAATTTAGTAACGATGAAGAAAAAAGTTTACGTTTTTAACAAGCATTTGTAGAATGATGATGTCAATGGTTTCCTGATAACATATGAAATTCTTCTCGTCTTGTCTTAAAGGATAGCGATCTTGTGATGATGACCATAATGAGGATGGGCCTCGAGATCCAGCACCTAAGGGAAGAGCTGAAAAGTATATTGGAGTTAAAGTGAAGGTACATACATGTCCATAGCATATATGTCATTCTCTCTGAATGTCTTGTTTTCCTAGTATAGCGTTCTGATTGTTTTTGGCAATGCATTACTTATTTGGATAATTATGAGTTGTTTAGCAACTAATAGTCTAAGTTTTCACCTTTAGTATTCGCGCTAGTTGTTTTGCATGACTTCTGCTGTTTTTTTTCGTTCTTGATCAGGATAAGTTTTGTTTGTGTGATGCAAACGGTACGCAGTCAACTCTAGCATAAATGAAGGATAATTTGGTGATGGTGATGATGGTTTTATGTTACTATTGATATACCTATTTTTCTCTATATAATGATTTGAATTCCATTACAAAACTCGATTAAAGAAAAAATTATATATGTACTAGCATTTTGCATCTAGAAGCTCTTTAGTAGCCAGGAGAAATGCAAACATCAATTTGTTTTTCCACGCTTTAGCAGCGACAATTCAAATGTGGGAAAGCAAATAAGGTGGAGCTTTAGATGGTGGTGAAAACAAAAGATGAAAATATTGTTTGATTTCTTATTCACCACCTTGGTAGTGGATGCAATTAAAACATCCCTCATTTTTTATGTCTAGGCTATAAAGAATGCACAATCGGAATAATTTAGATGTCACTTTTCTATCCATTGAACTGGTAAGATTCAGGATGTTATCATTATGCTCGATAATCAAGATGACTTATACTAGTTGAATGCTAGCAGAATCCCAATTCACAATGAAATTTATCCAACCATAGCATGCACATGTGAAGTTTATAGCTCGACTGAACGTTGTAAACATAATCATGCATGATGAGAACTAGGCATAGTTTATTGGTCTACCGAATGATATAAACACAGTCATGCATGATGAAAACTAGACATATGTTGATTATAATTTTAAATATCTTATAGAGCAGTTATGAACCTAGTTACCATTGATTATGGATCTCTTGATTGTAGACATAACATACTTATTTTAAAATAGATTGACGTTGATATATAGTATTATTTATGTGGGAATGATTTTGTTGCAACACATTCAATAACCCATATTCGGTATTTTTATGCTTATATATTTTTTATGCAGCTTTTTACCTGAAAAAGCAATATCTCTAGCCAGTGGGGTGTTAAATGTGCTTGTTAAGGTTAGTTTATCATCTTATTGTTGTACATCTTGAATGTGAAATATTAGCTGTCTAGAAATTTAGCCTTCAAATTATAGGTAATAATGATGATGATTCCTTCATTTTTTTATATAAATAAATCCATGCTATCATCCTGATATTTTCCCTTCCAAATTTCCATGGAAAAACTCATGCAATGGATTGCTGATATAGGCATACTCAAGGTGGGATATCACACAAAACACTTCATACATTTAAATACGAGGCAATGGGATTCAGACCAGTGCAATGCATTAATATTTGAGTGCATGTCAAGCTAAATATATAACTATACATTATTAACTAACATCCAGTTAAATTTTACAAGAAATTTGCAACAATATCATTCTCTGATATAATTTTTTTGCATGTTAACCTGTCAAAGTGGAAGGAAGAGTTGTACGAGTTATATAGATCTGTAAAGTATATAATTGCTTCCTCTTTGAGCTTAATTGGATAAGAAACTTGTTGTCCAATGTCATTAATTAACTCATGAATATGCAACTTGTTTCTCCTATTAGTCATCATAGCATGGAAAATTTTTGTTGGTTGGTCTCCTTGCATTAACCAATTGACTTTTGCTTTCTGTTGAATTCCCATAGCTTCTGTGTAAAGTAAATTTTGCAGTTGTTATAGATTATTTTTGTATTCCTAAATAAGTTCCTCATCGTAGGATATTGATCAGTTGCAAGTATATGGAGTTGCTATAGTCCCTGAGATGGTCACATTGTTTTCTAATGTTAACAGAATTTCTATTCCACTGTTTCAGATTATATTTAACATGTTTTATCTTTATTAGAAAACTGTAATCTGTGTTGTCCTTTTTTCTGAAGTTTATACATCCCTGAATCAACTCTATGTAACCTGGTTGCGTGATCCATGCATTATTAAACCTAATAGGTTTGTATAAACTAATAACAAAATCATTAAGTAGTTTAATAAATAAAGGAGAGTGATCGCTAGCAGAGTGATTTAAAGTAGTGGCAGAAACTTGAGAGAACTTTAAAATAAAATTTGATGTTACCAAATACTCTATCGAGTTTGCTATGCAAGGAAAAGTTATGTCCTTCATGCCATGGGAAAGGATTGCCTATAACATTGAGTTCCTGCAGCCCACATGAGTTGACGTAGGTTTGGAAGTAAGAATCTGTAGTAAGGGAGCTGTTACTTGAGATTCTTTCATCATGGATGAACAAAAGTATTTCTAAATGTGCAAGCAATGAATAAAACCTGAAGCAAGTAGTTGATTGAGATGCTTTAAATTCAATTGAAGATTCATCCACTGTTGACTTTCTGCATATTTTCTGTTTATTTTGCAGCTAGGTATTTTGCTTAGGGAGAGAAGCATCTAAAATATCTTTAATTTGCATCTGCACGTAGGCTACTGAGTTCAATTTGTTTCCTTCACTTATGTATTAGATTCTATAGTTAGCTTGGAGTTTTCATTGCTTCACTAAGAACTGCAGTTGTTATACTATGATGAAGTATATGCTTGGCGAATTCAGGAATCATTTCTTTCTTGTTGTCTAGTGTTTACATGTACAATAGATGTTGTTTACTTGTTTTACTATGAACTGACGGTTTCACTATGAAATGAAGTTGTATTATGAACTAAAAGTTGTAAGTTTGTAACCAAGCACTTATAGTAGTTGTATTATAAATTGGGTTTCTCATGTATTACTCATTTTGTATTCACGTTATTTATTCCATGTACTATATATATTTCGAAACTGCATGTGGAATGTCTGTGTATCATGAAACTGCATTTAGGAATGGATTTGAGCTGTGGTAAAAATGGTTATAAGCTATGGCTGTTTTTCATTTAGCCACGGCTCTTGGCCGTGGCAAAATATAAATTAGCCACAGCCCGGAGCCGTGGCAAAAGTTTAATTTGCCACGGCTTTGGGCCGTGGCAAAATATAAATTAGCTACGGCTCAGGGCCGTGGCAAAATATTTGTCACTGCCAATTTTACCACGGCTCTCAACCGTGGCAAAATGATTTAGCCATGGCTCAAAGCCGTGGCAAAATCGCTTTTCTGGTGTAGTGTTCCCACATCTCAATTAGATCTTGGATTCACACCCGGATTCTCATACCCTAACGAGTCTCGGAATCACACATGGATCCTAACATTCCAATATATAACGAATCTCCTCCATAGAACCGTATATGCTTTTCGGAGTGGTTACGGGTTCGAGTCATCTCTTACGAGTACACTCTTCTGTTTTCCTGGATGCTCCACAAAACCAAACGCCGATTTCCAGAATGCTCAATACCGGTTCTTTTGGAAATAATCAGACAATACATAAGAGCGGGGATCACCCCCTAACCGTTTAAATGGACGAATCTCCTTATCATTTGTCCTAGAAGAACGAAACGAGTTTATATGTACAGTATAGCGCCACCGATGGTAAGGGTACCATATAATTCCCGTGTTTCCCCTAGATATTTCCAGAGTTAAAATCCTTCGGTGTTAAGTTGGGAATATTTCCGTACCACCAAAATTAAGAAGGATTACATATTTAGGCCAAGATTTGATAGTCGTTTATTTAACTATCAAATAAACAAACATTCAAACAAGGGTTATATTTCATAGGGAAAACCAACATTGGTTAAGAAAATAAGCGACCACTAGCCTCGTTTTATAAACCATTTACAAATAAAAACCACTTGTAAATTTCTTGTATAAGAATACTTTTACAAGACATGTCCACTGATTCCTATATTTTCAATATTTAGAAAATATCTATATACTTATCTCAATAGTATAAGTATATTTAAAAAACTAAGAAAGATTCTCTTTTCATTCGACTCGAAATCAATTATAAATTTCCTTACAATTCTTCAAACTGTTTATAAATCATTTTATAAACCTTCCAAAAACCATTTATAATTCCTTTATAAAAATTCAATCCCTTATAAGCTTCTTATACATTTCAAAAAACACTTATAAACCCTTTATGAATCCATAAACCGTTTATAAAAACTTCTTTTATAAATTTATAAACCTGTTTCTAAAATTCGTTTATAAATATCTGACTATTTATAAACTCTTTCTCCTTGCAAATAACCTTTCCTTAAGTCTTAAATCCATTTTATAAACTTCTTTATAAAATGCAAGTCTTTCAACTCTATTTATAGTCTCAAAAACATTTATAAATAATTAAAATCATTTACTTCAAAACATTATTATATAATAATAATTATTAACATTGAACATTATAAATAAATGGCAATCATTAACTTTAATTATCTTAAAATAATAACCAACCATTCCAAAATATTGTTTAAGAAATAATAATAATGACCAATCTTTACCATTTTATAAATAATAATAATTTATTTTAAAATCTTATTAATAATCCTTATTATAAAATTTAAAACCATAATTATTCTTAAATAATTAATCTTTCAATTTATCAACCTTTTTATAAATTCTTAAAACATATTAACTATAAACAAATAACTTTTAAACAATATTAAAATAATTAAATAACTTTAAAATAGTATTAATATGAATATATAACTTTAAAATAATTTTAATATAATTAAATAACTTTAAAAAATATTATTATAATTAAATAACCTTAAATTAATATTTATAATTTAATAACTTAAAAACCATATTAATATATTTAATTAACTTAAAAATAATATTAATATATTTAATTAGGTAATCCTTAAAAATATTTGCGAAACCCAATTTCGGATTTTTAAAATTGTTCCTTGTCTCAAAATCAATTTTCGATTTATACGGCAATTTATAGTATTTTCGATATACTAATTTGAGGCCAATAGCCACTCAACACTTAACCAATATCAATATCGATTTTCTATCACTTCTGGGTTTTAGTTTTCAGCATGTCACAAAGTTATAACTATAATGCCCACAATTAGGTTTATTTTTTAATGATCCATATAAATATATTATTGAAACAATTCAACAATAGCGAGGAATCCTATTGGATCCCTCCAACTTGTTTCCCCCTGCATCACAAATGTTATACAATTATAAAATATAAATCAACCGCTTTGAGGCAGGATTCGTATACAAAGGGTCATCTGCTCTTACACAGGAATGTAATAGGGTCTCAACCATTCCAATAAGCGGGAATATTCAATCCAACTAATATAAGTATAATAATTCATCCAAACAATCATCTAACAATTATTATCAACTATATATCATACTAGTTAACCAAAAAGATGAGATTAACTCACCGAAATTTTATGTTGTTCCCGAGGCGCTCCAGTTTGGAACTAAAATCGAACGACGTCCGATTTTAGCCAAAAATTCCACAGTCTTCAAATCTATCCAAACTTGTTCCATTGCAAAGCATTCGTCGATATGAGCGCAACGCAAAAAGTTTCGTCTCGATCGGACCTCGTATGAAGGAGCTATTAATTTTATAAGTTGTCGATAAATATATAATTTATAATTAAAGAACTTATAAAAATTTACAGCTATAACCCTCAAAACAATCCTTATCTTCCTCAATTCTCTCTTTTCAAACCTGCATGCTAAATCAATGCACGGCTGTGCATCACCAACCATGATACGGAGCTCCGGTTAACGATATTCGATGCCGTCGATTCCTTTGAACTTCTCTTCGCGCTCTCCCTCCGACCATCCCCAAGAATCAATGGCTGAAGCCCCCCATCAAATTGCAATGCCGACCTCCCCTCGTCTGTAGAATGGCGATGTGTTTTGCTACCCGGAGCTGCACCTCCACGTATTAATGCCGTAGTTGCTATTTACTTCCCCGAATCCAAATATGCCATCCAATTTGCCAAACTCCATCGAAAATTCCTCCATAATCAAACCCTAGGCCGACTAAGAACCCAAACCCATCATTGTTGAAAATCGACTACCCCAAAGAACTGCCGCACCTCCCAGAAACTCACCCATATGAAGATCTTATCGAGTGAAGAATTTTAAAATTCGTTTTATAATTTTTCATGAAGTATTTTATTTGATTTCAATTTTTGAAATGAAAAAAATAACTGCAGCAGGCATTATTTTAAACTGGAGGAGGAGCATGGGCTTGTATGGGAATGAGCAGAAGAGTATGGGTTGATGTGAATTGTCAAGGCAGTGTATGGTCAAATCCAAAAAATATATTACTTAAATTCAAAATATCTAGCTATATAATTCCGGACCCCATTGAAGACGTGCCGCCTGACGTTCTATATGTTATAACCCTATTCTGAATGCAATGGAACTAGTCTCGAGCTCTAATTCGACCGTATGCAGAAAATAACTTTTTGAACCAAATTATTATTAAATTTTCAATATAAATTTCAACGCGTTTCGATCTCACACGACCAAACGATATGTCTGATCAGTACGAAATTTGACGGCGTGGTATAATTCATTATTATTGATCCAATGAAACTGGTTTCGTCGAAATCCAAGACAGTGCCTTGGGAGGCTATTTTCACTCGTTAATTAAAACGAGATATTTCAAAATCGAGTAAATCACTTTTAAATCCAATTTAAAAGTTTTAGTATCTTCATTCTTATTAAATATAAATTAAATAAGCCTTTAAATCATTTTTATCCAATTTAAAATCCAAGATTCAATAGTTCAAACAAATTTCAATTATTTATTTTAACAATTAAATTATCTAATAAATCACTATATTTGAAATTTAAGTTATTTAACCTATAAAATTGACTTTTCTACATTTAAAATTAATTAAATATTCTAGTTTCAAATAACTAAAATTTTGGGTCGTTACATTCTTCCCCCTTAAAAGAATTTCGTCCTCGAATTGCCAAGGTTGGAAAAATGCCCAAACCCATTAATTTTTAAAACCAATTAGTTCAAATAACTTACCAAATCCTTTTAAGTCTTTAACTTCCCAAAGTCAATCTGTGGAAACCTTGTTTTTACTTTTACCAAGTTCCTAAATTCATTCATAGATCCAACTAATATTATTCATTTAATCATTTCAAGTTATAACTCAAAATCAAATTTTAGTTATCAAAAATTTCTTCAAAATTTCTAACTCTTTAAATTTTCGAAAAATTTCGCCAGCGTCTCCTTTGCGCGGCTCGATCAGAACAACCACAAATCACCACTACGGGCCAAAACCAGCAAAAGAAAACAAAACCTAATGGCTCAACCATAAAATCATCAAATCAATCAACAATATAAACATGTACCTTTTTGTTGGGCAACCAAATTTTACTTATAAAATCAAGGACATCAAACTAGCTCTTGCTTTTATATACTTGCATCTTATTTGCCAATGATATCCAATCACATAATTCAAAATCATATTATTCTACAACTTTAATTTCCAACATTTGCCTTCCTAAAACTCGTACGATGTACATATATTATCCATACGCAATATCAAATTTGATCGCTAGCTCGATCACATAATTTCACTTCCAACAATATTGTTCACGCGACCCTCTAGTGCGGATTCAGATCCGGTTCCTTGATTAGAAACTATCATTCTCCTTGCATAGCCATGTACTATGATAGAGAATTCCAGGATCAATCAAAAATCCATACCCAGTGTTCACCGTCGAGAATCGAGTGAAAAATCCTAACTCGTATCGATGTAAATCATCTTGAAATCATGTACTCGAATCTGGATCAAATTGTTATGCAAATAAAATAATATACATACGACCCACGTATTTATTCCAATTGATTTCTTAGCTATCCCAAATTCTTTTATTCACATTCATTTCATTACTTAAGATATTCTTTCAATACAGATATCAATTAAGAACCATTCCATCAATATTTATATATAATAACATTTCACTCCATATTAAATTTATTTACCAATTATCTCATAAAATTTTACCAAGTTCATAAACATTTCATACGACACTTCTTATGTTTATTACCACTTCACAACTTAAGTCATATTCGTTTTAAATCAAATCCAATTTTATTTAACTCAATTCCATTGTTTAATTTCAATATTTCAACCATATTCCAAAACCATATTCAACTCAATAATTTATTTAATTAGCTCATTTCATTAATTTATTTCAAATCTCAATCAAATTTATTTCCAAAAACTCATTTCATTTAACTTAACTTAGATTGAATTTCTTTTCAAAATTCATTTTATTTCACTTATCTTAAGTTAAGTTCCATCTCAATTTTTGCTTTTATTAACATTCATATTCAACAATTTAAAATATTGTTTTAACCTACTAATTCTCAAACTTATAAGTCATCAAACTATTTTTTTTTTCATATTCCCAATAAAATATTTAAATGAAAATCCCAGAGTTTTAACACCTTGTTCTTAAGTGTTTCAAATTATTTTTGAAATTATATATATACATATACATATATATATATGTATGTATATGTATATACACAACCCCTTGGCATATCAAACCATTCTTTTGGATTTTGAAATCAAAATTAGTTTTATCAAAACAAAACTCCAATGGTAGCAATTCCTCTCTTGGAAACCCGAAAATGAACGTCGATGATGCTGTAGTCATCACCGAAATTATTTTCCAACGACCGAAGTAAGTTCAGTGCTTTTATTCCCTTTGAAATCCTTTTAAAAATATTTCCATTCAAAATTGTTTTCCAAATAATATTATTATTATTTTCCAAAACTTTGAAAAATCATTTTCAAAACCAATGGGATTTAAATTCCCAAATTCTCATCTTTTAAACTCTTTTTACTTACAATTATATTTATAATAAAATTCAGGAATTTCATTCCTTTCAATTTATAAATCATATTTATATAATTCCATTTTGTTATATAAAATCATTCCGTAATTGTTAATCTTGTTTGCATTATAATAATAACACTTTTATTCGATCAAAACAACAACAAATGATAATAATAAAATATTATCATTCTCTAACAACCAAACACACCATATGCAACTATAATAATTTCTGAAAAATTATTCCTTTATATATAAAATATAATCAGGTAAAATTATTTCATTTACCCTAATTTCAAAACAATACTATATCGAATTGCTCTGTTCAAGAGTTTAGAGATCCTATCAATAATGTTAATTACTCGTATTGACCAGAATCCATAAGCCACTCAACAAATCAACCAACACAATATAAAACATTTTTATATCACTAACAAATATGCGCTCATATATATATATATATATATATATATTTACACTAAAACTCATTCTAGGGTGCTACTGACCCTATCTCTAATGAGTACCCCACCAAAGCCAAGGTTCTCGCTTAACCTTCAGCTCAAATACCAAATGTAACGAACTGGGCTTTTCGTCCTTCGAAAATTAACATTAATATGTCCATTATATCACATGATGAGCAATCGAATGCCGAAAGACCAGATTGTTAGGGAAAAGAAAGAAGGAAGAAGATAAGAAGAAAACTATACAATACAGAATCTCACAGCGAAACGAATAATTTATAATATACCATAAATCTTTACACAAAAACAAAACTGTAATATATGTATATACAAACATAATTAGTGTATAGTAACCTATTTCAGTCTGGACAGTTATAACAGACTGTCCTCATAGTTGCTGACAACACAAAAATGAATATAGCGGAAAATAACCATCTACATGAATTCGTCTCTGGGCCTCCAACTCATCTTCTGAAGCTCTAAGCATCCAAACCAGTTTGTAATATGCTCGGTCTGACCCGAGCATTATAATAAATAACACTCGAGTCAGTCTGGAAAATCAGCGTGAGAAAACACACCCAACTTGATTTTAAGTTATATAAAAATCTTTGAAATCAAAGGTATCTTGTAAAACCACGCTGCACATAAACACGGATGAGTTTTTAACTTACGATAACCAAAACCGTTTCTGTAGAAAATCCATTTATATTATAATAATGTCTAAAGGCGAAAATAATAATAATCAGCTAACTGTGATGCTCGTGAGTGTACATCACCACAATACTAGGTCTATAATCGAAAATCGATAAGGCACGTTCGCTAATTGTGTAGGATTTCCATGGAGGTGCCCTTAGTACTTCGAGGAACGGTCCACTCGCACAAGGATCATAGATATCCTTCCAAAGCAGCATACATCCCTAGTGATGCACCATAGGAAAAACATAGCTGGTCTCGCTAAGACCGAGTGCATCGCCCCATGCATGCGTAACAACTATAAGTGAAATCTAGGAGGAGTCGACTACACGCTATGGTTTTGCTAACCCTAGTGGCCATGCCTCCTATCTCTGGTTTTAGTCATTCCTGCTGATGAGGCTACGTCCGGCATTCCAACTTATCCACTGCCACCAAATAGATCATGGAATCCCACATGGATTTCAATACCCCAACGGGTCTCAGAATCACACATAGATTCCCACATCTCAATTAGATCTTGGAATCACACCCGGATTCCCATACCCCAATGGGTCTCGAATCACACATGGATCCCAACATTTCAATATAGCACGAATCTCCTTCATAGAACCATATATGGTTTTTGGAGTGGTTACGGGTTCGAGTCATCTCTTATGATTACACTCTTCCATTTCCCGGGTGCTCCATAAAACCAAATGCCGATTTCCGGAATGCTCAATACCGGTTCTTTTGGAAATAGTCAGACAATACATAAGAGCGGGAATCACCTCCTAACCATTTAAGTGGATGGATCTCCATATCATTTGTCCTAGAAGATCGAAACGAGTTTATAAGTACAATATAGCACCACCGATGGTAACGGTACCATATAATTCCCGTGTTTCCCCTAGATATTTCCAAAGTTAAAATCCTTCGGTGTTAAATAGGTAATATTTCCGTACAACCAAAATTAAGAAGGATTACATATTTAGGCCAAGATTTGATAGTTGGTTTTTTAATTATCAAATAAACAAACATTCAAACAAAGATTATATTTCATAGGGAAAACCAACATTAGTTAAGCATATAAGCGACCACTAGCCTCGTTTTATAAACCTTTTACGAATAAAAACCACTTGTAAATTTCTTGTATAGGAATACTTTTACAAGATATATCCACTTATTAATATATTTTCAATATTTAGAAAATATCTATATACTTATCTCAACAGTATAAGTATATATATATATATATATAAAACTGAGAAAGATTCTCTTTTCATTAGACTCTAAATCATTTATAAATTTCCTTACAATTCGCCAAACCGTTTATAAATCATTTTATAAACCTTCCAAAAACCATTTATAATTCCTTCATAAAAATTCAATCCCTTATAAGCTTTTTATACATTTCAAAAATCACTTAGAAACCCTTTATGAATCCATAAACCATTTATAAAAACTTCTTTTATAAATCGATAAACCTGTTTCTAAAATTCGTTTATAAATATCTAACTATTTATAAACTCTTTCTCCTTGCAAATAACCTTTCCTTAAGTCTAAAATCCATTTTATAAATTTCTTTATAAAATGCAAGTCTTTCAACTCTATTTATAGTCTTGGAAACATTTAAAAATAATTAAAATCATGTACTTCAAAACATTATTATATAATAATAATTATTAACAATGAACATTATAAATAAATGGAAATCATTAACTTTAATTATCTTAAAATAATAAACTAATCATTCCAAAATATTGTTTAAGAAATAATAATAATAATAATAATAATAATAATCAATCTTTACCATTTTATGAATAATAATAATTTATTTTAAAATCTTATTAATAATCCTTATTATAAAATTTAAAACCATAATTATTCTTAAATAATTAAACTTTCAATTTATTAACCTTTTTATAAATTCTTAAAATATATTAACTATAAACAAATAACATTTAAACAATATTAAAATAATTAAATAACTTTAAAATAGTATTAATACAAATATATAACTTTAAAATAATTTTAATATAATTAAATAACTTTAAAAGAATATTATTATAATTAAATAACCTTAAATTAATATTTATAATTTAATAACTTAAAAACAATAATAATATATTTAATTAACTCAAAAACAATATAAATATATTCAATTAGGTAATCCTTAAAAATGTTTTCGAAACCCAATTTCGGATTTTTAAAATTGTTCCTTGTCTTAAAATCAATTTGCGGTTTAAACGGCAATTTATAGTATTTTCGAAATACTAATTTGAGGCCAATAGCCACCCAACACTTAACCAATATCAATATCGATTTTCTATCACTTTTGGGTTTTAGTTTTCAGCATGTAACAAAGTTATAACTATAATGCCTACAATCAGGTTTATTTTTTAGTAATCCATATAAATATATTATTGAAACAATTCAACAATAGCGAGGAATCCTGTTGGACCCTCCAACCTATTTCCCCCGCATCACAAATGTTATACAATCATAAAATACAAATCAACCGCTTCGAGGCGGGATTCGTATACAAAGGGTCATTCGCTCTTACGCGGGAATGTAATAGGGTCTCATCCGCTCCAATTGGCGGGAATATTCAATCCAACTAATACAAGTATAATAATTCATCCAAACAATCATCCAATAATTTTTATCAACTATATATCATACTAGTTAACCAAAAAGGTAAGATTAACTCACCGAAATTTTCTGTTGTCACCGAGGCGTTCTGGTTTGGAACTAAAATCAAACGACGTCCGAGTTTAGCCCAAAATTCAATAGTCTTCAAATCCATCCATTCCAGTTCCATTGCGAAGCTTTCATCAATACGACCGCAATGCAAAAAGTTTCGTCTCGATCGGACCTCGTATGAAGGAGTTATAAATTTTATAATTTATCGATAAATTTAAAATTTATAATTAAGCAACTTATAAAAATTTACAGCTATACCCCCAAAACAATCCTCATCTTCCCCAATCCTCTCTTTTCAAGTCTGAACGCTAAATCAATGCACGGCCATGCATCACCAATCGTGATACAGAGCTCCGGTCAACGATATTCGATGCCGTCGATTCCGTTGAACTTCTCATTGCGCTTTCTCTCCGACCATCCCTAAAAATCAACGGCCGAATCCCCCCATCAAATTGCGACGTCGACCCCCCTCCACTATAGCACGGCGACGCATTTTGCTACCCGAAGCCGCACCTCCCCTTATTAATGCAGCAGGTGCTATTTACTTCCCCGAATCCAAATATGTCATCCAATCTGGCAAACTCCATCACAAATTCCTCCAAAATCAAACCCTAGGATGACTAAGAGCCCAAACCCATCACAGTTGAAAATCGACTACCCCAAAGAACTGCGGCACCTCCCAAAAACCCACCCATATGAAGATCTTATCGAGTGAAGAATTTTAAAATTCGTTTTATGATTTTTTATGAAGTATTTAATTTGATTTCAATTTTTGAAATGAAAAAATAACTGTAGCAAGCGTTATTTTAAACTTGATGAGGCGTATAGGCTTGTACAGGAATGAGCAGAAGAGTATGGGCTGATGTGAATGGTCAAGGCAATGTATGGTCAAATCGAAGAAATATATTGTTTAAATTCAAAATATCTAGCTATATAATTCTAGACCCCAATGAAGACATGCCACCTGGCGTTCTATATGTTATACCACTATTCCGAATGCAATGGAACTAGTCTCGAGCTCTAATTCGACCGTATGTAGAAAATAGCTTTTTGAACCCAATTATTATATTAAATTTCAACGCATTTCGATCTCGCACAACCAAACGATACGTCTGATCGCTACAAAATTTGACGGCGTAATATAATTCATTATTACGGATCCAATGAAACTGGTTTCGTCGAAATCCGAGACAATGCCCGGGGTGGCTATTTTCACTCATTAATTAAAACCAGATATTTCAAAATCGAGTAAATCACTTTTAAATCCAATTTAAAAGTTTTATTATCTTCATTCTTTTTAAATAGAAGTTAAATAAGCCTTCAAATTATTTTTATCCAACTTAAAATCCAAGATTCAATGGTTCAAACAAATTTCAATTATTAATTTCAACAATTAAATTATCCAATAAATCGCTATATTTGAAATTTAAGTTATTTAACCTATAAAATTAACTTTTTAATATTTATAGTTAATTTAATATTCTAATTTCAAATAACTAAAATTCTGGGTCTTTACATTGTGTTTTTGTATGTTGCTTTCAGTATTGTAGTTTTCATGGAAAAAATATCTAAAAGCTTCCAAAAAATCTTGCTTACCGATCTATCAAGCAGGATTTAAAGGTTTGATTTTTATTTTATTATCTTTATTTTTATTTAATTTAAGGTTAAATTTTTTTGGTTTAGCTCTAAAATATTATTGCAGATCTTTACTTTAAATTTTGTATCCAAAAAATTTGTTTTCTTCTTATTTTTGTTACAATTTGTATGGATATGAATATGGTCTCCTTTATATTTTTAGAACGTTATTGGATTTATTAATACATAGATGTCACATAATCTTTGGTTATTTTGTAAACTCTATAATACATGAAGCTTGACTACTTTTTATTCTTAGGTTTTCTATTTATCGACGTTCATCTTATTTATATTCATTTAGTACGATTATGATTTTCATTTCATTCATTTATTTAGTAGGGAATAATTGGCATATAGATGTAAAATAATCTTAAACTTTTTATAATACACAAGAGATAAAGTTGATATTTTCTATTTTGAAATATAAGTATATACAAAAATCAAGTTGGGAAAAATCTTATACTTTCTTATTATTTTAGTTTCAATCTGTATCATTATCAACTTGGTTTTCTTCATATTCTGCAAGAGGTTATTGGATTGATTAATACACCGATATCATTTTTTTTATAAAATCCTTGATATTTAATGTTGAACTATTTTTTAGTTCTTAAGTTTTATATTTACATCGACGTTCATCTGAATTGTGTTCCGTTAGTACGATCATGAATTTTATTTCCTTTGTATATTTTGAATAATTAGTTTACTAACACAAGTATACCAATCAATCTTAAATAATCTGAGACAAAATTGATCTTTCTCCAATTTTAAACATATGTATTCAAGAAAATCAAGTTGGGGAAATATCATCTATAAGGTAAAAGAATGGTCAAATAATAAATTTTTTATGTCGTATTTGAGAAAAGAAATATAAATGTATAAATATTACTTTTGCTCAGTCTAACGTATGTAAATCTATATTGAAATTTAGTTTTAAAAAGATGTTATATGAACTTAATTTTTGATTAAATATTTTATTTTATACACTTAGCCTAAAATCATTTTTGTAATATGTGATATTATCCATTTTAATTATCCTACGGTTTAATATATTTTCCAATAGTGATGCTTCATTGACCAAGAAATGTACATAAATACTACACATTTTCCTATTTAATGCATGGTTAACACTGAAT
Source organism: Allium fistulosum (assembly GCA_030737815.1). Classification (NCBI taxonomy): domain Eukaryota; kingdom Viridiplantae; phylum Streptophyta; class Magnoliopsida; order Asparagales; family Amaryllidaceae; genus Allium; species Allium fistulosum. The sequence goes on along the minus strand of CM060908.1, from coordinate 183,318,267 downwards.
TCTTGGAGGTCTTATGGAACATATTAGCGATTATCTTTTATTTTCTACAAAGATTATTTGGTGCTATATTATTTTGATTTTATTTTGCAGTTTAAAGATGTTTATAAATCATTACGAATTGAAGATGTGTTATTAATAATGTTTACAAAGTAAGTTAACTTCAAATGGAAACAACTATATTTAAAAGGTAAATCGATGACATTCATTTACTTCAAATTCAAACTAATTTGAGAATTATTACAAGTAATTCTCTTTTATTGAAATTTATTGTTAGAGAACAGTTACATACTAATCTTCATTAATCCTAATCAATTAGTGTCCAAATTTAGTCAATAAAACATTTTGTTTTTATGATGGATTAAGACTAATTTTTAATTTTCTTAATTGTATATCTCCAAAGTATACTTTTATTAAACATGTTGTGTAACTCTTATTCATATTATTTGTACATTTTCAAACAAACTAGGATCATGTTCAAATAGTTGGAATCATCAAAGTTAGAATATGCATAGTTAACAAGTCAAGTTTTTTGAAAAGGCCTGATATAGTAAAAGAAAGACATAGATACTATATACATAATTATTAGTCAAAAAATTATTGCATGTTATATAAACCTAAAAGTTACTCTAGATACAAAAGGTAGGTCAAATGGTTATAGGTCAAATACTAATTCACATCTATGCTTTCATTTTTGAAAATAATGGTATGTTTAGTTCTTTTAATATTTTTAGCTTTAAAGCTAATGCGTTATTTCAAAAAAAATTAAAACTCAATAGAAAGTATGTGTAATTTAGTTAATTTGATAATTTGGTAACATGTTTATTTTATAATTTAGTTGCTTGATGTTATAATAAAATCCAATCAATTTTTCTGAAAATTAACTACGAACATATTTATGGCAAATTAATTTCTTAAGTTATCATCAAAGATATAAATTCTCTAATCCGTTTTGTATTTGTTTAGTATGATCATGAATTTCATTTCCTTCGTAAATTTATAAGGCATAATTGGTTTACTAACACATTTACATCAAAGAATCTTTAATTGAGTATAATATGAGATAAAGTTGATGTATTTTCCATTTTGAATTATAAGTATTTAAGAAAATCAAGCGGGGAAACTATCATCCATGAAGTAAAAGAATAGTCAAATAATAATTTCTATATTGCATTTCAAGAAAAGTATGTTAAAAGTTTAGTTCTAAATAAGCGTTCTATAAACTTAATTTGTGACGCCCCACCTCTATGCTCACACTAACCAAGGACACTACTGGGTAATGCCGTCAATTAGTACGAAGAATAAGGCTGTTAAGGAGCGACCATCTGTGTAATTGCTTTGTGCGAGTACCGATATGTCAGATAGTATGTCATGCATTTCATTTCAAGAGGAAATCTGACATATCAAATACACACTCAAAGCTACTACACAGTGGCCATGTGGCTTTTGGGAACAAATATAAAATAAGTATAACATAAATCAGTCACAGATACTCATATCACTAAGGTGGAAACAGATATGAATACAACACATAGAAGTGTATATCAAAGTAGTGGTCATACAAGATCCATTACATCACAAAAGAATAGGTACAATTGCTAGACAAAAGAATATGTATACATGAAGGAATCTCTGTCTCGAATGTATAAAAACAAAAACTACTAAGCTAAAGTAGTTAGCCAAAAGTCAGAAGATAGTCCCTGCTAAGAACTCAAGTGGAAGCACCTGAAACACCTCGGTCTGACCCGAGTATTATTTAAGAAGAAAAATAATAAACGGATCAGTCTAGTTATAAATATCAGATAAGATGAGATATGATAAGAGATATAACAAAAATATATGATAACAATAAAAATCATACAATATCTCAAATCTACTCATACACCAAAAAGAATGTCATATTCTTTATTTTCATTCACCAAACCTCAAATATCGATAAAGCTTATCAATGCAAATCACAAAAATTGGTGAAACACAAATTCTAGAAATCATCAATTTAGAAATCTAGAAATCACAAAAAGGGAGGGAGGCCTGTCATAAACGGGAGCATGAAAACTCACCAACACGTGTATCACAAACGGGACGCTATCCCATAAAAATACGGGGTACAGTCCTCCCTTGGGGACTGATAAGCTGAATATAGATGCACCTAAAAAGATACGCCCATGCACAGGAGAACATCGACGCACCTAAAAAGATATGCCCCATGCTCCGAACTCGTTGAGCCGATTGCTCCACGAACGGTCAAAAGACCAGAGGTCGCTAGCCCCTAAAAATGAGATAAAGCTCCATATAACGGGGTATAGTCTCCCACGCGGACAAAGAGACATCGCATATCGCTAGTCTAAACCTTAAAATGATCATCATAGATCAATGAGAAGTGTAAATTACACTAAGCCAGTAAATAAATGAGTTTAGCTTCATGTCCCATAACCTCTAGCTTAACTTAAAATTTTACAAACGGATTGTAGATTTCCACTCGAAAATTGTCACAAGAGTTCAATCGAACAAGTCCAAGAATTAATCGACGAAGTAAACGCAAGCGTTTCATACCACTTGTTTTGCTAAGTCGTTTAATTAGATTTCTCATATGAATAAGGTAAAGGTTTGTATATACTAATAGATTTGGAAACAGTTTTAAAAGCGAGCTTTATATTTTAAAAGTAGTGTTGAAATCGTTTTTGTGAAAGAGTTTGAGTATTTACTACTAGTATAGAAACCTTTGTATTTTAAAGTGGCAAATCATAGAAACGATTGTAAAAATAATCTATCACCAAAAATTCACATTCGACGACGTGAATCAAAACCATAGAAATCGATATCAAATCCATCAAATGGATATTCCCAAAAATCCAAAGAAGAAGTCATCAAAGTCAATAATAAATGACAACAACCAACCGGATCAACAAAAATCGATAAAACGGAAATCCACTCAAAAATAGGCAAATTGGCTGAATTAAACAGCACCAGACGTCTAGTGGTTTCCCCAAACGTCTGAGCTGAGAATTTGGAAATTTTCTTCCAGATCGCCCAGACGTTTGGGAATAACCTCAGACGTCTGAGCTGTACATCTGGAATTTTTTATTCCGATGGCCCAGACGGCTGAGTGTTTTCCCAGAAGTTTGAGCTGAAGCTCAGGGCAAAAATCAGCCTAGGCCATTAATGGCCAAATCGGTTCGGAAGCGATCGGATGAGCGATAGTGGCTAGGGATTTATGCCAAGCGACAACCCAGCCCTATAGGCTTTTCAATACACTCCAAACAACAAGTCCAAACATCCATAGTAGGATTTTCATAGATTTTGACTTCAAAATACCAAAATTTGGAAAATTCACCAAACCAATTCAAATCAAAAGCAAATGAACATAAAATAGATGTTAGGAATTTATACCTAACAACTATCAAAGGTATAGACATAGATGTGAGTTCAAGAACTCACGTTTAAACCCAAATATAGAAATGAGAAACTCTAAAACAAGCTAAGATTGATTTCTCTTCAACAACACCTATAGAATCCTCAATCTATTATCAAATGAAATGAATTTCCTAAGTTAGGTTATAGGAATTTTCTGAAAATTGAAGAGAGATTGTGTGACGACCCAAAATTTTGGACATTTGAAATAGAAATATTTAATTGATTTTAAATATTTGGAAGATAGATTAACTTGAATTTCAAATATCAGGATTTATTTGGCAATTAAATTATTAAATTTAATTATTGAAACTGGGAAAAATATTGAATCTTCAGTTTTATGCCTGTTAAAAATATTTTAAAGGCTTATAAAATTCATATTGATAATACTGGAGATAATAGAACTTTTGAAATTGAATTTGAAAGCGATTTGTTCAGTTTTAAATTTATATCGTTTAAATCGATATTTGAAAATAGCCTTCCGAGGCACAGTCTCGGAATTCAACGAAACCATCCGTAATATTGTATTATTATTGGATTTCAATTTTCGTAGCATTCGGAGTTGTCGTGTGATCGTACGGTAGATAAACGCGCTAAGATTTATATCGAAAATTCTATATAATAACTGGTTCAAAAAGCTATCTTCTCCATACGATCGAATTAGGACTCGAAACCTTTTCCATTGCATTTGGAATAGGGGTATAATGTTATAAACGCCTAGCGGCACGCCTCGATAGGAGATCGAGATTGTGAGTTGCAATAATCGAGACGATTTAAATTTCAATTCAAATTTGAATATAAATAATATAATTACTTTGCAAGCCTGCAAACATGTATCAGAATTTGGAGCATGTGTCTTCAAAAGAGACACGCGTTCGTTTTTAAAAGAAAAAAATAATAATAATAACGCAAAAAACAGTAAAGTAAAAAAATACCCGAGCCTTGCTTTATCTTCAAAACTAAAATTCGAAATCATAGTTGAAAAAAATGGCAGACAATCCTCTTCTGTTAAACAAGATCCAAGTTTTTAATTTGAGCGCGTAATTCCTATTCCTCGTCTCCTCTAATCAACTCGAGAAGACCAAATCGAACGAGATTTCGTTCGCGGTTGACTCATCGATCGACTGTGGATGTTCGACGCGAAGGGCGATTCGTGATTTGGGCAAAGTAGCGACGAATTTGGGGATTCGAGTTGGTGGTTCTGGCGGAGGTATGGGGCTCGAGTTCGATTTATGGGCGGCGGTGCCATCGGCATCGCGATGGTGGTGCGCGCGTGGTACTCTCTGCAGGTGAAGTCTGGGATCCATGAGCACAGCAGTGGCCGAGGCAATGGAGGCTTTGCGATCATCGATCGAGGTAGTAGGTATTTTCCATCTACTGTATTTAAATTTTATACATGAACAGGATTTTATTTTACAGTGAGATAAATATATATATATATATATATACAGAAAGAAAATATATGAATTTACAGTAAGGTGAAATTCTGTTTTTATAAATAATATAATACTGTAATAATTTTACAATAAGATAAAAGATTTCTGTTTTAATTTAAAGGTATTAAATAAGTATATAAACATAAATAAATAAAGGGGATAAATGGTTCGATTTTATTTCAAATATTAATAAATCATATAAATTGTTTATTCAAGGTCAAAAATCATGAAAACAAGATGGAATGGAAATGGATTGCAAAATAAAAGCAAAGGTGAGATCTTCTCGCTCACTTGATTTGCCTAGTTAATTTAAATGAATAAATTTAAATTATTGGATGTGCTTGGATGAATTTAATAATTTATCTGTTGGATGATAGTATATATGATAGTAGTATATATATATATATATATTTATTTGGAGTGATTGATTTCCCGCATTATATAGCGGATGAGACCCTATGCGCCGCATAATAGCGGATGATATTATATAATCCCATATACCGTGATATTCCACCTCGAAGTGGAATTGGTATGTAATTGTTGTGCTAACAACTGTGGATGCAGGGAAACAGGTTGGAGGGATCCAACTGGATTCCTCACATTGTTGAATTTATTTGTATATATTGTGATGTGATAATCTGTGAATGATTATATTGATAAATTGAAAGTTTTAAGGATGGTTTTAAAAAGGATACTTTGGAGAAATAAATATAAATTGAAAGTTTTAAGGATGGTTTTAAAAAGGACACTTTGGAGAAAGTATTTTCTTAAGTTGTTTTAAATCTTTAAAGTAAAGATTTATTTGGTTGATTATAGAAGTGATTATTTTAAAGATCAAATTGAGATTTGATTTAGAAAATGGATAATTTAATAATTATACTCTATCTAATAATTCCATTTTTAAAAATTAGTTTGGGCTTGAAGTTTATATGAGATATTAGTATAATATTTTCATAACTAATATTTTAGATAAAGTGTTTAAAAATAGTTTTTATCTCAAGTGTTTCCAAATATACATATACTTTTGGATAAGTGTTTTAAATTATTCAGACTCGGCAAATCTTCAGTGGAAATAAATAACATTTGGAAATTTATTCCACAAAAGAAAAGTGATTTGAAATTGGTTTTCAAAGTGTTGAAGTGTTAAAATATATCTTGCGAAGATATTTTGAAAATAAATAATTGGAAAAAAATATATTTAAACTTGATGATTTGTTGTAAATGTTGTTTGATAGTTAAATAACCGACTATCAATATTGGTCTTTGAAACGACACTTGAATTTGTTTTCAAAACAAGCACTCATTATTCGGTTAAGCCGGGAGTGGACATTAAGTCATAAAACCCATTCCGAATAATGATACGACGAAATGGGAGTGTATTTGAAGACGGTGGTGAAGATCGAGTATTTTCGAGAACGAAAGGATTACCTGTCGATTGTCTCTGCACTGAGTTGCTCCGGTATAGAAATCTCCATATGTGATGGGGAGTCCGATCGGAATTATGGATACCCGGATTTGCAAGAGCTTCTTATGAAGTGCCTTCGGTTCCATTCAGACCTAGGATGAACTTGTATAGTTGTATGTCTGACATTACACTTTGAGATGTAAAGCTGGTTTCTATCAAATACATTTCTGTTGGTGGCGGAGAATTTATTCTCTTAGCTTAACACCCTTCTCTGAGACGTATGAGCTCAGAGGTTATGTAGTTGATTGTTACTAGTGATACATTCCCAATTTGGTAACGTGACAGCTAAGTGTTGCTGATCAATTGTTGATCGAAGCATGGCTTTTGTGAAAAGCGTAGCTTTGTGGATGAGACTTCGTCGGACCTCACAACCCGAAATGATCGAAACAGGAAGGATGCGGCAAGGTTGTTTGGGGGTAGCGCCCTCAGGGTATGTTCATTTCCTTCTGGAAAAAGGTGGTATCATGGGATGGAGCCCAGATACTTAACTTATGTGGTTACTGCAAATTTATTACTTTGTGGTTGTTGGTGTTGAGGATCCTCGGATAAAGGCCGGTAACGACCGGGATGGCATACTCGTGTGTGGAGTTATCTAGTTACAGCTTGATTGCACCAGAAGCGTGCGGCCTTGTGTTGGTAGAGATCCGGCTAGGTTCTCAGGGTGTCCCTTTGTAACAACTCGGGATTTGCATTACCAATTAATAAATAAAAGTTAGGATTTTTATTTATTTTAATGAAGCATAAAAGGATTTGGAATAACAAAATTTATTTAAAAAAGGCTATTTTAATTAAATGGGAAATATGGGATTTTAAAATGAGGATAAAATGTTATTTTTGGAAAGTTAAATATTTTAGGAGAAATTTTAAAACAGGTTTGGGTAAGAAAAGAAAATGAGTTTTATAAACATATATGAACACTTAGACTAATTGTTGGAAACATGTAAATAACTCTCTTCTTATTGGGTTACTAAACCTAGCCCAATAACCCACCCTAAACCTCCTCTATAAATTATCTCAAACTCTCATAACCTCATTCATTCCAACCCTAATCAAATTCCTAAAACCCTAAACCTAAAAATGGCCTCCATGCTTAGAAAAGCTCCATCCTCTCTTATATTGGCTTAAGCTAGTTAAAGTAAGGGAAGGTAATGCAAAAACCCTCTTGTAATCCATTTCTAACTCTCTTTAATTTCTGGAAATCATGTTGTAACTCTTGGTTTTATGTGTTTTGGTATTTTTCTAGCTCCTTGATCATCATCTCTTAGCTTTGGTTAGTGCCATATAGGTGTTTGTTCTTTTGCTTGAGAGGAATACTAGGTAAACTCTCTCCTAATCTATGTATAAGCATCTATTAATTTCTGAAATTATTTTGTAATCCTCTTTTTTTTTGTGCATTTAGATTGTGAAACTCTTTGATCTTCTTTTCATTGCTTGGGAAAGAGGTAATATATGCTAGCTGAAATTATAATTAGTTTATTGCTGTTAGTAAATTAGGCATATCTCATTCATCTTAAATCAGAATTAAGATTTTCTTGAATTTCTGGAAAGCTTATTCTGTACCATATAACTTTTATGTTTTGTGCTTTGCCTAATTTTGAGGTTTGAATGGTCTAAATCATGCTTGTTTGTCGCTGACCTGACAACAAACTACAGGGTTGATAAAATAAAAACCTGAAATTGATTTGGCCATAAGTTACTCGTTTCTTATCCAAATCTAATAATTTTGGATGTTCTGGAAAGCTTATATTTAGAGCTAAAACTTTCATGTTTTGAGTTTCATGAAATTTCGAAGTTAATTTGGTCAAAACTGTGCATTCTTACCACTATCCCGAGAGCACAACAACAGTGATATAAAATTTAGATCTGAGAATTGTTTTAGTCATAGAATTTTCATCTCTGGTCGGAATTTGACGATCTTGTCATTCCGGAAAGCTTAGAAACTAAGCTACAACTTTCATTTTATTCATTTTGCCAGAATTTGAAGTTTACTATGCCAATATTGTGGTTTTTCATCTCTGGCCAGTTAGTGCATAGCTATAGGCCTTAGTCTCTTTTCTCCCATTGTTTTCAGCGTAGAACCCCGACTTTGCGACGCCATCCCGGGCTCGTCCTTTGTCGGATTTCATCGTTTTTGGTCTTGTTAAAAAGATGAGATCGAGATCTTTAACCATGCAAAGTTTGGTTTAGATCTAGGTGCATTAGATACTTCGTTTCTATTGTCGAAGTAGCACCCAGAAACTGTTTTACAATAGTGATCATTTTCAGTTATCGTCGGACCAACTTTGAAACATTGTCTTTTCTTCGTTTCAAGTCGAAACCAAACAATTATTATTGCATATCAAAGTAGAAGTACTTTACTACGCTCCTGCAAATTTTCATCAAGATCTGAGTTCATGTGACCCTTCGACCATGTCGTCGAAGTGGGACCTTTACACTGTTTTGACACAGTAAAGTTTTATGATTTTTGTCCGACTTTGAGACGACGCCGTTTATTCGTTTCAAGTCGGAATTTCCCGATTCTTTTTGCAGTTTGGAGCAGGGATGTTGGACTATATTTCTACCAATTTTCATGCCATTCAGATTCAGTTTGCTAGTCCGAATAATTTTCCGAACTTGGGTTCGCGTCATTTTTGGACTATTTTCCAACACTTGGAATATTTTCAGTGATTTTCTGGTTTTATTGATTTCTTTGAGATTTGTCTCTAGATTTCGTACACGGGTTTTATGAATTATTTTCAAAGGATTTTTCACTCCTAAATGGCTTTCGAAATTATTATATAATATTATTTTTAATTATTAAATTAATTACTCCATAATAGGAGAGTTTTCAAAAGCCGTTTTAAAGTGATTTCAAAATCAATTATAAATCCGTTTTGCACCATTATTTTCTATAATAAAAATCTCACACTCACTTTTTAGCACGTTGAGCGAAGTGGAAAGGTGCTTAAACGGTTAGAAAATCTCCGGCCTATGGAACCGTGTGTATTTTCTTTCAGGTTAATCCCCGACCTATTCGATTGATCGTTTTGACATTTGGGTCTAGTTTACCGATGATACGAGGTGGACTTTTTATTGTTTGGAGTGTGAGCTTGCTATTGGTTAGTAAATCATTTAGTGCGAACGTGGGGTATGATACTCATTGTTAACACTTTACGGGTTCCTCTCCAAGAAGTTTGTGACACATTAGCCTCTAGGCGGCCAGTACTGGACCTCTGGGTCACCACGCCTCTGGACACCTGCTCTATGGAGCAGTTTATTTTTCGGCATGCGCCTCTGGGCCTTTATCCTTCTGGGAAGGATCTCGCCGTCTCGCGCGTTCCGCATCTGTGCGAGTGATCGATCACAACTCTACAGTACTTGGCAATAACGACTCCGGTCGGTGCACGTGCTATACTTGTATTCTCTGATGATTTTTATATCCATTCGAGTACCGCCATTCGGTGTTGGTTCTATGGAACCATACGATGTAAGTGCGATTACCTTGTGGATTCACAGTGTCTCTGGACATTTCTTTTCTGTGTTTGATTTCATTGACTTTTCAGTATATCCCCATTTCTCTTTGGAGCATCGATCTTTGCTTGGGCATTGATTACGGACTCTGGTCACTCTTGGGATTATTGCCTATGGGCAACTTTATATAGCTTTGGCTACGCCGATGATATATGGCAATTTTATTTATTCAACTCTCTGGTGTTGATATTCTCTTTGGAGATTTTTACTATTGATTGATGATTAGGGATCGTCATTATATTCATGTGGTTCATAATACTCTTCTCTTTGGAAAAGTACTGTTTTATTTATGTACCGCATTATTTTATATCTCAGTTATTACTGATTGTTTAGCTAGCCTGACTCGAGTGTTTTCGCTCGGGTCAGACCGAGTTGTTTCAGGTTAGGTCTCTGGACTTAGCTTCTGTGCTTCCGCTTAGACATTATCTGCTATGCTGATAGATAGCGCTTTTATTTGTCCACTATTCCGCTACTTTGTTATTATTCAGACTTGATATGTACATATTTTTGACTCGCATGTGTGGGCAGTGGCTTTGTACCCACTTATAGTATTTGGATTTGTATTGACGATGTATTGTTCTGGGATTTTATATCTGTTATGTGATTCTGTTCTGTGATGTTTTATCATTTATTACTATGCTTGTTCTGATAGGTCTTTAGCCATTGTAATTTCGTTATAAATATTTATTAAATATGTCAAACCACTTGAAAAAAAATATAGATACCATCCTTTCGACGTATTCAGTAGATAGTTATAGCTTGATTACAAATGGTCGCTTCCACTATACTCTATTCTTCGCTTTAACAGACGGTATTACTCCCGCAATACTCTTTGTTATAGTGGGTCTCAGAGTGGGGCGTTACACCCTTCAGAGGCGTACCCATGTGGTGTAGGAAGTTCCTTAGCCCGACCATTTGTTGGAAATCCAAAGAAACAATACGCGTCCTGTACGGTTTTAGTTGTTTAACTTTCCATTTACTTATGGTAGTTTCATTTTCCAAAAGCATAGCAGATTTCTTTTTATTCCTTTGTACAAATAACTATTTTAAGGTCTCACACCAGTCCCATGACTAACCTGGAGTTTATTGTTCCCCTTCTAAACTCTGGGTGCCCATAATTTTCCACACGGGCAGCCTAGAGTCAGGTTATCGCTGTTCTGGAGCAATGTCAGGAAAGTATGCTGTGGAGATCAGGAAGCGAGCTGGATGGCGAGACGTACTTCCGTATACTATTATCATTCTGCTGTGTATTCAATCATATGGGCAGGTTATTATAACTGCCAGTGTTGTGTGTTGTTGTTGTAAACTTTGATGATGTATTGTATGAACTGATATAGTTCTTTTGTTTAAAGATTATTCATTTATCTATTATATATTGTTCCGCTGCGATTGTGAGGTTCTGATATTGTTTTCTGTTTCTTCTTCTTTCTTCTTCTACCTCTTTCTTCTTTAACCCTAATGATTCGGTTTTCCGGCATTCGATGGTTCGACATTTGATATAGTGGGTGTATTGATGTCGACTTTCGAAAGTCGAAAAATTGGGTCGTTACAGATTGAGGTGGAGAAGATGAAGAGGATGCTTACCTAAGCTTCTCTTTGATTTCTAGAACTTGAATTTGAATTTCCTAAGAATCTAGGGCTTAGGAATTTTAATTTCCTCTCTTTTCCCCCATTTTTCTCTTTAGCTTGAGTGTTAGGAAATGAGGAGTAGAATGAATAAAGAGTAGAGGAGTTAGGGTATTTGGTAAAGGAGTTGGGTTACCTTGTTGGGTTAATGGGCTAGAACCAAACCCAAAGCCCAAATGAAAATACCAAAATCCTAATCAACTCCAAACATATCGATGTTTATAGTCAAACAAGTTGTAAACGTAGTTTTAAACTCAATGGAAGTGGTCTCGAGTCCGGATTCGACTGTTTACAAAAAGTCACATTTCGGACTTTAAATTCAACAAACGATGTTATATTTAAATAAAACATTTAAATATATAATCGTAAAATATGCGGGTTGTTACATAATTTTTATCTAAATATTTTATTTTGTTATACGCAACCTACACTTATTTTTTTTAATATTAGATATTATCCATCTTAATCAACCTACGGCAGTATATTTTTCTATAGTAATGCTTCATTGACTACTAAATGTTCATAAGTAGAACGTATTTTCCCTTCAATGCATGGTTAACACTGAATACTTGGAGATCTTATGGAACATCTTAGAAATTATTTTTTATTTTCAACAAAGATTCTTTATGCTATATTGTTTTGATTTTTTTGTAGTGTGGAGATGTTTATAAATCATTACGAATTGAAGACGGGTTAATAACTTCAAACGGAAAGAATTATGGTAAATAGGAATAAATTGTTGCTAATTTCATTTGATTCCAATTCAAAATAATTTGAGAATTATTACAATAATTCTTTTTTATTAATATTTAATCTAATTAGGGAATAGTTACATACTAAGTCCCCGTGTTTATGGACACCGGAAATGTTAACCAAAAAGGGGTTAGCGAGGATTACGTCTACTATACATTAATTGATAATAATTAATTAATAATTATGAAATATATATATATATATAAATATACATTACATAAATACTTCTTATCCAACCTCTAATCCAATTTGTCCACGAACATCGCAACCTCCCACCTCTACCACAAATCATAATTGTCAGCTAAATCATCCTAATTCTCATTATTGCTAATCAATTGGTATTCACTTTTAGTTTAATATAACATTTTATTTTTTGATGGATTAAAACTAATTTTTAATTTTACTTCATTGTATATTTCAAAAATATGCATTTATTAAATCATGTTGTGTAGCTCTTATTCATATTAGTTAAAACAAAAACAAGGATAATGTTTAATTAGTTGGAATCATCAACGTTGGAATATGAATAATTAACCAGTCATTTTTTTAAGAAGTTTAATATAGTAACAATAATACAATAAGTGCTATATACATAATTTTTAGTTAACAAATTATTGCATTATCTTTAAACCAAAATGGTACTCTAGATACAAAAGATATAAAATTTAACTGCTCACTCATGTCATATTATGATATTTATATTAAAGAACATGATGTTTCAAAACTACTATAATATTTTCTCTAATTTAATTAGTATAGTATAATGTCAAAACGTGTAATAATGAAAATGTTGTTTCACTAAGCCAAATTTAAATACTATCTCATTTCGAGCATAATTTCTCTACTCTAGGTTTATAACACTATTATCAAAAAAAATTATGCACATATTTATATTTATATGTTAAAAATAGGATAAAACTATGTTGAACCAATGTAAATTACATTTGAAAATTAATTAAATGACATGCTTAGTAATATAGTGCTTACAAAGTTAGGAACAACGGATAGTTGATGTAATGTGTTCTATATAAAGGCATTATGATCTAAAATATTAATTATACTCTATATGCTCCAAGACTATTTAGGCAGATTTATCAAATGATAGTAAAATTTACAAAGCCATCATGTAGTCAATATGAAGATGCATTATAGAAGCATATTAAGATATTTCATTTGGAAACCATAAATACTTATAAATCTATGTGAGTAACATGATTACATTAGGTATATTTGAGAAGCATCATTACATTAAGTTTATTAAAGCAGCATGACTAACTTGACCAAAAGAAACATGAGACTCACAATGAATCATCTATTCAGGTGCCCGATCATTACAAGAAGACTATCCAACATTCAATATAAGAGTTCAGTTAAAAAGCAGCTTTCATTGGTGCGTATCAATTTTTACTGATATAAAAGGATTCAAAAGAGATGTGAACATACGATGTGAAAATGAAATTCAAAGGACAATTTATGCATTAGCTCAAGAAGTAAGTCATGCTCTAAAAGAATTTGTATGCACTTAGTTTCTAAATGTGCTCTTATCCTTAGAAAACATAATATGCTTTAGAATTCCACCATGGTTTCAAAAAATATGCCTAACCAAACATCCACTAAATTACTTTATGTACCATTTGTTTGAATTCACACTGATATCACTCATGTCATGTAAAATAGGTTCCTGTGTGTTTATTTCTGTTAGAATAATTTTTGTATTTTAAAACAATCTTAGGTAAGAAAAGAAAATGCAATCATTGTGCTAATGATATATCAAAGTTTAGATGAAAAATATGAGAAGTTATAACAACCTATATGCAAATTTTTTTTGATCGTTTGCTGACTTTTTAAAGAAAAATAGATAAAAGGTATATCCAATAGCGAAGATAAAACACATACTTATTTCATAAAGCTTTCCTAACTCCAAAATTTTAAATTAAAATAATTATGCTTTAAAATGTTCCTTATTCACTAAAATCAAAACATCCAAACCATGTTAAACAATTTGAAATCACTTAAATTATACTACCCCATAACCCTACATATCAATTCCAAATATTACTAAATTATAAACTACTAGTGCGAACTCGTGCTACGCACACGGATTGCAACTATATTTTTTGCAAATCTATTTGACTATATATTTTATAATTAACTTAAGTAATACCATTATATCCAAATATATTTTACATTTAAATATTCTTTATATTTTGAATATTCAAAATTATTTATCTAGAAAACACATTTGTATATCATGTGTACATCTGCATAACTACATTTATGCACTATACAAAAGATGACTTAAATAATTATGTAATACACCTACAAATAATTATGCAGATGCACACATCAAATTTAGGCTATAAGCCTAGAATTTTGGTTTGAGAGATCATTATTGATAAAATAACCCATACACAATGGATCAATTCAAGTAACTATGCGTACATATAAAAACCATAAAAAAGAATTCCATCATGCATACGTTACCACTGTACAATAACAGAAAGAATTATAAATTAATCTACATGTGATTAGTAGAATAAAAGGAATAATGTCAAACACTCAAAAAATTTGAGTTATAAAACATATTACAATAACTAAAATTCTTATGTCCAATGATAATACATAATTATATGGTTTACTCTTTGAACCATTATTTCATATCCTATAGTTTCAGTTATTAAGAAACTAATATTGCTAGTCACTAAGTTGAAACTATAGTATAGAGATTGGTACTACAATATAAAGTGTTGGAAACATTAAAATATGAAACAACATATTAAATAGGAAATAACGACACCAAAACTTCCCAAATTCTTAAATTGGATCCTCTCCTATCTCTCCTTTACTACTTCCTTGTCTTTATTAGTATCAAGTAAACAATAATATAATTAGAAAAAACAAATACTAGATCAAATGAAACTAGTAGAAAGTTATTCAATATTAAAAATACATAAAATTCATCAAAATCTTATAGGAAAGTATAAAACAAAATGTATTTAAGCATTAGACTTGGTGTATATGGGATTTTGAGGAAAGTTAAGATATAACATGGCTAGAATGTATAATATAATTTGAAATTTATGTATTAATTTAGAGGTTTAATTTTTGATGAGACTGTGTGCGAAATAAATTTCATTCGGTAAGTAAGATATTATTTTAATTTGTTATTACTTTTATAAAAATTTTATTCATTACGTGAATGTTATCATGTTATTATTCCATTTGAATCTAACTTGTTAATTTTTGCTGAAATAAATAATTAATTTGATAAATTTTATTCTTAGTTATGGATAACAAATTTGTTTAGATAAATGAATGACACATTTGTAGTTGAAATATTGACATTATTTAAGTTCTTAAAGTTTTATATTTGAAAACACTCAAGTGAAAATATCTATAATGATTTTGAAGTGATTGGATATATAAAAATTTTAGTTTATAATAATTAATGAGTGGACCAAGAAAACATGCAATTTTTTTGGAAATATGGACGATTAAATGAAAATATTATGAGAGAATTAAAAGGAGAAGAGTAAGTTATTTTATTTTACAATTATATAATATAATTTGAGTTTAAAAGTCACTTTCAGTACATGTGTACATGTCCCAAGGCATAAAAAAAATTAAGTAATATTTTGAGTTATATATGTGTGTGTGTGTGTATCCACCCACCATGTAAAAGGTAATTTAAGAAGGAATAAATTAGTTTTTTTTATAGCATTATGGAAATCAAGGTCATCGAACCAACTTGAATATATATATATTTTATTAAGCACTATTTATTTTTTCCACATACAAAGTCTATATCTTTTACTTCTTTTATTTTGTTTATTCAAAATACTTGGTAAAAGATCAAATTAAATCAAAATAAATGGAGAAGTAACTCATATTGACATTAATTACCACATTAGTTGCATTTAGTAATGAATTTACCAATTGCATTTATGCCCTAAATTTAGTTTGATTGAATTTAAATTACTGATAGATCGCTATAAATCAATTTTAGCTCAAATATTAAAGATTATGCTTAATTTTCTCAAATAATAATTATATTTTCATTAGATAGTTCTTATATAATCATCTGCTAAAAAAGTAATATTATAAAAAAAGAATAAGAATAAAATACAGATCCTTTTTTTCTCTTAGAAAAAATAGGTACCTATTATTTTGATTCATCTGCTGAATTTAGCTATATTACCAAATTAATTTCTTTTGATGTATTATCCTGTAAAAATTAAAACAAATGATATAGAAAAAGAATTATCAAATGGAGAATCTCCAAACCTATAGTCATTTTTACTGTAAAATTATAACTCTTTATATCAATAATATCCCTCTTCCACTTCAAAATCTCATTCCTTAATTTAATGTAAAACCTCATACCTTAATTTGATATTCAATCAAAATGAAAATACTAAAATTCCTCCAAAAAACATAATTGGAATCTTGAATAGAAGGAAAGAAAATAACACCCATGTTATTTTGTCTATTTTAGATTTCGATGAAGATTGAGATAAGTTTTCCTCCATAGTTATAATTAAATATTTAAGGTTTAGGGTTTGGAGATGAAAGACAATTTATGGCACAATAATGTACAAGAATTAGAAACTAAGAAGGAAGAGAAAGATAGATTATATAAATGACAGTCTAGTAATTCTAGTAAGATTTTTATCAGAGGAGAATGTATTGTTTTAATAAGATTATATAAATGACAATTAAAACATTTCTAATTTAAAACAAGAAAAGTGTCACAGGTCTCTGTTTTTGATGTTGTTATAAGAAAAGTCCCTGTAGATAAGAATATGTAAATTTAGTCCCTATTTTTTGAAAAATAGAAAAGGCAAGGTGTTTTGCTTTTTTTTGACAGAAAATGCAAGCTAACTTGCAACTTTTTGACTATGAATTTTTCTTTTGAAAATTTTAAAAATTTTAAAACTTTTGAAAAAATTAAAAAGCGCAAGTTAACTTGCACTTTCTATCGGGAAAGCGAAAGCTAGTTTGCACTTTTATTTTAAATTTTTTTGAAATTTTTGAAAATTTTAAAATTTTTGAAAAATGCAAGTTAACTTGATGGAAAGCGCAAGCTAGTTTGCGCTTTCTGATTTTGAAATTTTTTTTTGAAATTTTTAAAATTTTTGAAAATTTTAAAATGTTTGAAAAGCGCAAGTTAACTTGCACTTTTTATCAGGAAAGCGCAAGCTAATTTGCGCTTTTTGATTTTGAATTTTTTTTGAAAATTTTAAAATTTTCAAAAAAATTTAAATTTTTGAAAAGCGCAAGTTAACTTGCACTTTTTAATAAGAAAAGCGCAAGATAGTTTGCACTTTCTTATTTAGATAAAAAAAACAGGGACTTAATTTACATACTCATTATCATAAGGACTTTTCTTACAACAACATCGAAAATAGGGACCTACAGTGCAAAGCCCCAAATTAAAAATTGATTATTTCCATTTCCCTTAGTCAAAATGATTCACCATTTAAAAATTCATTATGAATAATTGTTGCTCCTTCTACCGACATAAGGAATATTACTTTTACTAATCTTATTTTGTAAACTTACAATTCAATCAACTCATAAATAAAAACTGGGGTTATAAATCCATATCTACTACTAACAATGCATGTAATTTTTTACCATTAGCGCAACATTCAACCACTATTGATAATTTTGAAATCCAATACCCTAAAAGATATAAAGAGAAAGAAGAAAAGGTTTTTTAACAACAATTAAAATGCTTTAGTATAATTAGAATAAGTTATATCAACCACTAAACCTTGCTCATAAGCTTTGTACATTTTGTGCAACATTGAACCACCATGAATAGTCTTGAAATTAGATACACCAAAAGAAGGAGAAAAAACATCGAACCACCATAGACAATTAACATATAGTTATAATAAAAAAATTAGAAGCAAATAATGTAAGATTCAAACTTATAAAACATAAAAGTAAATTTTTAACGTAATGTATAAACATACTCATAAGTAATAATTTTGCAATATTAGTAGGATCAATAAAGAAACTATTAGGGCGTATAAATAAAATAGTTGTTAAGCAATCAACAACAAGAGTAGAATAAAACCTTTCATCCTAATTATATTTTGGTTAAATAAATTAGAAGATAATAAAATTAATTAAATAAGGTATAAATTAAAGTTTGGATCAATGTAAATAAGGATGTTACAATAACGGAGAATGAAGATAAATATGGAAGATATGAAACTAAAATAATGGAGAAATGGATTTAAAAGGGTGTAAGAGAAATACTTAGAGTAATAAAATCACAATAATTCAGAAAGTTAAGGAAAATAAAAAGAAGGATGAATATGAAAAAGTTAAATGTACTTTTGATAATATGTGATAAATACATATTAGTAAAGAGGCCGAAAGATAAAATAAAGTGAGTATGTTACAAAGTAATTATAAATGTTGTAATTAATGTAAGCATGGAAGATATGTAAAATAAATGAGGGAAACAAACTCATAATCTTACGAAGGAAACAAACTCAGTAGAGAACACAATTTAAGGCCAAAAGCCCTAAGTAAAGATATGAAATTAGTAATTTAGAACAAAAGCAACAAATTCAACGTTGAATTAAATGAAAAGGAATATAACAAAATAAAAGTCAAAATTTTTAATTTATCTCAGTGGAATCAAACAAAACTACAATTAAACACGGAATTAAATGAAAAGGCAAATAAAAAATTAAACTTATTAATTGATCTCTATCGAATTAGAGGTTTTTTTAGAGATCTTTAATTAATGTTTCCATGAAAACAACAACATTAAAAGAAAGTAAGGTAGAAACACAATCACTATAAGATATGTATATATTGACGAATAATTTAAGATAAAGGCACAGTGAATAGTCAATTAAATTAAATTCTAATCAAAATAAAAGAAATAAAAATTGATTAAACTTTTTTGCAAAGAATCCTTGTATTGAAACTATTGAACATGAAAAATAACTGAGGAAATACAAAAGGGGTTTGGGACCAAACGTCCCTATTCTCAAAGCCCATGTACGAAAAGTCCCTACTCATAAACTCATGTAATTTTCGTCCCTATTTTGTTATTTTGTACCAAACTGTCCCCTCCCAGAAAATCAGCCCAGCATTGAAATCAAGGGCAAAAGTGCCATAAATTAGCCTAAAACTAAGAATAGGGACCTAATTTTCACAACTTTTTTGGGAGGGACTTTTCTTCCATCATCTTTCAATTTTGGGGAGTTGGCCACCATTCCTTGAATACAAAAAATCTTGTATTGAAAATGAAGAGAAGAGAAAAAGAACTATTGTAAGAATATAAAGCAGAAATAAATGCAGGATTATTGTATATGGAAATAAGAACGTTACAAAGTGAAACATATGAAATAAAGAGCTATATGCTATAAAAAAATTTATTCTTAAAATAGCATTCATAAATCTAGTAACCCACTACAAATAAATAACCAAACTCATAATCCTACAAATCGAAACAAAAATCATAAGAAGACATAACTTTGGACATAAAACTCAAAGAAAAGAGCACCAATTTTGAGCAAAAATAATAAATTCAACATCAAATTAAATGAAAAGAAAAATAACAGAATACAATTCAAACCTTTAAATCGAATTTGATCGATCCAGTCAGCAAAGATTTTTAGGGCTCTTTCGATCAGTAACGTTGAAAGCAAGGTAGAAATACAATGCAATACGTTAATAAAATCACAAATAATTTAAGATGATTATAAAGTTAAGAACTATTGGTGAATTGTCCACTAAATCTTCCTAATTCTCGTTATCGCTAATCAATTGGTATTCACTTTTAGTTTAATATAACATTTTATTTTTTGATGGATTAAAACTAATTTTTAATTTTACTTCATTATATATTTCAAAAATATACATGTGTTAAATCATGTTGTGTAGCTCTTATTCATCTTAGTTGAAACAAACAAGGATACTATTTAATTAGTTGGAATCAGCAACGTTGGAATATGCATAATTAACCAGTCATGTTTTTTAAGAAGCTTAATATAGTAACAATAATACAATGAGTGCTATATACATAATTATTAGTTAACAAATTATTGCATGATCTTTAAACCAAATGATATTCTAGATACAAAAGATACAAAATTTGACTACTCATTTTATACATTTTCTCATGTCATATTACGATATATGTATTAAAGAATATGATGTTTCAAAACTACAATAATATTTTCTCTAATTTAGTTAGTATAGTATAATGTCAAAATGTGTAATAATGAAAATGCTGTTTCACTAAGCTAAATTTAAATACTATCTTATTTCGAGCATAATTTTTCTATACTAGGTTTATAACACTATTATCAAACAAAATATGCACACATTTAGATTTATATATTAAAAATAGGATAAAACTATGTTGAACCAATTTAAATTACATTTGAAAATTAATTAAATGACATGCTTAGTAATATAGTACTTACAAAGTTAGGAACAACCGATAGTTGATGTAATGTTTTCTATATAAAGGCACTGTGCTCTAAATTATTAATATACTCTATATGCTCCAAGACTATTTAAGTAGATTTATCAACACATTTTTGTTAGTAGTATTCACAAAAAAATTAATCTAAAAATTTACATCCCATAAATATGTGCTTTCATTCATATACTATAAAATCTAAAAAATACACTATTAACTGAATTATATAGTAACCCCCATATGCGTAGCACGGGTTCGTACTCGTTTTATTAGTTACTCAAATAAATTTGACTAATTGAAAATTAACTTATAAAATTGAACTTATAAATTAAGGAAGTAATAATATTGTGTTAATATTAATATATTGACATATACACACACACTTATACTATACACGGCTACAAAATTTGATTGTTTTTTATTAAATTCAAATATTTTTTTTGAAAGTAAGTAAATTTGCATTATTGATATTGTTTGGGCCGAAGCCATTACAATCCAACTAACCCTATATACATGGAACACCCACTAGATGACACATATATCAATACGCACAATAATCATTAAAGTCTCGAACAACGAAAAGGAAGAACATGGAATATAATCACTTTAACAGGCTAAGCTTCCAATTCCTGAAGCTCAAGGTCAAAATTCATGGCACCTCAAAGACAGTCAAATTCCATGCTTCCAACACCCGACGTTCCTCCCTAGCATTAGTGGTAAGGCTCCTCATTTTAATACGCTAACAAATAATATTATCTGTGTTTTTCTCTTTGCCTTGGAAAATCTGTTTGTTTCGTTCCTTCCAAATATGGTGCTGTAACGACCCGGAAATTAATCGCTATTTAAACGAATATTTAATTATATTTTAAATAATTAATACATGGATTATTATTAACAAATAAAACTAATTTAAATAATAATAAATGATGATAAAATCATTTTCAAAATTTGTTTACCAATATATATAGTTCATAGAGAAATAGAAAATGTGGCCGGAAATTATTTTCGGAAATATCGATTTTTCATTAGTTAAAAGTAGTGTTAAATGTCATAACACTATGTTAAAAACACATGCACACATTATAAACTATTTAAACATGTGTACACGTACACATATATTCGTGTATATGTTTCTTCTTAAGTGTGTGTATATATATAAGAATAAAAGAAAATATTTTATAAAGGAATATATATACACACACACACACACACATATAAAACACAACTTTTTCAACACAAGGATGCAAAAGCATGACATGAATAGTGGAAAGCATGGGGAGGGGGTAGTATGAACGGTTTTGAGGGAAGGGAGGAGGTATGGCAATGCATGCATACATATATTTTAATATAAACACTTAAATATTTTTGTAATAAAATCCTAAGCCTATATATATCACTTATTCTTCATGTTTTTTCATTTTACAAACCTCCTTCTTCATTTCTAAATCTAAGAGCTTGAGGAAACTAACCATGGCTTCCTCTTTAAAATTTCCAAAGTGAGAGAAAAAAACTTCTTTTTGCTAAAAACCCTTAATTCACAAAATCATTTCTACAAACCATTCAACACCTCCTCTTCCAAAAACTCAAGCTCATCCACCCCAAAACCATGATGGCTGAGCCTAAACACCCCATGGTCGTGCCCAATTAACCTAGGCCGAGCCCAAAGTCCTCTTGGCCGATCCTATCTAGGTGTTCGAGCAACCAAAAATTCCATTCTCGCAAAGTTTCTGAAGTGTTTTCGAATTCCAGCAAAAGTTGCCTTGATTTAGAAAAAAATTTGGTGAGTAAAACTTTGGTTTTTGTAAAAGAAATTAACTTGATTTTTATGGACTATATGTTGTGAAAATATGGTGATTTTTATGTTGAATTATCATGTCATATTGATGACATATGGTGATATGTTTATGTTTTAAAGTTGGATTTGGTGATTGGTTGATATGTTGATATGTTTGGATATGTATATGGATATAGATATGTGATATTGGGTATGATATTATGGTAGTATGTTATGAAAACAAAACCATGTGTATATAATGTAAATGTTGTGAAGTTTGCATCTTGAAAAGTCGTAAAGGACTTGAGATTCGATTTGAAAATGAAAGCTATTTTCTAGCTTTGGATTTTTGAAAATATTTTCCCAAGTTTTTACCTTTGCTTTAAGTTTTCAAAACTTTCATATTTGTGTTTTCAAAGATGTAGTATCTAGAGTTAAAGTGAAGATCTCACCTAGAAATCAATTCTAGCGAACTGCGTTCATAGCGATAGTCGCTATGGATTCAGTTCGGATAGCGATAGTCGCTATGGATGCAGTTCGGAAAATTTCAAGATTTCAAGTTCTAAGTGTTTTTTATTGTTTTTGAAAACTCATTTTGAATTAATCAAGTAAGTCAAAATTTGAAGTTTTTAATAATTTATTTATTTAATTTAAATTAATTTGGGTAATCATTAATTAATTAAGTAATTAGGTTAAATAATTAGAGTTTAAGAAATTATTAACCAAGTAAATTATTTTTAATTAAGTAAGTTGTAAATAATGATTAATTAAGATAAAAAGAAAATTAATTTTTATTTAATCAAGTTATTTATTTTAATTAATTATTTAGTTAGAGTTAACTATTTAATTAATTATTATTTAATTAAAGGTTAATTATCCACTTAATGAGGGTTTAATTTCTTAAATAAATGTTAATTAATTAAAGTATAATTAGGAAAATAATTAAATCAAAAATGCTTAACATAACTAATGAACAACCATTATCAAACAAATAAAGATAACAATACGGTATAAATAATTTAATTCAAACAATCATAAAACAAATGCAATCAAATGAAATAGTCAAATTAATAGAACTAATATCAACAAGCAATAAAACAACATGACCAATTCAACTAAATCGAACAAGCACTACTAAAGTAAAATGTCTTAACCCCATACCTAAAAATGGGTTTTGAACAAATTTGAAATTCATAACACCAGGCGCCCCACATCTTATGTTAGACAATCTAGTTTTATAATCTTCAATTTAAGTTTTCCAATATACAACTGTAGAATTTTATTCAAGACAAATACTTTACTTCTTTTTATTTCAATAATTCACTTTCGAATAAAATGATTTCCATCCTTATAAAATATTTCCTTCCCAAAATACTTAACAATATTTTACAATACATCTTTTTTTTGGAAAAGAGAAATATCTTTTTTTTGAAATTAGGTTCTTAGATGCTAGTACATATTTGCACTGCAAGTCTTAGATAGTATACAACATACTACATGTCAATATATGTTCGAATCATAGTATACAAGTTTTGTGTGACCTCTCGCATCAAAGTCAAAGTGCCTAACCGTTGGGACAATGGTGCTTGAAAAAAAATTGGGTATTCTCCCAATCAAATTCCTTTTGAAAAAAAATTTCCTCTTCAAACACCATTTATCAAAAAGTATTCTTTACATAAAAATAAATACAACCAAAATTTTCTTCCACACAAAAAGCTTTGGAATTTTAAGGATGTTCTTTTAAACAAAATACTCTTAAAAATGTTCCTCTCTCTCTTTAGTTAAAAAGATATTTTTCAAAACATTTGTAGAAAAAATACTTTCAAATATTTTCTAAAGCAGCTTTTCGAAAGTATTTTCCTATGTTCCACTATTTTTTTTACTAAAATAATTTTCTCTGCAAAACATCTTTAAAATAAATTTATATCAAGTGAAATATTTATTCTACCTTTTTAAAACTTCAGGAAATCTCTTTAAGTCCAAAAATACATTTTTTACTTCTTAATAAAATACCTTTCAAAAATCCAAAGTCTATATTTTTAAATGTAACTTCTCAAGTTAAAATTCCATAAAATATGCGCATTTTGTAAAGTTAGGTTTTAATGTTAAATGCGTGTCACTTAGATTAAAACTAGCACTTAATCCCTCCTAAAAGTGCTCCTCCTATCCCACTCCTATAGTAATTATTTCCCACTCAAGAGTCATTATGAATAAATAACATCTTAAGATGAGGTAATGGTGGTTACACACATAACCTACACACACAAAACAAAAATTGTTTATAAGAATGCTCTCCGATTCTATATTTTTAACCCTACCAAAAGTGCAAATTAATCTACCTTAAATGATTAAGTCTACCCAAGGCTCAGGGAGTCACTAAGTCTAAGTCTGATACCGGAGGCAATGCCCCACTATTTTTTTAAAGTTAGAAATCAATTACAAACACCACAAAACATGCTACAACTAATTTCCAATATTAAAAACATTGGACCGTTTATATTATAATTTTTAAACTTTTCAAAACAACAAAAATAAAAGAAGGCCTCACAGCAAAATCAAACATCAAAATAAATATACATCAAGTTAATAATACAATTATCTTGCAATATCTTCAAAGTAATGTACATCACAATACATCAATTAATATTAACTCATTGATAATAAAACAATGGAATAAAAGAATATACGAATCAGCAGCCTACGACATAGCTTGTAACCAATTTCCATTCCTCTTCTGCTCCTACCTGCAACTTCACACCTGTACAGATATATAAAATAAAAAGGTTCAAATATTTTTGGACTAGGCTTAACCCTATACACCCTAACCTAACCTAAGAGATCTGGTGGCCATTGCATAGGAAAAGATTGCCTACATTCCCCTTTTGAAAGATCATACCCACGTGGTTCTATTTTCTACTCTACTCCTGCATCAAAATAGTCTTCAGCACATAACAACCATAATATCTATGCAACCATCGTAACCATTATAATGAATAAAACTAATGAAACTACTATAAGTAAAAAACCAATGCAATCAGGAAATACTACTCCAACTAAATCTGTAGCGACCCTGAAATTCGAACACTTTGTCTTCGAATTTCAAAACATTTTGAAATATAATCAAGTGTTATAAATATGATTTTATAACCTTGTTGGACATCATTTAAGTAATGAATGATAAGAATCTTTTTTTTGAAATTTTTTTACAAAAATATATTCTTCGATGAAAAATCAATAATGTGACCGAAAATTAGTTTATCGGTAAACAGCTTTTCGATCGATATAAGTTGTTCGAACTCTTGTGCACTTGCCTAATGATTAAATGAACCCATTAGCAACTAATTAACACACTCTCCTCTTCATAAAGCTTGGAAGGTTCTAGAATGTTCTTATGGATAAGTGATATTATCATGAGAGGGGTATAATGGTAATTAGCATAAAGGAGAAGTGATGGGAGGTGAGTCTTCCATGGCATGGTAGGGGATGAATGCAAGCTTATGCAACACCATTCTTATGCCTGTATAAGAAGATGCATACCTTAGAGGTATAATCAAAAATTCACAAAGCTTGAAGTAAGCAAATCCATGGCTTCTTCTTCTTTTTCATAATTTCCCAAAGCAAAATATTTGCAAATAAACTCCAAATCAACTCAAACATGGAGTGAAGCCTTACTACCATATTACAAAACATCCTAACTAATTAGATCTTAAAGTTTGGAAGCCAATCTCCCCCTCAAGTGATGGCCATGAGCATTGATAGGGGTTTGGAGGCTAAGGCAAGGCAAAGGCAAGGAAAAAGAAGGAAATGTGTTGCTTGGTTGGGTTTGGACCTTGGTTCTTGGATCTTGGTTGTTCATGAGGATAAAGTAAGTTAACACCTCACTTTGAATGAAAAATATAACATATATGTTACTATTTAATTGTGTTTAAGTTGTATGAATCGATAATGATATATGTTAAGTCTTTGGTTTGAATTCTTACTTTGAAAGTAAGTGACACATGTGATCCATGTATATGAACTTGAACGGATCTGGAATGGGCTTGAATGGAATTGTATGACATATGAAAATACCTTGGAACAAAGCACATAGGTTATAAATGGACTTTGGTTTAGATTGGACTCTGATTTGAAAGTGCACTTATAACGATAGTCGCTATAGATGCAGTTCATAATCACCTTGTTTTCGGCGATTTATATGGAATTGAGAGAGATCCTTAGGGTTCTCTCGCTATATTTACAATGATATATATATATATATATATATGTTTTTGCTATTAAAATCTTTGATGGTAAAAAGATAAGTAACATCTCAAAAAGTGGTCAATGCTTCACTTATGCAAAACTGCCCAGTTTAGCCTTGATTTTTGGACTTTAAAGGTTTGAAAAGATATTTAAATTTAAGTATTTTTTTCATTCTTTTTACAAGTGTATACTAACTCATATTAGAATATTTCAAAAGTAGTTTGAGATCTTTATGAATTTTTAAGAATTAACTATGAATTTTAAAAAAGTTTTTATAATAAAACATGTTCTTTCCAAGTTTTAAAGAATTTTATAAACTTGTTATTTTAAACTAATTTTTTGGGTAAATGTTTTAAAACCTATTATAAGTATTTCCAAGTATTTTAAAAGTATATATAAATGTTTTCAAAAAGGGGTTAAGAATTGCTTAGTGGCCAAATGATTAATTGTTTAATTACTTGAAAAGTAATTAACTATGCTTAACACTAAAAGCCGACGAAGTAAGTCCTATCTATTTGTGAGAGTTAAGATTGATGTTGAGTAGGGATGGTGCAATAGATCTCTAACCTATCGGTATCTCTCATGGCCGAGGAATCATAAGTTGAAAAATATCGAAAACGTGTTAATCGTGTTGATTTCTTACTTGTTTATGGAAATCATTAATACTCTACTTGCACTAAAAGCCGACGAGGTAGACTTATCTATTTGTGAGATTCAAGAATAAAGTGTCTAGGCAAGGCTTTGATGCAACCAGTGCTCTAACTTTCTTGGCTTCAAACTTGGACGAGGAATAGTTGGAATGTCGGAAACGAGTCAACTGTACGAATCATGATTTGTATAAGCAATTGTTTTGACTAGATAATTGATTAGCCGATTATCGAACTTGACCTAATATTGGCTTAGGAAGTTAACAAAAGACTTCGCGATTTCATACAATAAGAACCCCTGGGAAGTGGTATTGATACGAAACACCTCTGGCTTTCGCTTACTTATGAGAGAACAGAAATTGAGTTAATTGAAAATTCATGGATTGGTTTTGGAGAGTCCAGTAAGTGGAAAGAGTGTTCTTGTATGAAATGACTCAAACCCATAATCACTTCAAAACCATATACGTGATCTATGATTTGGAAGTGGTTGTGAAGTGGAATGTTATAGAGTTGAACTGTTTATCCTAAGGTTAAGTCCAAGAGAAAGGTCAGCGTTAACATTTCGAACGATGCTATTATATGGGATTGTCTATCTTGAGGAGTACTTCAAGAAAGAGGACAGCGTTACCATTCGTCGAAGGACTTATGCGGGGAACCTATGTGGAAGTTCGAGGTCTGTTT
This sequence comes from Allium fistulosum, assembly GCA_030737815.1. Classification (NCBI taxonomy): domain Eukaryota; kingdom Viridiplantae; phylum Streptophyta; class Magnoliopsida; order Asparagales; family Amaryllidaceae; genus Allium; species Allium fistulosum. The sequence continues at coordinate 183,290,267 of CM060908.1, read as the reverse complement.
GAGATGCTCGAATCCATGTAGTAATTCATGATCTATTCGAGATGATTGAATCTATTTGGGAATTCATGTTCTGTTCGAGGGATGAAGACTCATGTGAGAAGTGCCAAACGTAGCCTCGACATCGAGAAAATGACAGAAAACAGAGAAGGGGCATATGGCCAGGGGATTTAGCTGATCTCAAGGTTACATCAACTCCATATATAGAGATGCTTATCGATTATGGCTAGCGGGAGTTGATATGGCTCGGAATACACATCGATGATGGTGCAATTATGTTTACATTAGAGTATATCCCATCTAGAGATATACAATACTTGGAAGGTAGTTTCTAATCCTTGTCATGGAGATCTGCTTCAATTTACTAGAGGAGTCTTCGCTGAAAACAATCTATATCCGAACACACCTTAGCGGTATTAATTGTATACCTATTACTATTATGGTGTTCACATAGCAGCTATTTGATATGATTTATATGCTATACACTAGACATTATCTATCATATCACTATATGCTAAACTAAATGAGTGGTTGGTTTCATTGAATTGGAAAACCGTTATGGTTATTCGTATGGTCTTAATGGTTACTATTACATGTCACTCTTGTTTCTCATGATGGTTTACCAGACTGATCCAGGTGTTATTTTCTTATAATGCTCGGGTCAGCCCCGTATATGTTTCCATATTTAGCTATGGATGCCTTGGAGTTTTTGGAGAAGAGCTGGATGATTACCTTCCATAATATTCTTATTTCCGCTGCATTCCTGTATTGTATCTATTAATATATATGAGGAAAAGTTATTATAGTTGTCCAGGCTGATGATAGTCCTTAGGTTTTAGTAACTCTGATATTTCTGTATTTATAGTAACTCTTTGTACTATTTCTTTAATATTATATATTACCATTCCGTTGTGAGATTCTGATATTATATTCTTCTTTTCTTGTTCTATTTGTTTTTTTATTTTACCCTAACTTTCTATCATCCCAGCACTTGGGTGCTCGACACATGAATACCGTAGATGTATTTAGTGTCGACATCTGAGGGTCTAAAGTTGGGTCGTTATAAAATCATTCCAATCAATCATCATAAATATATGGTAATAACAACAATAACACACCTAACCATTAAACATTACAAACATTCGACAACACACAATGTTAACTCCAAACATCAAATAAGCCAATCACATCATGTATATAATCACTATACTAATTATCAACTATTAGTAATACACCATCAATGTCAGTATAAATCAATCAAATGTGTACTAAACCACTATATTAGTAACAGAAACACCAAGAATAAAACCATAATTAATTGCACACACGTAGTAATAACGACAAAATATTGCACACACATCCAATACGATCTCATCATCATAAAGCAACATATGCGATAAATAAAACCAACCATTAATTACATATTACATCACTCAAAACAACGTATTTTCAACCATAATTTTATTTTAAGTATAAAATCATTTTATTATTATTTATTATAAAAGCACATCTTATTTACCTCAAAAACAATAATAATTATCCCAATTAGTAACATACTTCAAAATATTTTATTGTAATCTCATTACTTCAAATCTCTCTAAACATCGTATATTATCCCAAAATAGTAGTTTTCACAAAACCTATCCTATTATTTATAAAATCTTATTTTTATTAAATAATAATAATATTTCCAATCTGTTTAATAATATATTTTTTGTTATTATTATGAAATTCCCCAGAAATCCATAAATAATAACCTTATAAGATTAATCCCATCAATTTTATTCTACTTTATTAGAATATCATTAATTACAAATATTTCACACAAACTGCGAACAATCACGTTTATTATTTATTCATCCAATTCTCCCCTTATTACACAACTAGGATAAGGCCAGTGCTTCGCACATGGACCACTGTTGTAAGCTTGTTTAGGTCGATATTTACTTGGTATAAAATCTTTCGTAGACTAGTGTGAACCCGTGCCACACACACGCATTGCAACTATATTTTTTGCAATTCTATTTGAGTGTATTTTTTATGATTAACTCAAGCAATACCGTTATATCCAAATATATTTTACATTTAAATATTCTTTATATTTTGAAATTTAAAACTATTTATCCAAAACAAGAAAAGAGCTACGGGTCTCTGTTTTTGATGTTGTTATAAGAAAAGTTCCTGCAGAAATGTATATGTAAATTTGGTCCCTATTTTTGAAAAATAGAAAACGCAAGTGTCTTGCACTTTTCTGACAGAACATGAAAAACAACTTGCACTTTTCTAATTTTGAAATTTTTTATGAAATTTTTAAAATTTTTGAAAAGCGCAAGCTAGTTTGCGCCTTTTGATTTAGAAATTTTTTTGGAAATTCTAAAATTTTTGAAAATTTTGAATTTTTTGAAAAGCGCAAGTTAACTTGCACTTTCTATCAGGATAGCGCAAACTAGTTTGCGCTTTCTGATTTAGAAAAACAGGGACCTAATTTACAAACTCATTTCTACAGGGGTTTTTCTTGTAACAACATCAGAAATAGGGACCTTCTGTGCAAAACCCCTATCCAAAAAACACATTTATTTGTCATTGTGTATGTCTATACAACTACATTTATGCACCATACAAAAGGAGACTTAAATAATTACGTTATACACCTATAAATAATTATGCAGATACACACATCAAATTTTAAGCTATAAGCCTAGAATATTGGTTTGCGAGATCATTATTGATAAAATAACTCATGCAAAATGGATCAATTCAAGTAACTATGCGCACATATAAAAACCATAAAAAGAAATTCCATCATGCATACGCTAGCACTGTAAAATAATGAAAAAAAATTTATAAATTAGTTTACATGCGATTAGCAGACATAAAAGGAATAATGTCAAACACTTAAAAAATTTAAGCTATAAAACATATTACAATAAAACTAAAAATCTTAGAAATGTCCAATGATAATACATAATTATATGGTTTACTCTTCGATCCTTTGTTTCATATCCCACAATTTCAGTTACTAAAGAAACTAATATTGCTAGTCACCAAGACGAAACTACAGTACAAAGATTGGTATTACAATATAATATGTTGGAAACATTAAAATATGAAAGAATATATTAAATGGAAAATAACGACATTGAAACTTCCCAAATCCTTAAATTTGATCCTATCCCATTTCTCATTTACTACTTCCTTGTCTTTATTTGTATCAAGTAAACAACAAAAGAATTAGAAAAAATAACTACCAAATCAAGTGAAACTGGTAGAAAGTTATTCAATATTAAAAATATATAAAATTCATCAAAATCTTATAGGAAAGTATAAAACAAAAAGTATGTAAGTAGTAGACTTGGTGTATATGGGTTTTTGAGGAAAGCTAAGGTATAACATGGCTAGAATGTAGAATATAATCTGAAATTTATGTATTTATTTAGAGGTTTAATTTTTGTTTAGATTGTGTGCGAAATAAATTCCATTAGGTAAGTAAGATATTATTTGAATTTTTTATTATTTTTATAAAGCTTTTATTTGTTACGTAATTGTTATCATGTTATTGTTCAATTTGAATATAAAATTATTAATTTTTACCAAAATAAATAATTATGTCGATAAATTTTAGGTTTCCTAGTTATACATAATAAATTTGTTTGGTAAATGAATGACACATTTGTAGTTGAAATAATAGTGGAACGTCACATTGTAGTTAAATATTTTATTATTAGATGCCATTTTCTATAATGATTTGGTATAGTTTTAATAGAATGCTTGAAAATGGGAAGGTACAATCAATTGTTGATATCACATTTTTTCTTCATCTTTTTTCTTTTAAATCTTGATGTGAATATGTCCTGATCTGATAATATGTCAGTCCCATTTAAATACCTTCTAAAAATATGAATATATTTGACATATTCAAACTTATTCAAACTTTATACTTAACAAACATAGATTTAATGAATTAAATCAGAAAGTTAAATAAAATTGGATTTTATTTAAATTAACTAGATTGGATTTAGTAAAACTCATTAGACTTTATAGACCAACTATAATCCAAATAGGAGATTTTTTTTAAAAAATTCACATTTTTCATCCAATGGTGGCCGGACCAGTTCCTTTAGGAGACCACCAAATTTTAAACTAAGATGTAAGTTAGATTTCGAGTTCATTGCTGTGAGTCTTTAAGGAATAGGTGAAAATCAATAATAATAATTGATTAAGTAGATGTAGACATAGCCGAACCATTATAAAAATCCATGTTTTTTTTTCTTACTTCTATATTACATTTATTCTATATTTTATATTATCCAGATCTGAGATCCTATAGTTAGAACTCATAATTAACGAAAATCGAAAGCAAAATCGTCATACAAACATTAATCAATGGTTATATTTGATTAATTTTATTGTTGTAGTTCCTTGTTAGTGCAATGTTTTTTGCTTTCCATGTGCAACTTTGTACTATGCTACTCACTTTTAGATGCTCACCTCTATTTGTTCTTGTTGTGCTTGAAAATTTATTGGTGAAGTTTATCACTTTGTATTTGTATTTGTATTTGCCAATTTTATTACATATTTTATTGGACTTCATACAGCTCAATTCCTCTGTTCCTATTTTTACTGTCCTCGTATGCTCAATTGAAACTCAGCCATGCATCATATGATTTAACTACTAAGTGACTCCCACCATGCTATTAGATTAATGAGATGATACAAAATTAATGGTTGAGATGAAGTCGGCGCATTGAATGGTGGAAATTGGGATATGGAGAGGAATTTAATCCACCTTCTCACTATGCTTAGATTTCCTCCTATTGGATCTTATTCTCTGTAAAGACTTTTAGAAGTCCTGTCTTTAATTTCCTCCTATAAAGACTTTTACAAGTCCTGTCTTTAATTTCCTCCTATTGGATCTTACTCTCTGTAAAGACTTTTACAAGTCCTGTCCTCCTATTGGATCTTATTCTCTGTAAAGAATTTTACTAGTCCTGTCTTTGATTTATTGATTTTGATAGTGCCACAAGGCATTTTATTTGTAAAGAACCTTTCTGCACTAGCAAATATTGCATATCTCAGGTTTATGACTGCAGTTTTTGCTAAAAGTGATCATCGATTTGTTTAAATTCACTTTTGCTTTTATGATGTCATCATTGATGAATACTAGTAGAGCATCGACGCTGATAAGATGTGTGTTTTATGAATCCATTCTATGTATGTATGAATGTAAAAAAAAAAATTGTGTGCACGTTGATATTCCAAAGTTGTGAAAAATACCCCTTGACTTTACATGATATACTGATTAAGCATTTATCATTCACATATGAGTGAAACAGCGTATGTCGAAACTGAGATTTTCCGAACTCATTGTCTGAACACAGTCAGAGTAATGTTTACAAGATCTCACCAAGATCTTCAAATATGGAGGTGCACAGGACTTAATGACTTAATCACTGTGACTTAGTGTAGAACGTTTGGTATGCATTGCCATTAAATTGACTGATGACTTTCTATCTCTTCCTTTTCTTTATATTCTCTCTTTTGCTTCTTGGATTCTACTTAAAATTGTTTATGTAAAGTTTATTAAGAGCTCTTTCATCCCAAATGAAAGTATAAAAACAACTCAATCAATCATTTTACACAAACTGATCACAAAATATTCAAAATGCAAGCACAAAGAAGCTCAATATTATGGATAATACACACAAGACGGAAGTTCTATCTACATGCGTCAATAAAATCACACAAGTCTTTAAATGATTCACCATTTTCGGAGGAAAGAAAATATCAACCATCAGCTCTATTCTTCGTATTTTGCTCTTGATCATATTGTGCCATAACTGGATGAACCTTCTTCTTTGTCATCTTGTCGATCATCTATCATTTGACATTAAATAAAAGATAGTTAAGAAGTATTAGATTTTCAAAACTAATTTTGCACTATGAAATAGATAAGATTATTATCATACTTAAATGCATATATGCAACAAACCTTGTGTAATTTTTTTCTAGCAGACCGAGTTAATACCAAAACCTCGCTTTTCTTCTTAATCATTTTGACATTTTCAGATTTGCATTTTTGGATGACAAAAGCATCACTGACTTTAGCAGCATTTGCAGAAGCAGACTCTGCAATAAGAAGATCAGCGAGGGTGGTCCTTTTCTCATTAATCCCCTCCTTGCTCTCTTTCAATAGCGGTTCTTGGCTTATAATGATTTCTTCAGTAATATCTATTTGTTTCGTTATGGGCATATCCAGTTCTTCATTAAATGGCTTATGTATAACTGTAACTATTGCTGTATTCAGATTTTGAGTTGTGGATGGAACAATTTCAGCTGGTTTTTCTTCAAGATGTTCATCTTCACTGCCTCGAATATAATCATCAATATTTTCTAAGTCATGGTGAGGGAGAGGAGTTGAGTAGCCAAATGTGCCAATGGTGAGGAGCTTGTGAGTGAAAATTGATGTTTCAGTGTAGTCGTTTTCTGTCATGTCTTGTAAAGTTGACAGCGTGTTCAGCTTCTCACTGATCTCTTCGCAGTAAATAACACCTGAAAGTTGTCTATTTTATATTAATGTTCAACACTTTTCTCTTTATCATGCATGAACGATCTTTGTCAAGCAGGTATATCACAATACGAAGGATAAAAATGTAGGAACCAAACAAAACACTATATAACTACAATGAACTGCAGTTATGGTCTGCATCTGGTTCAGTTTGCATGCTAGTACTTTAATTAATATAATAAAATCAACTAATGTAAAATTAATAGCAGGGAAAGTACAACATATGTGAACCTGGAATTTTTTGCGCAGTAGCAACGCGTTGATATTCAGCACTACCTCGATGAAACTTCTTACTAAGCCATCCTAACATCTGCAACACCCCAAATTGCAAACAACATTAAAATTTCATATTAAATGTGAATTTGCATGCACAAATAAAATACAAAATTTGAAAAAAATTTGACTAAACAGACCTTCATTTTTCAAATTTTTATGCAACCAGGAGAACTATTTGGAACAGAGATAAAAAAAAGTGAAGTGACATAAGTGCATTTATAAAGGACATTGTAGAATATGTTTATGAATCATGTTTCATGACTTAAAGAGTCATTCGTATCACATGACAGGGAAAATGACAGTGACCCTACCTAAAAATGGTCCCTTCTGTTCAAATTATAGAGAGAAGTCTATATCTTATTACCTTCACATCCATTATCCATGCTTCTTTGTCCAACTAAAGTTGTAAGGAAAGGGCAATCATTTATCAATCAGGAACTCTAATGGTCAAGGTTGTTCTCGATGTTGAGCTGAGCACTTTGTGAAGAGTCTGCTTTCTAATTGGATCATACCACTTCAAGAATATTTCAAATTCACTTTGGATTCAGTGCTTCAACTAGATGGTCGACATCCATGTAAGTTTTTTTTTTTCTTTCCCTTTTAACTAAACTTTGGTCTTACATGCATATACTGATGGACATGTTCATGCACAAGAAACCGAACTTGAGCATGGGGACATACATATATGCTCATGCACATAGCTTGGCGTTCATAATCATATGCACTGCGATACATAGTTTGTATTGATCAATCCCAAAAACATAATTACATAAATGATATGCACAAGGAAACTGGAGGATGTTTGTTTTACATTACATTTCCGCTAATGACTACGCCGAACACATAAATATCATGTATGTTAGCTGGTGAAATATTATAAAAGTACACGAAGGTCCTCAACAGCAATGGATGTTGAATTGACTTTTGTATGTTATCGGAATTCAATCTAGTGGCTTATCCTAATTTGAGTCTTAAAAGCAAAGAACCAAGACCAATCGTTGTTGAAAGGGGTTCCACGCAATGCATTATTATTATAGGCATACTACTTGCATGTGTGATGCATCCATGTGCATATAAGAAAATCGCTTGGGACATTGTACCGTGCATGAATATCATGACATTAGGATGAGATGTACACATTAGGATAACAAGTGTGGGCCACATATGTAAAATAAATGTGCCGTGCTATTTTGCTGTAAAGCCTAATTAAAGTGATCAAATTATGAATTAAAGTTAAAAGACCTAAAAGTATAATTGTCATGGTATTAATGTGTAGATAATGAGACAATTCTATTTTGTTGAAGGGCCAAATTAGAAAATGCCAATATTATAAATAATGGGTTATGCTTCCCAAATTAAATAAGCTCTAGTTATTCTCATAATCTCTTTTATGAAAATAATTTAGATCTAAGTTTTATGTCAATTTGTAAGATCAGATCCAACTTTCATCTTTTAGATCTATCTCTTTCTCTTAATCAGTTTATGAAAGCAGCAATTATGAATTCATATCTAATATAAGGTCTAGGGTTTGTGTCAATATGGAAAAACAAACCAAATTTACTTTTTCAATAGCAACCATGAATTCAGGTATGGCTTCCGCTAATCCGTTTACTTTCCTCTATTTCTTTTCAATTAAATCAATATGGATCACCTATTCAGATGTAGGGTTTCATGATTAATCTATCCTAAAGTATATTGAAATCCTAACAAGTGTTATTAGAGTCACTCATCATTGATTTCATTAGGTTTTTTTTTAATTATGAGTTAGTTTTGAATTGGACTTTTTTTTAGAAGTCCTGTAATAATCTTACTTAAGTTTCAGATCTGCTTGATCTATGCATCAAAGACTTTTTGATGATGATTTTAGATTTGGTTTAATATCAACTTTTTTTTGTAAATTGAAAGGCTAATTTATGAAATTGTTTTGATGTAGAAAGATGGATAAAATGATCTATATGTTATTATGAAACATTAGAATTTTGAAGTCATTAAATTGTGAGAAATAATCTAACGTTCTCTATATTTCGAAAACAATTTATATTGGTTAAAGCATTCACATGTTTATTATTGTATGTTTTATAATTAAGTTGTGAATTTTAAGGTGAGAAATGTTTTGGATTTGATATGTACAGTCATTTTTTTTAATGTTTATAAATGGTATAAACAAATATATATAATTTAGAACCATTTATGCAAGAAATATAAATCTGGTTCTATGGTTATTTTACCTTACTTAACTTTTGATCAAGTAATTTGGATATTTATACAAGGTATTTGGGTTATTTCAGAAATTTTGGTTAATTGGAAATAAAGTATGCTCCTTTAATGTGTTTATATTTACTTTTTTATTGAAATAAATTTTAACATGACACTAGTTTACATTTTGGACCACATAACGGTCAATTGCATTTATCTATATCATAATTGCATTAAATGTGGTTGTTATAATAATAAATAAATAAATTTATTATCATAAATGCAGTAAATGCATTAGTTTTAATAAATTTAATGATGCAACATGTTTGTATTTGGAATAAGAAAAGACATATTGCTTATTATTTGATGCATTTGTATTTGATAAATATAGATATTTTATATGTATGGCCTGCTCATAAAATATAAGTTTCACTTTCAGCTTTGGTTATCATGAATTAAAAGGTGCGGCAATTTTCATATTTTAACAAAATGCATGGTTATTGACCTTAATTATGTATTTAAATAATAAATAAAGATAAAGTGGCACAGTAGCATTTTGTATAACTATATTGTGATTCATATATATATTATAGTTACTACATTCATTAATGTTATTTATTACGACATATACTCTGTCATTTATGTATAATTTTATATGGCATTTAATTCTGACGTTCATCCGTGACACTTGTTATGTGATTTATTTATGATATCTTGTATCATACTTATTTAGAAAATATCATGAATGCAACCACATACTTAAATAAAAGACTATAACAGCTATAATTAAAACATGTCGTGCCAAAGTTATAATTTTGAGATTTTCAAGTGTCATATTGACTTAAAATGCTTTTGGGGGTATTTATAGCACTTGAAATATTGTACATACACTAAAAAATAAATTCAAATATATTTTTGGTGTCTCTTTGCGAACTAATTGTAAATATCCTACATTCCAAGTGAGCTAATTGAAGTAACATGTCACCAAAGTGACCTCTCTTATTTTAGTTGTTCATAACATGTTTGATATTTGTGTGTATTTATTCATGCGAATATTAGCTGGCCCAAAGGAAAACTAATATATGGCCGAATAACTTACACATGTGTGATGATAAATATGTGACAATTATAAGGTTTCACAAGTGAATAACTAATCTACCCAAAAGAAGATTGTTATTTAACTTGAATTTATTGTTAGTATTTGATCATTACAACAAGAGTACCACTTGTAGTTAATATTACTGTCTAAAGACTTGATATTAATGTTGTGTTAGGATCGTGAGAAGAGACTTACCAATTATTTGAATTTACTATGGCTGATATTGGATATGAGCATATACGGTCAATCCTTAATTTTTGTTCAATTTTCAACTAATTTGACTAAAGTGTCCGCTAATTTTAATGTTCTCATCTTGTTTGGGACTAACTCTAAGGATTATTAAGAGAACATATTGTTTGTTCTTAACTTCATGGATCTAGCTCTTGCAATTAGGGAGGTCACACCCACTCATATTATGGTTGAATGCTCTTAAAATATCATGAAGAATAAAGGTGAGACAGTTCAAAAAGAAAGAGTCAAAAGATCATAAAGTAAAATATTTCAGAAGCTTTCAAGGATGTGGTATCCATAGGGATAACCGATTTTAAGGAGTTCTTTATTGAGAATGAAAAGTGTTTTGTTAAAATGGTAAGGAGAAACAAGCACGCTTTATATTGCTTGATTTCATAAAGTCAAAATAAAGGAAACATAAATAAGTACTATATGAAAAATATTGCTTCAAAAGTTAAAGGCACTCAAGTTATTGGTATTCTTTCTTGTACTCTTTTTATTCACAGTATAACCATTTTTTAGATTAATATTATTTTTCTTAAGAATAAAATGACCTTTATTGAGCTCATTTCTTATTGTGGTAAGAAGTGGAGAGATTGAAGCATGATAAGATAGAAAGAACCTATTTATCGTACATCGTAAATAAATTTATAAATAAGGATAAAGAAGTCGCTAAGGATCTAGAAGAAAAGAAATAACATATAAATATATTTATAGTTGTTTCTTTAATAAGATATACACATATATATAAAGTAAAGTTTACTAGATATTTTTAAGTTATTATTGAGATTTCAGTAATATTGTTTAGATCTGTTTGATATTTTTGTTATGCTGTCTTTAGATAGATTTCGGTTTTCTATTTCTAATATGAATAAATTGGGTTATTATTGTTCATTTAGAAATAATAAGACTGATTTATGAATAAATTCAAACATTATTGGAATTAAAGCTCTTAATGTTTAAAATATAGCTTATATATATCTACTTATGCTAAATACCTTTTATAATGAAGTCTAAAATTTTGATTCAGTGATTTATATGATTATTTGTTTCAGCTCACTAAATAATTGTAGATTGAGGCACTAAAGATAGCAAATACTTTGTTAGTATTCTAAGCGACTTAAAAGCTACAAGTTTTATAATCCCACACTAAGTAAAATTATAAGATGGGAAATGCTACAATTTTTGAGGATGTTGAGTTTGGGGGGAGAAATAAAGTATGGATCATTGTCTTTAAGTAGAATTATTATCTTCGATTCAACTGCAGTTACTTCTTTGGATAATGTATAAGATTTGTTTCCTTTCATTAACAAGAAGTAAATTAAGGACCACAATAAGACAATGTCAAACAAAATTTTCTTCAAATTAAGGTTATTGTTTTAAGAAAACAGACTCAATAACCTTAAAGTGCAAGGTCACTAAGGAAATCCACTTGAAAAGAAGAAATACTATTCCGATGACTATATAGTATTTTTTTATAAAGATAAATATTGGATTGGTGAAGATGATTCTTTGGACTTACATCAATCCATACAAGGTACTAATTTGAAATGTGGATTTAAGATATGAATATATAATGTAAATCTATGTGGACCACAAAGTTTGAGATCTTTCCCACCACCTTATGATAAAATCATTGGTTATGAATAACTATTCAAAACAAAAAAAGATCAAGTGGGTAATGTGAAAATGTACCAGGCTTATTTAGAAAAGACTATACTCAAAAGGAAAACAATGTTTTATTTTTAAAGAGACTTTCTCTTTGGTTTTACTAAAAGACTCTTTAGAATTATTTTGAAACTTGTTATAGATTATGATTATAAGCAATATCAGAAGGATATTAAAGTCTTGTTTCTCAATGGAGACATTGATGAAACAACTTAAGAAAACCACTTATGGATTACCCTTTTGTATTAGAGATTCAAATACACTATTATTATTCATGGAGTGCTATTTGGATTGTCACAAAAGGGCTAGGTAGAGAATGCTTAAAAAAAGGTTTGGTATGCAAACTGCAAATCAATTCTCTTTTGCCAAAAAAGAAAAATGTTTTCTTATATAGTAATACAAGAACATCCTTGAAGCTAAAGAATTGCAAAAGATTCCTCATGCATTTGCGTTGTGGAGTCTAATGCATGCTAAAGCATATACACATATGAATATTGAGTGTATTATTTGACAGATATCTTATTGACATTGAAAGTGAATCAATGGTTAGTAACCAAAATTGTAACAACCCGCATATTTTACGATTGAATATTTAAATGTTTTATTTAAATATAGAATCGTTAATCAGATTAAAGTCCAAAAAGCTACTTTTTGTAAACATTCGAATTGGGACTCGAGACCACCTCCATTGAGTCCAAAATGGCGTTTACAACTTTTTTAAGTTTAAACATCGATATGTTTGGAGTAAGTTGAATTTTGCAATTTTCTATTGGGCTTTGGGTTTGGGTTTCACCCCAATTCACTTTATAACCTAGTTCAGCCCCTCTCCTGTAACGACCCTGAATTTCCGACCCAATTTAAAATTTTTAAATCCATTATTTTAATATAAAATGTGAAATTTACATACGATCTCAATTAACATCCAAACTTTGTTTATAAAATGTGCCTAGTTGGTTATTGATATGGGTAAAGTTTCATCGTAAAATATCGCAGAAAATTTCGTTCGCGTTTTATTGTATATCAGTTCATTTTAAAGTGCGAAATTTTTTATCTTCCGAACCTGAATATTTTTACATAGAAAAATTCTAAATCATCTTCTGAGTAAGGCGTCATTTTTCATTTTTCAAAATTCGGACTTCTTTAGCTCCGTCGATCTTATTTTTCTGCGTTTTTCCTGCATTCTCCCGTAGTATAAAATTCGAAATTTTATAATCAAATCGTACCACAATTATCTGTGTACCATTGGAAGCGTCTCGTCGAGCTGATCAAAACGGTATATTTATTCGTGCAAATCGGAGTCCGACGAAATTCATCGCGTAAATTTAACCGTTACGGACGGACCAGTTAAATCTTTTTCAGCCCGTTTACAAAAGAAATATGAAATAAAATGATAGCTATGGTGCATTTATGGGAGTGGTTGGGAGCTAGTAGATAACTGGGAATTGGTGTGAACGTTTGGAAAGTTGTGAGAACATTGGAAAATAAGAACAACACTTCGTTTCTCAAAAAGCAGTTACTGCTCATATTGGGTTTTTAACAATACATAAAAGTTTGCAGTACGAATGCACTTGCTAGCACTCATTCACAAACTCCTCAGGTAACCCTCTTTCCTCCTTCCTTCTCCTCATTCTTCTTCATATTTTCTTTTACTTTGAAACAAAGAAGGATGAAACCTTGTCCAGCAAATGCAACTCATCCACCCTCCACTATTCCTCCCCCTTCCTCCTGAAAACGCACAGACCACATCGGCTTCGCCTCCGGCCACCGTAGCTTCGCCACCTGCGTCCCAAACCCACGCAAACCCGTTAACCTGACCCACTTAGCTCGCTGGCCTGCTCTTCCCCACGTCGCCTTTCACCTCGGCCTTGACTCGTCGCCACCGGCCTACCCTGACGTCCCCGATCACCGCAGATCCCCTTTAGAACCGAGTTTCCTTCCCCTTCCATGAACCAATACCGAGCAGCTCCACTCACCACCTTCCTCCAGCCATCGGAACCACTCGCACATCACTGCCCTCCTCTTTCCCAGCATCGAGCCTCCCTCCGCCTTCACCGTTCACTGGCCGCACCACCACCTTCTTGTCCTACCGTGTGCGTATGTGTTGGGTGCAGTGTATTTCGTGTGCGTGTTGCATGCATGTTGAAGAAGGTGGGAAGGATGCAAAATGGTGGGGCTGTGCGTGTACATAAGGGGGATGTGTGGTGGTGTACACGCATGGGGGCTGCTGTGTACAATTTTTCGGTTATAAAAAAAAATGAAACTGAGATTAGTAAATAGTGTTGGATATTGCAGTAGAGTATTTTCGCCAATATCTATTTTGGTTGCCAAATAGTAACCAACTTTTCTTTTCTCATTGTGTGCAGAAGCAACCGGCTAAGTTTTTGCAGCACCATCGATCTTCAGCTTTCGTCTATTCTCCGTCTTCGGTAAGCGCAATCATATAATTTTATAAATTATATATAAACGTTCATTGAATTAATATCGTCTCTTTATCGATATTTACAGTGTTCCGTTTGTTCGTGTTGTACTGACTTCTTTCGTGCTTCTTCTTGCTTTGGGTCAATTTCTTTTATCCACGAAAGGTGAATTGATTTTCACGACTTATATTCTTATGCTTTGGTTGATAACTGATTGTTGTGATGATGAAATTGGATGTTAATTGTTTATGTTAAATGATAACTAATATGCAATTGAAATTGATATAGGATAGTTAACAGTTTTAAAACTGATTTATATGTTAAGTTGATTAGTTAAATATGACCCTTTTAATTGATAAATTTATTGACACAGAGAATTTGGTTAATTACACTTTGAACCATTAAATGTATATTGGATTAATTGATGTAGTAAAATTGAAATCGAATGACAAGTAAAGAACCGTATGAATAATTAGTGAAATAATCTTTAATCTACATAAAATGATAGTGTAGATTCTATGAATAATTATATTAATTTGCATAAATAACAAATGTAAATTAATACGATTATTTCTGGATTATTTAAATAAATTGTTGAATTGTTATGTATGGTTGCTATTGCTTGTTTATTTACTCTGACACCATTCCAGTTATCACACTGCAAGTTCCCTTTGCTATGCTTTGATTTTTGAATTGAAATGGAATCGGGTTGAAATGATAAATTCCCAAATAAACTTTGACTTGGATAGAAAATTAAATAAAACCCGATTGGTCAATGATTTGATAAAAAAATAAAGATTTTATTTGAATAATAATAAGGTTTGGAAATAAAATTGGAATTTAAATTTGAATGAATGGAGAATGTGAATATTTGAAATTTGAAATAAAATATTAATGTAGTAATTGACAAAAGAACATTGTTTAAAATTTAATTATTTAATAATTAAATTTAGAATTATTTGATAATTAAGTTTTGGAATTATTAATAATTGAGTTTTGAAGTAGTAATAATTAAGATTGGAAATTATTTGATAATTAAATAAGATTGAATTATTTAATGATTAAATTAAATTGAATATTCTCTATTAAGTGAAATTGAATTTTTTTAAATAAGTAAAACTAAGTTCTTTATTGACTGAGTTTTGAAATTGTAACTAAGTAAATAAATAAATGAAATTGAATTTGCTTAACAAGAAATAAAAATGCGTTTATTGAAACAAATGTAAGACTTGTAACTTAAAGAATTTGATTTGACAAATTTAACTTAATTAAATTTGTAAGCTTTGATATAATAAGTTGAACGTAAGTAATTGATTTAATGAATTAGAGGTTAAATGGAAATTGTTTTAGAAAATAAATTAACTGAACGAACATTGAACGTAAATGATAAATGAGTTTAGATTTATTTTAAATGATTATGGAATGAACTTATATACGAAATTAAATGAATATTTGAATTGTTTTAAAATGGAATTTTGAAATTGAAGTATAGAAATTTTGAAAAGGAATTTGGAAGACATGAAATGTAAATTTTGTAAATTGGTTTAGGAAGACAAACAGAATGTTGATTTACAAATTCTAATTGTAATTGAATTGATTTGATTTTTGAAATTTATTTAACGACCAATCGGTAAATAATAACGAAGGTTATTAAAGGAACCTGAATCGGTTAGGGACATACTCACTGTCTAAACCGAAAACCACTTTAATAACTATACACGAAGTATGATCCAAAATGAAGTTGTTGGACTGACGAATGCGATGACTGAAGAAAGAGAACGATAATGGATAGCCTAGACATTTGTGTCAAATTGGAAATGACTAAAACAGGAGCCATGCCGGGCCAAATGGGGTTAGCTACCTCGAGCGAACACACTTCTTCGTAAACTACTCATTACTTTGTGATTGATTGGTGCGCACCCTTGAATTGGGAGTGTTGTTTCACGGTGTTGCGATCGTTGCGGCGATGCGTTCTCACCAGTCCGGATCAGGCGAACGGTAGTTCCACTACCTTGGGTATTGCCTCATGTACCTTGTCATACTTGTATTCCTTTATGCGCGACCACTACGAATTTGTTTTGTATTATACCTATGGAGTACTCCCTGATATCCCACTAGTTTACGGTGGAGTTTACAGTGCTGTATAGTCTATAATGCTATATAAAATGTGTTAAGGGGAATAATGGTGACGCCTTAACACTATCTTGATATTTTACTTTACTGTTAGACATTATCTATTTATCGTACACTACTATGTATAGATAGTTTATCGGATCCTAAAAGATGTTTATTCCATTCATCTTTGAGTTATTGTTATTTCAAATTTTGAACCATATTATCTGTATAAGAATATATGTCCTGATTCGAGTGTTTGTTTATGCTTATGCTCGGATCAGACTGAGGATTGCTGTTGTTGTTCTACTTGGAGTTGAAGACCGAAGACTATCACTATCTTATCTTATCTTATCTTATCTTATCAGTATTGTTCTTTCTATTTGGACTATTGGATATTTATGTTGTTCTATTTCTTTTATTTGAGACATTGTTGTATTTATGGGTAGCTTCATGAACTACTCTTATGACTATGTTGTATTTCCGCTGCACTATTCTGTCATGATGTATTTTCTATGATTCTGTGATGATTCTCATTTATATACATATACTCCATTAATGATTCGTGTTTGCACTATTTAAGTTGACATGTGTGGATTATTGTCAATTTAAATGGTCCAAATATACGGGTTGTTACATCTACTCTCCTTTTCACTTCATTTCTATTTTCTTAAACACCCAAGCACAACTGAAAATGGGGATAGGAATGAGAAATTAGAAACTCCAAGCCCTAGTTCTCATTTGCAAATCCAAATCCTTGCTCCAAATTCAAAGAGAAGCTAAGGTAAGTATCCTCTTCATCTTCTCCAACTCATTCTCTCTTTAATTTCAGAAATTTTAACTTAGGAAATGTTCTTCTTTTGAGCTTAGATTCAAGCTTCTAGAGTTGAAGTTGAAGAGTAGTTGTTCTTCCTTTGCTTTCAAGCTTCTCATTCATTGTTTTTGGGTTTAAAGGTGAGATTTTTATCTCACATCTATGTCTATAACTATCTTTGATTGTTAGGTATGGATTCCTAACATCTTTACATGTTCATTTGATTTTGGTTTGAATTGATTTGGTGAACATTTCAATTTTTGGTGTTTTGAAGTCAAAACTTTGAAAATCCTTGCTTTGATTTGTGAACATGTTTTTTGGTGGTGAATCGGAGAGCCTATAGGGCTGGGTTGTCGATTGGCAAAAGCTCCTTAAGTCCATTGCTCGTCCGATCGTAAATTGGAAGAGTTTGCGCTTCATTTGAATAAGATGAAAAACAGCTTCAGTGCTAGTCAGTCGACTGACCCTCTGCAGTCAGTCAACTGGCTGTAGAAATCAGGCCAATCTGGGTTTGTCTGTAAAGAACAGAAGTCTCTATTTTCTGCAGTCAGTCGACTGACTGCAGGAAATGAAACATTCTGGTTTCTGGTTCAGTCGACTGACCCTCTGCAGTCAGTCGACTGACCTGCTTGATTTTGCCTATTTTTCCTATTTAACTTGAGATTCCAACTTTTATCGATTCGTGACTATCCGATTTATTGTTATCATTCATTATTGACTTTGATGACTTCTTTTTCGGGATTTTGAGAATATCCGTTTTGATGGATTCGGTATCGACTTCTTTGGATTTAATTCACATCTTCGAATGTGGATTTTTGTGATTGATTGTTTCTAAAATCATTTTGTGATTTGTCACTTCTAAATACAAAGGTTTCTATACTGGTAGTAAATATTCAAACTCTTTTACAAAGATGATTTCAACTCTATATTTAATACAAAGCTCGTTTATAAAATCATTTTCTAATCTATTAGTATATACAAACCTTTACCTCATTCGTATGAGAAAATATAATTAAATGGCTTAGCAAAACAAGTGGTATGAAACGCTTGCGTTTACTTCGTCGGTTAATTTTTGGATTTGTTCGATTGAAACTCTTGTGACAATTTTCGAGTGGAAATCTACAATTTGTTCGTAAATATTTGAGTTAAGCTAGTGGTTATGGGACATGAAGCTAAACTCTTATATTTACTGGCTTAGTGTAATTTACACTTAACTTCGAGTGAAAGTCTACAATCTGTTGGTAAATATTTGAGTTAAGCTAGTGGTTATGGGACATGAAGCTAAACTCTTATATTTACCAGCTTAGTGTAATTTACACTTATCGATCATTGATGATCATTTTGTGATTTAGACTAGCGATGTATCTTTGTTGGTATGGGGATTAAAACCCATTTGGGGAGCTTTGGCTCACATTTGGCGGGGTAGCGACCCGTGGTTTTCGGATCGTTCGTGGAGCAATCGGCTCAATGAGTCTATGCATGAGTCGTATCTTTTAGGGTGCATCAATGTTCAGCTCATTTATTGGGTTAGCGACCCATGGAATAGCGTTCCGTTTGTGTTACACGTGTTGGTGAGTTTTCATGCTCCCGTTTGTGATAGGCCTCCCCCTTTCTGGTTTCTGGATTTCTCATTGTGATTTCTGGAATTTGTGTTTCACCAATTTTTATGCGATTGGCATTGATACGTTTTGCCAATATTTGTGTTTTGGTGAATAATTTAACGAATGTGATTCTTTTTGGAGTTTCGAGATGATTTGAGATATTGTATGATTTTTGTTGTTATTTGATGTATACTTGACACAGTATGATATTTTTGTTATCATACGTTTTTGGTCATATCTCTTATCCTATATCATTTTATCTGATATTTATAGCTAGACTGATCCGTTTATTATTTTCTTCTTAAATAATACTCGGGTCAGACCGAGATGTTGCAGGTGCTTCTGCTTGACTCCTTATCTGGGATCATCTTCTAACTTTTGTCTAACTGCATAGTTTTGTAGTTTTTGTTATTATACATTTGAGATATAGACTCCTTGATGTATAATTATTCTTTTGTCTAGCACTTGTATCTATTCTTTTGTGATATTGTGGATCTTATTGACCACTACTCTGATGTACACTTCTTTGTGTTATATATTCATATCTGTTTCCGCCTTTGAGATATGAACATCTGTGACTGATTATGTTATGTTTATTTCTATATTTGTTTCCGAGGTCCACATAGCCACTGTGTGGTAGCTTTGAGTTTGTATCGATATGTCGGATTTCCTCTTGACATGAAGTGTAAGTTATATTTTCTGACATATCGGTGCTCGCACAAAGCAATTACATAGATGGTCGCTCCTCAACAGCCTTATTCTTCATGCTAGTCGACGGCATTACTCCATAGTGTCCTTGGCTAGCATGAGCATAGAGGTAGGGCGTCACAGCATGGTATCAAAGCCAAACTTCGGAACAATGTAGAATAATCTAGCAAGGATCATTGTCCTAAGCCTTTCTTAGGAATCATGCCATAGGATTTAATTCGAGTCTTCGTACCGCTCTATCCTATTTCTTTTTATGATGCCTTGTTTTATCAATCAAGTTTGTTTGATATTCATTTTGTGAATAACCTTTTTTCCCTTTTCTTTCTTTCTTAAAGAGGAAGAGATGGTTAGATCTGCAGCCCCAGCGCCGGTCAATCCAGTGCCACTTCTCTGGATGGCATCTTCATGTCTGCCCAACAACTTTTGGATCTTGTAAAGAATCAAAGGTTTATCTGTGCTTTGTGTAAAACCCCCAAAAAGGTTTTGCCTCTGAGATTAGAAGTGCCTTTCGACCAGTTTGTTGATATCACTCTTCGACTCGAAGAGGCTGATAAAGAAAATGATGTTGAAATCGTGGATGCCAAACAAAACTTCAACATCAACAAGAAGAGGCATATTAAATTCAAAAGCTCAAATCCCAACAAAAAGGGGAAGCTGGCAACTTCTGTAGCAAAGACTCCAATCCCTAATCGTGGAGGATGCTACAATTGTAATTCTAAGGACCACTATGCAAATAAGTGTCCAAAACCCTTTTCTTATCGTTATTGCAAAAGTTGGAGACATCTTTTATCTTCATGCCCCAAACTTCCAAAGAAGAGAGAGGGAAAGCTAAATGTTGTTCAAGCTTCTATTGACACTTTTCTTGGTCAAGGTAATTGTCCTTTTATCCTTGATGGCACTATTTTATTTTGTGATCTTCCTATTTGATTTCTTTTGATATGGGTGTGTCCCACTCTTTTATATCAAAAGAACTTGTTGATTCTTTCTCTTTTAATATTATGGGCTTGATGACTTCATTGAGAATTGCGAATCCGGTTGGTGGATCCGCAACGCTCAGTTCACTTTGTGAAAAATGTCGAGATTATTTTATGTGATTATTATTTTCGAGCCGATTTGCATGTTATGTGTTACTTAGGCTTCGAAATTGATTTTTTGGGAAAAGATTGGCTTGATCATTATGAAGCCCACATCCTATGTCCTGAGCGGACTATCTATCTTCGACATTCTCAATCTGTTAAGCAGATTTTTGTTGTTCTTAATGATTTTGATTTTCAAATTTGGTGGCATCATTTTATTCATTAAACCCACTTGATGAGGAAAGTGTTATTTCTCTCATTCAAGTAAATTGTGAATTTTCTGGAATATTTGAGCTTGTCTTAGGATTATCACCTAAGCAATCTATAGGGTGATGCTAAGGTCTTTTCAGCTCAACCTTGCCACCGATTTTCCTTAGCTACGAGTTGCGGAGAGTAGTATCCATTTACTGCATTCCACACTCGTTATGATTCTTGTGAGTGGTTTGTTATGTCATTTGGTTTGACAAACCTTCTACCTTATTTCATCCATTTTGTGAATCGAGTGTTCTACGAATATCTCGATTAGTTTATCCTTGTATTTATTGATTATGGATGAAAACAAAAATTAAAAATTTGCAAATCTTTTTAATAAGATATTTATAAGTATGATTGGATTTTGTTCTTATACGAGCAAAGAATATTTGTAAAATTTTTAAAAGACATGTTTATCATATAGAAGATGATTTTGTGTTGTTTTTCCTATTGAGTGCTTTAAGAATTCTGGTCGGTGCGCTTGATCAACGTTATCAATAGTAAATTGACTTGTAAAAAGTAAAATTTTCTAAAAAAGATTATTACATAAAGTTAATTATAATTTTGAAAGTCTTAGCTTTTCGGGAAAGAGGATCGATTAAAGGAACTCTTTTCCGATGCTTTTATTCTTGCGTTTCCCGAAGGGAACCAAGACTTTATTGTTCATACCGATACTAGTCGTATTGGTTTTAGGTGCCATTCACTTGCTAAGGGAATGTGTTATCGCATTTGCTTCTTGACAAGTAAAGCTTGTCGAGACTAGGTATGCCATTCATTATCTGGTGCTCGCGGCTATTGTTTTCGCTCTGAGATTTTTGGCATCATTATCTTTTGAGAGAGAAATTTGTTCTCTAAACCGATCATAAAATCTTTGAAGTATTTGTTTTCTCAAAAGGGACTCAATTTGCGTCAATAACGTTGGCTCGGGTTCCTTGCATCTATGATCTTGATATTTTTATATACTTCCAGAAAGGGCAATCGTGTTGCCGATGCCCTTAGCCGAAAGCAACAATCAGTTGTTTCTTTGATGATATCCGAATGGAATGATCTCGAGACCTTATCCACTTATGAGGTTCGAGATCGTGATTCCAATTTATGTTCATCTCTTGTTTTGGGTAGCCTTGAGGCTCATCCTTCTCTTTTAGACCGCATCCTTGAAACTCTAAAGTAAAATCCTGAATTGGCTTTTCTTAGCCAAAGTTGTAGGGATCAAAATAAGGTTGATGGTTTGAAAGATTTTGAAATCGATGCTCGTGGTGGCATTCGAGTGTTTGGTAGACTTATTGTGCCAAACATTTGTGATCTTCGTAAAGACATTTTAAGAAGATTCTCATCGTTCTAAATTTACCATTCATCCCGGTAATAGTAGCGACTTTATTATTGGGATGGAATGAAATTTGATATTGCTAACTTCATTAAGCGTTGCATGGCTTACCAACTCATAAAGGCCAAGCATCAAAGGCCCGGTGGGTTATTGCAACCTTTGGACATTCCAATTTGGAAGTGGGATCATATTTCCATGGACTGTATTGACTGTCTTTCCCGTTCTCGTTCGGGTCATGACAATCTATGGGTGATTGTAGATAGACTTACAAAATCCGCCCATTTTCTTCCCGTTCGGTCCAATCGGACCGTACCTCTTTTTACAAACTCTACGTCTAGTTAAATTGCATGGAGTTCCTACTTCTATTGTTAGCAATCATGATCCATTATTTTTCTAATGGATTTTTCTAAAGTCTTCAAAAGCTTCAGGAACAAAGCTTAATTTTAGCACCGCTTATCGTCCTCAATCCGATGGACAACCGAGCATGTGAATCAAAATCTTGAAGGTCTTCTTTCGTGCATGTTTCTTGATTTTGGTGGAAGTTGGGAAGATCGTATTCTTATTGAGTTTTCTTCCTATAATAACTTCCAATCTTGTATTGGCATGGCATCTTTCGAGGCACTCTACGGAAGGCCTTGCCGATTTCCTTCATGTTGGCTTGAAGCCGGTGAGAAGCTGGTTTTAGGCCCAGATTTTATTGGAGTTCATTTGTGTTTCACCTATGATGGGTGTTGTGCGTTTCAGTTGATCGGGAAAGTTAGCACCTCGATATGTTGGTCCATTTCCCATCACCGAACGTATTAGTTCCGTGGCTTATCGCCTTTTGTTACCGGCTCAATTTTCTGCTATTCATGACGTTTTCCACGTCTCTCAACTACGGAAATACCTTAGGGATTTCGATTCTATTCTTGAGCCCGGTGTAATTGAAGAAGTTGAAGTTTCACCAAATTTGACTTATGAGCAACATTCTATTCATATCATTACTTCGGAGGTTAAACGCCTTCGAAATAAAGATGTTCTTCTTGTGAAAGTTCAATGGTCCTCAAATCCTAAGGATTTCCCTTGGGAATCTTGAGAATTCATCGAGCAAACACATCCAGACTTACTCTTTCGTGCTCTTTATGGTGAACTTCTTATTTCAATTTTGTGTTGATATGCTATTATAGTTGTTACTCTTTATTTTCTTCTTAAGTATTGCGAGGACGCAATTTCTTTAAGGAGGGGAGTCTGTAACAACCCGCATATTTTACGATTGAATATTTAAATGTTTTATTTAAATATAGAATCGTTAATCGGATTGAAGTCCAAAAAGCTAATTTTTGTAAACAGTTGAATTGGGACTCAAGACCACCTCCATTGAGTACAAAATGGCGTTTACAACTTTTTTAAGTATAAACATCGATATGTTTAGAGTAAGTTGAATTTTGCAATTTTCTATTGGGCTTTGGGTTTAGGTTTCACCCCAATTCACTCTATAACCTAGTTTAGCCCCTCTCCTCTCCTCTTCACTTCATTTCTATTTTCTTAAACACCCAAGCACAACTGAAAATGGGGAGAGGAATGAGAAATTAGAAACTCCAAGCCCTAGTTCTCATTTGCAAATCCAAATCCTTGCTCCAAATTCAAAGAGAAGCTAAGGTAAGCATCTTCTTCATCTTCTCCAACTCATTCTCTCTTTAATTTCAGAAATTTTAACTTAGGAAATGTTCTTCTTTTGAGCTTAGATTCAAGCTTCTAGAGTTGAAGTTGAAGAGTAGTTGTTCTTCCTTTGCTTTCAAGCTTCTCATTCATTGTTTTTGGGTTTAAAGGTGAGATTTTTATCTCACATCTATGTCTATAACTATCTTTGATTGTTAGGTATGGATTCCTAACATCTTTACATGTTCATTTGATTTTGGTTTGAATTGATTTGGTGAACATTTCAATTTTTGGTGTTTTGAAGTCAAAACTTTGAAAATCCTTGCTTTGATTTGTGAACATGTTTTTTGGTGGTGAATCGGAGAGCCTACAGGGCTGGGTTGTCGATTGGAAAAAGCCCCTTAAGTCTATTGCTCGTTCGATTGTGAATTGGAAGAGTTTGCGCTTCATTTGAATAAGCTGAAAAACAGCTTCAGTGCTAGTAAGTCGACTGACCCTCTGCAGTCAGTCGACTGGCTGTAGAAATCAGGCCAATCTGGGTCTATCTGCAGAGAACAGAAGTCTATGTTTTCTGCAGTCAGTCGACTGACCCTCTACAGTCAGTCGACTGACTACAGGAAATGAAACATTCTGGTTTCTGGTTCAGTCGACTGACCCTCTGCAATCAGTCGACTGACCTGCTTGATTTTGCCTATATTGCCTATTTAACTTGAGATTCCAACTTTTATCGATTCGTGATTATCCGATTTATTGTTATCATTCATTATTGACTTTGATGACTTCTTTTTCGGGATTTTGAGAATATCCATTTTGATGGATTCGGTATCGACTTCTTTGGATTTAATTCACATCTTCGAATGTGGATTTTTGTGATTGATTGTTTCTACAATCATTTTGTGATTTGTCACTTCTAAATACAAAGGTTTCTATACTAGTAGTAAATATTCAAACTCTTTTACAAAGATGATTTCAACTCTATATTTAATACAAAGCTCATTTATAAATCCGTTTTCTAATCTATTAGTATATAAAAACCTTTACCTCATTCGTATGAGAAAATATAATTAAACGGCTTAGCAAAACAAGTGGTATGAAACGCTTGCGTTTACTTCGTCGGTTAATTTTTGGACTGTTTCGATTGAAACTCTTGTGACAATTTTCGAGTGGAAATCTACAATTTGTTCGTAAATATTTGAGTTAAGCTAGTGGTTATGGGACATGAAGCTAAACTCTTATATTTACTGGCTTAGTTTAATTTACACTTAAGTTTGAGTGGAAGTCTACAATCTGTTCGTAAATATTTGAGTTAAGCTAGTGGTTATGGGACATGAAGCTAAACTCTTATATTTACTAGCTTAGTGTAATTTACACTTATCGATCATTGATGATCATTTTGTGATTTAGACTAGCGATTAAGCGATGTCTCTTTGTTGGTATGGGGATTAAAACCCATTTGGGGAGCTTCGGCTCACATTTGGCGGGGTAGCGACCCGTGGTTTTCGGACCGTTCGTGGAGCAATCGGCTCAATGAGTCTGTGCATGAGTCGTATCTTTTAGGGTGCGTCAATGTTCGGCTCATTTATCTGCGTGGGGAACTGTACCACGACCGAATATGTGCATAAGTCGTATCTTTTAGGGTGCGTCGATGTTCGGTTCATTTGTTGGGTTAGCGACCCATGGAATAGCGTTCCGTTTGTGTTACACGTGTTGGTGAGTTTTCATGCTCCCATTTGTGATAGCCCTCCCCCTTTGTGGTTTCTGGATTTCTTGTTGTGATTTCTGGAATTTGTGTTTCACCAATTTTTATGCGATCGGCATTGATATGTTTTGCCAATATTTGTGTTTTGGTGAATAATTTAAAGAATGTGATTCTTTTTTGAGTTTCGAGATGATTTGAGATATTGTATGATTTTTGTTGTTATTTGATGTATACTTGACACAGTATGACATTTTTGTTATCATACGTTTTTGGTCATATCTCTTATCCTATATCATTTTATCTGATATTTATAGCTAAACTGATCCGTTTATTATTTTCTTCTTAAATAATACTCGGGTCAGACCGAGATGTTACAGGTGCTTCTGCTTGACTCCTTATCTGGGATCATCTTCTAACTTTTGTCTAACTACATAGTTTTGTAGTTTTTGTTATTATACATTTGAGATATAGATTCCTTGATGTATAATTATTCTTTTGTCTAGCACTTGTATCTATTCTTTTGTGATATTGTGGATCTTATTTGACCACTACTCTGATGTACACTTCTTTGTGTTATATATTCATATCTATTTCCGCCTTTGAGATATGAACATCTGTGACTGATTATGTTATGTTTATTTCTATATTTGTTTCCGAGGTCCACATAGCCACTGTGTGGTAGCTTTGAGTTTGTATCGGTATGTCGGATTTCCTCTTGACATGAAGTGTAAGTTATATTTTCTGACATATCGGTGCTCGCACAAAGCAATTACACAGATGGTCGCTCCTCAACAGCCTTATTCTTCGTGCTAGTCGACGGCATTACTCCGTAGTGTCCTTGGCTAGCGTGAGCATAGAGGTGGGGCGTCACAAAAATTATTATGATATATCTTTAAGGAACAAAGGATTATATGCACCACATAAAAGATCGGATTGATTGGAGATCATAAAGCATTACAGTTCGAATATTTTGGATGCCGAGAGTATAAAAGATCCACTTCAGATAACAATAATAATATTATTGTTGTTGTTGTTATTTTTTTTGGATGAAGTTATATAAAGAAAGTTGTCATGCAGATACTTATAGCCTTCTTTACTATTTTCTGTTATGGGGCATCTTAGGATGTGATATTAAATTTGAATTAGAGTAAGATAGTACAGAATAGAATCATGGATTGAAAATAGAATTGAAAACACCATTGATCACGCATTGGGTCTGTTATCTGCTTGTTCGAAAATAGAAGGGGAGGCTGATATATGTATATCAGTGATACATGTACAAAAATAGAAAGACTTGAAAAACAAGCATGGGCTTGAGCCCAGGTGCAACCCGCAAGTGTGATTGAGCCCAGACCGGTTTACCCTTACATAACAAACCAATTATACATAACAAACACATATAATCATACTTCATTACACTCCTCCTCAAGTTGGGTTATATATGTCTATCAAACCCAACTTGTTCTTCAGATATTTCATTCTATCTCCATTCACTGCTTTTGTCAACAGATCTGCAGGTTGCTCTTGAGTAGAAATATAGTGTGTTGTGACTTCTCCCTCTTGAATTTTATCTCGAATAAAATGGCAATCAATTTCAATGTGCTTAGTTCTCTCATGGAATATAGGGTTGGATGCAATGTGAATGGCAGCTTTATTGTCACACCATAACTTTGCAGGCTGCTCAAACTCAAGTTTACACTCCTTCATTAAGTGTTTAATCCACATAACTTCACATACAGCCTTTGACATTGCTCTATACTCTGATTCTGCGCTAGACCTAGACACAATCTATTGCTTCTTACTTTTCCAGGATACTAAGTTCCCTCCAAGATAAACACAAAACCCAGTAGTTGATCTCCTATCATCCTTTGATCCAGCCCAGTCAGCATTAGCAAAGCTATCAATCCTCATATGCCCATGATTAGTATACATAATTCCTTGGCCTATAGTTCCTTTCAAATATCCTAGTATGTGTTCAAGAGTTTGCCAATGCTGTTTTGTTGGTGAAGCCATGTACTGACTTACCATACTCACAGCAAAAGAGATATCAGGTCTAGTTATAGTAAGATAATTCAATTTCCCCACAAGTCTTCTATACTTTTCTGGATCATCAAATGGTTCTCCTTCAGTTGTTAGATAGACATTAGGTAAGATAGGAGTGCTTCTTGGTTTAGTGCCTAGTTTTCCTGTTTCTGACAGCACATCTATGACATATTTCCTTTGACACAATAAAATTCCCTTATTACTCCTTAGAACCTCAACACCAAGGAAGTATTTTAGTTCTCCTAAATCTTTAGTTTGAAATTTGTTGTGAATAAATTGTTTAAGTGAAGCAATCCCAAGATCATCATTCCCTGTTATAATGATATCATCTACATATACCACTAATATAAGTACACCTTTTTCAGAGTGTTTATAAAAGACTGAATGATCACTTTTACACCTAGTTACTCCAAATTCTTCTAGAGTCTGACTAAACTTCCCAAACCAAGCTCTTGGACTCTTCTTAATAAAGTGTTTTCTTTAATTTACAAACAAGTCCATTCTCTCCTTTTGCAATAAATCCAGGTGGTTGTGCCATATAAATTTCTTCTTTGAGGTCACCGTGAAGAAATGCATTCTTGATGTCTAGTTGATGAATTTTCCAATTGAAATAGGCTGCTAATGATATGAATAGTCTAATAGAAGTCATCTTAGCAACTGGAGAGAATGTATCTGAATAATCCATACCATATATTTGTGCATACCCTTTTGCAACCAGTCTTGCCTTGAATCTATTCACTGTCCCATTTGGATTCATTTTAACAGTATATATCCATCTACACCCAATTGCCTTATTGTTTTCTGGAAGCTTAACTAGTTCCCATGTATTATTCCTTTCTAGAGCAGTCATTTCATCAATCATAGCTTCTTTCCACTCTTGTTTAGATAAAGCCTCAGCAACAGTTTTAGGTGTATAGATGGAGTCCAGGGAAGTGGTGAACATGTAGGATGATTGTGAGAGGTTATCATAAGTCATATAATTAGAGATAGGGTATGTGCATTTTCTTTTCTCTTTTCTGAGAGCAATAGGGAGATCAAGTGTGACGCCCCACCTCTATACCCACGCTAACCAAGAACACTACGGTGTAGTGCTGTTAATTAGCACGGAGAATAAGGCTGTGGAGGAGCGACCATCCATGTAACTTCTTTGAGCGAGCACCGATATGTCAGATAAAATAGAATGCATATCTTTTAAGGAGGAAATCCGACATACCGATACAAACACAAAGCTATCACACGGTGGCTATATGTAATCTTCGGAAACAAACATAGAAGTAATCATAACATAAATCAGTCACAGACATCCATATCACAAAGGCGGAAGAAGATATGAATAAATATATAACACATGAAAGTGTACATCAGAGTAGTGGTCAGAAAGATCCACGATAATACAAAAGAATAGCAACACGTGCTATACAAAAGAATAAGTACACAATGTAGAGTCTATATCTCAAATGCGTACAATCAAAAACTACTAATCTAAGTAGTTAGCCAAAAGTCAGAATAATCCTGAAGAGAAGTCAAGCAGAAGCACCTGTAACATCTCGGTCTGACCCGAGTATTATTTATAAGAAAATAATAAACGGATCAGTCTAGCTATAAATATCAGATGATAATGTATAGGATAAATAATATGGCATGAAGATGTAACAACCCTAACAACATACTACTATAAGTATGTAAATGATAATCAACAAAAGATCAATCAATATCACAAGAATCTTCTCAAAGATAAAGTACGGTATCATACCCTAAACTTGTATTCATAACAAGTCAATAACACATAAATTCACCAATGCAAAAAAACTGATATCATATCAATGAAAATCATGAAAATTGGTGAAGCATAAATTCCAGAAATCATCACAAGAAATCCAGAAAACACATAAAAGGGGGAGGCCTAACACATGAATGGGAGCATAAAAAATCACCTACGCGTAAAACACATGACGAGAAGCTATCTCATGGAAGATATCCATTAAATTTTCACACAGGAATGGCCCGAAGACCGTAGGGTGCTACCCTACATATGTGATGGCGAAACATCACACAAACGGGGTATAGTCTCCCTCGCAGACAAAGAGACATCGCTCAATCGCTAGTCTAAATCACAAAAAAAAATGATCGTCATGATCATCAGGAAGTGTCAATCACACCAAGCTAGTAAATATATGAGTTTAGCTTCATGTCCCATAACCACTTGCTTAACTTAAATATTTACGAACAAACTGTAGATCTTCACTAGAAAATTGTCATAAAAAGGGTTCAATCGAACAAGTCCAAGAGCTAACCGACGAAGTGAACGCAAGCGTTTCATACCACTCGTTTTACTAAGTCGTTTAAGTCGATTTCTCATTCGAGTGAAGTAAAGGCTTGTATATACTAGTAGATTGGAAATCAGTTTGAGAAAACGAACTTTTGATATTTAAAATAGTGATGAAATCGCTTTGATGAAAGAGTTTTGATATTTACTACTAGTATTGAAACCTTCATATATCTTTAAAGTGACAAGTCATAAAGCGATTGTTGAAACAATCTGTCACAAAAATTCACATTCGAAGACGTGAGCAAAATCCAAGGAAATCAGCTTAAAATGCATCAAAGTGGAGGTTCTGTTAAATGCTTTTTAGATAAGATTGCCTACGCAGAGTTATACGGGGTTCGACCTAAGGCTTAACCCGCAAACGACCTACAACCTAGCAGGGTTGAGAGACTTAAGGACAGCCGACTTAACAACTCGCGATATAGAGGAGCTTAGGTCGGAGACGACCTACGAGGTAAACCAGGCCGACTTAACAAACGAGCGACCTAAGGCAAAAAAATGAGGTCAAACGACCTAAGGGTTAACTCGCGAACGACTTACGACTTAAGACTTAACTCACGTACGACTTACGACTTAAGACTTACGACTTAAGGCTTACGACTTAAGGGGGTACGACTTAAGGCTTACGACTTAAAGGGGTACGACTTAAAGCCGATACGACTTAACGACTTAAGCTCAAATACGAGCTACGAGCTAAGGTCTATACGACCTAACGACTTATCCCAGTACGACCTAAGCCAGGACGAGGTAGCAGAAGGCAACGACTTAACTCTTAACTCGTGGACGACTTAGCACAACTCGCGAATGACTTAGCACTTTAACTCGTGAACGACTCAACACAGGCGAACAAAAATACAAAGGCGGTGACTTTTCAACGCGCGCGACTTAAGCCCTTAACTCGCGAACGACTTAGCACACCCAGAACGACTTAAGGCCTGGAACGACTTATGCTCCGGGTGACTTTTCAACGCGAACGACTTACGACTTAGGCTTAACTCGTGGACGACTTAGCGATGGCCAGAAACGACTTAAGGCCAGAAACTCACCAAAACGCCAAAATTTGTAGTTTTTCGCCAATCCAATCCAAACCCAATGTAGATATTCGTATAAATGCAATAGGGGATCATTCCTAACAGCCCAATGACATCTATAGGCAAGATGTGAGATAAAAATCTCACCTTTTCCACGAAATTGAT
Source organism: Allium fistulosum (assembly GCA_030737815.1). Taxonomy (NCBI): domain Eukaryota; kingdom Viridiplantae; phylum Streptophyta; class Magnoliopsida; order Asparagales; family Amaryllidaceae; genus Allium; species Allium fistulosum. The sequence goes on along the minus strand of CM060908.1, from coordinate 183,259,029 downwards.
GAAGATGAGACTTGAGAGCAAAGCAAGAACACCAACAAGCTTGAATCAATGTTCTTCACGTGAATATGATGTTGAATCTCGGATTTACAATAGAATTTAAGTTTGGAGTTTTAATTTCCACTTCCCACCACCATTTTTGATGAAGCTTGAATGTTATTTGATAAAGTGAGGAAGAGGAGGTGGGTTGGGGCTGAGTTAGAAGGTGCAGTCCAACTCAAGTCAAAGGCGGGAAAAAGTGTCGAAAATTTCACTATCTCCAAACATATCGAAGTTTACACTCAAAAAGATTGCAAACATCATTTTGAACTCAATGGAGGTGGTCTCGAGTCCTAATTTGACCGTATGCAAAAAGTAGCTTTTCGGACTAACATCCGACTAACGATAAAATATTTAAATATAAAATAGATAGATATGCGGGTTGTTACATCAAGACTAGGATCAAGTGATGTAGGACTCTCACTGGTAGGTGCAGTAGTATTATCTTCCTCAGTATTTGTTTCAGATTCTTGAGATGGTAAAGTGGTATGGACAACATACTCATCAATCTCCTCCTGATTTGGTATGTGTGATGCTAGGTAATATGGTCTTTCTTCCATGAAATTCACATCTATAGATACTAAGTATTTGTTTAAATTGGGGCAATAACACCTATATCCTTTCTGTAATCTTGAATACCCCACAAAGATGCATTTTAAAGCTTTAGGATCTAGTTTCCCTATCTGGGGATTTACATCTCTAACAAAACAAATGCATCCAAATATTTTTGGTTTAATAGGATACACTTCTTTGTTAGGAAACAACACTTTGTATGGAATACTAAAATTAAGAACAGTTGAAGGCATCCTATTAATCAGAAAGCAAGCAGTTGAAACTGCATCAGCCCAGAAAACTTTTGGTACATTCATTTGAAATAACAGTGCCCTAGCAGTTTCAAGGAGATGTCTATTCTTTCTTTCAGCCACCCCATTCTATGCAGCAGTATCTACACATGATGTTTCATGTATAATTCCATGTTGACTCAAGTATGAACTAAAGATATGGGAGGTATACTCCTTAGCATTGTCACTCCTTAGGGTTTTCATGCATGTTTTAAACTGGTTTTGAATTTCTTTATGAAAAGTACAAAAAATAGAGAACAGTTCAGATCTACTTTTCATTAAAAACAACCAAGTAACTCGAGAGTAATCATCCACAAATGTCACAAAATATCTATAACCAGATTTAGAAACAATTGGTGAAGGTCCCCATATGTCAGAATGTACAAGTTCAAATGGTGCACTTGCACACTAATTTATTCTAGGTTTTAAGCTACTCCTATGTAGTTTAGCATATTGAGAAGGCTCACAGTCAAGAGTTGTTATAGAATTGTACTGAGGGTAGAGATGCTTGAATAATGTGAGAGATGGATGACCAAGTTGTTGATGAAGTTTGATGGTAGACTCCATACTTGTGCATGCTACAGGTGAGTTTTCCAAGATATAGAGCCCCCTTGATTCATATCCTTTACCAATAATTTGTTTCGTGATAAGATCCTAAAATACACATGTTTCAGGAAAAAATTCTATACTACAATTCAAGTCTTTAGTAATTTTGCTCACAGATAAAAGATTGTAGGATAAAGAAGGTATATATAATACTGATTTTAGTGGAAGACCGATGTCAATGTTATCAATTCCATGAACATTAGACTGTGACCCATCTGCTAAAGTGACTGCTTGACCTTCTCCATGCTTTTTTAAGTCTATAAATAGTTTAAGGTTACATGACATATGATCTGTAGCCCCTGAGTCAATTATCCACTTTGATGTTGGTGTTTCAGCATTAGCAATTGTAGAAACAGCTGGCTTGTTTTGTGATTCTTGAAACTTTGAATACTTCTCATATTCCTCAGTGGTCATAAGAACAGTTTTCTGATTGTTAGGGTTGTTAGAAGTTCCTTGATTCTTGAGTTGATTATTGTATTGTAATTTTCTGCACTCAATGATTAGATGTCCAGGCTTCTTGCAATATGAACATACTTTGTTATTTGGTCTCCATCCACCTCTTTGAGGCCTCAAAGATTGAGATACCGGTGGTCTCCAGGATTCAGGTCTTTGTGAAGGGTTCCATGGGGGTCTAATGTCTGATGGGGGTCTCCAAGTATTTTTGGGTATGTGAGAGCTAGTTAAGGCACTATTGTTCATGGTTATAGTTGATGATGAACTCTCTGTTCTAAGAAATCGACTGAATACTTCCTGAAGAGATGTCATAGTTGATCCAGATAATATTTGTGACTTGGCTGATTCAAACTCTGGTGGTAAGCCAGAACAGTTTTCTGATTGTTAGGGTTGTTAGAAGTTCCTTGATTCTTGAGTTGATTATTGTATTGTAATTTTCTGCACTCAATGATTAGATGTCCAGGCTTCTTGCAATATGAACATACTTTGTTATTTGGTCTCCATCCACCTCTTTGAGGCCTCAAAGATTGAGATACCGGTGGTCTCCAGGATTCAGGTCTTTGTGAAGGGTTCCATGGGGGTCTAATGTCTGATGGGGGTCTCCAAGTATTTTTGGGTATGTGAGAGCTAGTTAAGGCACTATTGTTCATGGTTATAGTTGATGATGAACTCTCTGTTCTAAGAACTCGACTGAATACTTCCTGAAGAGATGTCATAGTTGATCCAGATAATATTTGTGACTTGGCTGATTCAAACTCTGGTGGTAAGCCAGCCAGAAAGGACATAATGGCCATTTGTTCTCGTTGGAGTTGTTGAACCTTCACATCAGGGCTCACAGGCAGAAGCACGTTAAATTCTTCATATGTTCTTTTGAAATTCATGAAGTAATTGGTAAGTGATTGATCTTGCTTCTCGGTCCTGTAAAAGGATTTACAAACTTCGTACATTCTAGTGAGATTACCTTTTCCAGAATATAAAAACTCAAGGTATTCAATTAATTCTTTCACAAATTCGCAACGATTTATTAGGCTAATAACTTCATCATCAATTGTATTTCTGATTTGCAGGAATAACCGAGCATCTTCCCTTAACCAGATAATATCCTTTTCCTCAGATGTAGCAGGTGGATCTTCAGAGAGATGATCATCTTTATCGATACTTCGAAGATACAATCGGATAGTCTTCATCCATTCTAGAAAATTTGCATTATTTAATTTGCGATCTGTGATTTTGGACATTACGGGAAGGACATCAACCATTGGTGAACTCTTGCTTTCAGTCATGTTTCTAGATTTGAAACTTAGTGGATCGAATTAAAAAAAAATTGGGGATAGGAGAGATCTAAAAACCCTAGATCGATGCTGGATGCTCCGATACCATGATATTAAATTTGAATTAGAGTAAGATAGTACAGAATAGAATCATGGATTGAAAATAGAATTGAAAACACCATTGATCACGCATTGGGTTTGTTATCTGCTTGTTCGAAAATAGAAGGGGAGGCTGATATATGTATATCAGTGATACATGTACAAAAATAGAAAGACTTGAAAAACAAGCATGGGCTTGAGCCCAGGTGCAACCTGCAAGTGTGATTGAGCCCAGATCGGTTTACCCTTACATAACAAATCAATTATACATAACAAACACATATAATCATACTTCATTACAGGATGGAAAATAATTGTAAAATTTAGTCACAAATTTATGGACTATTGAATTAAGAAATTGAAAGACAATTAAATATTATGACAGTAAATAACATCTTATTTTTCAGTAAAGGGAGAGTGCAAAATAGATTGTAATTCATAGAACATATTGTGACAAACTCCACTATGGCGGATCCGCTTACAAAATGATTATCATCCAAGGTCTTTCATGAGCATCTTGCTCAATTGGTATAACTTTTATGTAAGAATATTTTATTTCAAGGGGAGTTTGTATTTGGTACTATCATATGAGACATTACTCTATACATTGGTTACAGATATATATCAAGTTCATTTTTCTGATCAGAAATAATGTAATAAAGTTTCATTTGCACTTTAGTTTGTTCAAATATTGATCGTTTTGATCTCACTAAAGTAGGAACAGTTGGAAATAGACATGTATAGATCACATCTCATGTAATTTCCGTGTTATGCATCCATGATTGATATATGTCATTTGATTGTGTTGGTATATGTGACTATTGATTGGTTTAGTTACACTTAAGGTAACGAAAGCCACTTTGATCCTTTGTCAGCATAGTTAATGGACGAGATTGTTTCAGAAACACCTTATGTTATAAATAGAAAATTTTGGAGCTCATAAAGTTAAACACATTTATAAGCTTATTACATATATGGCCTAAGGGGAGGTTGTTGGAAAATTTCAATATGTGGGGCACATATGTAAAATAAATATGTCGTGCTATTTTGGTGTAAAGCCTAATTAAAGTGATCAAATTATGAGTTAAAGTTAAAAAGCTTACAAGTATAATTGTCATGGTATTAATGTGTAGATACTGGGGCAATTTTATTTTTCTGAAGGGCCAAATTAGAAAATGCCAACATTATAAATAAGGGGTTATGGTCCCAAATTATATAAGCTCCGGTTATTCTCCTAATCTCTTCCATGGAAATAATTTAGATCTAGGGTTTATGTCAATTTGGAAGATTAGATCCAGCTCTCATCTTTTAGATCTATCTCATTCTCTTAATCAATTTATGAAAGCAGCAACTATCAATTAGATCTAATATAAGATCTAGGGTTTTTATCAATATTGAAAAACAAACCAAATTTACTTTTCTAATAGCAACTATGAATTCAGCTATGGCTTCCGCTAACCCGTTTACTTTCCTCTATTTCTTTTCAATTAAATCAATATGGGTCACCTATTCAGATCTAGGGTTTCATGATTAGTCTATCCTAAAATATATTAAAATCCTAACAGTAAGCTATTATAAAGTAATGAGTATTCAGATATTTGAGATCTATTGACTTGTTATTTGTTTATATTAGAAACTAACTTTTGTTGAATTTTTTTTTAAAAGTTTTCACAAGAAATTGAGTTGTTGATAAATAGTTAAAAAGTCAGTTTCCCATTATTCATTAAGCATTAAATTCCCAATCTATATGAAAGTGGATCGTTCCAACTTTCTTTCACTATACAGTCCCAAATTCATTTTTTGTATAAACGAACAACCAACTTTAAGGAACATTTGAATATCTTGTGGACACAAAGGAACTTTACTACATGAACAAGCCATGAGATTTCTGTTGTTGACAAGAACAAGATGAGTGAGTGAGAGGTAAGAATAACTAGAGATCCATCAACCAGAAGCATCGAATTCAAGAGAAAGTAGATATGCAAATGTATCAATTGTGTACCCCGTGCTCAACATAACACATGCCCATGTGAATTTTTTTTACATTTATAGTCTATAACTATATTCATAATTAATATCACTAATGCTTATTTAGCAAATGTTAGGATATTAAAGCAATTATTTTGAAGATATAAAATTGGTGGTAGAAAAGAATGTTTGATAGTTATGAGCATAAACTTTTAGACAATTGAAAAAGAGAGAGAAAAATAATCAACTCTAACTGTGCAGGGATCCTTTGGATAACTCTAATAATTTCATCAATAAATTAGTTATTTAATAAGAATTTACACAAACAACAACTAAACATATCCTACCTTAAAACTGAATACGCGAGCTTTGATAATTTTTGAAATGGAATTGAAACTGAGACTAGCGACTAGCGATTTCATATATGCAATCATTTATCACCTTATTAATGAAGATGTCTTATTTTTTGGAATAACATTATGTTTGTAATGTACTGGAACCGAGTACATTGGAGAATAAGGTATTGTCAAGTATTGGTGAATTGTTGATTTCTACTCAAATATGTGACGTGTATTGATTCATGAAATTTGCATGTGAGAAAAGCCTTGACTGGTTGTGATTAGAAAATCAATGTTTAGCTCGATAATGAATTACCGTCTTTCTTGATCTTCAATTTTCTTCATCAAAGAATTTTAATCTGCATATGTTTGATCGTTCAACTATATGAATTACCAAACCGAAATGAATTATTTCAAAGTTATTATTTCAGAATGTGAACAATTAAACATGGAGGGCGGGATGATGAATATCCTATCATATGGTAGTTTCTAGCATATGCTTTTATATATATGAAGAACATGTAAGTGGGAATTAGTAGTATGCATGATTTCATTGGAAGCTCAAACATCAATGTAAGCATAGATTTCAGTGCATTAGAATGTCGTCTTCTTTATAGTATCACAAAAATTACTGGCATCACTATGGCATCAATCAATTGGCACCACAATGGCATCATTAATTTTTTAGTCATGTTCATTTTCCATAGGAGCTTTTGGCATTTCTAATTAGATTAGCAATACCATAACGATGCCAAAAGCCCATTAAAAAATTTCTGGTTTGTAGTAGTTTACATGCCAAAATCAAATTAAACTTTTAATTCTAACATACAAAATTAAGAGAAGAAAAACCCCTAACAATTAATAGTCTTGTTAACATAAGCATGAAGCAATTTTATATGTCCATCAAATAATTAAGGTGATCCTAACCAAGCATACATTGGTAATTTAATGAAGGGTCGTGGTAGATTCTCTTTAACTTGTCCATTAAAGGTGAAATTTAAAGAGAAACTACGTATTCGTACATGTACTACGTACACTAGTTTATTTCTATGCTAAATATTCCCAATATTTTTGTAATATATTTATTAATGAATTTGATGGAATAAAATTATTTGAGATTGATAATTGTAAGTAAAAATTATTGCATCTAAATATGTTAGAAAGTTATGAATGCTAAAAATGAGAAAAATTATGTAATAAAAGACGACACATTACAAACTAAAGTCATCACTACATAATGATGGAGGAAAGATTTTGCAAAAACACATTTTAATCTACAAAAGAACCATCATCTAGATTTTTCCTTTATTAAATTCACATATATATGAAAAATATAAATAAAATAATTTAGTTATAAAATTTATTATCATAAAGAAATTGATTAAAATATTTAAATCAAACTAACTGGTGGAACCAATTCAAAAAAGACCAAAGAAATAACATTTTAAGCCTCCCCATAAGTAAAAAAATAATGCTTTTTAAATGTAAGAACGATAGTTGTAAAGAGATTGAATTTATTTCTTTTAATTACTAATAGATGGTCCTATTTTTATAGCTGCTTGTAGATAAGTTTTTTGAATTATACTCAAGAGAACCCGACGTACCAGCAAACTCCTAAGGGGAATTAATTTGTCTTCCTTGTTCTATTTTTTTCTAGTGTATACTGCTTATATAGTACCATATATCATATAACTATAATATTGTAGTAAACACATAATAATCAATAAAATGAACTTTTCCTCTAAAATTGCACCCTCAATCAAAATTGTAAGCAGGACCATAGAAATTTAAATATGGTTGGACCCTTTAATTGGAAAGTATTTCTGATAATATAAAATGGAACATCAATATTAAACACCCACTAGACATCTAATATCATTTTGTCAAATAATTATTTACCTCAACCAAAATACAATCAATTTAAGTAGCAATTGTTCCACCCATGATATAAATTGTTATTGAGGTCAAGCCAAGGATAATTATCTCCAAAAAGGACCGGGTTTCTTTTTCTTTCTTTCTTTACATAAAATATCTATCATAGGAAAATATGGTTAATATTATTCATTTTCTACTACTTGATGTACCTCTTTTTGTATCCAATAATTTATAGTTGGATTGCTTTGATGTTTTGCAACCAATCATTACATAAATTGTCCATGGGTAAACACATTTTTACAAATTCAGAAAAGAATGACAAAGTAATAAGTGTTATATATTACTACAAAATTTAAGCAAATTCACCCATTAATAAGTACGAGTGTGAACCCATGCTAAGTATACGGGGTTTAGTGTATAACTCTATTAACGTGTATTTTTTTAGATTTTATAGTCTATGAAGAAGAAAGCATATACTTATGGGATGTAAATTTTTAGATTAATTTTTTCGTGAATGATACTAACAAAAATGTGTTGATAAATCTACTTAAATAATCTTAGAGCATATAGAGTATAATTAACATTTTAGAGCACAATGTCTTTATATAGAAAAGGTTACATCAACTATCTATGGTTCCTAACTTGGTAAGCACTATATTACTAAGCGTGTCATTCAATTAATTTTCAAATGTAATTTACATTGGTTCAACATAGTTTTATCATATTTTTAACATATAAATTTAAATATGTATATAATTTTGTTTGATAATAGTGTTCTAAACCTGGAGTAGAGAGATTAGATTAAATATTAATAAAAGAGAATTAATTGTAATAATTCTCAAATTAGTTTGTGATAGAATATATTTTACATATATTCTAAACGTTAAAATATTTCCTGATATTACCTGCATTTATTCTGTGATTTGACTTACTCTTTATTTGGGAAATATTTATTTAGTTGCCTTTCTTTTAGCAAATCAGTTGATTTGATGATATATGTATTTAGGAAGTATTTATTTACTTACCTTTGTTTTAGCAAATTAATTGGCTAATTTGTAGCCTATCTTAACTCTTTTAAACCATATATATGATTGAAAGTGGAATACAATGGCAAGCAAATTGATTTCTAAATAGATTTCTTTCATGGTATCAGAGCCATTCTCCTTACCCTAGCCTCACCTATCTTCTTCTCCGTTCTTCTTCTTCTATCTTTAATTCTTTTCCATAGCAGACTCATCCAAGTTTCATCCCGCACTCACCATCACTAATGTTAAATCTCTTATTCCCATAACATTAGACAATGAGCAAGCCATGTATCATTCTTGGGTTACTCTGTTTACCAATCTTGCTAGGGTTCATGATCTTTACGATCACTTGGTTCCACCAACGGAGGAGAAGGCTATGGCTGCCTATGTCCAGGCTAAGTCCACTGATCCAGCACTTTGGAGGCGTTTGGATGCCGTTGTCTTGCAATGGATTTACAGCAAGCCTCTCGAGCTACCCATCTCGAGGAGGACTTTACAAATGCTTCCTCAAACCTATTTTCATCCTCTTCATCATTGCAATCTCAAGGCGGAGGAGGCGTCTTATTCTCTTCCCAACCCTCCTTGTCCTCATCCCTTTTCTCTTCCACTTTCGCCTCGTCACCGTCTCCTTTCAGTTCATCCACTTCCACCGCCTCCGCATTCTCTTTTGGATCCGCTCCCAAACCCGCTTTATCTTTAGGTGCTTCCACATTTTCTTTCTCCTCCACCTCTGCCGCCACCAATCTCTTTTCTACCTCGTCAGCTCCTGCTGCTGCTGCTGCTTCAAACCCTACTACCAGTGACTTTTCATTTTATTTCAATTCATCCTCTACTCCAACCACTACTGCAACTACAGCTACAACCTCTAACCCTACACCTACATTTGGCGTCAGTGGTAATTCAGCTCCTTCATTTTCGCTTAATACGGGTTCTTCTGCTTCATCAACAACATCTATTTTCGGATCCAGTACAAGCTCTGCAGCTATTGGTTGTTTTGGTTCAACTTCCGGAGGAGGAGGAAGTGGTTCATCCTCTTTTTCTCTATTTGGTGGTGGATTATTCGGTGCATCTTCTTCCTCTGTTGCTTCAGCTCCATCATTCTCAGCTCCTTCACTTTTCGGCACAACTGCTTCTGCAGCAACCGCTTCTTCATCTTTTCCTTCATTTTCATTGTCTGCTTCATCTTCTGCTGCCGCCACCAATTCTTCTAGTGCAGTAGCAACCTCTTCTTTTCCTTCATTCTCTTTGCCTGCAAGTTCATCTTTAGCAGCTAGCACCTCTTCCTTTTCGTTTGCTAAAGAGTACTCAACCATTTGGCATAAGCAGTTCTTCTTTAGCTGTTTCTGCTGCTTCTACGCCATCCTTTACATCATCATTTGTTGGATTTGGTAATAGCGCAGCAAGCTTAACAGCGACTACTTCTTTGTCTGGAGGTGGATTGTTGGGTGCTGCTGCTTCTACACCATCTTTCTCTACTACAACATTAGCGACAACGTCTGCGAGTACTACTGAGGCCACATCACAACCTTCACATTATTTTAACCAAATGAAATTAGCAACAATTTATTCCTTTTTGACACAATTCTTTCCGTTTGAAGTTAGCCTACCCTTAAACATTATTATTAACCCATCTTCAATTCGTAATGATTTATAAACATCTCCACATTGCAAAAAAATCAAAACAATATAGCATAAACAATCTTTATAGAAAATAAAAAATAATTGTTAAGATGTTCTATAAGATCTCCAAGTATTCAGTGTAAATCATGCATCAAATAGGAAAAAATACGTGCTATTTATAAACATTTCATGTTCAATGAAGCATTACTATATAAAAATGTATTATTATAGGTTGATTAAGATGGATAATATCTAAAATTACAAAAAATAAGTCTAGGCTGCATATAACAAAATAAAATATTTAGATAAAAATTAAGTTTATAGAACGCTTATTTAGAACTAAACTTTCAACGTACTTTTCTCAAAATGCAATATAGAAATTTATTACTAGACTATTCTTTTACATTATAGATGATATTTTCCCAACTTGATTTTCTTAAATACTTATAGTTCAAAATGGAAAATATATCAACTATTTCTCAGATTAAACGCAACTAAAGATTCTTTGATTTACATGTGTTAGTAAACCAATTATGTCTTATAAAGGAAATGAAATTCATGATATTACTAAAAAAATACAAAATAGATTAGAGAATTTATTATGTATTAAATTATCTTCGATGCTAACCTAAGAAACTAATTTTCCATAAATATGGTCCTATTAATTTTTAGAAAATTTGATTGGATTCTATTATAACATCAAACAACCGAATTATAAAATAAACATATTATCAATTTATAAAATCAATTAATTACACATACTTTACATTGAATTTTTTGAAATAAAGCATTTAGCTTTAAGACTAAAAATATTAAAGGAACCAAACCTACCATTATTTTCAAAACTGAAAGCATAAATAGGAATTAGTAGTTGACCTATAACCATTTGACTTCTATCTTTTGTATCTAGAGTAACATTAAGGTTTATAGATCATGCAATAAATTTTTTACTAATAATTATGTATATAATATCCATTGTATTATTTTTACTATATTAGGCCTTTTCAAAAAACATGACTAGTTAACTATGCATATTCTAATTTTGATGATTCCAACTACTTGAACATGATCCTAGTTTGTTTCAAATTGTATAAATAATATGAATGAGAGCTACACAACATGTTAATAAAAGTATACTTTAGAGATATACAATTAAGTAAAAATTAGTCTTAATCTATCATAAAAGTAAAATGTTATATTGACTAAAAGTGGACACTAATTGATTAGGATTAATGAAGATTAGTATGTAATTGTTCTCTAACGATAAATTTCAATAAAAGAGAATTAACTGTAATAATTATCAAATTAGTTTGAATTTGAAGTAAATGAATATTGTCAATTTATTCCTTTTAAATACTACTGTTTCCATTTGAAGTTAGTTTACTCATAAACATTATTAATAACACATTTTCAATTCGTAATGATTTATAAACATCTTCAATCTGCAAAATAAAATCCAAACAATATAGCATCGAATAATCTTTGTAGAAAATAAAAGATAATTGCTAATATGTTCCATAAGTTCTCCAAGAATTCAGTGTTAACCATGCATTAAATAGGAAAACGTGTGTTATTTATGTACATTTCTTGGTTAATGAAGCATCACTATAGGAAAATATATTAAACCGTAGGACAATTAAAATGGATAATATATCATATTATAGAAAGAGTCTAGGCTGAATATAAAAAATAAAATATTTAATTAAAATTTAAGTTCATATAACACCTTTTTAAAACTAAATTTTGAACATAAAGTTACATATGCTAGACTGTCAGTAACATTGACATAAGAAGACAAAAATTTTGGCCATTTCATTTAGAAATACTTATATTAATTTCTTAGAACTTTTCTAAATGAATTGTATGATCTGATCCTACCTTATTACTTCATTTCTTCCCAAAACTGAAAGAGCAAATTTTTTGGAAGTAATCATATTCTCATTAACTATTTTCAAATTAAATCCATATATTCTTTATAAATATAACCTTTCCCTACATTTTATAATTTATACTTACCTAATTAAATCAAATTGAATATATGTTGTACATTTTTTTATAATTTATTCTTTGTTTACAAACCGTCAATATATGTTGATTGAAAGTAATTGACTGCTGCAAGGTTAACAAAGTTGCTTACATAGGTTTTTCCACTTACGTAGTAGATTGAGCAGTCTATTTAGTTTTACCTTATCAGTTCATCAAAGTTGCTTACATTCTGTCGTTATCATGAAGCAATTTTGCTTTTCTCTTTCCATTTGCTATAACTGATTCAAAATACCATTAAGTTATAGTTATCATGGTAAGTAAGAGTAAGGATTATATACAAATATTATTGTATGGCACTTCATGGGTGAATTTATGTTTGGTTGTGTAGTATGTGTTACACCTTGAAAACAATGAAGCTATGTCGTGCTAATCATTATAACTCAAGGGTTTTATTTAGATTTTAAGCATTAATTATATTCATTATTTGGGATTGTAAACTTGAATGCACGATAAGAATCAATATAACGTATTTTTCAAAAAAAAGTGAAACTATGCGTTGGTATCTATATTATCCAATTACTTTGAATTTTTTAACTAATACATTAATTTTCATCTTCAATCTACTTTGCACATTCTAATCACTAAGCGATGGTCCTGTCTTTCAATTAAGTTAGTTTAAATTGCCATAAGTTTATTTCAATTATCAAATGACTTTGATAAAATGAGTGAGTATATATTAAAGCTTTAGAGGATTATATTTTTGTGTTCATATCATTTTTTATAGTATGAAAAGTTGGGAAATAAATTTAATGCATTGAGTATATAATTTATTTTCTATGTAAAAAAGTAAGGGAAAAGAATATTGATTGAAATTTTAAAAAAATTTACTAAGAAATGAGTTGAATTAAATGATCATGTTAACTGTTATTCAAAAAATATTTCTATATTTATAGAAACAAATATTCGATGGTAACAATAGATTAATATATTTGCAATCCGTATGCTTATTATTACTCAATTTTGATTTCTAAAAATCTGCTTGATTTACACTTTCTCCACAAAGGTCATCTTTTGCACATTGATACGCTTTTCATATGCTAATTAATATGGAGCTTGCGGTCTTTACCAAATTGTGTAACATTGTCACTATTCTCTAATAGCAAGCTTATCATTACGGTAAGCAGATGAACATTCAATCCATTTGGGTTTAGCCATGGGAACATGGAAGGATGACAACCTCTATCAGCATATGCTGCTTGGTCAATGATGCGACACTTTTATCCGAACACTAATTTTTATTCTTCATTTTTTTATGTGTATCGAACCAAACAATCCTTCTACTATATGCTGTAAACATTTGATTTTATAGATTTAATTTAGCCTCGCTTGACTTCTTTGTTCAGCACAATTTGATATTCGTGTATTTGATAAGATTTAGATAACACCCTTTCATTCGTCTTTCAAACAAAATATATTTCATTTGATGTAATTTATTTTTGACGTTGATATATTTGTCACAAATTAGTATTTTCTTTATTGGAAACATTAGGTCATCTATTTTATTTTATTTTCTATTGCCCACCTAGCTACTATGCTTTCAAATGAGTTTGATGACCAACAATATAATTTATTATTTAGGTGCTAAAGAAATGCACCACCATTAATCCTCCTTATTTTAGAAGCACGTTGGGCTATGTATCAAAATTGTTTGCGCATGAGCCTTCGTGAACCATTCCATGCAACAGTTAATTTTTAAGACAACTCCAACATATGTACTGAACCACTTGGGCCAATTGATCTATCAGCACATGATAGCTCAAGAGTTCAAGTGCTACATATGTATCATCTTGCTATATATCCCTTTCTGATGTATATAGTATGTTGTTCTAATTGTTTATGTTTGATAATAGGGTGGATAATATATTAGATTAGTTTTCTAATGCACCCATTGATTTAAAACCTATATTGTGCATGACATTTTATTGTTCGACATTTAACAGTTTCATATAACTTTTTTTCACATTACTCTGGTTTGAACATGTTTTACAAATATGGTTTTACCAATAACATACTATTGTATTTTCATAGCTTTACATTCAACGCTGTGTGTGTAGCACGGGTTCGCACTTGTATAAATATGTATTTAAATTATTCTAACTTCGCTTAATCAAGAAAACAAAATTTGACAAATTGACCTGAAAGGTTTGTACTAATTAATAACTCGTTTTTCTTAGTATCTTTATATTTCTCTTCTAATTTTTCTTTTTATTTAAATTAGATTGGTATTAAAGCATGTTCTTTCTTTGAGAATATTCAACGATTTTTGAAATGTCCTCAACTCAATCTAAATCTTTATGAATCGAATATTCCAATCTTTGATGGAGATAACAATGACGTTTGGAAAGTAGAGATTATGATTTTGCTTCATCTCAATGCCTTTGGAGAATAGTTCAGCATGGGCTTGTTGAACCAACAAGTCAAGGTGAAGTAACTCAACCTAAAGAAGGAAAATGTCAATTAGAAGCAACGATGGATGACAAAGCTCTAACGAAAATCCAAAATGGGGTAAGTATGCTAGCATTATTCCGAGAATATGTAGAGCAACAACATCAAAGCAAGCTTGGGAGATTTTTGAGGAGTATCAAGATGAAAGCAAAACAAAAAACGATCAAGCGTTTTGCAAAGGAAGTTCCATAACCTTAAAGTGAAAGAATATGAATACATTCGAGATTACTCATCTCGAGTAATTGAGGTTGCCAATCAATTTAGGACACTCGGTGAAGAGATGACGGATCAAAAGATTGTCAAGAAAATATTGACTAGCCTATCTGAAAAGTATAATTCAATCATTGTAGCCATTGAGGAATCCAAAGATAGCAGTACTTTGTCAATAAAAAACTGGTAGTTTTCTTAAAATCTTATGAACAAAGAAGGCTTCGTCACATAAATATTATTGGCAGGAGCTAGAGATGGTGATATTGTTGGTGAGTGGGGAGTGAACTATAAATCTTCTAGTTTCCTTTGGTTATCAGATATTATTTAATTTAAGAAATCATCGAGAAAGATTTAGTGCAATTTTAGTACTACAATTGAAAGGAGCAACTCGTTGTTATCATGATTAAGACACTTCCTAAAAGAATGTTTGCTAAGAAAATTAATTAGAGTTACTAAGAAAGTGCATTAATAAAGAGTTTTAGAATTAATGTGCTTTCATACATTTCTAAATATAAAAATTCATGTATTTATATTTATTGTGTTTAGGATATGTTTATTTACATACTCTTGCAATTCAACTAGCATAATATGTACTCAAATTGTGCAATGGAAAAGAAAACACTTATATATGAATCAATGGACACTACAAGAAAATTTTGATTTAGTGACAACAAAATGCATCACGTGTGGCAATTCCATTATAAACAAAATGATAATGCAAAATCAACAAAATCTATGATAGATTTTCCATAGTCCATAACAAATTCTTTTTATGACTTTGGAATGAAATAATTGTAATATATAATCGTTGTTAATCCGTCACAAATGAATGATAAATTTATATTTATTTTTAATACTAAATTAGTAACAATGTGTTTCGTTATAAATCCGTCGCAATTTACTATACAAAAATCATGTAACCGCCACGGATTTATCACGTGAAATTATTTGAAAATAATAATATGCGCATAACACATTATATACTCCATCAAAAATTCATGACAATTATCGTTATGGGTTGATTTATTTATTCACTTGTTCCGTTTGATCAATTAAACAATATATTTATTACTTCGAAATATTACATAAGGAACAAATTTCATTAAAAACTATACCAACAAAGATATATCAATATATGCATAGATAAAAGAATATAAACTAGAAAGAAATCATATAATAATAAACAACAAATACAAGTCACACTACATAAATTTCTATATCCATACCAAAATACATGCTTGTATATAAAATTTCAACATGCATAACAAAAATCTATCTTTGCAAGTGCCTAATTCAAAGGTGTATAACTTTCAAAGCTGTAACGAATTTTCAAAGGTGTAGAACTTCCAACCCAAGTCAGAACTATGCTTATTGTTCAAGATTGCAAGTGCCTAATTCAAAGAAAATTGGACTCAAAGATGATAAGTAGAGACTTTAAACTTATCTTGTCAAACTTTGGTATCACGGCTGACCCATTATCGGATCTTCGACCTCCCTGAGCTTGAAGATGTTTTATTCTTTGAGTTGCAACAATTTATCTTCCTTGTTTCGAAAGGCCTGACTTTTTCGCCATTGAATACTTGAGCATTTGATTTTTAGATCTGGAATTAGTAAAGGCAACTGAAGCTTTCTCTCTCCTATTCTCGGCTTTGTGCAGAATTTTAGTATCTTTCGAGTTGCCTATTTTGTGTAACATAGTTATTACACATGTTGTATTTTTGTTTGATTTTCCTTTTCTTTGTTTTGTTGCTCCAATTTGTTCGTATGGGTGGTTTTGAGTATATTGTTTCTATATTTTACTCCTCCATCTATTTGACAACTTGATCAATGGGCTGCAGTAATTGCTGTACTGTTAATATATGAACATGATAAGTACTCATTTTCCTAGCAAGGCACCCACTTAGGATAGAGGGATTGTTAGGTTTTAACGAGGCATATCATGGAAGTATATGCTTCTATTTTGTTTATAAAGTACCTTTTTTCAAAAAAAAATCTATCAATCATACTAAGCCTAGAAGACTAAGATGATACCATGAATGAACGAGGAGGGGACTGTGACAATCTTTGTTTGACCACTTGCATCAATCTAAGCTCAACTTTTTATGTTTTTCACTATCATGTCGACATTTATCTTCATTACACTACAAATGAACCTCCCTCTCTTCTATAATCTATCAACAATGCGTCTCACGCTCTTCCTCAATTCGTTGATGATGTGTCTCATGCTTCTCCTCTATCCTTGGATGCACCATCTTGGATTGTTGGCTTAATCCCATTATCTATGCCTTCACACGTCGCATCTCCTCCGTTAGGGCAATAACCCTAACTTGTAACTCTTTCGTTATTCTACGTTCACTCATTAACTCCTTCATCACCGAGGAGCATGTGATTTGATCTATAATTAACAAACCACGTTTTTCTCAAAAAAAATACAATACAAGAACATGAAATTTAACATATATGTTGATATGCAACATTATCAGTTATGCACTAAGTAACAAATCAGTTATTCATAAATTTACTTACATCATCAGATAGGTTACCACCAGGATATGCACTTTCCTTTGCATTTAATAGGCTCAAAGCATGAAAAATCAATGTTTGTTGCTCTTCTGGAACCTCCTCCGCATCTTCATCATTCTATTATCTAATAGTGGTCAACCGCTTATTACATTCAATATGATACCTAGCCTGTAAATATATAGTATAATCAAGATTTAAATCCAATCAACCCAAACATGTCTTTGTAAAACTGTATATAGTTTTTGTTGCACTTTATTTTTGACTAGAACATATTTTTACCTCACTATAAATAGTATTATATGGATTATAACCTAGTTTTACAAAATTTTGCACTCAGGTGTAAAACCGAGTTGCAATTTGCAACTCGGTTTTAAAACTAAGTTGCAGCTGTCCAATTTAGTTTTAAAACCGAGTTGTAATCCATAACTCGGTTTAAAACTCAGTTTCAAAACTGAGCAAGCTAAAGAAACTTGGTGTTAATACAAGTTTCATTAACAGGAAATTTTCCTCAAGGACAATTTTTAGGGCTTTTTTTGGATGTAGGACAACCCACTAATAATTTTCTCTAAAGAACAAATTATCGTATTTTCCTTCCAGCCCACTTTCGCGTGCTTCTTCTTCTTCTTCTTCTTCCTTTCAATCAAAATTTTTCTGTCGCGATCCAATATCTCTCTCGCAATTAAAATATCGATCAACCTCATTCGGTCATTTGAATATCGTTCTTCTGAAAATTCTAGTTCATCGATCAAATTTTTCTCACGCACGTTTGTCGATCTCGTTCTTTTTATATTTCCACTGTGATCTCGTTTTTCTTCAAATTGTATTAAATAGGTATGCTTATATTATTCTGTTTTTTGTTCGTTTTCTAATAGAGTTAAAAAAAAATTGTTTGTGATTTCTAATTGTGTTCGTTTTCACAAATCACATGCAATGTTATTTTCTGATTGCTTGTTCATTCTTCTATGGCAACTTTTGGAAGCAGCAGGTCTTTTTATTTGTTTCTTTATGGAATGTTGTATTCTAATATGCTTTACATTTAATTTATCTTGCATTAATGTTGGGATGATTGGAAAAGTATCATTGATTGGGTTGTATATAAGGTTGTGATAGAGTGGAAAAGTATCATATCTTAGGTTCAGTTTCCTGGTATCATTTTTATTTTTTCTTAGTATCAATTTTTTTGATTATCAGTAACTAGGTATCATTTTTGTATACGGTAGGTATCAGTTTTCTGAAATGGAAAAACTAATGTTCTAAATTGAACATATTTTTACTAATGTTTTTATTTTTTTTGGCAATGGTGATAACAGTCTTCTTTGTCTATTTGTGTTGAATAATAACACTTTTAGCACTCGATTGTCTATTGATTGCTCTTTGTATGATTTGAAGAATGAGATATGTTGATGTTGGTCTCAATTAACTTCTTCTTCTATTCAGATTTCTTATGTACTTGAGGACAAAGTTATTTTGGTTGATACTGAATCTGATATTCAGAGTATAATTTGTTTTTAGTTATACAAGAAAAGTTCTTTCTTTGGTTTTACTATTAAAGTTAAGGGTTCTGAATTGGAATATGTTGATGGTTCTTCTATTTCCAGTTCATCTAATGTTCGTGCATCTTTATCTTCTACTGTATCTGTCTGTTCAAATGTTGTTGTTAATGGTAAAAGTTATTTAAAAGATATGTTGAGGAGAGGGTCGACATTATGCATTTCCGATTTTGTTTGTTTTTGTTTTGGAGGAGCTAAACATTTTAGAGAATTTTTTATGGCATATCAAATTCAAAATGGGTATGAATTAGTATTTTTAAAGAATTGTGCTACAAGAGTTACTATAATTTTCTCTTCATATAAGGATGGTTGTCTTTTCAAAGTCCATGATTCTTATGATTCTGGAGAATTGAAGAAGTTTTTTATGAGAAATATGGTTGCTGATCATTCTTGTGGGGCTGGTCTTAGAAATGTGAATAATCCACATATATCTAGTTCGTTTGTTAAATCGTTGATTATTGACGAGATCCGTGATTGTCCTAGAAAAAAGCCTAAAGATATTATAGTTGATTTTAGAAGAGAATACAATTTTCAGTTGTCTTACGGTTATGCTTATCATGGGAAACAACTTGCATTAATGGAGTTGCATGGTAATGATGCTTTGTCTTATAATGATTTGAGTTGGTATTTGGAAGCAGTGAAGAAGTCTAATCTAGATAGTTATGTTGATATGCATGTTGATCCTTGTAGTAATGAATTTGAGAGGGTGGTTATTGCTTTTGGCGCTTGTTTACTTGGTTTCAAGTATTTTCGTCCTATGATATTCTTAGATGCTACTCACTCGAAGGGACATCCTGGTGTGTTGATGGGTGCTACTGCAAAAAATGGTGATCAAGGTATGTCTTTGTTTTCAGTTTTGATTTATTTGTATTGAGATCATAATAGTTAGCATTAGCATTAATATTAATTTGTTATCATAATTTGTATTATGTTGGTATCAGTTTTAAGATATGTAGTTTACAGTTAGCAAGTTTCTAGTATCAGAATTTGCATTGTATTGAATTGTAAGTTTGTATTTGGTATCATAATTTCATACTTCTTAGCAGGAGATTAGTATCAGTTTGTGTATAATGTTAGTATCAGTTTCAAGTATGTTAATATATGGTATCATAATAGTTGTGTAGTATTGAAATTTCATTTGTATCATAATATATGTCAATGTTCATTACTTTGTTGCGTTAGAATGAAGATTAATGTGCATTCTGTCGTGGTTATCAATATTTTTATAATGGTCGTATCAGGTTTTTGGTATCAGTTTTTTTACTGTTAGTATCAGTTTCATGAATTGTTTTAGATTTATGGTCATAATTAGTTTTAGTTTTTTTACTAATTATTTTTGCATTTGCAGGTTTCTTCCCTTTAGCTATGAGTGTAGTTTCTGTAGAAAATGTGGATAATTGGACATGGTTTTTGAACCATTTAAAACAAATGCTTCAAGAAGATCGTACTTTGGTTTTTATGTCAGATCGCCACCAAGGTTTGCTTTCAGGTGTTCGTGACGTTTTCCTTCAGCTTATCAAAGTTATTGCTATTTGCATATGGAACAAAATCTTCTTTCAACGGTAAAAGCCAAAAATGCAAATGTGTCTATTGTTGAGATATTCAAAATGTGTTCTAGAGCTTCAAATCTATATGAATTTGAAGGAGCACATTTTAAGTTCTGTCAAATTGGTGGTGTTGCTGGTGTGAATTTTTTAAAGGATAAGCCATTTGATAAGTGGGTGGATTTATTTTTTCCAGGGAAACGTTATGGTGAATTTAGTTCGAATGTTGCAGAAAGTTTTAATAGTTGGATTTTAGTTGAACAAGCATTGCCTATTACTTTGTGTTTAGATGGTATTCGTGTTAAGATTATGGAATAAATGGCTTAAAGAAGAGAAGACTGTCGTTTGTGGAGAACAAGTCTTTGCCCTTCTATAGAGTTACGTTTAGGTGAATTGATTGAAGAAGGATTTGGATGGGATGTATATAAATCTTCTGATTTTGCTTTTGAAGTGAAATCTCCAAACTCTTATTATGTTGATTTGAAGGAACGAGTTTGTAGTTGCAACCAATGGAAAATTACGGGATTTCCTTGTGCTCATGCTATAAAGTGTATGAACAAGTCTAAGTTATTTGTATATGATTTTGTCGAGAATTATTTCACTGTTGATGCTTATCGATGTTCTTATGCCAATGCTATAAATCCAATTCCAAATTATGATAGGACTATTGTTGATGGTAGCATTCAAGATGTTATCAAGCCACCAAAGGAGAAACATGGCGCTGGTAGACCATCAGTCAAGCGCAAAGGAAGATTTTCATATTTTCAGAACAAGCAAAATAGATGTGGCGAGTGCAAGCAGTTTGGTCATAATAAATGGAATTGTCAAGCTTCGAAGAGGATATGATTTGATTTTACATTTTGAATTTGTTCAGATTAATAAGTGGATGTGTGACTTGTTTTGGTGGTTTATTGTAATTGAACCTTTTGTTATTAATTCGTATTCAGTATAGCATATTATCAAATTGATTTTAATTTCAGCTATTTAGTATAAGTGATAGTATCAGTTTTAGTATCAGTTATATGTTTTTACAGTATCAGTTCTGGTGTTTGTTTTTACAAGTTTTGGTATCAGTATCAGTTTTATAGTATCAATTTTTACAGTATTAGTTTTTACAGTACCAGTTTTTATAAGTTTTTACAAGTATCAGTTTTTATAGGTTTTGGTATTAGTTTTTACAATATCAGTATCAGTTAGCTTGGTTGGAGATAATGTTTGTTTGATTGGATATAAATGACTTTAGTATCAGTTTTGGTTTGTTTTTAGTATCATTTTCATTTATTATAATACGTGCTAGAATTGACATCTGTACTAATAAATAATTATAATGATATCTAGTGTTAGTAAAAACTAACATCAGCACTAATTGTTGTTTCATAAAGTATGTTGAGTGTCAGTTTTAGCAAAACTGATACTATTAGTCATAAGAACTGATACTCAGTTGCTATTTTTTATTGAAATTTGATAATATCATTATACAACTGATAGTGGCATCATAAAACTTATAATATTATGTGGGATCCATAGCTGCATAATAGAACTTACACTATACAATCTTGTTATAATATAAACAACATGAAAAGAAAAGAACACCAACCATAACATATCATTCCAAGAGATCGGTATTGTTTTTACAAGTAAGAGCAGCATTGTTTTTAGAACAGAACATCATTACTTCATAAGTACCAAATTGCAACAGAACATCATTACTTCGTAAGTACAAATTTCAACAGAACTACATTACTTTACAAGTACCAAATTTAATTGTGAAACAACACAATGTGAATTCAGTTCTTTCCTTTTCTTTCTTCTTCTAAGCTGGACATGTATTTAGACAGACTCCAACAATGTTCATCATCTGTCAATATTGCATGTACAATCTTTGCTCTTGTGGATAATATTTCCTTCTTTTCAAGTTTTATTGGTATTCTACTTTTGTTTAGTGAAATGATGAATATCATTACAAATATTCCACACTCAAGCCTATTGAAAACAAAATGTAATGTTAGTATTAGTTTTCATAAGTTGTATTATCAGGTTTATAATTAATACAAGACATTGAATTTCAGCGATAATGGTACAAGCATATAGTATGCTTTGAATTAAAATATTTAACAGTTTTACTAGCACACTTAGTATCAATTTCTGTATGAATTTTTGCGTTTGTAGTTATTACTTTAAGATATATTTGCTAAATATTTTGTTTTATTTTTTATTATGTAGGTATCAGTTTTGCTTTTGTAGGTATCAGTTTTGTTTCTGTAGGTATCACTTTTGTTTCTTTAGGTATCAGTTTCTTTTATGTAGGTATCAATTTTCTTTCTGTAGTAACTCTTTATTCCGAACTAAATGTTTATGATTGAGAGATAATATTTTTCAATATTTTTGTTATGAATCAAATTCAATTAAATATAAAAGGCATACAATGATGTATAGAAGTATGTATGAAATATTATAATGCAAAAACACAGATAGTTTGAATAATGAGCAACTATCAATTGATTATGACTAGTAGTTTCAATTGTATTGTTCATTTTGTTGTCAGTAGATATCATTTTAACCAAAAAAAAACTTACGTGTCTTTTGCTTGCTGTGCACACTTTATTTGATGCATATCATCTGGTTTCACCTCCATGTCTGTTATGTTATTGTTTTTCCAGATTTCTTTGAGCATTTCTTCTATTTTTTGTCTCTGATAAAGACAAAATGTTAAAAAGTTAGGTCATATTTGTTAAATATGCATGTATATGATTTTTGTTTGATGATAAAAAACATATATACATTCATTTAAATGTATTTGATATTGTACTATTTTATTTTTCACAGATAAAATAAATATTTGCTGAATAAAATAAATAACACAGAATTGGAATTCAAACGAATATTTTATTCAAACAAATATTTATTACAATTTTGATAGTACAATTTCAAGCTCTCACTATAACTATACAATTTCAATCACAATACAATTACATCACAATTTCATAGTTACATCAGTTCCTCACTACATATCACTCACTCGTATTTATCTTCAACTTCATTCCAATGGGAATCTAGCATCTGAGCAATCTGCAGAAATATACATTAACGCAGTAAAATTGAAAATAAAATATTTTTGCAGTATAAAACAAAATATGAATTTTGAAAATAATATTTGCCTCAGTTATTTGGGTTGTTCGTCATCATTCATATTTGAATTCATCATACACGAATAGCTTGTGACATGCACAGTGTATCACTGTACATGCCACAAGGCCGTGCACACCGATATATGTATATACACTTGATATAGTAACAGGGATAGTTGAGCACAGGTCAAACCCAAATTATCGGATTCAACTCAGGTGCAATAAAACAATGTCACAATTTTCAGCACAAGGTCAAACCCAAGTTGTGAAACTGGATTCAACACAGGTGCAAATTGTCTAAACTCAAGAAATCAAATCCAGACTGAAATAGCACGCACATAAACAAGAGTGGCAACAACAACCATGAAATACAAGTGCACTAACAAATGAGGACTGCATGAAAAGAACTCAAGCCTGGCAACATGATACTGCAACTACACATGAGATTCAAAGTGAAGACAAAATGAAACTCAAGGCTAATACAACATGAATGTACAGATTCATATGAAACTGGACTTCAACAAGACCACATGTAACCCTACGACTACAAGCATGCGAATACAGGAAAAACAAAGTAATGCAAAACAAACACCAGAGCTCAATACAAAGTCGATGCAACAAACTTGAAAATCAAACAGTTCACCAAGCTACAACATGAACACAATGCAACAGTCAATGGTTCAACAACTATAACATGAAGAGTGGATACCAGAAAACAACAGGTCCCAAATAACATACTATAACACAGACCAGTAAAGACATAAATCAGAGAACAAGCTACATGAAGACTACTTGAAATGAACAGCTAAGGATAAGAGCTCAATGCATATGAAAGCAAGAATGCAAATGCACAAGTATCAATATATAATGATAAAGATGCTTCACAGTACAACTCAAAGGGATGAAGCAATATAAAGACTCGACTAAGACAAATTGCAAGCCAGTGCAAACAATGCAGTACAGACATATAGACTCAAGGCAACAAGTTCAAATGCCAAAGTGAAGCCAGTGAACAACGAATAAGCAAACTGCCTCGAATGGTACAAGTTAAAGACTGTAACTGTGACAGACAGATGTATGGTGATACACAAAGGCAGCCCACACATGCACATCAAGTATAACCAGTAACCAAAGAAACCAGAGGCAATTGGACAGAGGCAACAACTACACTAAGAGAAGAACACACGTGAATAGAATGCATAGGTCAGGGAAGCAACAAATGTACTAATAAGGACTAGTGGATCGAACAAGGTCAAAAGTGCAACCAGACAGTAAACAAGCAAACAATTCGAGCATAACAAAGATCAAAGAAATGATGATGGCCAAAGTCATGAATATGCATATATCACAGCAGTTATAAAAAGGAACATGTCGAGTATGCTACAAAGAGTTGAAGCTGTGAGCAACTTGAAGCTAGAAGAAATGTAAATGCAGACCAAAGAATCAACATCGTCTAATGAAAGCAAGTGTGTGTACAATTTGAAAAAGTCAAAAACAAAAGAGGAAAGTTTCTGCCATATCGATCAAGGAAAGATCGAACGCTTCAAAACCCAAGCCGTGATTATCATGTAATAGAAAAGCAAAATATACGCATAAGAAAAGGTCAGAAAACATCTCAAGCATCCAAGCATCATCGATCGGCCAAGGAAAATAAAGTGACGAATTCAAACGAATTTGGACGAACGAAATTATAGGAACTAGACTCCTATATAAACAAATCATCATCGGCACTTTTAATTATCGAATTCAAGGAATCAATCTAGATAACAAAAGATCAAATAACATACTAGAGAAGTCGAATACGATCAACTCGAAGCAACCAGGCAAAATCCCTAATTTCACGAGCAACACATTCGGTCGAGCAAGGAAACACGCAAACCAGAGAATCGATCAAATCGAATCAGGTGCTTCGAGATACAAGCCCTAATTTCAGAGCGAAAAGATGAACGAACGAAGAGAAGAAACAAGAGCCATCATTTTCACAAGCAAAGCAGGCCGGAGATAAAAGGAAAAGAGAAACCAATATAATATTGGGCCGGCTAATAATAACAAGGCTTTTGTTTTTGTTTAAGTTTAAAAATAGGGTTTTAAATTTATATTGGTTTTTATTTGTTCTTGTTTTTATTTTTAAAGTCTACTTTTCGAATCAAAATCACCACCTAGGATTTAGGTTGTGTCAGATTGTCTAGTTAGGATTAGTTCAGTAAGCAGGGTTTGCGAGTTTGCAAAACTCTATAGGCGGTAGCAGGGTGTGCAAGTCTGTTAGAGTGTTAGTAAGCGGGAGACTGTTTAATTCTAATAGAAATCTGGGAATGCAGCAGTAGGCAGGGGTTGCCGAAGCTGGGTAAATTTTGTGTGTGATTTACTTTTCAGCATATTTACTTCACTGCAGTTTGTTTTGTGTTTAGATTCAAGAAAATTTGCTATAACCCTATTCATCCCCCCCTATAGGGTTAATCTAGATCCTACAAGTGGTATCAAAGCCCGGTATTTTTCTTTAACTCTAGAGTCATGAATCCACCAAATAATGCTTTTTCTGAGGGGCAATCTATTGCTAGGCCACCCATGTTTAATGGGAATGATTATGCTTATTGGAAAGTTAGGATGGGTATTTATCTTAGTTCAGTTGATTATGATGTTTGGGACATTATTGAAACTAGCTATAAATCTCCCACTATAATTGTTGGTGATACTGAGATTCCTAAACCTAAGGATAGGTGGGACGCTAACGATAAGAAATTAAAAACTACAAATGCTAAAGCCATGAATGCTTTGATCTGTGCTCTTGATAAGAATGAATTTAATAGAATTTCTCATTGTAAAACTGCACAGGAAATTTGGCATACCTTGGAGGTGACACATGAAGGAACTTCTCAAGTCAAGGAGTCTCGTCTAGCCCTATTCAGCAATGAATACGAGAACTTTGTGATGGACAAAGGCGAGAGCATAAAGGACATGTTTGGACGCTTTTCAACTTTGGTGTACAATGCTAGAGCACTTGGGAAGGTATTCACTGAGGTAGAGCTTGAAAGGAAGGTGCTATGAGTCTTACCGATGAACTTTGAGGCAAAAGTCACGGCAATACAAGAATCGAAAGATCTGAGTAAAATAAGCATGGAGGAGTTGATCAGCAACTTGATGACATATGAGCTGGAGCTAAAAACAAAGGAGGAACGCAACAACTCCAAATCAAAGAAGAAGATGATTGCCTTAAAGAGCAAAGAAGAGAGCGATGAAGAAGAAGAAAATCCAATTGAAGAGCTTGCAATGGCTGTCAATAATCTTATAAAATGGTCAAGATTCGGGCCACGCAAGAAGAAAACAAATGGTAATAGGTCAAAAGATTCTGACAATTCCGATAATGAATTGACTTGCTATAACTGCAATAAGCCTGGCCACTTCAAACAAAACTGTCCACTTCTCAAAAACAACAAAGGAAAGAAAAAGAAGAAGAAGGCCTTTGCAGCGACTTGGGATGATGAAGAAGGAGAGGAAGTTTCGAATAATAGCTCAGAGGAGGCTAATTTGTGTCTTATGGCAAAATCAGATTCAGAAGCAAGCTCAGAGGAATCTAGCGAGGTAAGTGACTATTCTTATAAAGAACTTGTTTTCATGTGTTATGATCTTACTAAAACAATTGATATCCTTGAATCTAAAATTGAAAAACTGAAATCTGATAGGAGAGAACTTGTCCATGAAAATACTAGGTTAGAAACTGAACTTGAAAATATTTAAAACCTAGACTGTAAAAAATGCAAAATTTTAGATTCAGAATTATCAAAACTTAAGAATAACTTTGAGAATCTTGAAAAAGAAAACTTGAGTCTTAAGGAAACCATTGACACTAGGAAAAAGGATTTTATAAATAGATGCACCTCACTTGTGACTGAAAACACAACACTAAAAACCAAAGTCCAAAATCTTGAGAAAACTCTACATAACTTTTCAAGAGGAGAAAAATCATTCAACATGTTATTGGGAAATCAACTTTTTGCTAACAACAGAAAAGGACTAGGTTTTGGGAAAACACAAGTTGATGATAATGCAAAAGGTAAGAGTGTCTTCGCTAGATGTGAAATAATTGGACATCATGCTGAAAATTATAGTCATAGGAACAAGAACACAAAATTTATACAAGTTTGGGCTCCTAAGAATTCTACAAACAAATTTCATGTCTATTGGAACAAGAATAAAAGGACAAAACAAGTTTGGGTGCCAAAAGGAACATATATTAATAGTTTTGGGTTTACTCAAACATATTCATCAAATTATTCTGCCACTAACAACCATGGACCTATAAAAACAAATAGGTCATAAAAATCTTTTA
Organism: Allium fistulosum; assembly: GCA_030737815.1. NCBI lineage: Eukaryota > Viridiplantae > Streptophyta > Magnoliopsida > Asparagales > Amaryllidaceae > Allium > Allium fistulosum. Next base: position 183,231,123 of record CM060908.1, on the reverse strand, counting down.
CCGTGTAGGTGTGGTGGCAGGCTAAGGAACAACATTAGTGTTATCTGGATTCTGGCTGTTCCAGACACACAACGGGCGACAAATCAACGTTCCTTAGCCTAGTATAAAGGTGACAGATTCACAATGGGAAAACAACGAAAGATTATCGTACAGGTAAAACAGGTAATTGTATTTATTTTCAAACGATAGATAAAATGTGAAAATCTGCACCATAATCTAAATTAAATCAGCCAGTTATGTGAAATGATTGATGATGTTAATTCTGATTTTTTTATTAACCAATCATCTTTAAATAGAATTACTTGAAGTAATTATGATGGTTGACAGATTCTAACTAACTTGATATGATCTTACATGACTTGTTCTTATCTATGACTTTGATTTGTGCTTAAAAGTTGACCAACCATTTTTTTCATCATTGAATTTAATCTATTTGGTCAAATTATGATGTTGATTGATTACTGATTACTCATGCTATAAAAAGGTTTTTAAGAAATTGTTGAAATTGTTGAAACTTTATGAAATTGGTGAAACTTCAAGAAATTGTTTTGAAATAATGATGATGGTTTAATGACTGTTGATCCTACGGTTTCTAAATCTGACACTATGATATTTGTTTGACGGTTAACACGACTTCAATCCAAAGTCAAGAAAATTTCGTTTAAAGATTGTTGAAAATAATTCTGAGATAGTTTGTTGAAATTTCATAATCTGGTCTATGACATCCAACGAGTGAATATTGAGTGAAATTTAAAGTCAAATGCAGATCACACTGGTAATATAGTTGATAGAAAAATTACTAGTGGAACGTGATTATATTTCGAGACATTCATTTGCTGCATCATTTTTCAAAGAAAATATATGCATATTTTTCACTTGAAATAATTTCTATTTTAGCAGAAATTTTTCTTAAAAAACCCCTTCTAGAAAATAATTTCTGTTGACCTTGTATCAGATTAGTTATTTAAGAAAATTTGATTTTATTTTTGAAATTGATTTATAAATAACTATGTTAACATCCGACCCCCTAATAATTATCTAAAAAGATAGATAGTGATTGAAAATAAGATGAGTGTTGATATTAATCATATATTATGACTTGAGAAAGTATAATTAGAAAATTTCTTTATAAATTTAAACAAGAGTTATAAAAACTTTTTGTTGATAAATATTCCATGATCATTTCTATTTCTATCATTTTTCTATCGATCATCACTCATCAAAAGTCAATATAGTATGTCAATATGTGGTAGTTTAAACGGGAAATCATTTGTGCTTCAATTTTATTATATTTCTAACAATAAATAATAATATCCAAAATATTCACTCTCATTTAAAAGTCCTCATGGTTATGCATGGGTGAATTACTTGGATTTTTGATTATGTGTTTCCATGCTCATTTAAAAGTCCTCACGGTTATGCATGTATGGAACGCATATCAAAATTAATTGATTAAATAGAAAAGTTGATTCTAATCCCATTTAAAAGTCCTCACGGTTATGCGTGGTTAGAAGATACTTGAATTCATTTTTAAAATAAAAATAAAAATTTAGAATACTACTAATCTCATTTAAAAGTCATAATGGTTATGCATGGTTAGTAGATATTCAAATTTCCTAAAATAAATATACCACAAATAGACACAACTATATGGTTTTACTGTAACAACCCGGGATTTAGTAACAATAAATTATCGTCAAATGACGATTAGATTGGTTTGCTTATAGCTATTGGCATATTTAAATCGAGTTGAAAATTCTTTTAATAATTTGTTAAGGGGCTTCGGGCTTTAAAATTTAATTTCTGGGTCAAGATTCTTTGGCTTTGGGCTGTGATGAATATCGAAACAAATAACCGATCCCCCTTTTATATTTTCTCGTTCGTTTTAAACCCGTGCCCATTTCATTTCGAAAAAAAAGGAACGAAACCCTAAATCAGAGCAAACCAAAAATGGCGGCTCTGTTCTTTTCCTTGTTTAAAAAAAAATATAGAGCTTTGTTCTTCGTCTTTGCAACTTAGGGTTTTCGTGAATGCGAAGGTGGCGACTTCAAAAGGCTCGATTGAATAATTGATTCGGCTAGGGTTTTCTTCGATCGACTTCGTGTTACCGGCTTCGTCTCTGTGTTCGTCTTCGCTTCCAATTAAGGTGGGTGATTCTCTCACTCACATCTCAATTCATGCCTTACATATTGTTTCGGCAGTTCGATTTTTATCTCGTTATTGATTCGAGATAAAAATTAATTTGGGGTTTTGCTTTTATGTTTTCATGCTCGTGTTCGAATCTGTGAATTTGCTAATCCCTTGATTTTCATTTGCGTTGTTGGCTTCGGTCTTGCTTTCTTTGATGAACTACGGGCATGTTGGTTTCGTAACCCCGGCTAGCTCGCATTGACTTCGGTCACATGATATATATATATATATATATATATATATATGTGATTTAGTGATTTCTATGGCTTTGAATTCTTTGATTTTCATACATATGCAGATGTTTGATGTTTCTCTGGATTTATCGAGTCGTATAAATTTATGAATTTACGGCTTTGATGATTTTCGAATGTGAGTTTGACATTGTTGTTTTGTTCGACTTTGGCTATATCGTTACCGCCTCTGGTAGCACTTTGATCCTTGTTAAATTTTACCTGAAAGAATTGTTCGGCATTGCCTAAATATGAATCTGACTGTTGAGTTTTAGTTGAAAATGATATTGGCCCTTGACCTTGTTTATTTGAGAGAATTCCTGGACTTTGGCCTTTATTTTGACATCGTGTGCATTCCAGTTTAGCACTCATGTCTTCATTCGAGTTAACCGTGCATGCCAGGGTATTATATTTTCACAACCATCATGTGTGAGTTCATGCATATGTATGTAGTTACTGTACGATTTTAATCAGGGCTGATATTTCACTGATGTGTGAATTTTACTGTAGTCTTCATTTTGTAGCTGTCTCATACTTTTATTTGTTGATGACTTGTTCATCACAGTGGTTTCCTTTTGACCTTGGTCATTTGTGACATTGTCACTCCTGATCATCTCTGTAGCATGCGTGACTTTCACCTGCTGTTGTAGCCTTTGTTCTTGAGTTTGATTTTTGAGCATTTTGACCTGTTCGAATTCTTAGGCAATCATGACTTGTATTCAGTTGTTTTAAACCTCTGGGTTGCAATGTGCTGGCTGTCACTCTGTTGTATTTTGTTCTTCTCATAATATGTACATAAAATATGACATATATGAATTTCAGATTTTTTTAGAAGATAGTTTCAGTTTTGTATGACCTAGCATGACCATTCATGTTATTATCAGTGCATCGTCACTGTTGCATTCCTGTATATGCACTTGTTGAATTGTTCACTAATGCAATACTTGTTGTCCTTCCCTTGAAATCAGTTGCATTCCTCTGGTTTGGTGCAGTTTCATGTTGTCACCCCTACTTGCATTGTGATGACCCGGTATTTTGGCAACATTATTTTAATAAATATTTAATCCAATTAAATAAAATGTAATACATATAGATGATAATGTTTGAAAATAACATCAAATTCTATCAATATAAAATTTAGGTATTAATATTGTGTGGAGCTTCTGAATATAATTTTAAGAGTGATAGTTAAGTTATAAAATAAACATTCAAGTGTGTAAAACAAATTAAATTAGATGTAAGTGATAATTTGAGCCATTGCAGAAGTATATGCAAACAAATGTGCTTATAAAATAAATAAGAAATATATATATAAAGGAATACGAGATAAAATATATTAAAGTAAGAATGAATATTTAAGTGCAAAATAAAAATAAATGGTACATTCAAATCTGTATAAAACGAATTGAACAAGTATGTACCAGCAAATAAAGTAAGTATAGTATAAAGTAAACATTCAAATAAAATTATATATAATAAGCCTGCAACAGAAGACACAAATAAATACATGCCAATGTGAAACAAGAAACAATATATATATCTCTTTAAGCTTGCAAAAGAAGAAACATAATAAATATATATGTTTGTATAAACAAATAAACATACTATGCAGGCTTGAAAGGCAAGAGAAAAGATTAACATATATTCACATTCAAGTTTGAACAAGCTGTAAGACAAGCTAAAGACAATGGAATTTAATGCCATATCTCAGCCACCAAAGCAATTAATGTTAATATCTATAGTACACATAAATATTGTCTATCAGCCACCAAAGTAATAAAAATCAACCTAGTCAAACTAGAAAAGAAAAAAAATCTCTGGCTAAACTTTGTACCAGCAAAATCAAACCATGGGAAAAGGAAATATCTAATACAACAAAATATATATTAATAAAGCTTGCTGTATAAGCTGCAGCCATACTTCTTTACATATATCTCCTCACTATTTTAATTTCGGAAATTTGAAACAAAAATAAATAGAAAACAACTGCCTTTGCAAACATAAGAAAAATCAAACATACACAAGCTCGAGAGGATCAAACAGTCATTGCAACTTCAAAACAAGGCTGAAGCAAGGTAACCTGAATGCAAGAAAACCAAGCAACCAAACTATAGACATGGCTTCAATCCAGCAATCAATTGGCTTCAGTTCAAAATATATTCCATTTTCTGAAGTTTCAAGGTTAAACAAACATTTAATAGGCTAACAATTCCTGACTCTCTATTTCCTGCATAAGCTGGTGAGTAATTTTATTTTTCCTTTAAAATTTTTAATCTGGATAAATTCCTTTGATGCATGTGAAAATCGATAAAGTGAGATTTTAACAAGCTGATCTACTTGGATGTTTTGTAAAATAATATAAGCTTGTATATGTCTAGAAATGAATATGTATATATATATCCTCTGTTGAACTACATGCTTTAATCCACCAAATAAATCCAAATTTGCTCTTCATAAACCTAAATTTAGGATAAGATCGGGTTTGCAGAACAATCAAGTTTCAGAATTTCAAAACTAAGGCTTGACCCTCTGTTAAACAAAATGTGAGTAAAACTATATTTTGTATTATGCTGTGAATCATGTTTGTGTGGGAGGTGTACATAGAAAGGTTGTTTGATAAACATGCTTGGGACAGTATATATACACATATATATATCTCTACTGGTTATTTGTATTTATTTGAAAAAAAATAAATATAAAGTAAAAGAAGGAGTAACCATTAAAATAAAAACAAAAGAGGGAAGAAAATAAAAATGAGGCAGCAGTTCAACTCAGCAAGATTGTGAATAACATCTTAAAAAAAAGAATCTTAAGTATGAATTTGGTTACCTGATCATCTCTGGAATATGTATGTTTGTGTACATATTTTTCTAATTGTATTTCTGTGTGCATATATAAATGCGTGAATATGTATATGGCTGTGTTTTTCGAGTCCTGACTGGGCTTAGTTTATAAGCTAAGAATTCAAACAGAATTCATTTCCTCTTGATCTAGTTCCTAATAGGATAGAATATAAACTAAATTTGTGTATTTAATCAAGGAATAAAGTTTAAAATTTGATTTAGATAAATCAAAAATTGATATTAGTGGGAAATCTCAGCAGAGCAGTGCAAGTTTGATTTATATTATATTTCAAACATATTAATTCACCGATTCAAGCATATAATCTGAAAATGTATCCAAAACCATGATTTTCAAAACCGGAATCACAATTTTTAGAAGAAGGTTAAGGGAGCAGATCAAGTTAGTTTAATTTAGGAGTTTTGGGTTGCCTCTGATGACATGGTGGCTCGGCAAGGTCGGAATTCTTACTGGTGGTAGTACAGCCATTGGTGAGGTCAGCAAAAATGCCAGGACGGAGATCTAAGCATTGTGATGGCAGCGGTGACCAATTTTTGTGCTTAACCCTAGTTTTGAGGGAGGTCAGTGAATGATCCACCGCGTTTTCTCTGGTGGATCGAGTGCTACAAATTTTGGGAAAGTGAAGGTGGGTGGGATGACGAATGTGTAACCGGAATTGCAGATATTCTGGTGGTCATTGTGGTGAGCACAAGAAGATTTCAGGGTAGGCCTTGGTTCCAGTTTTGAGTAGTGCTGCTCGATTTTGATTTTTGTGTGATGATGGAGTTCTGGTGGTCGCAGACTGGTCTGGGAATGATCGGCGACTTGAATGAAGCTTCAGCGATGATCAGAGTTGGGTGGAATCACCGTGCATGTGCACAGTACTCTTCCTTGGTTTTTTTCTGGTGAGTCTGGTTTGAGCAGAGAGGATTTGTACTCGAGTTTTCTCGAGTGATTCGTGAGTTTTACTCGAAGTTTTTGCGATATCGACTCGGGTTTTTTTTTGAGTTTTGAAACCCGAGACAGTTAGTTGGTTACAGGTTTTAAAACCTGTCTGTTTTCAAAATTATAAAATAAAAAAAAATTTTTTTGAAAGCAAGGTTTTAAACAAGTTAAAAATCAAAATTTCGAGGTATGGATTCAAATTAACTTTTGAAATTTAAAGTAAATTTTTAAAGTGAAATGTTGTCAATGATAATTAGAGTCATTAATAAAAGAATGACTTATCCTAAGATAACTTAGATTTCAATGATTAATGATTAATGTAGTTAAATAGTTAGTGATTTTGTATTAAGTTATTATTAATTATGGATTGTTAGTTAATTAATTAATTACGAATTAATTAATTTGGATTAAGAGATGATTAATTAAAGTTTACTTACTTAGAGAGTAATTAAAGGATTTATATAATTAACTAAGGAGTTAATTAAATTAAGGTATGAAATTACCGGATGGTTTATTAATTATTACGATTGGTTAAGGCTGACTAATGGAAGTAATAAATTTAAGGATGATTAATTAATTTGTCTGTAATTAATGTTGAATAAGCAGGATTAAGGGTGATTGAAGTGATTAAATTAATTTGTTTAAATTAATTAGAAATGGTATGAATCATTTATCTTGCTTATGAATAATTGAATAAAATTGTATGCCCTAGATTGATTGATAACTCGGACATGTGATGCTACGTGATATGATATGTTGGGTTTAAACTGAGAATGTGGTTAACTATTGATGATGAATTAATGTGTATAGGTGACACACTGTAGTTGAAGTTTGAATTGTGTTTTACTCGAATAATTTGGATAAGATGACATTGAATTCGAAGAGACCGGAGTCGGGTATTAGTGATACCCGAAACCACTTCGATTCGTTATAGATTGAAGTGTGAAATCAATAGGCTGAAATGGAATGATTTAAGTGAATTGGACCATTTAATCTAAGTTTAGTACTTAGAAATTGATGTGAGATGTAAGTGATGTCTATAACAATTTGTGAAGTTGTAAATTGATACAAGTTACCCCGGGTTTATATAAGTTGTATGTTTTTGTGTTCCATGTTAGATGAGTTTTACTCACGCTGGTTTCCAGCCTGACTCGGGTGTTACTTTATGGTAACGCTCGGGTCAGACCGAGTATTACAGATTTTCAAGTAAGGACGTTCTGGAGCTCAGGAGGCGAGCTGGATGACAGGGCGTATGGAGTGTTTCCGCTGTGACTATTATTTCTAGCCTTGTGTTTTGTATATGTCCTGTGTTTGAGTTGTATAACTCTGATGTATTAAATTGAAAATTTACTGATATGGTATTCTTTTGTAAACTGCTTTTATTTGATATTATATTTTATCCGCTGCGAATGTGAGAATCTGTGTTGTGTTTCTGTTTCTTCTTCTTCTATCTCTTTCTTCTTTCCTAACTATTTGGAATTTTCGGGATCGAAAATTCCGGGTCGTTACATGCATACTTAGCTCGTTTGTCTTGAGCACATTTGTATATTTGATACTTTGCCTCTGAGGTAGTGGCCTTTATAATTTGAATATGCCGCAGTGGGGTTATCCACTTGCGTACTCATGGTTTTCTGACTTCAGTCAGTGATTTGTTCTTGATTCATTGATCTGTTGCGTATTTGGCGAGGCAGTGCACGCGTGCGTGCACTGCAGCCAAACAGAATTGAAGTTTTAAATTGATGATTTCAATTGTCGTAATTGTTTCGTGTTTCCAAATTCAATTTACTTTGAAGTGTATTCTGATTTGGTTTGAGTTGATGATTTTGTTGATATCTAATTATCTTTTAGATAATTAGATTATATGTTTTCTAATTATCGTATCGATAATTAGATTTTTGTTGTTTACGCTGTTTTGTTGACTTGGGTTTCGCTTTGACCTCTGCAGTTTTGATTACTGTTAGTATTCATTGTTGTGATGATTTCACGTACTATAGTGGCGAGGCAGTGCACGCGCGCATGTACTGCAGCCACACAGAGTTTGGTTTGATTTAACCACTTTGAGATTTTCTAATTATTTATTTAATAATTGGATTTGGTTGTAAATTGCTGTTTAAGCAATTCTGATGTTTTAAAATTATCTTCATTGATATTCTTTTCACTTATCTTTGTTCATGATTTAAATCTGCCGATTTGTTGTTTAACACTGTTTAGTGTTATATTTGTCGTTATCCGATTCTCTTATCGAGAAGTTGGATATACGAGATTTTTGTGACTATCGTCTATTTGATATTGATTATTGTTGCTTCTGTGCATTAATAACTGAGTTTGAATTAGACTGACCCGTGTATTATTTTCTTTTGAATTTAATACTCGGGTCAGACCCGAGTTATTTCAGGTTGTAGATTTCCTGCTTTGAGTTGCTGTTTGAGCTATGAAGACTTTTCACATCTTTTGGAGTAGTCGTGTCTTAGTATAGGTTGATATGTATTCATGTACATTAGTTGATAATGTATTTGTATATATAACTTCCACAGTCGACAGTTGTAGTTGTATCATATGTATTGTGTCAACTGTATTGTAACTGACATCAGTTATATATATATATGAGATCTTTTGTTATCTGTGTTCCGCATTCTTTTGTATCTGTGTTATTATTATATATATTGCCCTAAACTATTATGAACCATCGTAGTTCATTTTATACTAGAATTGGGTATGTCGATGGGAGTAAATAAATAAGAGATGAAAAATTAAAAGTATATACCACTCCTATCGAGGTAACCAATACTAGTGTAAGGCCAACTACGGATGACCGCTCCTATCCAGCCTTATTCTTTGTAATAATAGACAGTATTTATTTTAATACTCTTTGTTATTATGAGCATAGAGGTGGGGTGTCACAGTTTTATTTGATGATATCATCCTATCATTCTAAAGTGGAATATGCGTCAATTAAAGTATTTATGATTTTTGTTTGATTTTCTTATTGAAATTAGTATTTACACTCGATTGAGCTTTATTATTGTATTAATGTCTATCACTATATCTCTATTTTTCTATTACTATTATTCTTTTGCTGATAACAAAAGGGGGAGAGAAAAGTTAAGATTTTGAAAATAAAGGTCAAAGATTTTCTAATTGTACTAATTGTATCAAGGCTCATTTGAATTTTTTATTCTCATGCATATATGTAGGGGGAGTATTGTGTAGAAAGAGAGCATTTAAATAGGGGGAGCAAATTGAATAATCAAATACATTTAAAATAGTCAAAATAGTCAAAATCTTAAATATATGTTTGTTATCATCAAAAGGGGGAGATTGTTGAATATGCATGTATATGATTTTTGTTTGATGATAAAAAACATATATACATTCATTTAAATGTATTTGATATTGTACTATTTTATTTTTCACAGATAAAATAAATATTTGCTGAATAAAATAAATAACACAGAATTGGAATTCAAACGAATATTTTATTCAAACAAATATTTATTACAATTTTGATAGTACAATTTCAAGCTCTCACTATAACTATACAATTTCAGTCATAATACAATTACATCACAATTTCATAGTTACATCAGTTCCTCACTACATATCACTCACACTCGTATTTATCTTCAACTTCATTCCAATGTGAATCTAGCATCTGAGCAATCTACAGAAATATACATTGACGCAGTAAAATTAAAAATAAAATATTTTTGCAGTATAAAACAAAATATGAATTTTGAAAATAATATTTGCCTCAGTTATTTGGGTTGTTCGTCATCATTCATATTTGAATTCATCATACACGAATAGCTTGTGACATGCACAGTGTATCACTGTACATGCCACAAGGCCGTGCACACCGATATATGTATATACACTTGATATAGTAACAGGGACAGGTGAGCACAGGTCAAACCCAAATTATCGGATTTAACTCAGGTGCAATAAAACAATGTCACAATTTTCAGCACAAGGTCAAACCCGAGTTGTGAAACTGGATTCAACACAGGTGCAAATTGTCTAAACTCAAGAAATCAAATCCAGACTGAAACAGCATGCACATAAACAAGAGTGGCAACAACAACCATGAAATACAAGTGCACTAACAAATGAGGACTGCATGAAAAGAACTCAAGCCTGGCAACATGATACAGCAACTGCACATGAGATTCAAAGTGAAGACAAAATGAAACTCAAGGCTAATACAACATAAATGTACAGATTCATATGAAACTGGACTTCAACAAGACCATATGCAACCCTACGACTTCAAGCATGCGAATACAGGAAAAACAAAGTAATGCAAAACAAACACCAGAGCTCAATACAAAGTCGATGCAACAAACTTGAAAATCAAACAGTTCACCAAGCTACAACATGAACACAATGCAACAGTCAATGGTTCAGCAACTATAACATGAAGAGTGGATACCAGAAAACAACAGGTCCCAAATAACATACTATAACACAGACCAGTAAAGACATAAATCAGAGAACAAGCTACATGAAGACTACTTGAAATGAACAGCTAAGGATAAGAGCTCAATGCATATGAAAGCAAGAATGCAAATGCACAAGTATCAATATATAATGATCAAGATGCTTCACATTACAACTCAAAGGGATGAAGCAATATAAAGACTCGACTAAGACAAATTGCAAGCCAGTGCAAGCAATGCAGTACAGACATATAGACTCAAGGCAACAAGTTCAAATGCTAAAGTGAAGCCAGTGCACAACGAATAAGCAAACTGCCTCGAATGGTACAAGTTAAAGACTGCAACTGTGACAGATAGATGTATAGTGATACACAAAGGCAGCCCAAACATGCACATCAAGTATAACCAGTAACCAAAGAAACCAGAGGCAATTGGACAGAGGCAACAACAACTACACTAAGGGATGAACACACGTGAATAGAATGCACAGGTCAGGGAAGCAACAAATGTACTAATAAGGACCAGTGGATCGAACAAGGTCAAAAGTGCAACCAGACAGTAAACAAGCAAACAATTCGAGCATAACAAAGATCAAAGAAATGATGACGGCCGAAGTCATGAGTATGCATATATCACAACAGTTACAAAAAGGAACATGTCGAGTATGCTACAGAGAGTCGAAGCCGTGAGCAACTTGAAGCTTGAAGAAATGTAAATGCAGACCAAAGAATCAACATCGTCAAATGAAATCAAGTGTGTGTACAATTTGAAAAAGTCAAAAATAAAAGAGGAAAGTTTCTACCGTATCGATCAAGGAAAGATCGAACGCTTCAAAACCCAAGCTGTGATTATCACGTAATAGAAAAGAAAAATATACGCATAAGAAAAGGTCAGAAAACATCTCAAGCATCCAAGCATCATCGATCGGCCAAGGAAAATAAAGTGACGAATTCAAATGAATTTGGATGAACGAAATTATAGGAACTAGACTCCTATATAAACCAATCATCATCGGCACTTTTAATTATCGAATTCAAGAAATCAATCCAGATAATAAAAGATCAAATAACATACCAGAGAAGTCAAATTCGATCAACTCGAAGCAACCAGGCAAAATCCCTAATTTCACGAGAAACACATTCGGTCGAGCAAGGCAACACGCAAACCAGAGAATCGATCAAATCGAATCAGGTGCTTCGAGATACAAGCCCTAAAAGCAAAAAGAGGAACGAACGAAGAGAAGAAACAAGAGCCATCATTTTCACAAGCAAAGCAGGCCGGAGATAAAAGGAAGAGAGAAACCAATATAATATTGGGCCGGCTAATAATAACAAGGCTTTTGTTTTTGTTTAAGTTTAAAAATAGGGTTTTAAATTTATATTGGTTTTTATTTGTTCTTGTTTTTATTTTTAAAGTCTACTTTTCGAATCAAAATCACCACCTAGGATTTAGGTTGTGTCAGATTGTCTAGTTAGGATTAGTTCAGTAAGCAGGGTTTGCGAGTTTGCAAAACTCTATAGGCGGTAGCAGGGTGTGCAAGTCTGTTAGAGTGTTTGTAAGCGGGAGACTGTTTAATTCTAATAGAAATCTGGGAATGCAGCAGTAGGTAGGGGTTGCCGAAGCTGGGTAAATTTTGTGTGTGATTTACTTTTCAGCATATTTACTTCTCTGCGGTTTGTTTTGTGTTTAGATTCGAGAAAATTTGCTATAACCCTATTCACCCCCCCTCTAGGGTTAATCTAGATCCTACAATATTCACCTTTTTTATCTGTAATAAGTAATTTTTTTAAAAGAAAGAGAAATCTCATACCAATTTTACACTTCTTTTAAACTGGAATTGTTTCTTTCATTTGATCTTCTAGGGCGGTTAAAATCAACATGGCACCATTGCATTGTTGGGTATGTTAAAGTCACCAATGTCTAGTTGTTTTCACAATGCAAAGGAAAATATATACTTTCAGCAAATTTGTCTTGTACAATGGATTATAGCATAGGGAGGACCATACTTTTTTTCACACCCATTATATCACACACAATTCCTTTCTGTTTAATATGAAAATAAGTTATGATTTAATAAATGAAGCAATTATTATGTACTTGGATATTAAAGTTTTATTTACCATCATTGTAGTTGTGAAAGCATAATTGTGTTCTTCCAATCCACATCTTGAAATATACCAATCTATAATCTGTATTAAAATCAGGAAAGTATAAGTTTTTATTATTAGTGAAGCAATATTAAATAGTAAGTAGGATCACTAATGTTAATAGTGGATGTGTATGTTGATAAGTATAAAAATAATAAAGCATCAAGTCGACTTAAGCATGTTGTGGATTTAGGTATCATTTTTGCTTTTATTTTGGTATCAGTTTTGATGTAAAGAAAAAAAAAATGTACCTGCCCAACTGTCTCGTTTCCTTCTAGTACACGTTTTAGTGCATTTTTTGTTATGACACAACCTCCTCTGATTGTGTCCTTATCTTCCCATGCCACTACACTATTTTAACAAAGACAATTTGTGTATGTTAGATAAACTTAATTTCATATTTAATATTGATATACATATTTGTACACTTACTTTTGTGATGATGTCGTCAATGAAAAGAAAGTTTTGATCACATTTTGTTGCTCAACATTGAGATAGATCAAACATTTGCAATGTGCAAGGCCTATCTCTGAAAGTGTTAGCTCTATCACTGCAAGTGGCTTTGGACAGTTGTCTTGTGCACTTTTGTTTTCAACATCTTCATTTTTTCGGGTGTTGGTTTATTTGCAACTTTTTTTTGTTCCATCCTATATTCAAAGCTGTCATGTTGTTTTTTCACTCTTGTTCTTGCCTTCAATCTTTAAATATAAGAAGCTGTACTTTTTTGTGTTGCTTTGATTTTTTTGCCACTTAATTTTGCCATTGTTTGTTTCTCTTTTCTAGCAGCTGGTTGCACAGGTTTTTTTGCATCTTTTTTTCTTCAGTTTTTTCACTTTCAAACTCTTGTGTGTCGTAATGTTTGAAAGATTGAGGGGTAAAGTCAAGCACTGAAATGCTGTATGGTACATTTTGGGTTTTTACATTCATATCCTCTTCAAGATGTTGAGTATCTTCTATTTTGTCTTTCTGCACTTGACTTTCCTTTTCCAACTCTTCTTTTTGATGCACTTCAGTTGGAGTCTGTTTTTTTCTTCATGTTCACATTGTATTTCTTCATTTTTCAGTTTTTTTCCAATTCACTTTCTATTTCGATGGGCATATGTTTCTCCATTTCTTCTGTTTTATCTGCTGATTTCTGTACACTCTCTTCAGCTTTTGTTTCTTTATCTTGTTCATTTCTTCCTGTTTCCATTTCTGCAAAAGTATCCGCATTTAGTTCAGTTTGTAAACTGTCGCTTTGTACATTGAAACTTTCATTTTTCTTTTCTCTGTTTTCTTCACTGTCATTCAAATCAGCTTCAAATTTCTTAGTGTTGTCTCCAGCCTGCGATCTTTTCTCTTCATTTTCTTTCAACTTCAACTTAATTTCTCTCAACTCTTCTTTCAAACTCAAAACTTCTTGCTCTACTTTAATTCTCCTTTTTTCTACTTCCAATTCTTTTTTTGTTTTCTTTGCTTCTTCTTCCAAATATATTATATGCATTTGGAAGATCCTGACGCTTATGTCTTCCTCAAATGAATGTGCACTTTCTTTGGTTTCTTCAAACTTTCTCTTTTTTCCATGCTTTTGTTTTTGAATTTTGGGCAAATTTTCTTCTACAGGTACTGTTTGAAGTAGACACTCTTCATATGGGCTGAAATTTGTAATTTCTTTCACCTATAAAATTGGTATTGGAAAATTTGTTTTAGTTTTAAGCTACGATTTCAATTTACAATGACAATTGAATTTTTATTGTAACGAAGAAAGGAAATACTATGCGATAAAACAAATAGCTAATGTCTTAATTCTGATACTATTAATATCAACTTCAATCATGTAAAACTATGGTTCAGTTTTTGAATTCTAGTATTAGTTTCTTATAATATTAGTATCAATTTCAAGGATGTAAAACTATGGTATCAGTTATTGCATTCTAGTATCAGTTTTTGATACTTCTAGTATCAGTTTCAATCATGAAATCATATGGTATCAGTTTTTGCATTCTAGTATCAGTTTCTGATACTATTAGTATCAGTTTCAAGCAAATAAACATATGACATCAGTTCTGTGCAGTTAATGCCCCGCTATTACCCCGCTATAACTCTGCTATATCTCATAGCGGATTTCTGCCGCTACGATATTTTCATATAGCCCCAAATATAGCCTTTCTGCTTTAAGCCCCGCTATTTCCGCTATATCCCGTTATTTCCGCTGTTTCCGCTATATCTTCTTTAAAAGAAATGAATTGAAAAATGATATTTATACATTATAAAAATTATGACATTAATTTATTTAATTGATTTTTTAATATATTTTTAGAAATGAAAATACTCTAATATTCTACTAAATTCAATTATGTTATATAACAGTTTTACGTTTATTTACAGTATATTCGCACATGTTTTTTTTAAAATTATTTATGTACTAATTATAATTCAATTGAATGTTAATTTTTCACTTAATTACCATTTATATATTTGTAAAAACCATTAAGTATGAGTTTTATATGCTATTTTAGAGTCATCCGCTATATCCCACTATATCCTCGCTGTATCCCCGCTATGACTTTTTGCACCTCTGCCGCATTGAGTCTGCCGAGCGCTTTAACTGCACAGCATCAGTTTTTGCATTCTAGTTTCTGTTTATTATACTATTAGTATGTAATGATATGGTATCAGTTTTTGCTCACTGTAGTATCAGTTTTATGTAATAGAAGAAAGGATATACAATTAAACTTTATTCTACATAAGAGTTAAAGCATATTGATTAACAAAAATAAAATGGAATTTTAACTTACATCACCCTCTTTAACATTATCAAAAACTTCTTTGATTGCTTTGTCTTTTAGTTTCCTTAAGTCCCACTTTGCAAATCTGGGTAAAGCTATAGTATAATGCTGTCTTTGTTGAATGAGATGCAATTTCTCACAAATGCAATACTATTAACATAAAAAGAATTGATTAGATATGTTTGTTAAAAAAATCAAATAATAATTTTGATTATTTTATCTTACCAATGGAAGCATGGAGCATCTCGACATGTTTCTTGGCTTATGGATGAACTTCTTGACAAATTTACTGAAATTCTTTTCTATGGTTAGTGGCCAAGAAACCAATTGCATTGTCTCTACATTAATTAAGTATGGTAGAATTCCCCATCTTTACTTTTGCTGGTTGTTTGGGAAGAGGAATGTTAATAGTATTTCGATTACTATTAACAATGGCAAGTCTTCTTCGTACTCCTTTCTCTTCTTTGCCACTTCTTGCTTTATTCTTTTTTCCACAACATTCCTTGTTATGTAAGTGCAATTGCCAAATTTTCTCTTTGCAAATTCTCTGCACTGCATTGGAATTGTTCTGTTTGTCATTTTCTGAGTTGGCTCAATGTTAATTCCTTTTAATGGTAGGCCAAAAATCAAACTTACATCTCTTGCTGTAACTTTCATTCTTTCTTTAGCAAATAAGAATGCATCTTCCTCAACTGAGTAGCATTGGTATAAAGCATCCAAATTGTGTTGATGCTTTTTACATTCTTTCATCATAATTTTCTCTTCATAAAAAACTCTAAAGAAATTGTAGAAAGGAGTGCTCTTCAATATGTCCATCTGCTTTTTGGATAGAGCATTTTTTTGTTTTATCCTTTTCACCATTTTGAATACTGCTTGCAATCCACATCTATAAGCAGTTTCATGCTTTTTGTCTTTAGATTTTGATACTTTCTGCTGTTCTGTTTGTGATCTGCCTTTATTGCATTTTGGATGTGGATTAACAAAATCATCATCATCCTATTATTTCAAAATAAAGACAATAAGTAATTTGTGAAACAAATTATGTTGAAACGTAACAATAGGTTGGGTATTAGCTGCAGTGAAATATCTTCAGTGAAATATGTAACGATTTTGTGTTTGCAGTAACTAGGTATCAGTTTGCAGTAAGTAGGTATCAGTTTTCTATAAGTAGGTATCATTTTTTTTCAAGTAGGTATCAGTTTTTTGTAAGTAGGTATCATTTTTTTGTAAGTAGGTATCAGTTTTTTGTAAGTATCAGATTTCAACTAAATGACATTGACTATTATTTTATCAAACGATTTACACTAAATGATACTGACTATTATTTATTGTAAGTAGGTATCAGTTTGTTGTAATTATCGGTCTTTTCTTTTACCAAATGATTTACAGGTATTATTTTTGCAACATCTATCATGTTATAAAGTTATAATGCTTCTAATTTTACCGAATTGAGTTGTTCTTATTCTGACTCTTCATCTGCAACTTTTTTGCCTTCTTCTTTCTGAGATTTTTCCCGTTTAACATTTTTGATAATATTAGAATACATTTAACAGTATGAAATTGTTAGTATTAGTTTCATAATTTTGCAATTTCAGTTACCTCAGTTTCTGTTTTTATTTTCTTTTGAATCGTTTTTTTATTTCTTCGTTTTGTTCTTTGTTCTCTTTTTTGCATATTTTCTTCAACTATTTTCTCTGCAACTATTTGTTGCTATATGTTCTCTTCTTTGTTCTGTGCAAAAAAATTCAATGTTACTATAATAAAATTATACTAACTTTGTTATACTTGATTTTATAGTATCAGTTACTTTCTCTGGTATACTTTCTCTTATTTCTGGTCTGCTTTCAATTGTCGTATTTTTTTCATGTCTTCTTTTTGTTCTTTTTTCTCTATTTTGCTTTTCCTCTTCTACTGATGTAGGTTTTTTAAGTTTTAACTTGCTACTTTTTCCCTTTATTGTCTTTCCTATCATTTCCACTAGAGGTAGGTTTTCCTCTTCTATCATTGCATTTTCTTTTTGAATATCTACTGTTGGAAGTGATTCGACATTTTGATTTTCACTTTGTTGTTCCACTTCCGATGTAGCTAGGTTTTCTTCGACTGTCGATTGTTGTGCATGTTTTTCATCGGCTATCGATTGTTGCTGTTGTGTTGGAGATGTAGATTTGTTTCTAGTTTGCGGTGCCATTTTTTTTTGAGAAAATTTCATCAAATTCTGAGTGAAAGCAAGGAGGAGGAAGACGAACGGAATTCTTTGTTTTGTTTTAAATTGTATCTGGGCTTTGTCCTTACGGTAAAAACTTTTTGCGCATATCCTTGTGAGTTATTATTTACTTTAATTTGTCCTTTAAATTTTTTTTCCATTTCATTAAAGGGTATGAGTACATTACTGTAATATAACTAAAATTATTTAATGTACAATGGGGCACCCTTGGTAATTATATAAAAACTCATAGTCATAAGAAATCATACAAGCTAGACAACAAAAACCATTTTCTTAGGATATGCTTATCACTTTTGAAATCTATCTGTCTCTCTCATAGGATAACAGAAACTAGATAGCTATCAAATATTAGAACTCAGCCTTTTATTATAACCCAGGAAGTTTTGACACTAAAATGAAATTTATTAAACTATCCTTATTTTATTCATTGTATTTCAAATTTATGAATCACAAAAAATAAAGCAAGTTCAGCTCCTAAAAGATACCAATGATTAGAAAAACATGGTTCCAACTTCCAACAATACAATAATATAGATACATAGCATACACCATCCACACCTATTAATTGCTCAACAATCAATAAGAACATGTATATAAAGAGTAATATCAATATATAATATAGAATATACAATAACTATATGCAAATGTAGCAAATGTAACAAGAGAAACCATCTAACAAATAATATCCATCCAATTTATTTATCATCATATCAATTTGCATTTTCAAATGTCAACATTATATTTATACACTTTCATTTCTTGTTAACACTCAATTGATTCGTTTTCAATTTATTTACATTCAGTTTATTCCATTCAGTTGATTTACATTTACTTTAAATTCAATCTATGTTTAACTACATTTCATTGCATACTAAATTCGTTTATGAACCATTTCATAAAATCATTACACTTTAACTTTTCCTAAGTTAAATTTTATTTCATTATCACTTAGTATATTTCTTCAATACTAATATCATTTATGAACCACCCCATACAACAATTACTTAAGTTTATTACAAAAATTTTATACTACAAATGTTCATTTATCACTTCAAAACTAAAGTTCATATATAATTCTATCAAACAACACTCCAACCATATTCAATTCATTTTATAACTCAAGTTCATATCCATCTCATTAATTCATTTCATTAATTCACTTAATTCATTTCAAATCCAATTCAATTTCATTTAACCTCTCTTTAGGTTAAACTTCAATGTATTCGTTTCATTAACTCAATTTATTTAACTTTACGTAAGTTAAGTTTTTATTTCATACCTCGATTTCAAATTTTCTTTTCTTATCTATACAATTTTCAAATTATAAGTTCAAAAACTTATTTTTATATATTTACCAAATCAAACTTTGGATTTTAAAATCAAACTTGTTTTTACTAAAACAAAACTCCAATGGAAATCACTAAGGTAGCAAGTCATCACTTAGAAACTCGAAAAAGAACGCCGATGATGCTGCAGTCATCACCAGAATTATTTTCCAATGACAGAAGTAAGTTCAATGCTTTCTATTTCCTTTTAAACCCCAATTTAAAATATTTCTAACCAAAATATTTTCAAAATAATACTATTATTATCTTTCCAAAATATTTGAAAACAATTTTCAAATCAATGGAATTTTCAATTCTCAAATTTCTTGTTTTAAATCCAGTTTTATTTAAAAATCATATCTATAAATATACTTATACAATTCCATTTCCTTTCCATTTATAAATCATATTTATAATTCACATTTACATAATCTCACTTCTTATGTAATATCATTTCACAAATGTTAATTATTTTAATTATAATCAATATTCTCTAATTGATACTTATAAATTCACTTTCGTATATAACTCCTTTTGTAATTTTTTATCTTTGTTTATATTTATAAATAATAATAACTTTTATTAGAACACAAACAACAAACAACAAACAACAAATGATAATAATCAAATATTATCATATATTAATAACTAAACATATCATATATAGCTATAATAATTTCTGAAAGATTATTCTTTTATATATAAAATATAATTTAGGTAAAATTATTTCATTTACCAATTCTCAAAACAATATTTTGTCAGTTTTCCTTGTTTAAATGTTTAGAAACCCTTATCGATATCGTGGTGTCCCATATACCAATAAGAATTCATAAGCCACTCAACAAATAAATTAACACAATATAAAACATTTTTATACCACTAACAAATACGCTCTCATATATATATATATATATATAGTATGATCAAACCCATAATAAGACATTCCACTACCTTATCTCTTAATGAGTTCCCCCTCCAAAGCCAAGGTTCTCGCTTAGCCTTGCGCTCTGATACCAAGCTGTAACGACCCGCCAATCCACATAATTCAAGTTGACAATAAACCACCTATGTCCAAACCAAATTGAATGGAAAGACGGAAAGTTATGGAGAAAAGAAGAAGGAAGGAGAGAAGAAGATGAGAAAAAGAACTTAAACAACACAGAATCTCACAATCGCAGCGGAACAATATATAATATATTATCCATGATCTTTACAAAAGAGGAACTGTTATATATACATACATCAAATCAAAGTACACAAATAACCAACCATAAGCCTGAACAGTTATAACAGCCTGTCCTTATAATTGCTGATAATTTCAACAACAATGCACTGGAAAATAAAAATATACCTGAATATGACTTGAAGACCTCCAGGTCGTCCCTCGAGCTCCAATGCATCCAAAGCAATCTGTAAATATGCTCGGTCTGAACCGAGCATTATAATAAAATAACACTTGAGTCTGTCTAGAAAACCAACATGAGAAAACACACCCAACTGGATTTTTAAGTTATAAACATTTAAATTTAACCATTTAAATTTAAATTAAACCCAAATAATGGCGTCCTCCCCTTCGTTCTCACCTTCTCTTTCATTCGCTGGAATCTCTTTCGTTCCTTCCAAGTACTTGCTTGATCTCCCCCATCCTCCACCCGTGCCATCTTCAGGCTTCAAAGCTCAATCTCTTGCATGTCCCCTCCAACGCTCCCCTGAATCCAAACTACTCCTCCTATCCCCACTATAAAACCCACCCCGCCAGTCAACTTCACCAATGGGAGATCTTACGCTCAAGTAGCTGCAACCCCTCACTCCACTCCACCTTCAAATCAACAGCCACTTCTCCCGACCCCCCCCCCCCCCCAATTTCAACCGGCGGTGCCTGATCCCTTTATTCGAAACTTACCGCCAAACTTTCGAATTTTTGAAATCGAAAAAAAGATGTTTCAAATACACAGGATTGGGCCACGTGGCGTCCATCTGTAGGGACGCTAGGATATGCTACCGTTGTGGTTATTATGGCCATTATTATGCCTGTGGTCCCTCTAAACCTTCTGCATTGGGACCCTTAAAAAACTCTTCGGTTTCTCTTAGTAATCATCTCCCTGCTCACAATTCATGAATTCCAAAACACGCTTCAGGCAATTCCACTACTAAGCATACACGTGTGCTGCAATCAAATCAACCCACAGCTGGACCCGCACCCAACCCCACTATCTCCAATCACTTCAATTCCCTCTCTCTTCTCCAAACCAAATCACTTTCCTCTCCTCACCATCCTTCTCTTCCTCCATTCAATTTTCCCATGGCAGATTACTCGCTTTACATCACCGCAACCATTATAGATGGCATTTAGACCGTGAAGAGCCTCAACACCATCCTGTCTTCCACCTTCAACCACAGTGAATGGGCGATCTGGTTTCTTGATAACAACCGATTCTTGGTCTGCTGCCCCTCCGATCATATGAAAACCATTGCACTTAACTCCAAGATCCTTACCAAAGCTGGTGGCTCGATTTATCTCGAGGCTTGGCCAGATTATGAGCCGCCGCCATCCATTGAGCTAGAGCCGCCCAGTTGGGCAACCATCAAGGGCTTCCCGGAACTCCTTCGAAACAACCCGGATGCTGTCCAGACCGTCCTAAATCCAGTAGGGCGATTCACTGAATTTGACAGATGCGAAGGGTCAGAGTTTGATCGCCGTCTGATCTATGTTAAAATGCAGTTCCTGGTAGGAATAGTCGCTTCCTCCTCGTACATGGTCCGCCTCAACAACGCTGATTACCTCATCACGGTTTCACGATGGGACCATTCACATCCTCGTTTCAGACCAGAGACCTACCCCCTTGGTATTGACATTGAAAAGGAGCTCAAATGCTTTGAGGACCCACTTGACATTCCTTCTGACGACCTGGACTCCGAAGAATGCTTCGATGCTATGATCCACAAGTCGGCCTCATCTTCCCCTCCTCCGAATTTTAATGAGGATGTTAACCTTATGATGGTCCATAATGCTGAGCCTGCTCCACCGCGGTGGGACCCCGTCCTCGACTATGACCTCTCTGTGCCCTATTTCTTTCAAGTCCCGATTCCTGATCCAACTCCAGCACCTGATTATTTTTCAGCCCCGTTTCCTGATCCAACTCCAGCACCTGATTATTTTCCAGCCTCCCCCCTCCTCAGGCTCCAGTTCACCCTATCTTCCAAGGCCTCTCTCCAATGGTGGTAAGACGAAGTTCGAGGACCGCCCGAGCCTCTTCCTTGCCTGGAGCTACAGGTAGCTTTTATAAACCTGTAGTTTTCTCTTCTGCTAATTCTAGATTAAATAAGAAATTAGCACGTTGCATGGGTGTTTCTATTCTTGATGAACATTATTCTTCCATGCAAACCCTAGAACAAGAGCGTCTTTCCCTTTCCCAATGAAATTTGTCTCCTGGAATATTCGTGGGCTAGGGGACCCCTCAAAAAGGCATTCAGTTTACCTCTCCTTGTCTCCCCAACACATAGATATACTCCTGCTCTAAGAATCTAAACTTTCTAATCCATCTCCCGCCCATATTCATCAAATTGGTGGTCCACAGCTCTTTGGGTGGGCCCATGCAAACGCTATTGGCTCCAAGGGGTTTAATAACCTTGTGGGATGAATCCGTATGGTCTCTTGGTCAAATCATTCATCAGCCATATGTCCTTCATGTAGCTCTCAGACACCTACAGTCCAACACCACCTTCTTCTTTTCAAACATTTATGGTCCTCAAACTACTCAAGAACGGGCAGATCTTTGGAGGAACTGCATGGAATTTGCAACACACATATACGGCCCATGGGTGCTTGGCGGGGACTTCAATACAACCAGATATTCGGACGAAAGAAACTCAGGGAATTTCTCGTCTGACTCAGATGCTTTCAATGCTTTCATCAACTCCTACTCATTGATTGAACCCCCTATCAACAACCGCCTTTTTACCTGGTCTAATAGGCGTCAGGCACCCGCCTTGGCTAAACTTGATCGCTTTCTCTTCAACTCTGCATGGGACGATATCCACCCTCTATCTACCTATCAAGGTCTCGCAACTGTCCTCTCTGACCATTGTCCTCTCGTACTCGATTCAGGCTCTCTCTCCAATCACAATCGACCATTCAGATTTGAAAGACTCTGGCTACTTGAACCATCCTTCGAAGAATTTATTAAAATTGCATGGGCTCAGCCCATCAGTTCCAATTCTGCTTTGGCCCGGGTAGTAGGCAAACTTAGATCGCTGAGAAGACTTCTTAAACCTTGGGCCAAATCTATTTGGAGCTCACTCAGAAACCGTATCTCCTCCACTCAAGATGAAATCCTTAGGCTGAATATTCTCGAGGAGTCACACCCACTTGATGATTCCGAGACTCTTAAGCTTAGAAGTCTGGAAGCAGAGCTTGAAAGGCCGATGAAACATGAGGAGATTGGATGGAAACAATGCTCTAAGGCTAAGTGGTTAGAGGACGGTGACAAAAACACGGCCTACTTCCACAGACTTGCTAACGGCCGTCGCAGATCCCTGTTCATCCCTGAAATTATTCACAATGATTTGCCAGTCACTGATCAGACTGAAATTCTACATCTCTTTACCAATTACTACCGCTCTGTACTTGGCAAACCCTCCCCCTCCCTCCCCCCATTGATTGGAACCTCCTCTACCCTAATCCACCCACCATCCCAATTGATGCTCCTTTCACCGAAGAAGAAATCCTGGCTGCTCTTAAGAATATGGACGACAACAAATCGCCGGGTCCTGATGGCTTTAGCCCTTTTTTCTTTAAACACTTTTGTGAAGTTATCAGGACAGATATCTTAGACTTGTGCTCTGAATTCTATTCCAACCCTATGACCATATCCCGGCTCAACTATGCCAATATCGTCCTTCTCCCAAAATCTGAGGGTGCCAATTCCCTTGCAGTCTTTTGCCCCATTAGTCTCCTCAACATCACTTTCAAGCTTATCACCGAAGTCCTCACTAACCGTCTTCAACTTCACATGAATCAGATGATAGCCACGAAGCAATCCGCCTTCATCCAGGGTCGCAAAACCCTAGACTGTGTGGTGGCAACACAGGAAGTTATCTACTTTTGCCACTCAAATAACCTACCAGGTGTCCTCCTCAAATTAGACTTCTCTAAGGCTTTTGACTCTGTTAATTGGAACTTCATCCTTGAGCTCTTATCACACAGAGGCTTCCCCGTGAAATGGTGTGAATGGATAAAATGCATCCTGATCTCCAGCCTCTCTTCTATTCAGATTAACGGCTCATCGGGGGGTCTTATCAAATCTGCCTGTGGCCTCAGGCAGGGAGACCCTCTCTTGCCGCTTTTATTTGTGCTGGTGGCGGACGTCTTTAACCGCATGGCTAAGCTGGCAATCTCGAACAACTATCTTGCCGGTATTGGCCCTCCTAACTCTAACTTAATTGTATCCAACCTCCAATTTGCTGATGACACCATTCTCTTTGTCTCTCCCTCGTCAGATCATATCCACTGTCTTAAGGTCCTACTATACGTCTTTGAACTCATTTTGGGTCTCCATCAATTTTCACAAAAGCTCTATCATCATGCTTGGTAATGCTGATCACCTCGGTCCCTCCATCTCTTCCACCCTCAACTACAACATTGCTCACTTCCCA
The DNA here is from genome assembly GCA_030737815.1 of Allium fistulosum. Taxonomy (NCBI): domain Eukaryota; kingdom Viridiplantae; phylum Streptophyta; class Magnoliopsida; order Asparagales; family Amaryllidaceae; genus Allium; species Allium fistulosum. The sequence goes on along the minus strand of CM060908.1, from coordinate 183,206,362 downwards.
ATCTCCTACCTTGGTATCCCCTTGCATCCCACCAAACTCCAACATGCCGATTGGGTTCCCCTTGTCTCTAAAATTGAAGCCAGACTTTCGGGTTGGAAAGCCAATGCACTTTCGGCCGCGGGCCGACTGGTCCTAGTTAAATCGGTGCTTTCTTCCATTCCCTTATATTGGCTCTCGTTCAACAAACTACCTATCTGGGTATCCAAGAGAATTGATTCCATTAGAAGAACCTTCCTCTGGAATGGGGGAAAAGCCAAATTCCTTGTCAACTGGAGGATAGCCTGTTTACATCAAGACCATGGTGGCCTTGGTATTGTCAATCTTCGAACCCTCAACCTTGCTCTCTTGGCCAAATGGCTATGGCGTCTTCTTACACCTGGACACTTCATCTGGAAAGACTGGATTCTCTCAGTTCACTATAAAGCTAACCCATTTTGTGTCCTTCATCTTGCTCCCCTCAACAAACCCTCCCCCTTCTAGTCTGGCGTCCTAGCTTCCCTTAACCGTATTAAGCCTCTCTTCCAAGTGATCCTAGGTGATGGTTCTAACTGTCTTTTCTGGCTTGATTCCTGGTTCCGTCACTCTCCCCTTAATCGCAGATTCCCTACCCTTTTCTCTTCCGCATCCCACCAGTTTCTCACGGTAGCTGATGCCGTAACTATCGGCTCCCCTTCGCTTTTTCCTGCTTCCCTTTTTGGTGGTAACCTGCTCCGGGAATTCCTTGCCGCCGCTAACCTGCTTCAATCCGTTAACTTGTCTCCTTCCTCCCCCGATCATTATTCATGGTACTTATCCCCCTCAAAAGGCTTCTCTGTGTCCCAATGCTATTCCTTCCTGAACCACCCTGGCAGACTCTTCTCCTTCGCGCATTTGTGGAAATGCCACCTCGGTCCCCGAATCCTATTTTTTCAATGGTGTCTGATCCATGGTCGAATTAACACCAAAGACCGTCTTTCCCGCCTCAATATCTTAACTAATCAGACTTGTGCCCTCTGCAACCTTGAAGCCGAATCCATAAATCACCTTTTCTTCGAATGCGACTTTGCCTATTACGTTTGGGTCTCAACAAGTGCTCATATTCTTGGTTCCATTCCATCTGTATCAAACTTCTTCGACTTTTGGCAGTACAACGCTCCAGATCTTCTACTCGATTCTTTTCTAGCCATTTTTTGCTGGGTAATTTGGAAAGAGAGAAACTCCCGTGTTTTTAACAAACCTGCTAGTTCGAGGGTGTACATCTGCAATAGGATAATTAATATCTTTGCTTTTTGGTCAGGCTCCAGCTTCTCCGCACCAGTCAGGCTCCGTCTTCCGACACCCAGATCACCCCCAACTGAGTCGGTGGGCAGTGCATCATCTGCCGCACCGGTTGGTCCTCATACTCATGGTTATGGAAATCGTATGTGACAGTTGCATGTATCTTTTCATCTATATCTATATCTGACTTGTATTTATGTATATATTGGGCTAGGGTTTGTATTATGACTCTAAATCTTTTTAGCTGATGCTGCTGATGTCTGTTAATTCAAAATTCTTTTTCTGGCCAACGATCAGGCATGTTGATCGTAATATTACTATATTAATATTTAGCACTAATCGGCTGTGTAGTTCCACGCTACACATCCGTTCTTCTCAAAAAAACCTTTGAAATCAAAAGTATCTCCTAAGACCATGCCGCATATAAACACGGACGGTTTTTACCTTATTATAACCAAAACAGTTCATATGAATTCTCTGATATTATAATATTGTCTAAGATACAAATACTTAGTAATCATAGTTGAAATTGTAATATTATTAAATTCCAGCATAATAAGTGTATAACTAAAACCGTAAAGGTTCGTATTGAAGAATGGATTCCATACTATGATAAGGTAAGAAACTAACTTCCGATGGTACATCTCTAGATAAAATGCACTAGGATCTGAAAAAAGAACATATTGTACCTCTACCACACAAGACTGGCCTACCACTTGACTAGTAGTACTGCATGTGATCACCCCTTTCGTTAATGGGCCCCGAAGCATACATAAGTAGAGAGTAATCGATCTAGATTTGGAATGAACATACATTGATGGGAGCGACCCACTTGGCCCTACTGCAGGCTCGATTTTTGTCATTTTTCGGTTGATGAGGCTCAAGGCTACGTTTTACCTTTTATATACCACTTTCCACTTGGAATGCTAATACTGCCCTCCAAGCAACTATTCAATACCAATATTCATCCATAAAAGTTCGTTTTGGGACTGAACGAAACGTTTGAGAGCTCCATCTTTAATTCCATCATCTCTAAGATGTCTTTACTTCAAAATGCTAGAGTTGGACCGAAGTAGTTTTTGGATAACATATCCGATCCCTGTCTCTTCGAACCAACATTCGATAGTTTCTCATAGTCTCAGCCCCGGTTCTTTAGGAAATAAATAGTCAAAGATAAGAGCGAAGATCACCTCCTAACCATTAGTGGACGGATTTCCTTATCATTTATCTTAGGAGAACGAAATGAGATTTATACGCACTGTACAACATCATCAGAGATGACTGTGCCATATAACTCACGTGTTTCTCCTAGATATTTCCACAGTTCATTTTAGGTTCAAATTCGATTGCGGTTATATAACTATCAAATAACAACATTCAATCAGGGATTTAATTCCATAGGGAAAACAACATTGGTTAAGCACATAAATAACCACTAGCTTCCTTTTATAAATCTTTTCATCAACTAAAATCACTTTGTAAATATTTGTACCAAAATACTTTTGCAAAGATTCACCCACAAACCATTAATTTTTTCGATACTTGGAAAATATCCATATACTTATTTCAACGGTATAAGTATATTCACGAAATAGAGAAAGATTTCCTTTTTACATAATTCTAGGACATATTTATAAATTCTTTTATAAATCTCTAAGACCCATTTATAACCCCATTCATTTATCTTTGAAATCATTAATAAACTCCTTTTTTAACATTTGTAAAATCATTTATGAACCCTTGATAAGTACATAAAACCATTTATAACTACTTTTATAAATCCACAAACCCATTTCTAAAATTCTTTTATAAATATCTAAAAGCCATTCATAAAGCTCTTTTACCCTTTAACTAATCTTCCTTTAAGTTTTCCAAAACATGTTATAAGATTCCTCTTATAAAACCCACATATGTTTATAAAACCCTATAAATATCGAAAACAATTATAATTACTTCTAATCATTTACTTTTAAACACTATTGTATAATAATAAACATTATAAATAAATAAATATTAACTTTAAAACATCTTAAAATAATAATTAATAAATTTCAAAACATTCTTAAATACACAATAATAATTTGTATTTAACATTATTTTTGAGAAAAATGTGTGATCCTCTTCAAAAGGAGGAGAGCACACATGCGGATATATAAATCACTAATATAGAGTACTGCCAACATGCCTGGCAGGTAATAAAAAAACCAAATACATAAATATCGAATCTCAGGTACTCCTAAGATGAGTTCTGGCAAGGCCACCACCCATCACACCTCGATAACGAGCTCCGGCATGGCCACCGCCCGATATTAAGGTGTTAGAAGTACCTACCTAATAAACTAGAGGAAAAAACAAATGACATCCCAGACTAATGAGGAAGCTCCAACCAACTGAATCAGGAGAGGTGAATAAGCATCTGCTCTGAAGGGATCTGCTGAAAATAGAATAGCGGCAATCCTAAATTTGAGGAGAAACTGCTAGTAGTCCTGGATGAAAAACTCTGCTCTTGTGACCTCTCAACCATCTGGTGTCCAGAAATATAAAGATATGCAAACCTACAAAGTAAACCTGATATCCTATCTCCCATACCTGTAACTAAAAAAATGACTAAAGAAAAAATTAGAATGATACATATATATGTATATTTATACAATAAATATACATATATATGTATTAATAAGGAAAAGAAACCTTATTTATCAGTTAATTAATCCTTAATTAATCTTTATAGATTAATTATTACTTAATTATTAATTAATAAAACCTAATTATTAATTAATAAACTTAATTAAGTATTTCTTAATTATAAATTAATCAACCTCTAATTACCTAATTAATTAATTACAAATTAATTAATTTCTCATCATTGATTTAATCAATCTTAATTATTGAGTTAATTAAATTAATTAATTATTACTAATTAATTCTTAATTATTACTTTTAAACAATATCAATATAAATAATCAACCTTTAAAACATAAATATATTTCCTTGATTAAAATCCATACTTAAATTTCAACATAATCATTTCCATATTTATAAAAATATATTTATAAATCTTCTATTTTATAAAACTTCTTTTTTTATAAAATCTCTTTATTTATAAAAACCCATTTATAACTCTATCTCTTTATAAATCTCGCTTATTTATAAAAATCCCATTTAAAACATCAATTTCAATCCTTTTTAACGTAGCTTCCATATTTATGCATTTCATTTATAAATTCCTTTATATATATAAAATATCGTTTAACATCTCCAACCTATCCTCTCTTTTAATTTCCAAAATGGAATCAAATATTTTTCTAAACAACATTCCACATATTCCTATAAATCCACATTTGTGATTTATTTTCCAATTTATCCAATGATAAGGTTTCCCTTTATTTATAAACACCATTAATAATCAATGCTTTTATTAACAAAAATATGATTTTACAGATCTTCACTTTATTTATAAAATATCACTGTTATAAATTATCACATTTATAAATTCCACATTTGTAAATAGATCTTAATATATGTGTATATATATATATATACATATCACTTTATAGAAAATGGTTAATAAATATTTATATCAAAATATTTCTATCTTCTTTTTAAAACCATATCCCTTTATTTAAGACACGGACTCATTTTTAAGATTTTAAAAATCTTTATTCATAGTTCAAAATCTCTATTTAAAATATTTTATAAAAAATATAAATTTGTAATCTCTAAAAAATCATTCCTTTAATTTTATTTAAATAAGTTCCTTCTATTAGTAATTCAAGAATTATTTTCAAAATATATACTTTCGCAAACCACTAAAAATCTTTTTAAAAGGTAATTCTTCATTTTATAATATTTTAAAATACTAAAAATATGGCCCAGATTTACCATAGCACTAAATAGAAAAAAATAATCCAAGTCATCAATTATGGCATCCAACATATCATATATCAAATTACATGAAAATAAAATCAACAGTTTGAGGAATCTTGTTGGATCCCTCTAACCCGTTCCCTAATCGCACCGTCCAACTGTGTGAGGAATCCAATTATGGCCATCGTAGCCTAATCGCACCATCCAACATCGACATCTCCTTCCCTAGCCGAGCAATAATGTAGTTGATGTCGAGGCCTATTACAGCCTCTGGTGGCTCGAATGGACGAGGCCATTGGATGGCTATGAATTTAAATTAAAAAAAACAAAGCAACTCTTTGATAAAACGCGATTTATATAGAGGGGAGAACAGTATGGCTGGGTATAGGCACATTTACAATGGGTATGGGCTAATGTATGGTATAAGTATGGCTATATATATATATCAAATTACAACATATCCAGCTTTAAACGTTTGAAAATCTCAAACTCCAAATAAGGCATGCCGCATAGTGTTTTATATGTAATATCACTATTCCGAATACAATGGAACTAGTCTCAAGGTCGAATTTAATCATATACAGAAGATAGCTTTTCAAGCCTAATTATATTATAAAGTTCTTAAATTAATTTCTACGGATTCCGAACTCGCACGACCAAATGATATGCCCAATCGCTATGAAATTAGATGGCATACTATAATTAACTATTATGGATCCAATGACATTGGTTTCGTCAAATTCTAAGATAGTGCCCCGGAAGGCTAGTTTCACAGATTAATTAAAACGAATTATTATAAAAACCAAATAAATCGCTTTTAAATCTAAATTAAATGTTTACTATCTTCATTCTTATTTAAATAGAATTTTAATTCAACTTTCAAAGTTATTTTTATTCAGATTAAATTCAAGATTAAATTATTTAAACAATTCCAAATATTTTCAACAATTTAATTACCCAATAAATTGCTATATTTGAAATTCAGGTTATTTAACTTATAAAGTTAACTTTTCAATATTTAAAATCAATTAAATATTCCAAATTCAATTGACTGAAATTATGGGTCGTTACCAGATCTACTTAAAGAAATCAAAACTACATTATTTACTATTTATCAATAATAACAACAATAATAATCTACTCAACTACCTTAAATAATAGTTTTATTATTACTCATGTATAGTTACTGTTTGCGCCAAAATTGGTCACAAACACCCAATAGCCGTTGAAAGCACCAATTCACAATCACAGATCACAAATATCAAATATGTAGAGAAATAAGTATGCAAATCACTCAGGAAACTCAATAAAAATAGTAAATGACACAGGTTTTATAGTGGTTCGGCGATCGTGCCTACGTCCACTCTGAAGTTGATGACTTTATTGCTCGGTCCTTGAAGATTACAATTTCTTATAATGTAGTACAACTGATTTTATGATCTAAGTCTGAATCTAAGGTAGCAGTGGTGATTTTGAGTAGATCTGGCGGAGTCTGGGCGCTCTTTAGCTCTTAAAATTCTCCGACCTCTTTTCTGAATGACCAGGGGCTCTATTTATAGGTGTGGGAGGCTGATATTTCGCTGAAAAGTTGGGAGACCACTTCTGGCACGTGAGGGGGCCCACATGCTCGGCCTCAAGAAATCTGGGCCCACTTTGGGATCGATTCGAACTCCATTCGAATCGATCAAGGAATCATCCAATCGAGGTGAAATTTGGTGTGGACATTCTTCAACATGTACGTAAGCTCCTGTGAAAATTTCATGGCATTTGGACTTGTAGATTGCGAGATATGGTCGATTCGAATTGCCATCCTTCGGTAGTTTGCTTGCTTCGACTCAATTCGTTCGAATCGATAGGCTCGACTCGATGGCCTCACGCGCCTTTGCGATGACGTGGTGCGCATTTCCTGGGTCAATCCACTTTTCACTCCGAGTCGACTGGGTCGACTCCGTGATTTTCGCCGCTTTGACTTAGTGGGTTCGAGGGAATGGATTCGAACAGATGTTCGTTCATATCGATCGCGATATATAATAGTTGATCGATACGAAGTCATCGCAACAGGATGGATTCGAAGCAGAGTCACTGGATGGATACAAAGTGGAGTGACTTCATGGATTCGAAGGACTTCAACCTAAGGGATACGAAGTGGAGTAGCTTCATGGATTCAAAGTGGCTTATCCGGATCGATTCGAACGAATGCTTGTTGATGGTTGCGAACTATATGGAGTCGAACCGATGGATACGAACAAAGGTTGCACTGATGGATTCGAAATAGAATCTCTGCCTATGGATTCGAACTTAGGGTCACCTCCTCCAACTTGCATCAATGATATCTTGAGCGTACGAACTCGGATTGACTTGAAACTTGGAACGTTGCTTTTCCTGACCTTGCTTGATGTGTCTTATCAATTGTAGCCCGATCCGAACTCGGACAAAATTCATTGATATCCACAGTGTTCTTGTGATGTAACTAATTTTCAGGACGGATTGTCATTGATTTCTTGTAACGACCCGCCATTTTGGACCATTCGCGTCCATTATAAGTATATAGGTAGACACTCATGCCGGAGTTGAATTGCTCAAAATACCGTGTTGTTAATTTAAATTTGACAAAACTGAACATATACAGTAAATAGATATAATCACAGATCACAGACACAGAGTAATAAATGCAGCGGAAATAAAAGAGATAGTAGTTCATGAAGCTACTATATGAATATATAAAAATACATCAGAGTTTACAACAGAAGAGTAATACGATACATCAGATACAAATCAGAATACATCAATGGAATCATCGAATACTGAAAGCAGAATAGATAGCTGGATCTTCAAGCAAAGCTCCAACTCCAAAGGTGAGTCTCGAATACTGGTACACTCAGTCTGACCCGAGCGTAAAGCAAAAACACAAGACACTCGAGTCAGGATTAACATTCTTATATTAATAAATCCAACTCAAGTGAAATAGCAATTGAAATACAAGTAACTCAAAGGATGTTTGGAATAACCATCCTTTAAGGATCCGTTAAACTATCTACTAGGTAGTAATGTACGCTAAGTAGATAATGTCTATCAGTAATATAAAGATATCAAAGTAGGGTTAAGCAGGGCCCATACACCTCTTAACCTGTTTATTCCCAAAAGCATATACAAGACCGTAGTTTCCCCAAAACCGGAAGTCACCAGAGGGCAATCCATATACTAAAGGTACAAATCAAAATCGTAGTGGTCGCGAATAGGATAATCAGTATGACAAGGTACATGAGGCGATACCAACTAGGATACTAGTAGTTGCGTGATCCGGACTGATGTTGGGCATAGCAGCTACTACCCCAACACCGCGAAACAACACTCCCATAATCGAGGGGTGCACCCAAATCGAATCACAAAAGTAATAGATATGGTAACGAAGAAGTGTGTCCGCTAGAGGTGGCGAACCTCAATGGCCCCGCGCGGCTCCTGTTTTAGTCATGTCAGGGGTCATCCAAAATCGTTCTCTTTCTTCAGTCAACGCGTACATCATTCCATCCACTTCATTCTGGATCATCACTCCACGTATAGTTATTAAAGTGGGTTTCGGTTTAGATAGAGAGTATATCCATAACCGATCCCGGTCTCTTTAATAACTTTCGTAATTATTACACCGATTGGTCGTTTATATATTTCAAATACCAAATCAATTTCAATTTCAAATAGAATTCGTAAATCAACATTTCATTTGTCTTTCTAAAACAATTTCCAAATTTTCGTTTCAAAACTTCCAATTTTCCGTTTCAAAATCTTATAATTCAATTTCAATTTCTATTTAAACAATTCAAATATTGATTCCAGTTCGTATATAAGTTTCATTCCGAAATCATTTAAATAAATTCTATTTAACACTCAAATCAATTTAAACTCATTTATCGATTTCATTCAATATTCGTTAAGTTACTTTATCATTCAAAACAATTTCTATTAAATTTCCAATTCATTTAATCAATTCTTAAGTTCAACTTCATTAAAACAAAACTTACAATTTCGAATTAAGCTAAATTCGTCAAATCAATTCTCCAATTACAAGTCTTACATTAATTCCAAAAATGTCACATTTCATTTTTGTTAAAGAAATCCAATTTCACTTATTTACTTCCTTAAATAATTTTCCAAACTTAATTAATAAAGAAACTCAATTTCAATTATTTACGAAATAAAATTCACTTATTCAAAGGTTCAATTTTTCTTATTAAGGAATTCAATTTTATTTAATCATTAAATAATTCATTATTAAATAATTCAAAACTTAATTATTAAATAATTTCAAAGTTAATGATTTCAAACTTAATTATCAAATCATTTCAAAGTTTAATTATTTCAAACTTAATTATCAAATCATTTCAAAGTTTAATTATTTCAAACTTAATTATAGTTTCAAACTTAATTCAATAATTTCTCAAATTAAACAACATTCTTTCATCAATTACATTGTTAATATTTTGTTTCAGATTATAAAATATTACATTTTCCTTTCATTAAAATTCAAATTTCAACTTCATTTCAAACCATATTATTCATTCAAATAAAATCTTCATTTTATTTTAAATCAAATTATTGACCAATCGGGTTTTATTTAATTTCCTATCCTAGGTAAAAATTCAATTTGGGTATTTATCATTTCAACCCGATTCCAATTCAATTCAAAATCAAAACATATCAAAGGGAACTTGCAGTGTGATAACTGGGATGGTGTCAAAGTAAATAAACAAGCAATAACAACAATCAATATCAATCCAATAATCAATTCAAATAATCCCGAAATAACCGTATTAATTCGCATTTGTTATTTGTGCGAATTAATATAATTATTTCTAGAATCTACACTATCATTTCATGTAGATTAAAGATTATTACATTACGGTTTTCACTTGTCGTTCAATTTACAATTTCATGCATCATCAATTTAACAATATACATTCAGTGGTTCAAAGTGTAATTAAACAAATCCTACGTGTCGATAATTTCAACAGTTAAAGGGGTCATATTATACAAATGTCAGTTAATCAAATTTAACATTTAATTATACTATATCAAGTTCAATTTCATACTATTTATCATTTTAACATTAACAATTTAACGTCCAATATAAACATCAACAATCAATCAATTATCAGCCAAACTGTATTATCAACGCATAAATAATTAACAGATAAAGGTGTCAGATGTCACAGGTGAACTGATACAGGTAATAGCATATATAACAGTGTAATTAACTAACAGCAGCATATTTCAATTGTCGTTTCAATTGAAATCAAATCTAATAAATAAAAGAACGTTAATCGTGAGTGAGTGCTCACCTTTCGAGGCTAGAGAGATATGGAAAACACAACAGGCTACGATTAGAATTGCGAAATTGACCAATCAAAATGATGATTTCCAAAGCAAAGAAAGATTAGCGCGAATTCGGCGAACAGAGCAAGGCTGAAAATAACGAATACGAATCAAAACTAGCTTTGCATAACTGGAACCAGATGCACACATATGATAAAAAAAAATTCTCTAAAAAATCAATTCGGAAACATAAGATTAAAACAAACTTTATATCATAAAGCAAAATCAATCTCCAAAACAAAATCTTATAATTCTGAAATCAATAATTCGCAACGGTGTTCAACTTTGAATTTAATTAATTTTTAAAACAACCAAACTGGTGTATAGAGAACCTTATACTTTTATAACTTCAAAACCGTATAACAGAGAACCTATATGTATACTTAGCTTATAAAATCAAACTATATACATAAACTTTGATTTATAAACAAGTATAGAAAATACTTATATACAAAACACTTGGCAAATTATAATTTACTCTAAAATCACATATAAGCTTTTATGTACTGGCAACACAAAATTTAGTTGAAACCGAGCTCACCCCATATATATAGATAAGCCAACACTGTATACTTCCATAGAACAACATATATATAAATATATAGATATATATTTTTTTTTTCCCGCACGTCATACAAAATATCTAAAAATCAATATTTAATTTTGAACACATATTAAAATGAACTCCTTATATATATAAATTAAAATGCCTGTGTTCAAACTCAAAGGTATATTTATATCAACTGTTACAAGGTTATTCTCAGATGTTAACCAAGTTTAAGTATACCTTAACCCTTTTATGTTCGTATATATTAAAATAAGAAATATATGTAATAGATATATATACCCTAAAGTGGGATGCAAGCACACTATTATATACATACAGTAACATCTAAACTAACATAAAAAAACATAACCATTTATAAACTAACATATATATAGTATGTACCAGTAACATTATATGTATAGATTACAACATTATATACCTAGATTAATATATATATATATATACACATAACTATGTGTATATTATAGTATTCCCAAATATATGAATATATCTCTATCGACCTATATATATAGTATACTTGTAGAAAATAAAACATATATGTATAACAATACTAAAATGAATATTGCTGCTATAATGTCATATGCTGTAAGTATTTACTGCACACATATATATTGCAAAATGTTATATACATCACAATTATATACATCTTACCCAACCGATTTGTATACATGCAAGATCAAGGAGGTCGACAGGTCTTCAGGTGGATGGCGGAGGCGAAGCAAAGGAGGGAAGTGGAATGGGTCGTGGGTTGCTATCCCTGGGTAGGAGGGGAGGATGAGAGGAAGTGTGGGCTGCCTGGAAGGCTCGACTGGTAGGGAGGAAGCTTGGTGATGGGTTTGGCGGTGGAAGGGGTCGGTCAGGCTGATGGCTTGCGGGCGGAGTGGGTTTCGACGGTGACATGGCGGCGGAGGCGAGAATGGTGGGCGGCCCGTGCTTGGAGGGAGGTGGCTGCTCGCATGGGTTGGTTCATGTGAGTGGACGTGTGGATGGGTGGAAGATGATGGAGCTGTTGGGTAGAGGGTAGCTGGCCAGAGGGAAACGCGGCTGTGGGCTTGGCTGGAAGTAGAGTGGAGCATGGGTAGGGTGCTTGAAAGGAAGACACGAACGGTTTTGGGGAGAAGGAAGGCATGAACAATTAAGTATTATATTTGAAAGCCTTTTTTTTTTCAAAAGTGAATGGCCGAAAGAAGAGTACAGATAGGTAGAAAACAATTATAATTGAACCGGTAAGTAGAGAGGAAGAGTAAGAGACTAATGAACGAACAGTTGAAATAAAATAACTTTCAATTGCCAAATGGAAAATGAACTGACCAAAGACAATTGAAGTAGCGTTTCGCCAAACGTCAGAATTAAGTTCTGGAGAAATTTAAATGATTGTTGATTTACTCAGAGGATATGAAAAGCCATGCTGAAGCTAATAGACTTAAATAACAAACCGCTACGGATAACCGTTTACTCATTTCGCGGCGTACCGTTGTTCGCAAAACAGAGATGAATATACTGCTGAGATCAGCACGACAAGACGATCAAAACAGCATATAGATATCGGTGGAATGGTTGAATTATAAAAATTCGAATTTTCTACTATCGAAAAATGCAAGAAAACGCAGAAGATTAAGATCGACGGAGCCAAAGAAGTCCGAATTTGGAAAAACGACAAACTGACATCTTGCTCAGAAGATGGTTTAGAATTTTTCTATGTAAAAATATTTAGGTTTCGGAAACATTTTATTTTCATTACTTTTTAACTGATTAAATTGAAGTGAATTTACGCGCGAAATAAATTTTCGTATTTTCGGACGAAAATTTACCAGTTGCTATGTTTAACTAGACGTATTCCAAATATCAAATTTAAATTTCAAAATTTTATCGTTTTAAAATTTCACAAAATTTCAATTAATTACGCTATTAAAACAGTTGAAATTTACGGGTCGTTACATTCTCCCCCACTCAAAACTTTTCGTCCCCGAAAAGGAACGAGGTAGGAGAATAGAAACAACCAGAAAGAAAAATAGATTTGAAATACAAAATAACAATTAATTTAAACCATATAAATTCAAATTTAAATTAATTGATATTCAATAATTGATTTAATCCATTTGATTTCACCAAAATCAATCTCAACTATTTCTAAATTCATTATCTTATTATCCAATTATCTTCAATTTACAGTTTCTAAAACCATAAATTTAAATAGTCTTTTATTATAATTATAATTTTTTTCAGCAATTTAAATTCTTCTTTATTCCAAATTACTGTTAAGTTTATTCTACTTAATATATTTGATCACATATATTTAGCCCATATAAATTAATTTAACCCATAAAAGTTCCAATTTAAATAAATTTATATTCACTAACTGCCTTTAAATTCAAGGTATTTTCATAAGTTGATCTAATTTCAATTTATTAATTAACCCTAACAAAATTTATTTTTCAATTATCTTATTATTCTATTTATCTCTATTAACATTTTATAATTAAAATTTAAGTGTACAACATTTATTATAACCACTCAAATTTTATTTATAAATTCAATTTATATTATATATTATCCAATTACATATTCAACTTCTGAATGATTTAGGTAAGTTGTATTAGAATGCAGTTGAACAATATACAAATAAAAATTTTCCCAATTCAACTATTCAAGTTTAATTATTTATTCCAAATTTGGTTTTATTTATAATTAAAATCATCCTTTAACAAAATTTAAGAATTAAATTTCCGATTAACTTTAAACAATTAAGAGATATATATATATTTATATCAAATTAAATTAAAATTTTTAAAATAAGGTACTCATACATATATATAAATCAAATTATACTGAAGAAATTCAAATCAAAATAATTTTTTCAAAACAAACCGTAGCAAAGCTACAGAATAGTATCTCCACTTCGAAACTCGAAAATGAACGTCGATGATGCGGCCGCCATCACCGAAATTATTTTCCAGCGACAAAGAGAAGAGTACCGATTTCAAAATTTTAAAAATCTTTGAAAACGATTCCTATTTGAAAATACTTTAAATAATATACATTAAGATTTTAAAACCAAGTTCGAAATCACCGGAAACTAAATTCTCAAATTTCTGAATTAAATTTATTTCAAATTCCAAATCAATTTATAAACCGTATTTATAAATTTATTTAGAACAATAAATGATAATCAAATATTATCATTTCAAACAACCAATTTAAATAACTTATTAAATTCCAGAAAATTTTACTTATTAAATTCCAGAAAATTTTAACTTATATTTTTACAATATAATCAACAAATTTATATCATTTACCAAATTTGAAAATAATATTGTGTCAGTTTGCTCTGTTCAAGTGTTTTGGAAATCCTATCGATAGCGTTGATCAGACGAATCGATCGGAAACCCAAATCAACATCAACAACTCAAACAACACAATATATTTTAAAACATTTTTATATAAATTTACAAATACACTTCTTTGCTCGACGATACAGGGATGAATTTTCAAAATAAGGATAGGGTTTCAAATTTTATGGACTCAAGTTAAAGAGAATTCTGATTTAAATACAAGTTCGAAAGAAAAGATAATATGATTCAATTGACAGAATCGGGTTGGATAAGCTTATTTAATTTACGGGCAATCTTAACCGGATCGTCCGTAACTTCAAGAATAAGATCGATGTAGAAATTTGAGGCAAATCGACATTCGATCTCAAGAAATAAAATTCAGGTATAGCAGGAGATAGATAGCATCGTAAACCGAGGATACAGAAATCTCCGGTAAATCGATGCCTATTATAAAGGAGTTTACTCCTTTACGAATTATTCGAAGATTGGCGAGACTGCCGATCTATTATAGATATCATTCAAAATGGAGTTGTGGGGTGCTCCAGAATTGAAAGAAGACGAATTGTGAAGGACGCGAATAAATTTCGGAACCGAGGGGAACGTTCCAAAATTCAAAGGAATCGAGTCAAAAGGAAGAGATTGAAACTCGAATGAGAGTGATTCCGTAAATACATTTTCCCTATATGTTGAGTTTTGCCTAGAGCTACCAAAGCTCTGATACCAACTGTAACGACCCGCCATTTTGGACCATTCGCGTCCATTATAAGTGTATAGGTAGACACTCATGCCGGAGTTGAATTGCTCAAAATACCGTGTTGTTAATTTAAATTTGACAAAACTGAACATATACAGTAAATAGATATAATCACAGATCACAGACACAGAGTAATAAATGCAGCGGAAATAAAAGAGATAGTAGTTCATGAAGCTACTATATGAATATATAAAAATACATCAGAGTTTACAACAGAAGAGTAATACGATACATCAGATACAAATCAGAATACATCAATGGAATCATCGAATACTGAAAGCAGAATAGATAGCTGGATCTTCAAGCAAAGCTCCAACTCCAAAGGTGAGTCTCGAATACTGGTACACTCAGTCTGACCCGAGCGTAAAGCAAAAACACAAGACACTCGAGTCAGGATTAACATTCTTATATTAATAAATCCAACTCAAGTGAAATAGCAATTGAAATACAAGTAACTCAAAGGATGTTTGGAATAACCATCCTTTAAGGATCCGTTAAACTATCTACTAGGTAGTAATGTACGCTAAGTAGATAATGTCTATCAGTAATATAAAGATATCAAAGTAGGGTTAAGCAGGGCCCATACACCTCTTAACCTGTTTATTCCCAAAAGCATATACAAGACCGTAGTTTCCCCAAAACCGGAAGTCACCAGAGGGCAATCCATATACTAAAGGTACAAATCAAAATCGTAGTGGTCGCGAATAGGATAATCAGTATGACAAGGTACATGAGGCGATACCAACTAGGATACTAGTAGTTGCGTGATCCGGACTGATGTTGGGCATAGCAGCTACTACCCCAACACCGCGAAACAACACTCCCATAATCGAGGGGTGCACCCAAATCGAATCACAAAAGTAATAGATATGGTAACGAAGAAGTGTGTCCGCTAGAGGTGGCGAACCTCAATGGCCCGGCGCGGCTCCTGTTTTAGTCATGTCAGGGGTCATCCAAAATCGTTCTCTTTCTTCAGTCAACGCGTACATCATTCCATCCACTTCATTCTGGATCATCACTCCACGTATAGTTATTAAAGTGGGTTTCGGTTTAGATAGAGAGTATATCCATAACCGATCCCGGTCTCTTTAATAACTTTCGTAATTATTACACCGATTGGTCGTTTATATATTTCAAATACCAAATCAATTTCAATTTCAAATAGAATTCGTAAATCAACATTTCATTTGTCTTTCTAAAACAATTTCCAAATTTTCGTTTCAAAACTTCCAATTTTCCGTTTCAAAATCTTATAATTCAATTTCAATTTCTATTTAAACAATTCAAATATTGATTCCAGTTCGTATATAAGTTTCATTCCGAAATCATTTAAATAAATTCTATTTAACACTCAAATCAATTTAAACTCATTTATCGATTTCATTCAATATTCGTTAAGTTACTTTATCATTCAAAACAATTTCTATTAAATTTCCAATTCATTTAATCAATTCTTAAGTTCAACTTCATTAAAACAAAACTTACAATTTCGAATTAAGCTAAATTCGTCAAATCAATTCTCCAATTACAAGTCTTACATTAATTCCAAAAATGTCACATTTCATTTTTGTTAAAGAAATCCAATTTCACTTATTTACTTCCTTAAATAATTTTCCAAACTTAATTAATAAAGAAACTCAATTTCAATTATTTACGAAATAAAATTCACTTATTCAAAGGTTCAATTTTTCTTATTAAGGAATTCAATTTTATTTAATCATTAAATAATTCATTATTAAATAATTCAAAACTTAATTATTAAATAATTTCAAAGTTAATGATTTCAAACTTAATTATCAAATCATTTCAAAGTTTAATTATTTCAAACTTAATTATCAAATCATTTCAAAGTTTAATTATTTCAAACTTAATTATAGTTTCAAACTTAATTCAATAATTTCTCAAATTAAACAACATTCTTTCATCAATTACATTGTTAATATTTTGTTTCAGATTATAAAATATTACATTTTCCTTTCATTAAAATTCAAATTTCAACTTCATTTCAAACCATATTATTCATTCAAATAAAATCTTCATTTTATTTTAAATCAAATTATTGACCAATCGGGTTTTATTTAATTTCCTATCCTAGGTAAAAATTCAATTTGGGTATTTATCATTTCAACCCGATTCCAATTCAATTCAAAATCAAAACATATCAAAGGGAACTTGCAGTGTGATAACTGGGATGGTGTCAAAGTAAATAAACAAGCAATAACAACAATCAATATCAATCCAATAATCAATTCAAATAATCCCGAAATAACCGTATTAATTCGCATTTGTTATTTGTGCGAATTAATATAATTATTTCTAGAATCTACACTATCATTTCATGTAGATTAAAGATTATTACATTACGGTTTTCACTTGTCGTTCAATTTACAATTTCATGCATCATCAATTTAACAATATACATTCAGTGGTTCAAAGTGTAATTAAACAAATCCTACGTGTCGATAATTTCAACAGTTAAAGGGGTCATATTATACAAATGTCAGTTAATCAAATTTAACATTTAATTATACTATATCAAGTTCAATTTCATACTATTTATCATTTTAACATTAACAATTTAACGTCCAATATAAACATCAACAATCAATCAATTATCAGCCAAACTGTATTATCAACGCATAAATAATTAACAGATAAAGGTGTCAGATGTCACAGGTGAACTGATACAGGTAATAGCATATATAACAGTGTAATTAACTAACAGCAGCATATTTCAATTGTCGTTTCAATTGAAATCAAATCTAATAAATAAAAGAACGTTAATCGTGAGTGAGTGCTCACCTTTCGAGGCTAGAGAGATATGGAAAACACAACAGGCTACGATTAGAATTGCGAAATTGACCAATCAAAATGATGATTTCCAAAGCAAAGAAAGATTAGCGCGAATTCGGCGAACAGAGCAAGGCTGAAAATAACGAATACGAATCAAAACTAGCTTTGCATAACTGGAACCAGATGCACACATATGATAAAAAAAAATTCTCTAAAAAATCAATTCGGAAACATAAGATTAAAACAAACTTTATATCATAAAGCAAAATCAATCTCCAAAACAAAATCTTATAATTCTGAAATCAATAATTCGCAACGGTGTTCAACTTTGAATTTAATTAATTTTTAAAACAACCAAACTGGTGTATAGAGAACCTTATACTTTTATAACTTCAAAACCGTATAACAGAGAACCTATATGTATACTTAGCTTATAAAATCAAACTATATACATAAACTTTGATTTATAAACAAGTATAGAAAATACTTATATACAAAACACTTGGCAAATTATAATTTACTCTAAAATCACATATAAGCTTTTATGTACTGGCAACACAAAATTTAGTTGAAACCGAGCTCACCCCATATATATAGATAAGCCAACACTGTATACTTCCATAGAACAACATATATATAAATATATAGATATATTTTTTTTTTCCCGCACGTCATACAAAATATCTAAAAATCAATATTTAATTTTGAACACATATTAAAATGAACTCCTTATATATATAAATTAAAATGCCTGTGTTCAAACTCAAAGGTATATTTATATCAACTGTTACAAGGTTATTCTCAGATGTTAACCAAGTTTAAGTATACCTTAACCCTTTTATGTTCGTATATATTAAAATAAGAAATATATGTAATAGATATATATACCCTAAAGTGGGATGCAAGCACACTATTATATACATACAGTAACATCTAAACTAACATAAAAAAACATAACCATTTATAAACTAACATATATATAGTATGTACCAGTAACATTATATGTATAGATTACAACATTATATACCTAGATTAATATATATATACACATAACTATGTGTATATTATAGTATTCCCAAATATATGAATATATCTCTATCGACCTATATATATAGTATACTTGTAGAAAATAAAACATATATGTATAACAATACTAAAATGAATATTGCTGCTATAATGTCATATGCTGTAAGTATTTACTGCACACATATATATTGCAAAATGTTATATACATCACACTTATATACATCTTACCCAACCGATTTGTATACATGCAAGATCAAGGAGGTCGACAGGTCTTCAGGTGGATGGCGGAGGCGAAGCAAAGGAGGGAAGTGGAATGGGTCGTGGGTTGCTATCCCTGGGTAGGAGGGGAGGATGAGAGGAAGTGTGGGCTGCCTGGAAGGCTCGACTGGTAGGGAGGAAGCTTGGTGATGGGTTTGGCGGTGGAAGGGGTCGGTCAGGCTGATGGCTTGCGGGCGGAGTGGGTTTCGACGGTGACATGGCGGCGGAGGCGAGAATGGTGGGCGGCCCGTGCTTGGAGGGAGGTGGCTGCTCGCATGGGTTGGTTCATGTGAGTGGACGTGTGGATGGGTGGAAGATGATGGAGCTGTTGGGTAGAGGGTAGCTGGCCAGAGGGAAACGCGGCTGTGGGCTTGGCTGGAAGTAGAGTGGAGCATGGGTAGGGTGCTTGAAAGGAAGACACGAACGGTTTTGGGGAGAAGGAAGGCATGAACAATTAAGTATTATATTTGAAAGCCTTTTTTTTTCAAAAGTGAATGGCCGAAAGAAGAGTACAGATAGGTAGAAAACAATTATAATTGAACCGGTAGGTAGAGAGGAAGAGTAAGAGACTAATGAACGAACAGTTGAAATAAAATAACTTTCAATTGCCAAATGGAAAATGAACTGACCAAAGACAATTGAAGTAGCGTTTCGCCAAACGTCAGAATTAAGTTCTGGAGAAATTTAAATGATTGTTGATTTACTCAGAGGATATGAAAAGCCATGCTGAAGCTAATAGACTTAAATAACAAACCGCTACGGATAACCGTTTACTCATTTCGCGGCGTACCGTTGTTCGCAAAACAGAGATGAATATACTGCTGAGATCAGCACGACAAGACGATCAAAACAGCATATAGATATCGGTGGAATGGTTGAATTATAAAAATTCGAATTTTCTACTATCGAAAAATGCAAGAAAACGCAGAAGATTAAGATCGACGGAGCCAAAGAAGTCCGAATTTGGAAAAACGACAAACTGACATCTTGCTCAGAAGATGGTTTAGAATTTTTCTATGTAAAAATATTTAGGTTTCGGAAACATTTTATTTTCATTACTTTTTAACTGATTAAATTGAAGTGAATTTACGCGCGAAATAAATTTTCGTATTTTCGGACGAAAATTTACCAGTTGCTATGTTTAACTAGACGTATTCCAAATATCAAATTTAAATTTCAAAATTTTATCGTTTTAAAATTTCACAAAATTTCAATTAATTACGCTATTAAAACAGTTGAAATTTACGGGTCGTTACATTTCTAATCAGTTTCTTGGTGTCACGGCCTTGTCAAAAGGCGGGAATAACATTTGTCCCCCAAAACATGCCTTGCGATAGGAAGGTGTGTTTTGTAATGCCATAAGCGGGATGTTCATATCCCATTGATGACCTGCAAAGAATTTAATAGTTTTTATCTGACCATGAATGACGATCGTTCGCGACCGTATGTCATTTGAGGTAATATGGGACCTTTCGAGGTCGGATGCCGTTCGCGGCAAATAACGAAATGGGACCGCTTGCGGTCGAATGCCATTCGCTGCAAAATGTGATCGTTCGCGATTCATACTGGGTGAATTGCGACCGTTCGTGGTCGGGTGCCATACGAGGTAGAGTGTGATCGTTCGCGATCGAATGTTATACTAGATGAAGTGTGACCGTTCGCGGTCGGATGCCGTTCGAGGCGATTTGTGACCGTTCGCGGTCGGGTGCCGTTCGAGGCGATTTGTGACCGTTCGCGGTCGGGTGTCGTTCGAGGCGAATTATGATCGTTCACGGTCGGGTGCCGTTCGAGGCGAACTGAGTGTGCCCGGGGAGGGACTTAGTATCATCAATACCAGGTTTCACTTTCGGGTGAATTCTCGGATTGTTTGTTGCAACGGTTTATCGCCATCTCAGAGCATGCCTAGGGACCGTTTGCGATTCCATACATGTGTAAGTGGCTTAGCCGTTATGAAATCACAAGTAGCATTTTTTCATTGAAAATAAGTCTTTAGCAGAAATGTTAAACAGAATCAAGTTCAAATGCTCAAATCAAGATGAAACAAAAGCAAAGCAAGGATGTCAAAGTGTAAACTCCCACAACGATAGGGTTAGTAGTCATTCAGGGCATGCCTATGGACCGTTCGTGATCTCGCACATGTGCAAATGACTTACCCGTGTTAGTGAGAAGTTTACGACTTGTTCATCGTTATTTCAATTAATTGATAAGCATACGGTGTCCCGGCTCGGGGGCACCCCTAGCTGATGTAGACGGTGGTCGCTCTGGCTCCACCGCTGAAGCTTGCCTCCTCACATACTGAAGTAGCATACCGTTCCTGATGTTCCCTTCCACCTCATCCTTTAGATGTTTTTAGTCGTTGGTGCTATGACCATTCAGTTCGTGGAATAAGCAATATCTGTATGATTTCCTTTCGTCAACGGTGGGGTCCCTTCGTATTGGCCTACGGTAGGGAACTTGCTCTCGGGTATCTTGGTAGATTCGCTCTAAACTCTCATTCAGCTCTGAATAAGTGGTGAATCGTGGCTCTCTCCGCAGTCGCTTTGGCCTGTCACCATTGTCCTCAGCCTTTCGTTTTCTTTTATCCTGGTCTGAATCCTTTTCAAAAGGATTTTTGTCTTTAAGTGCATAAACTTCTATTCCCTCTCCTTCTTCTCTTGCAGCATTAGCGTCTTCCAATAGCAAAAAATTTTCTGCCTTGTGATATAATTCTCCTAGATCCATAGGCGGATCCTTAGTTAATGAATTTTTGAATTCTGTGCCGTCAGCTATTCCGGACACAGCTGCCATCATAACCATGGATGGATCTGGCCGATCCACCGATGTTGTTGCCGCATTGAACCGCGTCAGGAAATTCCTCAAAGACTCTCCAGCTTTCTGCTTTAGCGTTGCCAAACTCATCACATTCTTGGGCCTTGAAATGTGAACCCTGAATTGCCTCATAAATTTCTCAATCAAATCGGTCCATGTCCCAATGGAGCCGCTATCTAGTTGTCTGAACCATAAAGCTGCTATGTCTGTCAAATACAATGGGAAGCACCGGGCCATGACTTCCTGTGATGCCCTCAGCACTTCCATGTGCCTTATATACCTCGTTAGATGGACCGCAGGGTCTGTCCTCCCATCATACCTTTCCACTGTTGGCAGTTTGAATTCTGGCGGGTTCCTAGCCAACCTAATCGCAGGAGAAAAGGGACTCCTGTTCACGTCTTCAAGATCTCTGTTTACTAATCCGCCTCTCATGGCTCGCCTGACCATCTCTGCCAATCTATCATTGTCTCCAAGCTGTAGTCCTCGTTCACTACCTTCGATCTGCCCCCCGAGTACGTGTGAGCTTTCGGGTGTCTGCCCCCCTGGCTGAGCGTTCATCCCTCTATCGCCGCCAGGTTGCTCGGATGTCCTTGTCTCTCTTCCCGGGTTCGAATCAACATGTCCTAAGTGTGTGCCCCTCAGCTCCGACGCTGCGCCAGATGGTCCTGCTCCATTCTGGATTCTGGTTGTTCCTTGATTTTGCGCTCCAAGTTGTCCAATTTGTTGAAGCAAATTCTAGACCATTTCCTCCAGTCTCTTCATCATTGTCTCCATCTCATCCCTAGTGATGAAGATCGATGCTTGGTTTGCTCCTGAGGAAGCCTCTTGACTCCCTTCGTGCTGACTTTTCTCTGGCCTCTGCCTTCTACTTGTTTGTCTTGTCATGATTCTTCGGATCTAAATCTTTTAGCCTTCTGATTCAACTTTCAAATGATAGAACTCCTGAGTTAGCGTTCTCAGTGAAAGCACCAAAATGTTTGCGCCAAAATTGGTCACATACACCCAATAGCCGTTGAAAGCACCAGTTCGCAATCATAAATCACAAATATCAAATATGTAGAGAAATAAGTATGCAAATTACTTAGGAAACTCAATAAAAACAGTAAATGACACAGGATTTATAGTGGTTCGGCGATCTTGCCTACGTCCACTCTGAAGTTGATGACTTTATTTCTCGGTCCTTGAAGATTACAATTTCTTATAATGTAGTACAACTGATTTTATGATCTAAGTCTGAATCTAAGGTAGCAGTGGTGATTTTGAGTAGATCTGGCGGAGTCTGGGCGCTCTTTAGCTCTTAAAATTCTTTTACCTCTTTTCTGAATGACCAGGGGCTCTATTTATAGGTGTGGGAGGCTGATATTTCGCTGAAAAGTCGGGAGACCACTTCTGGCACGTGAGGGGGCCCACATGCCCGGCCTCAAGAAATCTGGGCCCACTTTGGGATCGATTCGAACTCCATTCGAATCGATCAAGGAATCATCCAATCGAGGTGAAATTTGGTGTGGACATTCCTCAACATGTACGTAAGCTCCTGTGAAAATTTCATGGCATTTGAACTTGTAGATTGCGAGATATGGTCGATTCGAATTGCCATCCTTCGGTAGTTTGCTTGCTTCGACTCGATTCGTTCGAATCGATAGGCTCGACTCGATGGCCTCACGCGCCTTTACGATGACTTGGTGCGCATTTCCTGGGTCAATCCACTTTTCAATCCACTTTTCACTCCGAGTCGACTGGGTCGACTTCGTGTTTTTCGCCGCTTTGACTTAGTGGGGTCGAGGGAATGGATTCGAACAGATGTTCGTTCGTATCGATCGCGATATATAATAGTCGATCGATACGAAGTCGTTGCAATAGGATGGATTCAAAGCAGGGTCACTGGATGGATACGAAGTGGAGTGACTTCATGGATTCGAAGGACTTCAACCTGAAGGATACGAAGTGGAGTAGCTTCATGGATTCAAAGTGGCTTATCCGGATCGATTCGAACGAATGCTTGTTGATGGTTGCGAACTATATGGAGTCGAACCGATGGATACGAACAGTGGTTGCACTGATGGATTCGAATAGAATCTCTGCCTATGGATTCGAACTTAGGGTCACCTCCTCCAACTTGCATCGATGATATCGTGAGCGTACGAACTCGGATTGACTTGAAACTTGGAACGTTGCTTTTCCTGACCTTGCTTGATGTGTCTTATCAATTGTAGCCCGATCCTGACTCGGACAAAATTCATTGATATCCACAGTGTTCTTGTGATGTAACTAATTTTCAGGACGGATTGTCATTGATTTCTAATCAGTTTCTTGGTGTCACGGCCTTGCCAAAAGGCGAGATAACAGTTACTTATATCGGAAATAAAAAAAACCATATTATTATTCTCTACAAATTTATCTTTTAACTATAAACAATCCCAACAATAATTGCCTAGTAAGACTATATAATTGATCTCCATAAACATACCTAGTTCCATGAATAACAACTATTGCCTAATATTGATCCATTATAAATAAATAAGCAATTTTATTTTATATAATAATAATAATAATAATAATTTCTCCTAAGTTTCATCTTAAATCATCATTATTATTTATGAATTTCCCTAGAAATTCTATCTCGACCCGAAATCTGGTGCTCGAAAATCGACATCCATACTTCACTCGTATTCGAATGCCGCAGATTCGAACATCGAACTCCAGTTCAGATGGAGCTTATAACACATTAAGTAAACAACACAGCGGAAAAAGAAATGAATATCATTGATATACAATATTTGGTACAACAATGATACAACAATCTGATACAAATGAATATCCATATCAGAGATACACAACAGCAGAAATAATAAGATAGCAGAAGAGATAACATCAGCAACAGAAAGATATATATTCTCTAATGCCAAAACTCCAAAGACTCCAATCCAAAAGCGAGAACCATCTTCAAGTTGAATTAAGTTCTATCCTTACAATTACTGATATATATATATATATATAAAGTTATGTAGTGTAAATAAATGCTATGGTAGGCAATCCTCCAGCTCCTCTCCAAGAACCCAAAGCATTTGTAACTAAATCTGGAAATATGCTTGCGGCTGACCCAAGCATTATAAGAAAATAACACCCAGATTAGTCTGGTAAACTAGCATGAGAAACTTAATCATATGGATTTTTATATTTATAAAACCCTTCAAAAATAAAGGTATTTCATAAGACCATGCTGCAAACAAACACAAATGGGTTTTTACCTTACGACAACTAAACCATTTTACAAGAAAATCTAGTGATATTTTAATAATGTCTAGGGTGTAGAATATAAGTAAGAAATCGTCGTGCTGCGTGTGAGTGTATATTACAGCAATAATAGGTATACAATCAAAACTGCTAAGGCACATTCGCTAACTGTGTAGGGTTTCCACGGAGAAACCCTCTGTACTTCGAGGGGACCCCTTACGACATGGGTTAGAGAATTCCCTTTTGAGTGTCGTATATCTCTAGATAAGATATAACATAAGGTCAACATACAGGCCATGTAGAAAACATGAACCCGACCCTCATCTCCCGGGCTTAAAATCGAAAGCAACTCTAGATGAAGCTTATGTACCCTTGCAGGTTAGCTAAACCAACTGGCTATGCCCCTACTCTGTGTTTAGCCATTTCTCTTATGTCGAGGTTATGTTAGGCATCCTCCACAAGTGTCTTCAATACTCTAAAAAATCATGAATCCTATATGGATTAAATTATCTTAATAGATTTCTGAACCACACATAGATTCTATAATTCCACTTTCAAAATATAGAACCTGTATAATAGTTTTAAAGTGGTATTCGATAAGAAAAACACTTACCGATCTCTGACTCTTCAAAACTAATCGATGAATTTGCGGTTAACTTAATTTTGGTTCTTTTAGAAGTAAGTTAATGCTAGAGGCATTTTGTACCAACACTCCTCCCCGAGAGTTCTCATTGGTATAAATCCGTGAAGTCTTTCGATTACTTCCTAAGTTAATTTTGGTCAAGATCAGTAGTTGACCAATCGACTATCAAGTCTTAAGTGCTTGCTTATATAAATCAAAGTTCGTAAACTTAACACGTTTCCTACCTTCCAGCTTAACCATTCCTTGATCAAAAAGGAAGTCGGTAGGTTAGAGCTCTATTGCTCCATCCCTACTCGAACACCGGTCTTGACTATCAAAAATAGATATACCTACCTCACTCGGCTTTTAGTGTTAAGCATAGTAATACTATTATTCCATAAACAATCAAACTAAGGTCATATTCAACAAAAATAAGAATGATTACATAAGGAAACCAAGTCTAATATACTTTTTATTAGTAAGTAAACGCACAAGCACTATCAATTCATACAAAGTACGATCAAGTTATCTAAACGACCTTTAATCCCTTTTTAAATAATTTATCCTTTATTAATTAAAAACCCTTTTTTATTGGTAAAAATTATTTTTATCTAATAAAACTTCTTTCATTAGTCAAAACATCCTTTATAAATTAGTACTCCTTTTTTAGTTAAAACTTCCTTTATATACTTGTGGGTGTGTGTATTTAATTTCTCTTTTTAAAAGATATACACTTGTATCCTTACTACTTCATTATTTGTTTATGAACTTTTCAGTACTTTAAAAATATTCATATACTTACCTCAATGGTATAAGTATGTTCACAAATCAATTAACAAGTTTTACTTACTTAAAATATGATCAAAGAGGTTAAAAAATAAATGTTACTCAAACATTGTTAATATAAACCCCTTCTCTCTTTTATGTTTTAAATATATACTTTTTCTATCTTTATTCCAAAATATTCAGTACCTATTATTATCTTTAAAATTCCTTTATTAAAGACCTAAATATGTTCATATTCATTTAACAACACTTTTCCATTTTAAAATATTACTTAAGGTTTTAAAAACAAATGTTACTAAAACATTGTTTACTACAAATTCAAAACACTTCACTTTTAATCATTATCTTTAAAACCCTCCTTTAACAGTTTAATTACATTTATAAGGGCTTATGACAAGTGTTACTCAAACATTGTCGCAACAAACCAAGAAAATTCATTTATACTTAAACTTAAAGTATTGTTATTAAAGTCCTAGTTATAATTCTACTTATAATTACACATCTCTATATTAAATTAAAAAGTTAATGAACTTTTTATTTATCTTCGCGAAAACCATTTATTTTAACAAAAGTGTTAAAATTAAAACCATCCTTTATTACTTATAAAACACTTAACTTACTTTTCCAAAACTTACATGTATTTACTAAAAACCATTTTTAAAATGATATTTGTATGTATACTAATTATTTAAGAAGATGATAGAATTTGATATAACTTAAGGATGGAAAGTAAAATAAAAGCCCTTACTTTAATAACAGATTAAA
This sequence comes from Allium fistulosum, assembly GCA_030737815.1. Lineage (NCBI taxonomy): Eukaryota > Viridiplantae > Streptophyta > Magnoliopsida > Asparagales > Amaryllidaceae > Allium > Allium fistulosum. Next base: position 183,178,925 of record CM060908.1, on the reverse strand, counting down.
ATAGTTTTATAAACTTATATATGAATAAAATACCTTTAAAAGTACTCATAAATAATATATAAATAGTTATAGAATATATTACTTTAAAAATGGTTAGTTAATATACATTTGAAAATTCTACTTACTTTAACAAAATAAACAAGTTTTGTGTATACAAAATAAGAATAGCCTTTACTTTAAATCTTTAATATAATTATTTAAAAATATATTGAAACTTTATATTTCTTTTAGAATACTTATAAATCTTTTATAAAATTTGTAACAGCCCGTACTTTCCAGCCCCGGAAAGTCGAACCATTTGAGTTAAGAAGAAGAGGTAAAAGAAGAAAGTAGAAAAACAACATCAGAATCTAACCATCGCAGCGGAATAAAATATAATATATATCAACAGATCTTTACACAAATCCAAAACTATATCTGTTTATATACATCACCAGAATACATCATCAGAGTACATCAACATCCATAACATACAACTGAATACACAGCGGAAAAATAATAGCAAGTACGGGAGTATGTATCGCCATCCAGCTCGTCTCCTGAGCTCCACAGCATCATATCATGAACCTGTTTATCTCGGTCTGACCCGAGCATCATATAAAACAATACCCGAGTCAGTCTGGAATACCAGCGTGAGAAAATCACACTCAAATTGATTATTAAAGTTTCAAAATCCTTTGAAAACAAAAGCATCTCGTAAGACCACGCCACAAATAAACATGTCGGGTTTTTACCTTACGATAGCTAAAACATTTTATATCAAAATCCTCTGATATTATAATAGTGTCTATATACAAATACTTATTTAAATAACTGAAATTGTTACATGATTAAATTCCAGCATACTAGGTATACAAACAAATACCGTACAAGGCGCATAGGGAAAATGGATTTCCAATGAATGACTAGGCACTGGGGTACCACCTGTCACAGTACGTGGCCTAGATCACGGTACCGAGGACCCACCCTAAGTCCCCTGCAACACAAGGCCGGAACCACCTATGGGCAATTCCGAATATGATCACCCCACGGTTGGGATCAGCAACCGCACCACTAAGCCGAAATAAAAGGGACATCTAGACAGGGATGACCATACTCTCCAGTGGGCGCTACCCACGAAGCCATGCTGCATAACCCCTGATTTTCAGTCATTCCCGGTTGATGAGGCTTGAGGCTAAACGATACCTTTATAGAACGTTTTACTTAGAATGCCCATCGTCCACCTGACGATGTTTCGCAAGCATTCGTCCATACAAGTCCGTCCCGGGTTCGAACGGAACCGAAGGCACTACTCCTACTACATCCATTTTGGAAATATCCTCAGGATTAGTAGCGACTAGCCCTTGCACTTCACTACTCCATCTTCGACTCCGAAATCATTTCCACGAAACGTACAAACCGGATCGAAGTGGTTTTCGAGAAATTAATCTCGATCCCGGTCTCTTCGAAACGATCAGCGCATTTGGCCAATATTGATAGTCGGTTATTTAACTATCAATTAACATCCACAAGCAACCATCAAACAATAAATAATTTTCCACATTATTTATTTGCCTCAAATAGCTTTTCAAGATATATTTCCAAATTTTCAAAGCTCATTTGAAAACAATTTCCGCTTACGGAATACATCTCCCAAATAATTATTTCCACTGAATCACCAAGTACAAAATACCTATAGATTTTAAAATAATTTTAAAACGCTTTATTATAAATATACTTTAACATTTAAATTTAGAAAATTAGCTTTTAAGCTTAATAAAGAATAATACCCCAGAAATGTCTAAATAAGGCTAGTTTATAAAGTTTACTAGATTTTCTTTAACCAAAATACTAAATCACCTTTAAGTATGATATAGCTTTGAAACAAATATTTATTTTAGAATTTAAACACTTACCAACAAATAAATTTTATAAAATATATTTACTTTCCAAAAACACATTAAAACCTTTATCTGGGATTTAAAACTTTACTTTGAAAATGCACTTGGCCTCCAGGGAAATAAACTTCTCTTCTCATCCTTTATAATAAAAATAAATCACTGTTTATTTTTAAACGAATTTCCCCATTTCCATACATAAATTCCCAATTTGACTTTGTTCCTTTCAAATATCTTCTGATATTTAATTTGCTTTTATAAACTCCATTTATAAATTCCATATCCACATTCTCAAATAAAATCCCCCCCCGGTTACACACATTTAAATCAATTCCCAAATTGATTTTCAATTTAATTCTTTAATTTCAAAAATCCTTTAACTTCATATTTTAAATCCTTCATTATGATTTAAAATAATTTAGCTGGAAATTCCAATTTTAGATTTCTCAAATTCCCTTTTTAAAGTTAACTTTAAAATTTAGAAAAATTCTTTACTCCTTTAAAATAATATCCCTTGAAATTAAAATTCATTAATTCATTAATTTCTATTATTGTAAATTATTTGCTTTTCATGTTCGAAGTTACTTACTAGTATTTAACATCACTTCCATTTTACAATTCATTCTCACTTTATTCAAATTTTCTATAATTATTTCATTCACAAATTTACTTCCTTTATTTTTCTTCAAAAATCCAATTTAATTTCTTTTGATAACTCATTATACTGGGAAATTCAATCCAACCAGATTATCCAATATAAATCATCACAGGATATCAACAATCATATCACAGAATATTTAAATAAAATTAAATATTTTGAGGAATCCAGTTGGATCCCTCCAACCTGTTTCCCTGCATCCACAAACGTTAGCACAATACCAATTCCACTTCGAGGTGGAATATCGCGGTATATGGGTTTAATATAATATCATCCGCTATAATGCGGCGCATAGGGTCTCATCCGCTATATAATGCGGGAATATCAACTCCAATATATACATATGCCAATATGTATATATTGCTATATATATACTACTATATATACTATCATGTCCAATCAATCCAAACAATCATTCAATAAATATTTAAATTTAACTATTTAAATTTAAACAATAACTAGATGAGTGAGATTAACTCACCTTTAAATTTTGGTTTTGCAATCCATTTCCATTTCGACCATTCCTTCAGGGTTCCAGACCTTGTAACAACCATTATATGTTTTATTAATATTCGAATAGTTTGAACAATTAATAAAATTTTCACTTAACTAACACCTTTTGGTTTTAAACTAATAAGTTAGTTTTAAACTAATCCCCTTTAAAAAATCCTTTAGTAATTTAAAATAGTTTAAACGAGTTATTAAAACAATTTAACCACCACCATACATTATTTTAAAATAATGTAGCAAATCCAAAATGTGTATTTGTATATTCTTTATTATTTCCTTTGAAATCTTTAAACTAAAAATTAATTATCAAATTTTACCTTACTGCAAAATCAAGTGCAGAGTTATATATATATATATATATATTCCAGTTTATATATACATATGTTTAAATTAAATTAAAAACAAGGATGGTTTTAAACTTCACTGTAAAATACTTTCTTGATTCCTATATGAGTAAATTTAGGGTCATAAATCGAAAAAAGAAATAACACATTACCTTGTTGAACAAACCAAGCCTCTCTCACCTCACTGCGTCGCTCTGCCATCATCGGCCACCCTTGTCGCTACCGCGACCTCACCGCGAGCCCACGCGAACCACAAAAGATCGCCGAGACCCCCTCGAGTACGACGCCGAAGAACACATGTGGCTTCACCAAATAGAACAACGTCGCGGCCTCACTCCCTCCGATGGCGAGCCCTATCTTCGATCGCGACTTCATCGCCGATTCTTGTTCGAGCACGCGAGAGAAAACTTCGAACCGACTCAGTTGAAAGAAGAAGATCGCCCAACTCGATTTCGTCTTCGATCCCGATTCGCTTCCTATCTCGAGTCGAACGAGTTTGAGTCAATTCTATGCTGGACTAGGTTTCGGCCATGATAATTTCTTTTGAATCGAACTGTAAATTTCGATTTTGAATAGCAGCCATTTCCTTAGTTACGATTTATTTGAGTTTGAAACTTGGCTGTGAGTTTTAGAGAGGGAGGCAGATCTCAATTAAATCAAACAAATCGTGAGGCTGCGAATTTGCTTGGCCATTTCTTTGATTTCAAACGAAGGCGGTATTTATTTTATTTTGTTTGTAAATTTGTCCTTTGAACAGATAAAAGGTAAATGGGCATAAAAATTAAGTGAGGCGTGCGGAAGAAGATGGGTTCCAGTGACAATTGAAAGAAAGAAAACTGCGATGGGCGTACAAACGTAGGCTGATGTTGATAAAACTTTAACAGTTGAAAAGATGAAAGATATTTAAATTAAAACGATTAACCATTGTCTAAGCGTTTTTATCTCGTACGCTCACATAACAACTCTGAACGCTACGAAAATTGAAATCCGGTAAAAATTCAATATTACGGATCCAATGGAACTGGTTTCGTTGAATTCCGAGACTGTGCCTTGGAAGGCTATTTTTAAATTCAATTTAAACGATATATTTTTAAAACTGAACAAAACTCTTTTAAATCCAGTTCTACGAGTTCTATTATCTTCAGTATTATTAATATGAATTTTACAAGCTTTCAAAATATTTTTAATTAGCTTAGAATACCAGATTTACTATTTTATCCAGCTTCAAATAATTTAATTTAATAATTAAATTACTTAATAAACAGCGATATTTGAAATTTAAGTTGATAATAAATCTCTGAATATTTAAAATTAATTAAATATTCCAATTTCAAATATACAAAAATTTCGGGTCGTCACAAAATTCCTTTGAAAATATTTCACAGATTATCCAAATTAACAACACATTAAACTTTGCTAAAAACTTGTTTTTTCAAAGTGCATCCATAATGACTGACTATTGCTATATGGACCATAAATTTTGTAACTTTATTTTATAAGTGAAATAGCTTTTAAAATTCATTTTCTACTATCTTTAATACAACTATAAGTATAGGAAGCATCTCATTCCAAAGTATTAAAATTTTAGAGTTATAAAAGGAAGATAGAAGAGAGGGATTCAAAGTTCATTTATAGCGACTTTCGCTATATGGAAAATTTCATCTTCAATTCAATATTCAACATTATTCAAACAACATAAACCAAGGCCTTCTAAGGCACAACAAATAAAAAAATCACGTGATTTTCAAAGAACTCAATTATAGGATATAATTTTAAATAGTTAGGGAATATTATTATTATTAATAGGAAGTAAAAATTGTCAAGTTTATAGTTCATTCAAGGAGTGAGATAACTCACGCATAACCAAGCATATACTTCCACTAAGCAACCATATTCCTACCTCAACCAAGCAACCACCAAAGCCACCTCCCTCCTCCTTTTTGCTCTTGGCCATATGCACAAATGGCCTATATTGCTCACAACCATGTCTCATGGGGGCTTATGTGTTCTTTTTTACTTCATGATTTAAGATGTTAGGTGTTGTTGTTATGATGTTCCAAGGTTATAGAAAGAGTTTGGAGAAGATTGGAGATGTTTTAAACTGTTTTGATTTGAGAAATTTGTGAAGAGAATGAAGTGTAAGATTTTTGCAGGTTTGGATTTGCGAACTAGAAACGGGCGAAGGAAGCTTTGCATGCTTATTTATAGACTTAAAAATGAAGTGGTAAAAGACCCTTAAACCCCTCCACCATCATGCTTGCCCATGCCCCTTACACATACCGTACTCTCTTTGATTCACTTTATCGTTTTCTCCTTAAATCAGGGGTCCTCTAGTACTTTAAATTAAACTCCTTTAACCTAATTAATTTGCTTAGGAACTAAGGTGATTTAACACTTGTAAATGTGTTCATGTATATTCATATGTTAATATACAAGTTCCAAAAGAGTTCAAACAGCTTTTGGTGATAAAAAAGTCGTTTATAGATAAAATGATTTTCGATCACATTATCGATATTTCCCCGAATATTTATTTTTGTAAACAAATTTCAAAAATGAATTCCTATCATTAGTTATTAATTAAAAATAGGTTAACCTGGTTATAAAATCATATTTATTCACATTAAATCCTAGATACAAATATTTGTAATTCAAATATTTAAATACGAAATGTTCGAAACTCCGGGTCCTTACATTCTCCCTCATTAGAATATTTCGTCCTCGAAATTCCAACATAAGCAACTAAATAAATAGCCATATATTAATACTTAACAGTATTACAGTTAATAGAAACATAACTTATGGTTTGCCTAGGTCCGAAACCTTCTCATCGCACAAGGATGATAAATAAACTTCTAAGCATACCTTTCACTCAATAGCCTTAGGTTAATACTTAGTCGATTATCCATGCTACCTCAGAACAAATCGAAGATTTATTCTCTCCAAAATCTCCATAAGCTAGAAAACACAGCATACAAATACACTAAAGCCTGTATGATATGCATGGACCATCCGTACGCAATATCAAATCCAATAACTTGCTCGATCATATAAATTTCACTTCCCAAATCATTTGACCTCTTTAGTGCGGACTACAATCAAGTTCTTTGATTAGAAACCTCTGTCCTCCTTACATAGTCATATAATATGATAGGAAACTTTAGAATTACATCAAGAATCTATATCAATTGTTCACCGTCAAGGATCTAGTGAAAAATCCTTGTTTGGATTGGTGTGAACCATCTTAAAATCATGTGATCGAATCCTAGAATAAGAACTATCATGAGAATAATCTACGTACTTTCCCCCATTGGTTTCTTTACTACACCAATTTTAATTCACATTCAAAATATTTCAAGACTTAAGTTCATTACTCGTATAAAACTCTACTAAATCTTAAGAGTGTATACAAACATTAATATTTATTTTGTATTTCAAGGATGTTCAAGTAAACTTTAAATTTTTTTAACTTACTATCATTTCAAATTAAGATTTCCAAAAATTCAACTTTTATTTTAATATCAAATTTCCTTAAAGAAAACTCCAGATTTTTTTCAAATCATTTGAAATAATAATACATCATACATTCTCTTATATATCAAATCGTACTTTTTGTGATAGAACAAAATCATTTTCAAAACCTATTTCCAACTTATTTCTTTAAAACCCATAGAAAATGTACGTATAGATTGACAAACAAAAAAATGATACATGAACTAGGACCTACCAAGTAATGTCATGTATCCCTTTTACTGAGAAGTATAATACACAAGAGAAGTGCTTACCAACCGAACACACCTCTTGCCTATTTTTAGTCACTTTTGAGCCACTCGAACTAGGTAACGTAAAAAATACTTTGTTTTCCAAATCAGTTCGTCAACCCCGAGAGCAACCTCAAACTCAAACAAATTTTAAAACTCTTTTAAAACAATAGTCTAATGAAATACCTTCAAATAATACTATTATTATTTTCTCCAAAACCTTGAAAAGCCATTTTCAAAAATGTCAGAATTTGAGTTCTCAAATTCTCAATTAAATCCCTTTTGTTTATAAATCAAAATTTTAAAATCATACTTGTTATAATCATATTTCTCAAACTATGTTAAAAATGAGCTATGCAATGTATGAGGCTAGGAGAATAGCTCTCACAGTGACGGTTAAGACAAAGGGAGAAAGAATTGAAGCGATTCGATCTATACTACAAGAGAAATTAGGAATTAAAGCGAGCTATGTAAGACTACTTCAACTATTTAATCGAGGCCTTATTGTTGCCATCAAGACTGACTACAAAGTATTGCCAGCCAGCCTGCAATCATGATACTTGACTCAATCTAAAGAACTACAGCCAAAGAAGTCACAATGAAATATGATACTTGCTTGTAAGGAAGGCTATAAAGATATCTGGCACCCACCCTTAGTCTCAATATTACATCAAGATACTGGACCAAAATTTGACATGGTCATAAGAACTATGCAACGATACTACGGTTATGAGCCGTAATAAATGGATGAGTGAACTGCGCTATCAAAATCCCCAGAGCTTATACTTTGTTAACACCTTCAAGAGAAAATCTGCACCGCAGATATGGAGGGCTACCTAAGCAGTACCGCATGGAGTAAGAAGCATAACAAAGGGCAGAACACAGGGCCACTCAAAAAACGCTCCAACATAGATCCATACTTACAGGTAGATAATAAAGATATAAATCACCCTTATCAATAAATCATGCATATTAGCAACCAAGGAAACTCATATCACAGTTAGTTCAGATCGTAGTCATCTTAGATAATGTTCGTACGTGTATTGAACCAACTCCCAAGTTAAGGCAAGGTAGCACAACTCTATTTATCCTGACATAATATCACTCAAGCAAGTACAAACTAGATGAACAACAAAGGTATATGTATCCTATAATAGATAATCATGCACCCTGAAGCCCAAAGCAGCACAGGATGATCACACCTAAGTATCGGGTGAGCACCACAACATCATGCTGGTATCACACATTAACTAGTACAGTCTCACTCCAAATACGTCGGCAGCGCCCCAAGACTAATGAGTAACTCTTAATGTCCTCCCTGAGGAACTATGCAAAACCATTTAAGTCAGAAATATAAGACCAGTTATAGTTCAAGTTTCTCACTCCAATTTAAGATATTCTTACTTCAATTTCAGGAGCTCCCACCTTCATCTTAAACTTCCCTCCAAAAACCATAATTCAACCATCCAAATCATGGCTTCCCGCCAAAGACACATCAGCTGTGACGCCCCACCTCTATACCCACGCTAGCCAAGAACACTACGGTGTAGTGCTGTCAACTAGCACGGAGAATAAGGCTGTTGAGGAGCGACCATCTATGTAATTGCTTTGTGCGAGCACCGATATGTCAGATAATAAAACATTGCATTTCATTTTTAGAGGAAATCCGACATACCGATACAAACTCAAAGCTACTACACAGTGGCTATAATAGTTTAGGACAATAGATATAAAAAGTCACAGATAACATAAATGCGGAATACAGATGGAACAAAAAGTCTCACATATATAATAACTGATATCAGTTACAATACATTTGACACAATACAAATGATACAACTACAACTGTCGACTCAAGAAGTTATATATACAAGTACATTATCGACTAATATACATGAATACATTATCATCTTAAAACAGACACACTGACTACTTCAACATGACGAAGACCACTTCAAATGATATAAAAAGTCTTCATAGCTCTAGCAGCAATCCAAAGCTAAAAATCTACAACCTGTATATACTCGAGTCTGACCCGAGTATTACATTCAAAAGAAAATAATACCCGGGTCAGTCTAATTCAAACTCAGTTATTAATACACAGAAGCAATAATAATCCAATAGACGACAGTCACAGAAATCTCGTAAACCCAACTTCTTGATAAGAAAACCGGATAACGGCAGATATAACACTAAACAGTGTTAATCCACAAAACAGTAAATCCAAAGCAGTTTAAGCAATTGAAATGTCAATTTAAAAACATCAATGCTAATTGGCTGCAGTACACGCTAACGTGTACTGCCTTGCCAATATAGCCTACGAATTACGCAACAGGTCGATGAATCAAGAAGAAGAGAAATATCGATTAAAATCTGTCAATTCGGTGTGGCTGCAGTGCACGCACGCGTGCACTGCCTCGCCACCACCGAATATAAAGTCACCACCACAATGAATCTGCAGTGGCAAACAGGTATAAGGACAAAGGCAGGCTGCAACTAAACTGCAGAAAAGTCATCAACAGTTCAAGCATATACAGCAATAGAGACGAATTCGAGAACATCATGAAGCAGAACCAAGTGCAGTTCAACTGAGATGGACAACTCGAGAATAAACATGTACAAATGAACGAGTGATCAATATGGCAACATGGATGTGCAAATGAAGAAGTCTCGAACACAAGACAATATGGAACGAGTGCTGCACTGATAAATGAAGTGCAGCCACAAACGCATAGGTTCAAAGACACAAATGATCACCAGGTCAAACCCCGAAATCGGGTTCAATGCAGGTGATAACAAACAAGGCATTTCAAATAAATAGTCAAGACATAAAATCAAGTCTCGACCCCAGTTCCACTCCATCGACAGAAAACAGAGACTGCAGCAGCTCTGGTCCCAATAAAATTCAATATCCAGTCTAGTTCAAACATGGATAGAAATACAACATATCAATGTGCAGACTTCGAGGTGGCATCGCATGAATGCCAGGCAAGAATGCAACGAAATAACAGTCACAAGAAGATCAATCAGCAAGCAACCAGGCCGCACATTCTAATGCCAGCCAAAGTGAAAGGTCACTAAGATAAGAAGAGGACAAGAGAAACAATACATGGATGTGACAGTGAGCTAGGCAGTGCGAACTTCAATTACGAGAACAAAGGTAGTAAAATAACACACTTGAACTACAAAAGCATAGTGTCAACATGCATTCAGGTACATGAAGACAGCAATACAAATGCACACGTGAACTAAATGATGAACAAGACATAGAGCTTTCGACTTGAAGTCAACTTACATGCAACAGAGAAATGAATAATGCGAGCAAGACCAAAATGCATCTGCTCAAGACAGGTTCAACTCTGGTGCAACTAACTATATACACACTAAATCAGATGCAACAATGAAATCTATGACTGCAACCTGACCAAAGAGAACATAAAGAAAAACTATGCCAACATGATCAAGTCTGGTCAGACCATCAAGAGGCAAAAGCATCAAGCAAACAAAGACCACATGAATGAAACTGCAAAATAATAATCTAGTCCACTTACACAATGCAAGCGCATACTCGAAACTGCAAATATACATGATGCCACCAGATAAGGCCATAAAAGTATAAATACCTCAAATACATGATGAATTAAGCTACAGATCAATGAAGACTACAAAGCAATGCAAAAATACATGAACACAATATCTCCAGTAAACAGTATATTGAACAAGAGTGAATGATGTTGACTCAACGGTAACCAAGTACACAATGCAGACAATCGATAACCATGGTGGTAAGGCAAATATCGAACAGCAACTTCAGTTCAAAGTGGCCGGAGTTTATGTACAAATGTCAGCTTGTATATATAAATATACAGTGGAAAACAATGCAAGATACTGAACTAGACAGAGAGACAATCAAATAGATGCATGCAATTTTGAACAAGAATGAAGCAGTTTACAAGCCATCAGGTATCAAAACAGCAGTTTTGAAATCAATGCATCTGGGTTAAACTCGAATAACAGAGAAGATTGAAGCCGAAGTCGAGAAAATCACAGACACTAAAAGGTCAACGAAGTTTCAAGTTTGAAGCCGTAGCAGTTTCAAAGTATTCGAAAAACATTTTCATCGAACAAAAATCAAATATACGATAGTGTCAAAATTGAAGAAGTCAGAGATGTCATGGACAACATATCAAGGTCAAGCCATGATCATCAAGTAAAACAAATATACGCAATATATAGGTATATTGAACAAGTCAAGATTATCGCAAGCTTCCAAGCATAATCGATCGGCAGAGATAAGTCAAGAACCTCGAATTAAGTTCAACAATAGAGCGAATAGATGTGAGTGAAAAAGATCACTCATCAGTAAAACCCAATTCGAATTCGCGAAGCAAAAGGAGACCGAAGACAAAGATTACCACAAAATCACGTATATAAAGTTGAATTAGATGTGAGCAAAGTACTCACCTTTGCCATGGAAGTGAAGACGTTGCTGATGCGGTGAGGTCGACGAACGAAGTTAAACCAAAGTCCAATCGAGCACGAGCACGTCGAAGCAGCCTCGAGCAAGATGAGGTCGGCGCCTTCGAGTTCCAGAAGCGAGCGATCTAAGAAGCTCTAATTTTTGAACGAGGCAGCCATTATTCGTTCGATTGCTTGATTTAGGGTTGGGAACGAATGAAAAAATAAGGAAGGGGGATCGGGTTGTCACGGGATCAACAAAGGAAACGTGGGCCAATATGACTTTTAAAGCCCCACTAACAATTTCTCAACCATTTTTCAAAAGGATTTCAACTCAATAAAATTCCAATAAGAATTAACGAACGATTTAATCGCCTAGGGTCGATAATTAATTGCTACGAATTTGCGGGTTGTTACAGACTCCCCTCCTTAAAGAAATTGCGTCCACGCAATCATAGGGAATAAATGGATAAAAGGTAACAACCATAAGAGCATAACAATGTCGAATGCATAAGCAAAGCAAATGTCAGCAGGGAAAGTATTAGATATGAAATCAAAAGGTTCAATTGCTTCAAGTCAAAAGAATCAACATCGTGGGGATCAAGGAAATCAAAATCAGACGACTATCAAAAGCAAGAATCAATCGAGTTCCGGCATTTAAAAGAAAAGGGAAGACAGAGCAGAATTCACACACTGCACGAATTGAATGTGAGTAAATCAAATTACTCACCGGAATCGTCAGAGAAAAAGACGAAGCTCGAATCTCAAAATTGCAAATATTCAATCATCTAAAACGATAATCGAATTTTCACAAATATCTGATTATCAAAAACGATGAGCAGAAATAACAAATATTCGATTATCAAATCGAAAAATATTTAATTATCTCAAATGATAATCAAATTTCACAAATATCTGATTATCAAAAACGATAATCAGAAATCACAAAGATTCGATTATCAAATCGAAAAATATTTAATTATCTCAAACGATAATCAAATTTCACAAATATCTGATTATCAAAAACGATAATCAGAAATCACAAAGATTCGATTATCAAATCGGAAAATATTTAATTATCTCAAACGATAATCAAATTTCACAAATATCTGATTATCAAAAACGATAATCAGAAATCACAAAGATTCGATTATCAAATCGAAAAATATTTAATTATCTCAAACGATAATCAAATTTCACAAATATCTGATTATCAAAAACGATAATCAGAAATACAAATATTCGATTAATCAAATCGAAAAATATTTAATTATCTTAAACGATAATCAAATTTCACAAATATCTGATTATCAAAAACGATAATCAGAAACACAAATATTCAATTAACGAGTCCGGAATTAACCGAAGTAGTAAAAGTATGGTTCCATACTCCTTACTTTTGCTAAATCGTTTAAATCTCTTTATCGTTTCCTTGAAAGTGCAGAATTGTGTGTTTTAAAAATAACATTTCACATTCTCAAACGGACAAGTCCGGAATTAAGCGAATCAGTAAAAGAAAGGGGTCATAGTCCTCGATTTTTCTGAAATGTTTAAATCGCTTCCTCGTTCTTTTGAAAATGTAAGCTGTAAAATTTTTGAAAACAATTTTAATTTATATTTTTGAAACAACTTTTTTTTTAAAAATAAAGAATTTTGAAAACACGTGATTAAATTAGCAATATCAGTATTGCGGGAGAACCGCTTGTAAATCCATTTCAAAATTGACGAGTACTGAAGTTAACACGTCAAAATCTCATCAAAATAACTGGCATCAAAATATAATGCCAAATGAATTTTCATTTATCAAAAATGTCACAAGAATCTTCTCAAAGATAGAAAGGGATATCATACCCTAAACTTGTATTCATAACAAGTTAATAACACATGAATTCACCAATACACAAAAATTGACAAAACTTGTCAATAGAAATCACGAAAATTGGTGAAGCACAAATTCTAGAAATCATCACAAGAAATCCAGAAATCACAAATAGAGGGGAAAGGCCTATCAGAAAAACGGGAGTATAAAAACTCCAAAACACCGGTTTCACAAGACGAGACACTATCTCATGGTGGCTAACCATTAAAGTTTCACACAGGAATGGTCCGAAGACCGTGGGTCGCTATCCCACGCGTGTGAGTCGGAATCACACAGATTGAGGTCTAGGCTAACCTCGCAGAGAAAGAGACATCGCACATTTGCTAGTCTAAACCATAAAAAGGAAAAGGGAAATGCCTATCACAAAATGGGAGCATGAAAACTCCAAAACACCGGTATCACAAGATGAGACGCTATCTCATGGAAGCCATCCATTAAAGTTTCACACAGGAATGGTCCGAAGACCGTGGGTCGCTATCCCACGCGTGTGAGTCGGAATCACACAGATTGAGGTCTAGGCTAACCTCGTAGAGAAAAAAGACATGGGTGAGTGGAATCACACAAATTAAGGTCCAGACTAACCAAAAAGCAAAAAGGTATGTGTGAATGGAATCACACAAGTGGTGTCTAGTCTAACCTTGCAAACAAAAAGATATGTGTGAGTCGGAATCACACTAATTAAGGTCCAGACTAACCAAAAAGCAAAAAGGTATGTGTGAATGGAATCACACAAGTGGTGTCTAGTCTAACCTCGCAAACAAAAAGATATGTGTGAGTCGGAATCACACTACTACGGTCTAGTCTAACCTTGCAAACAAAGAGATATGTGTGAGTCGGAATCACACTACTGCGGTCTAGACTAACCTTGCGAACAAAGAGATATGTGTGAGTCGGAATCACACTACTGCGGTCTAGACTAACCTTGCGAACAAAGAGATATGTATGAGTCGGAATCACACTACTGCGGTCTAGTCTAACCTTAAAATGATCGTTATGATCAACGAGAAGTGTCAATTACACTAGAAAATTGTCACAAAAGGTTCAATCGAACAAGTCCAGGAGTTAACCGACGAAGTAAACGCAAACGTTTCATACCACTTGTTTTACTAAGCCGTTTAATTCAATTTCTCATACGAGTGAAATAAAGGCTTGTATATACTAATAGATTGGAAAACGGTTTAAGAAAAAGAGCTTTGTAGTAAAATAGTTTTGAAATCGTTTGGAAAAAGGATTTTAATATTTACTACTAGTATAGAAAACCTTTATATTTTTAAAGTGACAAATCACAAAAATGATTGTAGAAACAATCAATCACAAGAATTCACATACGAAGATGTGAATGGAATCCAAAGAAATCGATACTGAATCCATCAGAAAGTATGTTCACAAAAATCCCGAAGGGAATGTCATCAAAGTTGCTAATAAATGATAGCAACAAATCGGGGAAATGATCAAGAATCGATTAAATTGGGAAACCAAGTCAGTTCACTAAAATTTCACATTCGAAGACGTGAATAAAATCCAAAGAATTCGATTCCAAATTCATCAAAGTAGGAATACCCAAAAATTCCAGAAATAGAAGTTATCAAAATCGACAAAGGTGATAACAACTAATTAGAAAAGAAGAATCGATCATCAACTGGAAAAACAAAGCAAATCGAGCGGAAATGCATAAATGACTTCAACAAAAGTAAGAATCAAGTTAATGTCGAAGCCAACAATTAATAGCCGCAGTCGAGTACAAAATGAATCAATCATCATTATCAAAGAAACCAACGGCAAACAAAATCAGAGTCTTGAAAATCAAGAAATTAGCAATTTCTCAAAAACAAAGTGACCGAAGTCGAATGGAATTCAAGATGAGGAAAACACAAAATATCAAGTTCAAAATCGCTGAGATTCAAACTAGATGTGAATGAAAAACCAAAATTACTCAATTTGCAACTAGTTCAGCTATTTTTCATCACAGTGTAACAGGTACACAATGACACTCATAGCATAGAACAAAAGTGGAACAAAGTCCAAAAGTCAAAATGGCTTTAATTTGCCAAATTAAAACAAAATCAACATCGGCTAAATCAATTCAAAGCCGAAAACACAAGAATAAGCGTTAGGAATTCATACCTAACAGTCAAAAATAATCATATGTAAAGATGAGAGATAAACATCGACAAATGGTTGTAACACAAGCTCCATCTAAGTTATGTTTTATAATTGTCCTAAACTCCAGGCTCTGATACCAAGCTGTGACGCCCCACCTCTATACCCACGCTAGCCAAGAACACTACGGTGTAGTGCTGTCAACTAGCACGGAGAATAAGGTTGTTGAGGCGCGACCATCTATGTAATTGCTTTGTGCGAGCACCGATATGTCAGATAATAAAACATTGCATTTCATTTTTAGAGGAAATCCGACATACCGATACAAACTCAAAGCTACTACACAGTGGCTATAATAGTTTAGGACAATAGATATAAAAAGTCACAGATAACATAAATGCGGAATACAGATGGAACAAAAAGTCTCACATATATAATAACTGATATCAGTTACAATACATTTGACACAATACAAATGATACAACTACAACTGTCGACTCAAGAAGTTATATATACAAGTACATTATCGACTAATATACATGAATACATTATCATCTTAAAACAGACACACTGACTACTACAACATGACGAAGACCACTTCAAATGATATAAAAAGTTTTCATAGCTCTAGCAGCAATCCAAAGCTAAAAATCTACAACCTGTATATACTCGAGTCTGACCCGAGTATTACATTCAAAAGAAAATAATACCCGGGTCAGTCTAATTCAAACTCAGTTATTAATACACAGAAGCAATAATAATCCAATAGACGACAGTCACAGAAATCTCGTAAACCCAACTTCTCGATAAGAGAACCGGATAACGGCAGATATAACACTAAACAGTGTTAATCCACAAAACAGTAAATCCAAAGCAGTTTAAGCAATTGAAATGTCAATTTAAAACATCAATGCTAATTGGCTGCAGTACACGCTAACGTGTACTGCCTTGCCAATATAGCCTACGAATTACGCAACAGGTCGATGAATCAAGAAGAAGAGAAATATCGATTAAAATCTGTCAATTCGGTGTGGCTGCAGTGCACGCACGCGTGCACTGCCTCGCCACCACCGAATATAAAGTCACCACCACAATGAATCTGCAGTGGCAAACAGGTATAAGGACAAAGGCAGGCTGCAACTAAACTGCAGAAAAGTCATCAACAGTTCAAGCATATACAGCAATAGAGACGAATTCGAGAACATCATGAAGCAGAACCAAGTGCAGTTCAACTGAGATGGACAACTCGAGAATAAACATGTACAATGGAACGAGTGATCAATATGGCAACACGGATGTGCAAATGAAGAAGTCTCGAACACAAGACAATATGGAACGAGTGCTGCACTGATAAATGAAGTGCAGCCACAAACGCATAGGTTCAAAGACACAAATGATCACCAGGTCAAACCCCGAAATCGGGTTCAACGCAGGTGATAACAAACAAGGCATTTCAAATAAATAGTCAAGACATAAAATCAAGTCTCGACCCCAGTTCCACTCCATCGACAGAAAACAGAGACTGCAGCAGCTCTGGTCCCAATAAAATTCAATATCCAGTCTAGTTCAAACATGGATAGAAATACAACATATCAATGTGCAGACTTCGAGGTGGCATCGCGTGAATGCCAGACAAGAATGCAACGAAATAACAGTCACAAGAAGATCAATCAGCAAGCAACCATGGCACACATTCTAATGCCAGCCAAAGTGAAAGGTCACTAAGATAAGCAGAGGACAGGAGAAACAATACATGGATGTGACAGTGAGCTAGGCAGTGCGAACATCAATTACGAGAACAAAGGTAGTAATATAACACACTTGAACTACAAAAGCATAGTGTCAACATGCATTCAGGTACATGAAGACAGCAATACAAATGCACACGTGAACTAAATGATGAACAAGACATAGAGCTTTCGACTTGAAGTCAACTTACATGCAACAGAGAAATGAATAATGCGAGCAAGACCAAAATGCATCTGCTCAAGACAGGTTCAACTCTGGTGCAACTAACTATATACACACTAAATCAGATGCAACAATGAAATCTATGACTGCAACCTGACCAAAGAGAACATAAAGCAAAACTATGCCAACATGATCAAGTCAGGTCAGACCATCAAGAGGCAAAAGCATCAAGCAAACAAAGACCACATGAATGAAACTGCAAAATAATAATCTAGTCCACTTACACAATGCAAGTGCAGACTCGAAACTGCAAATATACATGATGCCACCAGATAAGGCCATAAAAGTATAAATACCTCAAATACATGATGAATTAAGCTACAGATCAATGAAGACTACAAAGCAATGCAAAAATACATGAACACAATATCTCCAGTAAACAGTATATTGAACAAGAGTGAATGATGTTGACTCAACGGTAACCAAGTACACAATGCAGACAATCGATAACCATGGTGGTAAGGCAAATATCGAACATCAACTTCAGTTCAAAGTGGCCGGAGTTTATGTACAAATGTCAGCTTGTATATATAAATATACAGTGGAAAACAATGCAAGATACTGAACTAGACAGAGAGACAATCAAATAGATGCATGCAATTTTGAACAAGAATGAAGCAGTTTACAAGCCATCAGGTATCAAAACAGCAGTTTTGAAATCAATGCATCTGGGTTAAACTCGAATAACAGAGAAGATTGAAGCCGAAGTCGAGAAAATCACAGACACTAAAAGGTCAACGAAGTTTCAAGTTTGAAGCCGTAGCAGTTTCAAAGTATTCGAAAAACATTTTCATTGAACAAAAATCAAATATACGATAGTGTCAAAATTGAAGAAGTCAGAGACGTCATGGACAACATATCAAGGTCAAGCCGTGATCATCAAGTAAAACAAATATACGCAATATATAGGTATATTGAACAAGTCAAGATTATCGCAAGCATCCAAGCATAATCGATCGGCAGAGATAAGTCAAGAACCTCGAATTAAGTTCAACAATAGAGCGAATAGATGTGAGTGAAAAAGATCACTCATCAGTAAAACCCAATTCGAATTCGCGAAGCAAAAGGAGACCAAAGACAAAGATTACCACAAAATCACGTATATAAAGTTGAATTAGATGTGAGCAAAGTACTCACCTTTGCCATGGAAGTGAAGACGTTGCTGATGCGGTGAGGTCGACGAACGAATTTAAACCAAAGTCCAATCGAGCACGAGCACGTCGAAGCAGCCTCGAGCAAGATGAGGTCGGCGCCTTCGAGTTCCAGAAGCGAGCGATCTAAGAAGCTCTAATTTTTTAACGAGGCAGCCATTATTCGTTCGATTGCTTGATTTAGGGTTGGGAACGAATGAAAAAATGAGGAAGGGGGATCGGGTTGTCACGGGATCAACAAAGGAAACGTGGGCCAATATGATTTTTAAAGCCCCACTAACAATTTCTCAACCATTTTTCAAAAGGATTTCAACTCGATAAAATTCCAATAAGAATTAACGAACGATTTAATCGCCTAGGGTCGATAATTAATTGCTACGAATTTGCGGGTCTTTACATCAGCAATCCAGATGCATCAAACAAATAGTATGGATGGGAGACACGTGGCATGATCCAAGGCGGAAACAAAATGGTGGAAGAATAATGGTGGCAACCCTTGTACACCCTATACACAGTAAATAGTAGATGATCCGTAATATAAGAAGGATCTTTTTTGTTTTTTTGAGGAAGGAAGAAAATTATACCTTTTTATCTTGTTCATCAAACACTTGTATCAGGAGAAAAGATATAAGAAAATGACTTGACCGGTAGACGTAGGATTCAATGGAATCTGAACCACGTAAAAATATCCATCTTCCTAATTTCATGCACTATTATCTATTCACATTGCATTAGATTATAAATTATTAAGCAAATGCAAATTGGATTTGACATTCTAACAAACGGTTGGAGTGCAACTACATAATTTTGTAAGCATTTAGCAACATAATTACTATCCAAAGGCAAGCTTAATACAACGTAAGTTTGTTGATTCAAATTTGTGAAAGAACATTAACAATTACTTTCCTAATCAATTGAGGTATTGTGGGAAGAAAATTCTCACCAACATTTTTCGCACTAGAAGGAGGGCATAAACCTTCGTTCCCAGTTTCTTATCTCCGATAGCCTTACCAATACTTTCCTTCACATACCTTGCTGATCCCACAGTCCCATCTTTTTAGAAGTAATTACTCCAGACCTCAAAAATCTCAAAGATGCCATTCCTAGGCTTAGCAACTCAAGCTGAGGTGAGGGCCTCAAACAAAGTCCCTATCGATCCCATCCTAACCGCGATCTAACCCTTCATCAAATCAGGGAACCAACAGAAGAAAGGGCTAATGGAGATGATGCCCCAAAATACCGCCCTCGAGCTAACTTATCATCCACTATCAAATGTTCACTGCCTTCAATTACTAGTTGCACCGACTATGCAGCAGGTAAGTGATAACGGTACTCTCAAAAATTAGAACGGTGAAACCAGACCACAAATTAAATCCCCAACCCATCTAACATCAACTTATTAACTACTTGACAGAAAGACCTAATAATCATTGTTGCATGGAATCAAGTTGAATAGCTACTACTAGTTTATCCTTATCTTCCAGTATCAACCAATGACCGAGTAGGCTGAAATCATATGGGTATTTGTTGATTTGGATAGTGATTCCGATGATGGCATGAAACCAAAAGCCAGAATCTAAGAATCCACTGTACCATGCTAAAAGGATTTGGAAAAACCCCTCTACTACGGTCATATTGATAAGGAAATTTGTGCCTTCTGCTCAGAAATTGGAAAATTCAACTGCAGTACCCTTCAATGTCGGTCCTTATCCAGGCCAAGCAGCAAGCTGAAGTGACTTAGATGCATACCGATGTGAAAGATCTGCTACCATCCCCATCTGTAACCAAATTTAGCTTTTAGCACTGGGATTTTTGATGCTTCTCCCTCTAACCATAGGAAATACCTATATTATACAGATACTGAAATCAGAGGCATGAAAGATTCAAAACTTGGCGAAGGAACTAAAGTTGAAGCATCAACTATAGCTACAAAAGACAAGTTTTCAATACAGCATTGGAAATCCCAGACCTCATTCTGAGCAACCTGCACTACTTATGTAATAAACATTTTAATTATTATGAAAATTGTAATATAATGAACTAGTCGTAGGGATATTCGATGGCCCGAACTAGTATAAAAGTCTCTTCGTGCTAATCTCTTTGACATGGCAACTGGATGTAGGGATATTAGAGGGCTCGAACCGGTATAAAAAAACCATTCTATATTAATTCTGTTAGCATAGTAGTGATGGGCGTAGGGATATTAGACAGCCCGAACCAATATCAAAAAAACCTTTCTATGTTAGTTCTGTTAGCATAGTCATGCTGGACATAGGGATATTAGACTGCCTAAACCAATAATCAAATCAGAGCTGGATATAATGTAGCTCGGCTTCTTCAACCAACTAACTGGACGTAGGGATATTGGATGGCCTAAACCTGTAAAAAGTCTCCTATATATTAGTCCTGCTAACATAGCACACTGAACATACAAATAATAGACAGCCTAAACCAATACAAAAACTATACGCACGATTTAAAAGGTTGTAAACATGCAACTTCATTCACAGTTAAATATCAGTCTGCCCTCAAATAGCGGGGCAGACCATGCCAAACGCTAACATGACCCTACCTCTGAACAAAAGGGGTAGGTTATGTCCCGCATGCAGCTAAATATGCAGTCAAAAGCTTAGTTTAGCATCCATGAACTGCAGAAGAAATTAATTCATAAAGGGCCAGGAAAAATGATGAATGGAATGTACTGCTGCTTACAGATCAGATGCAATTCCGGAAATTAAAGCTTGCTAGGTAAAAATCGCAAACTAAGATTCAGTTAAGGTTGCTTATTTCTATTTTTAATTACCAAAATTTTTGTATGTGATAAAATACGCCTACTTCACAAGTGAAACTAAGTAATAACAATCACGACACAAGTTACATTAAATTCATAAAGTTACACCTCATAGCAAGACAATAACAATGCTAAGAATCCGACTCAGACTCGGAAGAAGAGCTAGATACGATTCTACAGTGGAATGATCTATGAATATGCGATGCTAGATGTGGAGGAGAACTACCTATTGGAAAAAAGGAGGTGGATCATTCAATGCAGTAATGATAATTGATGAGCGAACGAGAGTCGTATGGTCGTAAGCAGTATCGCCGTAAACCGTAAATGGGACATTAATGGCGCCAACCTATGTATCATCATAATCTTGTAGGTCATACTCATAAATGGCACGATTGTATAAAAACGATAGGTAAGTTCAGGTAGAAAAGATTTGAAAACATCACTTGCACACCTCCTACTGATGTCTGTTGTTACGTTCTATACCTTCTCATCATGAAGTTGCTTTAATAATGAAGTCCTGTCTATCCCACCTCAGGAGATAACAAGGGGGTCCAGGCGAGCATCACATTCAAAGTTGAATAACAAATTGTAACATCCCCTATCTTGTTGCTCGAAGCTAAGCGCTACAGATGCTGCAGTCATCTATAATATTAACTTCCGGTAATAAAATAAGGTAATGATAATGGTATCCATAATATCTAAAGCACATGAATATGAAACAAAATCACCGATTCCCAAAACAATTTTACCGATTACATTTAAGATCCATATTTCATATTCCATTACATAATCCCAAACGATTCCCTAGATTTCGATCAAATATAATCATTACAAATTATGCCAAGAGCGACATATGAAGATGCTACCTTGGACGATCAGAGTACTAAATAGACATATCTGTTTTATATATAATACAATGGATATAAAACTAAAAAGCTCCTATATAGCTATCTTTTCCTTCTGCACGTCTTCAGAAGCTTATTCATCCACCTACTAAACCTGTAAAACCTTAACTCTCAATCTACTCAAATTAATTTTGAGCACCCGAGAGTTTAAGGGGAAAACATAAACTTCGAGCTAGACATAAAGCCTGGTGTGAATAATACTATTACATATCGGTTTTCTGATATTAAGTGAGACCACGCCGCTTAGCGGAACGGGTTTCCCCTCACTAGTATCCCTTTCTAAAAATATCATTTGGAAATCAAAATCCTGCAATCAAACTGATTGATCAATAATAGCAAGTATATACATTTACATAAAAATCAGGAAATCAATGGACTATCTATTCATACTATAGTTTTGCCTGGCTGACAATTAACCACTGGCTGACTCAGGCCTTTCAGACATAACCAAAATTCTAACTTCTGTTGGACACTATTCTAGGTTGACTACTCTTAACTTCTGGGCTAATTGCCCTTAACTTTTTTTTCTAGGGTCAACTGAACCTAATGATTTTTTCGGGCTTTATAACTTATCTTTTCCCTGTATATCCCTTTCGGTGTGTAATTCCAATTTAGTCCCATCCACGACAAGCTCTACACATTGGAATTTTGGAGTTATTTTTGTTAGGGGCTAATAGCTAAAGTATAGGGCGCGACCCTACACCAGTCCTGTCCAGTCTTCTAATATCTGAGTCATAAATTTAGGGTTAACTACCCTTTTCGTATATTTCCTGTCTTAGGGTTAACTACTCTGTAGAAATTTTATTTCCTTATAAACATCCTTTACAAATGATTTACCGTTGAAATCATACTTTTATAAAACAAGGAAATCATATACTTTGCTTTACTCAAAACACTTAAGCCATAATATATGTATATATATACTTTACATAAAACAATGTTGATGAAATCTATTGGGATTATCTATCCCTCCAAAGTAAGTTAAAACCCTTTTTAACTTAAAAGATCTTAGGCCAGGAAGCCAAGGTAAACCATTCGAAATCTTTGTTTAAAATGTTAAACATTCCCTTCAGATCCATTGAAAGTATCCCTTTCAAAATAAGTTAACTAATTCACCTTGAAACACTAGGCCGAAAGGCCAAAACATACCTTTCGAAACCTTTAAAAATAGACCATTCGAAAACTTGAGAGTAACACTCCGAAAGCAATATTAAAACCATAGACATCCTCTTTTCAAAACACTTTGAGCTTGCCATTCGACAGCATTGGAAACCTTCCATTCAAATACTCAAAGTACCTTTCGAAAACATTGGGGTACCTCCCTTTCGAAACCTTCATTATATACCTTTCGAAAGCAATAACTTCTTACTTAAAACATACCTTTCGAAAGTATTGAGTTCAAGTAAAAATTTATGGAACAAAGCTTCGAAACCATTTAAAACCATTCTTTTTGAAATCTTTGGGTTTAACTTTCAATACATCTAAGGGTCTAAAAAGAATTGTGGCAAAAGCATTTCTTTTGAAAACATTATTCCTAAGTAGAAGAAAGTGGATGGTTTTGAAACAAACCCTTTCGAAAGCATGGAGAAGCGGCTTCAAAGTTTAAAAGCAAAAGCAACCTTTCGAAAGTATTGATTCGAAAGGTTAAATGCAACTATATGGGTTTCAACCCCTTCGAAAGCTTTATTTAAAAACAAAAGGCAACAACCTCTTTCGAAAGCCCTTTTCTAAAACAAAGGCGTATTTGACTAAGTCGATAGCTGTTTCTTTCGAAATCCTCATTTTAACCAAAATAGTTCCAAGTTTATAAAGACTACTTCTACCCCTTGCAAAGTATGTTTCGACTCTATACCTTCCGCCTATCTCCAATCCACGTACCAAGGCATTGATACCATGTGTATTAGTTTCGACTAGGTTGAAGGCGACAGTATGAGGTTGAAATGTAGCTGTCGAAAGTGGCGAAGCAACAAACCTTTACAAAACTGATTTTTAACTTTTTAAAGTACTATCTTTCCAACTAACTTGTCTTAATTAACAACATATAATTGGTTGCCCACTTCTTTTCATAATTTTTTTTCTAAAAGTGCTATTGAATTCAATAATTAACAAATTTCCCCTTCTTCTTTTTAAACATATAAAACATTTAAGTCCCATATCTTACTTAATTTTACATCTTTAATAAAATACTAAGGGAAATTCCAAAAATTCCCATAAATCACTTTTAATCTGTTTTCCAACATATTTAATTTTTGATCCAAAGCTAACATATAATAGCCAAAAATAATTTAAACCTAATTTTAACCATTTTCCTACCTAGGAAATTCATAATAAATCCACGAAATCTTAGAAAAGTATGAAACTTGTTCTCTAAAATAATATTTTTGACCTTATATTAAAAACGCAAGTCATAAGGATGTTGTTTGATAAGTTTTCCAAATCAAAACTTATCATATAATCAATATGAAGCATCATAATTCATCATCAAGTCTATATCCATTTAAACAAACAAACCATGATATAATGAGATGTAAGAACTATTATTCACCCTAGCTTGTTGTTAAGGAGGTTGAGATTTTCCCTTGAATTAATTTGCTTAAGCTTCCTACTTCCTTTCTTGCTTATCTTCCTCTTGGTTTCCTTAGGTTATGGTCGGTTTAAGCTCTTAGGTTTTATGTTTTAGAATTATGAACTTGTGAAATGAAAATGGGAATAAGGGTTTAGGGGTTAAGGGATATGGTGGACGACTATTCCTCACAATACCCTTGCCTTATCCTCTTATTAGTTAGCCTATAAAGCCATTTCCATAAACCCATTCTTTTAAATTTTTATTTGGTTAAGCACGACCTCTATTTAGCTTTCAATTCTCAATCCCCTTATCACTTTAATCTTTACATTATTCTATTTAATTTATCTAATTAAATATCATGAATAACGTTATTAAAATTAGAGGTGTTACAAGCTCGCCTCCTTAAAGAATTTTGTCCTCGAAATTACGATAAGATACTCATAAAAATCAATCATAAAGGTAAAACATACCATGAAACAAGTCAGGATAAATATCTCTAATCTTGCTCTCAGCTTCCCAAGTACAGTCTCTCTCATCTTCACTCCACTGGAATTTGACTAATCTTACTGTCTTGTTCCTTAGTCTCTTCTCATCTCTCGCGACTATATGAACTGGTTTTCTAACTATAGTTAAATTCGGTACTACTATCAAATCTTCCAACCCTGTTGGGGTAATAGTAGCCTCTGGCTCATGCACATACTTGCGAAGATGAGATACATGAAACACATTATGGACACCTGCCATACTGCTTGGCAACTCTACTCTATATGTGAGCTTTCCAATCCTTTCTATAATTAGGAACAGATCAACATATCTCGGTGCCAGTTTCTCTGACTTCCTGAATCGTACCACACACTTCATCGGTGATACTTTAATGATAACTCTATCTCTAACTGAGAATTCTATATCTTTACGTCTCTTAACTGCGTAACTCCTTTGTCTAGATTGAGCTTCCTTCATCCTCTCACGGATCAACTCAATTTTCTCTGTCGCCTTTCTAACTAGATCTGGAACCAAGATTAATCTGTCTCCAGTCTCCAACCAACATGCTGGTGATTTGCATGGTATTCTATACAAAGCTTCAAAAGTTTCCATTCCTATACTAGTCTGTTAACTGTTACTATAGGAAAACCCAACTAAGTGTAGGTGATCTTCCCAAGATTCACCAAAGTCTAGCACACAAGCCCTCAATAAATCCTCAAGTACCTTATTGACTCTCTCTGTCTACCCATCCATTTGAGGGTGATACGCAGTACTTGTTAGCGCCAAAATTGGTCACTAACACCCGAATCTAGATGAAAACACCATACTATAGTCACATATCTCAGATAGAATGTATGTAGAGAGTATAAATGTGAAGAACATTGAAAATTAAAAAGAAAGCAGTAATAACACAGGATTTATAGCGGTTCGGCTGACTTCGGCCTACGTCCACTCCAGAAATTTCCTTTTTATTGATATGAGAATCGATTACGGTTACAATTCAGAGTTTTTAAAGCAATAATGGTAGAGTAGCCTTAATGAGGAAGTAGGAGGAAAATAGAATGAAGATCCCCTCTTTGAAATCCTGCCTGCTGTATTTATAGGCAAAACCGGAGTTACTGGGCTTCTGAGTAGTCTTGGCCCATCAAGGCCATAGCCGAACCCAACTCCATCATTATGACCGACCTCAAGCTCAGAACACACCGATCCAATATTGCCTCGAGAATGACTCAAAAATGACCCGGAGCAAATCCGCTTGTGACTCGAAGTAAACCACATTGGAACTCAGAGCAAGATGAAGCCGATCCCATCCTATAACATGCCGACCCATAATGTTGTTGCCGACCTACTCCCCTATGCCGACCCGGGGAAAAGTAAATACTGACCCGAAGCAAATAACCCCCACTCCATCATACTGACCGACCCTGAAACCAAGTTGACGACCCGAGCTTATTCGAGTGCTGTCCCGAAGCCTACTGCCTACAGACCCATCCAAATGCCGAGCCATACCGGTGCCGATTGACTTCAGTATGACTGAACCAGAACATGACAAACCACCAAGGCCGATCCCATCGAGGCCGAACCACTGATGCCGAACCATATCTGGCCGACCCACCTCAACTTTCACAACATGACCGAACGACATGACCTTCCTTACTTTGCCCAACCGATCCTCCTCAACCGACCCACTTCCATCACCGAAACATGCCACCAAGACCGAACCATGCCACCAAGACCGGATCATGCCACCAAGACCGGGCCATACCATCTAGACCAAACCATGCATGATCTCCCCTCCTCGGCCGAGCCATGTATGACCGAGCCACCCTAAACGAACGGCTGACCCACGTGGCCGAACTCCAGTGGCCGAACCACGTTATGCCGAATCCCAGCTTTGTAATCATATATATATCATCAGTGATTGATCGTCTATCCATCCAGTTGACTCAAACCCATCGTATTCCAGCCTCGACAAACGAGCCGTCAATTTAGTTAAATCCTCCTGTCCATGGTGTTGCCAAAAGGCGGGTTAACATTTGCCCCCCAAAACATGCCTTGCTATTGGAAGGTGTGTTTGAATAGCCTCAAATCCGATATTCGAAGTCCATAGCCATACTTTCTGATTCATAATCCAATCCATTTTATCCAAGTGCCATTGCCGTATCCTTATCCAAATCTACGACTGCTCTGAGTCAATATCCAATTCCTATCCAGTAACCAAATCTCATCCAATTCCACATCCATCTGAAATCAACTAACCGAATCCACAATCTCTCCGAATCATTTTATCCGTGTCCGGGACCTCTCCGGGTCTTGTAATCCAAATTGGGGAGCTTTCTGGGTCCAAATCCTAAGTCGGGACCTCACCGGGTCCTAAAATTCATATCTGGGACCTCACCGGGTCTAAATCGTAAACCAAATCCAAATCTGATAGTCGAGCTCCAATCCATCCATACCCAATAATCAATAACTGAATCCATGACCTCTCTGGGTCGATATCCAAATCCGGGACCGCTCCAGGTCCATGCCCAAATCCTTAGCTATTCATAGCCAATATCCAAATCCGTAACCTCTCCGGGTTCTTGCCAAGCGTAATCCACACTTGGCGACCTGTGTCTAGCGATGCCTTGGTGTTCTTGGTTCAGTGTCCCTGAACGCCGAGTAATGCCGTGGCTTAAATCCTAAGCCGAATCTTGGTCGCAGCGGATCCTTGCCGAGCATAGTCCATACCCAACGACCTGAAATAGTAACCGATAGATAATAGGGGACCTAAATCCTAGGCCAAATCCTGGTCCCTTTGGACCCTTGCCGAGCATAGTCCATGCTCGATGACCTTTTAGCCAAAATCTAGATGAAAATCCAATCAAAATCCAATCTGAAATCCAAATCCAACCAGAAAACCAGAAATCCATATCAAAAATCCTAATCAAAATCCAAATCAAAAATCAAGCATCCAAACAAAAATCCAAACCAGAAATCCAACAAAACCGGGAGTTGAAACCAAAATCCAAAACCAAAGCGGAAAAAGCAAGTGTCCAAGCCAAAAAGAAAAAACAGGTTTCACAAACAAGAGCGTCACGGTTTACCATCATCTAAGAGCATGCCTAGGGGCTGTCTCCGTCCCCGTACATGAGTAAGTGACTTAGCCGTCTGCCCAGAGTTTGCTACTTATTCCAAACCATCATGATTAGTTGATGACTAACCGACCTCCATTCCTGGGCCTTGCGCCATCGTCGTTCAGGGTAGGCGGTGGTTGCTCCTGTTCCACTGCCGCATTTTGAGTTTCGACATATTGTCGCAACTGACCATTCCTTACATGCTCCTCGATTATATCCTTTAGATGTCAGCAGATGTTTGTATCATGCCAGTCCAGGTCATGAAAGAGACAGTGCCTTCCTGATGCCCTTTCGCGTTCTGAGGGTTCCCTCCTTGTCGGCCTTCGATAAGGAAGGCGATCCAGAGTATCCAAGAATATCCGCTTCAATGTTGCATTCAATCCTATGTAAGTGGAGAATTTTGGTTCTCCTCAGCGCTTCCTCTTCCCTTTGTCCTTGTCTTTACCCGAGCTTTCACCAGGAGGCCCTCCATCCTTAACCATGTTTACTTTCTTTGACTTCATATCCAAACATGCATCCTCTTGTCGAAGAAATCTCTCAGCTTCATGAAAGAATTCCCCAAGATCCATTGGTGAGTCCCGTATCAATGATACTTTGAAATCCGAATTATCCTTGACTCCTGATACTGCAGACATCAGAACCATTGACGGATCCGGCCGATCCACCGAAGCAACTGCTGCATTAAATCGAGTTAAGAAAGTCCTAAGCGATTCATCTGTTGTAACAACCCTGTATTTTTCAAATATTTTTAAATTGATTTTTCCAGATTCAAAAGCTTTATTTATGAAAAAGAATAAATTTTGTTATTTTAAGTATAAACTTTGATTTTGATGTGGATTAGAATTCCAAATATGACTAAATTTAATATTTCCAGAAATTGTGAATTTTGGTCAAATAGTCAAACTTTGACTTTTAAGTTTAAATTTTAAATAGTTTGAAATTATAAATTTTATCTTTTATTATGAAAATGGATTTAATAACTTGAACACTACTTTTCGTTTCGTTAAAAATGGAGTTAAAATGTAAAAGTTATGTACATTTCAATTTTTAGTATAATTTGTTTTATTGTGCAATTTTGCCTATTTTAAATTTTATAAATCATATTTTTTTTCTTATATTTTGTTTTAATATGTGTTAATATGTTTTTTTATGTATATTTTTGTCTTTTTATATTTCAAAAATAATAATAGAATTTTTCCAATGTTTACTGTGTTGATTTCCTATTTTTAAAGGCTGTTTTCTTATTTTCTGCTATTTTCTTAATTAAAATTATATTTAAATTAAATTTTATATATTTATTTTGTGAATATATTTTTATTTTATGTTATTATTTATGTTTAGAAATATATTACAAGCTCATATGAATTTTTCTAAAATTTATTCTATTCAATTTCAAATTTTCTAGACTAGTTTACTATTTTTAGCTATTTTCTTAATTTAACTTTATATGATTGATAAATATTTATATAAACTATTATATTTTGATAAAATTTCGAAATTTTATCTGGGATTTTTTTTTCCAGAAATATAAAGTTATAAAAATAAATTAAAGTAATATGAAAGGCCCTAAACCTTATATCTTCCTATGGGCTTTTATAGTCCACTTTTTTTTACGTTTTAACCTAACCTTTCACCAATTAACCCTAACTATTCCTCATTACTTTTTTCCAGCCGTCTTCCTCCTGTTATTCACGAATTTTCAAGCTCCAAAACCCTAAAAAAAGTCATGGCCTCCATCTTGAAAAAAAATTAGGTAAATCCCTCTTTTCTTTCTACTTTTTTTTTCTTACTTTTTCTATACAATTTTGCCTTGCTTTCTTCCTTGTTTAGATCGGCCTCTCCCCCTTGTTCCACGGCCACCCCCTCCTTCCATCTCTTCCAGACTACCACCACCATCTACCCCACCAGATCTGACCATGGCCGAACACCCCATGGCAAGAGACCACCACCAAAATTCAAAAAACATCACCTATATGCCCAAATCTAGCCTAGTTGTTCCAACACCTCCACCTTCCTTTAGCCGCCACTTCCACCACCACCACCAGCCCAGATCTGACCACTACCCTCTGCCCCATCAGCCACCAACATCTGGACCTCTGACCATGACCCTAGAGTCTATGGCCGAACCTAATTGTAGCATAGAATGTTGAGATTTACCTTGAATTTGCTTTGTTGTGTTGTTGTTCAATCTCCATACCTTTTGCCATCAACAAACTCAGGTTAGGCCGACCTTAACAACCCAGATCTGACCCAAAACCATTGCCTTAGACCTGTAGTTTCCCTCATGGCTGAGCCTAGTAAAGGTTGAAAGCAAGTGCAAGCATTTCTATTTGTTTCCGTGCAGTCATTCCTAACATTACTTATTAAAATTTGGGTTGAAAACTTATATTGTTTGGATTGTTTTGTCTTATGTATTCCGAGGAGTTAACCTTGTCTCTCTCACACTCATCATCATCATGGCTAAGAAAATGAACCCCTTGTTCGATCTTTTGAATGGTTAAAGCACGGTCAAGTAACCTATTCCGTTGTTGCTTCTTACCTTCATTGTTTCAACATTGTTTTGCGTTGAATATTTATGTGTATATTGTCTTGTTTGGTTATTGTTTACAAGATAAATATCAGGGCTCTCCATTCATTCAAATCAAAAGTCATGCTATATCGTGCTTGTTGTGCTTTCTGGAATCTATTCTGTGTGTTTTGATCGCTAATCTTCAGCTTTAACAGGTGAGTTATTCTCACCAGACAATATGTACCTATATAACTGATAAACCGACACCATTTGAATCTGTAATGTATATCATCATGTTATATATGTTTATATTATTATCATATGATGTTCACACTTGTTATTACACTTATTATATCATATGTTACTGTTATTTCATGATATTCAGTTATTTATATCTGTTATCACCATTGCAAGTTCCCTGTAGATTAGAATCACTATGGGTTGAAATGATACATACCCGAACGGACTTTAGAATAGGGAAAAATCATTATGGGCTGAAATGATAGGCCTGAATGGTTTTTATTTAATTTATTTTAACTTGGGATTGTGGGTTTGAAATGATAGAACCTGGATTTTTCTTTTTAAACTGCGGATTGAAATGATACATATCCGTATCACTTGACTTAGGCTAGAAAACTATATACAGGCCCGTGGTTATTTTATAAAGTGTTTTGAATATTTTTAAGTATTTTAAAAATATAAATTTATGAATTTGATTTAAATAGATTTTGAAATATTTTGAATTAAATAAATTATGATTTTTCTATGTGTTAAAAATGTAATTAATGGATGGTTTAACTGGATTTTTGAAATATAACTTAAGTTGGAAATTTGGAATTTTGGTTAAAAATGGTATTTAAGTTATATAAATAAAATGGATATTAAATTTTATTTGGGAATGGTAAATATGATAATTTGATTAAATTTGAATTTAAGTGATTTACTAAAGTATTATTGATTTTTCTATGAATTTAAGAGGTTAAATAAATGAATGTTTAAAAGTGATCTTTTAAAATAAAACTTGACTAGGAAATGTGAAATTTGGTTTTAATTAAAGGTTTAAGTTAATTAAATAAAATTGGAAATTTAGTTAAATTGTGAAATGGTAATTTAAATTTGAAGTGTTAAGTTTATTTGTTGAAATGTGAAGAATTGGACACTTTTACACTAAAATTTATTAAGTACATTGTTGAAAATTGGATTTGATTATAAGAAATTTATTGTGGAAAGATATATGTTAAATGATATGTAAATGAACATTTTAAATGTTAAAATATGATTTTTAAAATGTTTAAGTGTTTTAAATTAAAGTTATTTAATTGCTGGAAATACACTAACACCTGAAATTAACTTTTAATAGCATTCAGAAATGCTATAGATTCTGTTTTAAACTAAAATTGTGTAAAAAGAGCTATTACTGCATTTCTGGAATGCTGTAGTTGCTGTAGGTGAACTTATAGGCTAATATTGAACTCAGGCCTATTATAGCATTCTATGGAAATGCTATAATGGTCTGCAGTCTATGTTGAAATCAAATTTAACCCTTGTTTTGAAATCTGAACTACCGCAGCACTTCTGAAATGCTGTCTTTTCTGTTTTGAACTATAATTCAACTAAAACTGAGTTTTAACAGCAGTTTTAAGTGCTGTCTTTGCTGAATTTAAAATGTTTTCAAATACAACTTATAGCAGTTGTTTTTAAATGCTATGAAAGGCTGAAATTTTAATAATTATGGTTTTTGACTTAGTAAACGAACTCAGAATGGTTTGAAACTTTGGAAATTGAATACTTGACTTGAAAATATAATAATTACACTTTTAAAAGGTTTAAATGAATTATTTTGATTGGAATATAAACTATCTAAAGGTGATTTGAAATGATAGTAAATGAACGATATCTTTGAATTTAAAAGGTATTTTAAGTTGAATATTTGGATTTGAACTGATATGATATTTTATTATATTAAAATGATTTGAAATGAAGTTTTGAAATGATATGAAAATTTAAATATATGGAATGGTTTGGAATTGATTTAATCTTTATTTTTATAAAGATATGGTTTGAAATGATATTTTATTTTGAAGTAAAGTATTGTTTTTAAAAGTTATAACCACGGGTTATAATAACGATTGGTTGGCAAAGAGACCGGGATCGGATATGGACATACTCTCTGTCGATACCGAAAACCACTTTGATAACCGTGTACGCGGTGGAGATTCCAAAATGAAGTAGGATGGTGGCGACGTTCTTAAGGTATGTTACATGGACCCAACTCCCGTGAGTTGGCATAAGGTGGCTAAAACAGGAGCGATCTCGGACCAGTGAGGTAGCACCTCTTCTCGGACACATTTCTTCGATATTATACTCTTACTTGTGATTGATTAGATGGCCATCCTCCGATTTGGGAGTGTTGTTCGAGGTGGACGATAGTGACTGCTATGCGCTCCACCAGTCCGTGTGCGTAATTGGTATATCTACCCTGGCATTGCCTAGTTGTGCCGTGTCACCTACCATATTGAGCTTTACTACGATTTGTGATTTCTCCCGTAGCCTGTGGAGTATCGAGGGTAGCCCCCCATTTTGGGAGTATGCTAATACTGGATAGACTACTGGGACTATTACGTGTTAAGGTGGAAAATGTAAAGCCTTAATGCTATTTAAAAGTATGTTTAATTTATATTAGACATTATTATAATATCGAATATTACTACATAGTAGATAGTTTAACGGATCCTTAAAGAATGGGCGATCCCAAGCATTCTTTAAGTTACTTGTACCTTTATTACAGTTCACTTGAGTTGGTTTACATTATATAAGTATATATTGTCCTGACTCGAGTGTTTTGTGTTTTGCTTTACGCTCGGGTCAGCCTGAGTATTCACAGATTTGGATTTCCACCTTCTGGAGATTTGAATCGCTGGAGATTATCTGCTAGTCTTGTTCTATCAACTTCGGTTCCGTTGTTATATTCAGCCTGTACTTGGTTATTGTATTGAGACTTCTGTTGTACTTTATTTCTTATGTTGTATCTTATGTAACTCTGATATATTTACATAGTAGCTTCATGAACTACTATTTCTTCTACTTCCGCTGCATTATTTTACTCTGTGTCTGTGATCTGTGATTATATTTATTTACTGTATATTCTGAGATTTGCCAAATTTTTATTTACAACGCGGTATTTTGAGCAATTCAATTCCGGCATGAGTGTCTACCTATACACTTATAATGGATGCGAATGGTTGAAAACACCGGGTCGTTACAGTTGGTATCAGAGCTTTGGCTTTGAGGCAAAACTTAGAATGTATGGTAAATTTATTTACAGAATCACTTTCGT
This sequence comes from Allium fistulosum, assembly GCA_030737815.1. Lineage (NCBI taxonomy): Eukaryota > Viridiplantae > Streptophyta > Magnoliopsida > Asparagales > Amaryllidaceae > Allium > Allium fistulosum. The sequence goes on along the minus strand of CM060908.1, from coordinate 183,144,512 downwards.
TCGAGTTTGAATCTCTTCCTTTTGATTCGATTTCCTTTGAATTTTGGAACGTTCCCTACGGTTCCAAGATCCATTATTGTTCCTCACTATTCATCTTCTTTTGATTCTGGAGTATCTCATAACTCCACTTCGAATGATCTTTGTAGTGAATTGGCGGCTCGCCAATATTCTAATTTTCTTGTAAAGGGGTGAAACTCCTTTACAATAGCATCGATTCACCAAAGATTTTATATCCTCGGTTTAGATGCTAGTATCGCTTACTATCCCAAACTCTATCTCTTGAGGTCGAATGTAGATTTACCCTAGAAATCCACATCGATCTTATTCTTTAAGTCATGGTTGACCCGGTTAAGGTTGCCCATGATTTATATAAGCTTATCCGTCTTCCTATTCTGTTATTTAATCATCTCATCCTTGTTCCAACTTATTTTCAAATCAGAATTTCATTTGATTTGAGTTAACCAAATTTGAATCTCTATCCTTCTTTGAAAATCAATTCCTGTATAGTGTATTTGTAAACTAATATTTAAAATTAAAATGTTTAAATATTGTGTTGTTTGAGTTGTTGATGTTGAATTGGGTTTCCGATCGATTCGTTTGATCAACGCTATCGATAGGATTTCTGAAACACTTTGACAAAACAAACTGACACAATATTATTTTAAAATTTGGTTAATGAAATAAATTTTGAGATATAAGTAAATTTATGGAACTTATCATTTATAGTTCTATAAATGAATTTATAAATAGTTGTTTATAAATTTATTTGGGAACTGAAATGAATTTAAAACAAGAAATTTAAGAATTTAATTTCCGATGGATTTCAAACCTTGTGTTTAAAGTTGTAAAAAGATATATTATTTAAAGTATTTCTAAGTAGAAATATGTTTCTAAAGGATTTTAAAGTTTAAAAATTTAGTGCTCTTCTCTTTGTCGCTGGAAAATAATTTCGGTGATGACTGCAGCATCATCGACATTCATTTTCGAGTTTTGAACTGAAGAGACCGTTCTGTAGTCTTACTACAGCTTTGTTTTGAAAGAGTTAATTGATTTGAATTTCTAAAAGATGATTTTATTTATAAAATATATAGATATATGATTTAAATTTGATTTGACAAATTATGTACATACATTTATTTATCTCTAAATAGTTTGAAAGGAATCAAAAATTTTATTCTTAAATTCTATCTTAAATAATAACTTCAAGTATAAAAAGAAATTCAAATTTTGAATAAATATTAAAGCTTGAAATGATTGAATTAGAATGTTTATAGTGTATATTAGTTTAAGAAAGTTTTATTTGTATAATTCTCAATTGCATTCCAATATAGCTTACCTTAATTTTTAGAAGTTAACAATGTAATTGGATAATATACAAATTTTATAAATAAAATTTAAGTGGTTATAATAAATGTTATACACTTAAATTTTAGTTATAAAAGATTAACAGAGGTAAATAGTGAAAAAGGAATTTAAAGAGATTTTATTTAAATAACTTAATAATCAAATTTGATTTACTTTGGAACCTTAAGTCTAACCTAGGAATTTTAATAAAGGTTATTTCCTAAAATGAATATGTTGTATAATAAATAATGTATCTTTGAATAGATAAAATAAAATACATTTGAATTGGACTTTTGGTAATAAAGTTTATTGTAACGACCCGGGATTTTCTACTCTGAAAATCCCAGATAGTTAGGAAAAGAAAAAGAAAGAGATAGAAGAAGAGGAAGAAACAGAAACACCAAATCACATATTCTCACATTCGCAGCGGATCAAAATATAATATCACATAAATAACAGTTTTACAAAAAGAACTGTATCAATACACTTTTACATTCTATATCAGAGTTACGCTATTACACAACACAGGACAATTTGAAAACATGTCTTAGATAATCAAGAATAATATATACAACAGATATCACTCCATACGTTTCTGCCATCCAGCTAGCCTCCTGAGCTCCAGAACGTCCTTACCTGGAAATCTATAATACTCGGTCTGACCCGAGCATTACATCAAAGTAACACCCGAGTCAGGCTGGAAACCAGCGTGAGTAAACTTATCTAACAAGAAATTCCAAAGATATAACTTAAGTAAATTACCAGGGTAACTCGTACTTTTCTACGAGTTCAAATCTTATTTAAGTCCATTATTTATCTCAAAACAATATCCAAGAATCGTTATCCCGTTTAAATATCCATGATACTTAACTTATTTCATTCCAGCCTGTTTGTTTCCAAACTCACATTTATAAAGATTCGAAGTGGTTTCGGGTATTTACTGATACCCGACTCCGGTCTCTTCGAAATCAATGTCATTTCTAATCCAGGTTGTTAAGTTAAAAAAAACCATACAATTCATATTTAGGATATCATATCATACATCAAATCATCTTAGATAGGTAACCTACATTACCCCAGTTTAACCCATTCATAACATAGTACATCTCAATTACCCATCAGAGATAAAATCAATCCAAGTAACCCAATATTATTCAACCATCCATAACAAGTTGATTTATTCTTAATTGATTTAATTAATCTCTAATTAAATTAATTACTAAACTTTAATCACTTGGATTACCTTAATCCATCTTACTTAACATAAATTAATTAATCATTTCTTAATTATTTATCTTAATTAATCTTCCTTGATTAATTATCACTTAATTACAATAAGTAATTATCCTTTTAATTATCCCTTAATTAAAATAAGTAATTATACTTTAATTATCCCTTTTATTTAATCATTCTTGAATTATTACTTTTTAATTACATTAAGTAATTAAACCTTAATTATAAATTAATTATCCTCAACCATTCAATAATTATTTTTAATTACTTCCATTAATTAATTAATGATCTTCTAATTACTTCATTAATTAATTACTCTTTTAATTTATTACCTTAATAAGTAATTAATCACATTATTAATTAACCTTAACCCTTTAATTAATTAATTTAATCCTTTAATTAATTACACTAAATGATTAATCCTTAATCACTTCCATTTAATTACTTCTATAAATGATTCCCTTTTCTTAATTACATTCCGTAATTATTCATTAATTACTCTCTAAGTAATTATACTTAATAAATTTATAAGTGATTAACTTTAATTAATTAGACAAATTAATCACTTAAATTCTAGTTAATGATTCATTTCTTAGTTCATTAACTATCCACTAATTACCCCCATTAGGTAATAATTAACTTTTAATTATTCTCATAAATTAATTTAGTTAATTTCTTTTGAAATCAACCTTAAACATTTTATATTTGAAAATATATTCAATTAAACACTCTTGAACTTGGTTGACATTTATTTAGAAAGAACTTGTTTTTAAATTGTAAACTTGGTTCTTTTTTTTTTTTAAATTTTTTTTAAAACTGAACAAACCCAAGGAAAATCGAACCCGAGCAAAAACGTTAAAAACCCGAAGACCCCACCGAGTCACCCACCCTCTTCAGCTACTTCGAGTCATTTCCACCATTAACTCGAGTACGACCTGAGGCACCCTGCTTCCTTCCAAATTCCAACAGCAACCCAGACTCAACGTGCACACGTGCACGTGCACCAGCGAACCGACCATCTCCGACCAACCACGCCATCTCCAAAGAGTCGCCGACTAGCTTGACCTTCTAGATCGACGAAAACGCCAAGATACCAAAATCGAGCAACACGGCACCCAACTGGAACCAACCTCGATCGACAAAATCGCCATGCTCCGACGATCCCGACCACCAGAATCCACGCCGCCTCGACCAGAACATCGTCACGAACCCAAGTTCGATTTCCCATGCTCCGATCGTTTCCGATTCACTCTCGACATCATACGAACTCGAGAATCAACGTCAACCAAATTGTTCGATTAAACCCTAATTCGACGTCGATACGACACCACGGCGAACTATAAAATCCTCCAACATTTTTCCATGAATCTCCAGCCTACAACCCTTCTCTGGCCACAACCCCGAGGGCTCTGACCTCCGCGATCACCAGGAATTGACCAATTTACAATTTTCGTTCATCATTCATTTCCTCCCAAAACACCATCTTAAAAATCCTCATTTTATTTTTAAAAATCATAGTTTTCCAAATAGAAACAGATAAGGTAGGTGAAACAAAGAATTATGAAATTCAAATTTTGACATGTTTTCAAGTTTCACTGTTATATTTTCTTTCCAGAGCAGTTTAAATTTATTTTAACTTAAATAAAATTTTGAACCTTACTCTATGATTCAGCAACAAGTTTTGTTCAAAACTAAAACCCTAACTAGGATTAGATCGAGAGATAAAGGGATCTATTTAAAATCTTGAGTTTTGAAAACAAGAACAGGGATATCTCAGGCATGCACATACATCTGTATATTCATATACATAAACAGGAACTCATTTACATATGTATTCATACGAACATACTTATTCCAGAAACCAACATGCATCCAAATCAATATTTAAACTTCTTTTCTTTTAAATTAAATGCTACTCACAGGCTTTTCAAAAATAACAGAGGAAACCAGGTTGTAATACTCACATATTTATGATATACATGCTGTCATATTTACACTACCATGCAAGCCTATTTCATATCATAACATTCAATGATTTGCACATGCATCAAGTTACCATTAACTTTAGCCTAAAAAAAAGTGTTTACTCACCTCTTTTGATGAACAGAGAGCTATAAACTGAGGATGCCTTTTGATTTAAAAACTTGGAACTGGAAATCTTGTTTTAAAAATTGAGATGACTTGCTTGATGATCTGAAACTTAGTTGAGTTGCTGAAATGATCTTGAGTTTTAAATTTTGAAAGCTGGAACTTGTTTTGATTTTGTTGAGTTGCTTCCAGGTTTTAGAAATTGAAAGAGAAGTTGCTATTTGATTTGAATCTTGACTTGATTAAAATTCCTTTCCTGGTTTTACTTTTGTTTTAATCTTCATCTTCGGGTTGTATTTCCAGGTTTGTAATTTTGTTCATTTTTGGATTTTGAGACAATATCCAAGAAAATGAAGTGTAGGGGTTAGATGTGTTTATATATCTTTGTTCATCTCCCTTTTATTAAATTTAAAATGAAAAGAAATTTAGAAGTATGTGACACTTGTAATATTTGCATGATATAAATTTTACAAATGTTAAAATAGTTTACACTTGTTAATTCTCATATTAAAATGCTTACACATGTAACTTTATATTTTATTTAATATATTTCTATTTATATTAACATATGTTTTATTTTTAATATATGTTCTATATTTTTATTAATTCATTTCCTATTATTTACTTATATATCTTTTATAGAAAATGATTTTAAAAAGAATTAACTATACTTTAATAGATAAACACATATATATTATATTATAATTAGAAAAAAATAGTCTTAGTTTTAAAATATAGAGTATTTAAATCCAAATTATTTATAAGTTGAAAAAAAAATATTATTTATTATCAGATTTATTTGTTTAACCAATTAAAACCAGTTAATTTCCAATTAACATATGTCTAAAAATCCGGGTTATCACATTCCTCCCCCCTTTGAATCTTTTCGTCCTCGAAAAGGAACGAAGCCAGAATTATTAAAATGCTTAAAATTAGATAAATTGTCTTTGATCATTTTTTTTTAAAACACCTTTAAAATCTATATTATATTATAAAATAGTTTTTATAAAAATATTTTTTTTTTAGAACTCGATGTTTCAACAAGTCCATCCTTGTTCTTACAGAAATTCGGTCATACGTTGATCAGACGTAGGACTGAAAATCTATAAGTACTGGGTAGACCCGTTTTCAACACCCAGTGAAAACATTTGGAAAATAATTTTATTAAAAATATAGGAAACATTTTTGAAAATAGAGGAAATATCTTTGGTGAGAATGCTCTGGAAATCATCACCCCCATCCATGGCCGCAGTTAACCCGATGGTTACGTTGCCGTCCCGGCAAAATCCACAGATAACTGTAGGTCTCCGCGCTCCTCGATTACGCCATGGAACCCGCTACAGATCGCAGTTATACCCGGACCTTACGTTGCTAGCACAGCACAAACCCATATAACTGTAGGCATCAGCGCCACCGAATTTCGCTGCCAAATAATGAAACTTCTCCCACATAGGTCGCAGTCTACCGATATAAAATCAAACGCAGACTGTTGGCTCTCAGCGGCACAAACGACTTTCGCTATGTTACCATAGTGTCACAGTCTACCGATATAAAATCAAACGTAGACAGTTGGCTCTCAGCGGCACACATGACTTTCGCTATGGTCTGCAGTAGATCGCAGTGACATCGAGTTAAACTGTCGTCACAGCATAACCCAAATGCCTCTGTGGGCACCAGCCCCTCGACTTTCGCTACACAAATAATCCTCAGGAACTAGTTTGTCCGGACTCCTCACAGGATCAAATTTAGAAACCCCCCTTGGGGCTCAAGGCAGTACCACCCAGTGGCACTCCTGAGAAGTTCATTTCAAGGAAGCGCCTTTTTCCCCAGAGCTATTCTCAAAGCACTTTATACTATATACTTATAGTATCTTCAAATCATACCCTTTATGATTTATCAAAATCTCCTTTACACAAAATCGATTACCAAAATCGATAATTCTCAAACTAGGCTTTCCAAAATCCAAAATTGATTTTCCCAAAAATCAAAAGCCTTTTCCAAATTCATAGGTTCCCAAAACCTTTTTCAAAATCATTCTCATAAGATCCTTTATACATATATAGATATATATAACTTTGAAAATCTTTGGATCACTTCAAACTTGTATAAAACCTCTTTTATACTTTATATATTTCAAAACCCTTTTTATTCTGGCTAGATTCAATAAGGGAAGTTTATCATATTACAAAATATAACTTTATTTATTGTCAAATCAAATATTCAAGTTTGATTTCTTTATAAAGTTATTTACCATTTACTTACCTCCATAAAGTAAATTTCAACCAAAGAAATACCCAATTCCATTATATTTCACATAATATACCTTTCATTTTCGAAAACCATTTCAAATTTCTTATCCTCAAATTTTAAATGCCAATTTCATTCAAACCCGTACGATGTACACATATCATCCGTACGCTATATCAATCTGATCGCTCAATCGATCACACAATTTCACTTCCGAACTAGTATTGTCCACCCGACTTCCTAGTGCGGACTCAGATCTGGTTTCTTGATTAGAAACCGTCATTCTCCTTGCATAGTCACAACTATGATAGAGAATATCCAGAACCAATCAAAAATCCATATCCAGGTTCGCCGTCGAAAATCGAGCGAAAAATCCCAACTTGGATCGATAATATTATCTCGAAATTCTGTGTTCGAATCTGGATCAAATCACTATGCGAATAGAATAATATACGTATATCCTACGTATTTATCTTTATTGGTTATTAGCCAAATCAATTTACTTTTCTATTCACATTTTCTTTAATTCCATTCACTTATTCTCAATTTCTTCCATTTCCAATTGAGTTATTACTTCAATTACAAATAGTTTGGACTCTGACCTATTTAAATTTAAAAATAGCTTGAAAAAGTTTAAAATAAATAAGTAGTTGAAAAATAGTTATTAGTTTATAAAATAGCTGTAAAATAGTTAAGTAGGTATAAAATAGTTAGATAATTGCAAAATACTTTTTAAAATAGTGATTAAATATAAATAACTGAAAAATAGTAATTAGTTTATAAGACAGTTTCAAAATAGTTAAATAGTTCTAAAATAATTGTAAAATAAGTATAGGATAGTTTGGGGTTTAAGAAGAAAGATTGTATAGTAAATGGTTTGGAAAAATATATTTGTATTAAAACAATTTATTTTGAAAATAATCTAGAGCCAAACTATTTAATTTCTCAATTTCCATTTCCAATTAATTTCCCATCAATTCAATTTAAATTCCAATTTTATTTAAATTGACTCAATACTTCAATTTCCATTGAAATTGATTTAATCCCAATTCAAGTTGAATTAACCTTAATTCCTTTCCAAATTTAAATCAAATTCCATTTGATTTTTAATCTTATTCAACTTTAATTACTATTTCAAATTATTCAAATTAATTTTGACTAAATTCAAATTGAATCCACTTCAATTTCAAATCATTTCAATTCTAATTTACCATTTGAATTTTAAAACTTATATATTTTCAATCTCCATTCTAATTAATTCAAATCAAATTTAATTTGAACTAATTCTATTTAAATCTTAACTTAAAACCATCTTGAATTATATAAATTCGAGTTAAACATTTTAAATGTTGATTTAATCCTTTAAATCAAATTAACCCTTATTTTTAAATCAAATCAACCTTTATTTTTAATTTAACAACTTATATCTTTAAACCATTTAATTTTGAATTCAAATTTCAAAATTCCATTTTAAAATTATCTTTACTTAACTTATTACAAAGTTCAAATAAGAATTCAAAAACAATTTAATCTTTAGATTCTAATTTATTATCCATTTTCAATTTCAAGATCTCAAACCCATTTTGAGATCACTCATAATTCCCATTTAAAATAACCATTTAACTACCCAAGTTAAATTTAAATTTCATCTTGAAATTTCCAATTCAAGTTGTTTATCCTAAACTTATTTAACTTTCCTTAAGTTAAATTCGATTTAATCCAGTCAACTTATCCAATTTGAATTCCCATTTCAAATTAAAACTTTATATTAATAAACTTTCCCACTTAAATTCAAAAACTTATCACTTTGGGTTTTCATATCACATTCCAATTTAAAACTCAACACTAAGAGTTATTTCAAATTATCTTTAATATTATTTATATCCCTATATATACATTTTCTTTACACACCAAGTTATACCTTAAATTTTTAAACCATCTCTGGTTTTAAATTCAAAAGTAATTTCAAGTTTTCTGGATTTAAAACTTCACAATTTAAAACCCACTAGAATTTACAAGTCTTACTTGCCTAAATGTTTTACTTCCCTAAAACATTCCATTATTAAACACAACAACCATTTATGATAATAACCAAGATTATCATATCTGGAAACCAATTCATTTTTATCTTTATTCTAATAATACTTCTATATATTCAAGATTTTAATTTCAGTTTGAATCCATTTCAAACTTATCTTCATTTAATTTCAATTTGGTTGTATTACCATTATCATTTATATTTAATTCAATAATTTAACAACCAATTACCTTGATATTTATTAGAAAGAAATATCATTTTATATATCAAAATATATTCTTATATAAAATAATTTAAAATCCTTATATAAGAAAATAACAATTACGCTCTCATATATATATATATATATATATATACACTCAACTCGTTCTAGGGTACCATTGACCCTATCCTTAACGAGTAATCCCAACAGAGCCAAGGTTCTCGCTTAACCTTCAGCTCTGATACCAAATGTAACGACCCAGGGTTTTCTACTCTGAAAATCCCAGATAGTTAGGAAAAGAAAAAGAAAGAGATAGAAGAAGAGGAAGAAACAGAAACACCAAATCACATATTCTCACATTCGCAGCGGATCAAAATATAATATCACATAAATAACAGTTTTACAAAAAGAACTATATCAATACACTTTTACATTCTATATCAGAGTTACGCTATTACACAACACAGGACAATTTGAAAACATGTCTTAGATAATCAACAATAATATATACAACAGATATCACTCCATACGTTCCTGCCATCCAGCTAGCCTCCTGAGCTCCAGTACGTCCTTACCTGGAAATCTGTAATACTCGGTCTGACCCGAGCATTACATCAAAGTAACACCCGAGTCAGGCTGGAAACCAGCGTGAGTAAACTTATCTAACAAGAAATTCCAAAGATATAACTTAAGTAAATTACCAGGGTAACTCGTACTTTTCTACGAGTTCAAATCTTATTTAAGTCCATTATTTATCTCAAAACAATATCCAAGAATCGTTATCCCGTTTAAATATCCATGATACTTAACTTATTTCATTCCAGCCTGTTTGTTTCCAAACTCACATTTATAAAGATTCGAAGTGGTTTCGGGTATTTACTGATACCCGACTCCGGTCTCTTCGAAATCAATGTCATTTCTAATCCAGGTTGTTAAGTTAAAAAAAAACCATACAATTCATATTCAGGATATCATATCATACATCAAATCATCTTAGATAGGTAACCTACATTACCCCAGTTTAACCCATTCATAACATAGTACATCTCAATTACCCATCAGAGATAAAATCAATCCAAGTAACCCAATATTATTCAACCATCCATAACAAGTTGATTTATTCTTAATTGATTTAATTAATCTCTAATTAAATTAATTACTAAACTTTAATCACTTGGATTACCTTAATCCATCTTACTTAACATAAATTAATTAATCATTTCTTAATTATTTATCTTAATTAATCTTCCTTGATTAATTATCACTTAATTACAATAAGTAATTATCCTTTTAATTATCCCTTAATTAAAATAAGTAATTATACTTTAATTATCCCTTTTATTTAATCATTCTTGATTTATTACTTTTTTATTACATTAAGTAATTAAACCTTAATTATAAATTAATTATCCTCAACCATTCAATAATTATTTTTAATTACTTCCATTAATTAATTAATGATCTTCTAATTACTTCATTAATTAATTACTCTTTTAATTTATTACCTTAATAAGTAATTAATCACATTATTAATTAACCTTAACCCTTTAATTAATTAATTTAATCCTTTAATTAATTACACTAAATGATTAATCCTTAATCACTTCCATTTAATTACTTCCATAAATGATTCCCTTTTCTTAATTACATTCCGTAATTATTCATTAATTACTCTCTAAGTAATTATACTTAATAAATTTATAAGTGATTAACTTTAATTAATTAGACAAATTAATCACTTAAATTCTAGTTAATGATTCATTTCTTAGTTCATTAACTATCCACTAATTACCCCCATTAGGTAATAATTAACTTTTAATTATTCTCATAAATTAATTTAGTTAATTTCTTTTGAAATCAACCTTAAACATTTTATATTTGAAAATATATTCAATTAAACACTCTTGAACTTGGTTGACATTTATTTAGAAAGAACTTGTTTTTAAATTGTAAACTTGGTTCTTTTTTTTTTTTTAAAATTTTTTAAAACTGAACAAACCCAAGGAAAATCGAACCCGAGCAAAAACGTTAAAAACCCGAAGACCCCACCGAGTCACCCACCCTCTTCAGCTACTTCGAGTCATTTCCACCATTAACTCGAGTACGACCTGAGGCACCCTGCTTCCTTCCAAATTCCAACAGCAACCCAGACTCAACGTGCACACGTGCACGTGCACCAGCGAACCGACCATCTCCGACCAACCACGCCATCTCCAAAGAGTCGCCGACTAGCTTGACCTTCTAGATCGACGAAAACGCCAAGATACCAAAATCGAGCAACACGGCACCCAACTGGAACCAACCTCGATCGACAAAATCGCCATGCTCCGACGATCCCGACCACCAGAATCCACGCCGCCTCGACCAGAACATCGTCACGAACCCAAGTTCGATTTCCCATGCTCCGATCGTTTCCGATTCACTCTCGACATCATACGAACTCGAGAATCAACGTCAACCAAATTGTTCGATTAAACCCTAATTCGACGTCGATACGACACCACGGCGAACTATAAAATCCTCCAACATTTTTCCATGAATCTCCAGCCTACAACCCTTCTCTGGCCACAACCCCGAGGGCTCTGACCTCCGCGATCACCAGGAATTGACCAATTTACAATTTTCGTTCATCATTCATTTCCTCCCAAAACACCATCTTAAAAATCCTCATTTTATTTTTAAAAATCATAGTTTTCCAAATAGAAACAGATAAGGTAGGTGAAACAAAGAATTATGAAATTCAAATTTTGACATGTTTTCAAGTTTCACTGTTATATTTTCTTTCCAGAGCAGTTTAAATTTATTTTAACTTAAATAAAATTTTGAACCTTACTCTATGATTCAGCAACAAGTTTTGTTCAAAACTAAAACCCTAACTAGGATTAGATCGAGAGATAAAGGGATCTATTTAAAATCTTGAGTTTTGAAAACAAGAACAGGGATATCTCAGGCATGCACATACATCTGTATATTCATATACATAAACAGGAACTCATTTACATATGTATTCATACGAACATACTTATTCCAGAAACCAACATGCATCCAAATCAATATTTAAACTTCTTTTCTTTTAAATTAAATGCTACTCACAGGCTTTTCAAAAATAACAGAGGAAACCAGGTTGTAATACTCACATATTTATGATATACATGCTGTCATATTTACACTACCATGCAAGCCTATTTCATATCATAACATTCAATGATTTGCACATGCATAAAGTTACCATTAACTTTAGCCTAAAAAAAAAGTGTTTACTCACCTCTTTTGATGAACAGAGAGCTATAAACTGAGGATGCCTTTTGATTTAAAAACTTGGAACTGGAAATCTTGTTTTAAAAATTGAGATGACTTGCTTGATGATCTGAAACTTAGTTGAGTTGCTGAAATGATCTTGAGTTTTAAATTTTGAAAGCTGGAACTTGTTTTGATTTTGTTGAGTTGCTTCCAGGTTTTAGAAATTGAAAGAGAAGTTGCTATTTGATTTGAATCTTGACTTGATTAAAATTCCTTTCCTGGTTTTACTTTTGTTTTAATCTTCATCTTCGGGTTGTATTTCCAGGTTTGTAATTTTGTTCATTTTTGGATTTTGAGACAATATCCAAGAAAATGAAGTGTAGGGGTTAGATGTGTTTATATATCTTTGTTCATCTCCCTTTTATTAAATTTAAAATGAAAAGAAATTTAGAAGTATGTGACACTTGTAATATTTGCATGATATAAATTTTACAAATGTTAAAATAGTTTACACTTGTTAATTCTCATATTAAAATGCTTACACATGTAACTTTATATTTTATTTAATATATTTCTATTTATATTAACATATGTTTTATTTTTAATATATGTTCTATATTTTTATTAATTCATTTCCTATTATTTACTTATATATCTTTTATAGAAAATGATTTTAAAAAGAATTAACTATACTTTAATAGATAAACACATATATATTATATTATAATTAGAAAAAAAATAGTCTTAGTTTTAAAATATAGAGTATTTAAATCCAAATTATTTATAAGTTGAAAAAAAAATATTATTTATTATCAGATTTATTTGTTTAACCAATTAAAACCAGTTAATTTCCAATTAACATATGTCTAAAAATCCGGGTTATCACATTTATTTAACTTGAATTTATAGTTTAATTGATGTCTAAATGAATAAATGTGTAAAGAAATTTGATTGTTATATTTGCTATGATAAATATTTTATTTATGAAATTGATATGTCTTGGAAAATGAATAATTATGATTTAAATAGTTAAAATGTATTTTTACATCACTAAAACTTGATAATTGAGAATTTGGTTTTCAAATGGAAATTTTAAGTGTAACTTATTAAAGGAATATCTATTTATGAAATGGGTATTTTAAATAAAGAGTTAGGTTATGTGTTAAATTAAGAGTTAAGTAAAATAGTGAACTTTTGACTTAATAAACGAAGTATAGTTTAAATTGGATACTCCATTCATAAAAGTTTGTTTTAAATAAGTCATAAGTTAAATGATATCCAAATGAATATTTCTGATATTAAACTGATTTGAAATACTAATATATCTACTGTAGCATTATATAAGTGCTGCTATTTTGAAAAGACAATGTTTTGGAAATTTTTATAATTGAATGAACTTAGAAACGTTACAACTTTAAAATGAATATTATTTGACCTTGAATTAAAATGGTTTAAATGAAGATTATTTTTTTTAAAAAGGAGTTTTGATTTTTCTAAGTGTTATGTTTTTTTTAAAGAATAACATTTCCAATGTGTTATGATTTTAGTAGTATGATTTCCAAATGATAAACACCTCTAAATTGTTATGATTTCAAAGTATTATGATTTCAAAGCATTATGGTTTCAAATTTACTATCTTATTTTGTTTTTCAAACTACCTTTTGGTTGTCCTTATTTCTCTTATCTTGTTACAGAATGGGAAGGCTATTGCTTATACCGGTCCGTTTAGAAATCTTTCTGTAATCTTTCATAATCTTTGTTACTCATCTGGATCTGAACACTGTTTTTCCATTCATAGACCGTCGGTCAAGTGAAAGGGGTGATTCAAACTCTAGAGGATCTTTTTCGTGTTTGTGTTCTTGATTTGATCACCTCCATTTTGTCAAACTTACCTATAACAATAGTTATCAGGTGTAATTCCAATCTTCTTATCATCTTGTCTTAATTCTATTTCATTCTATCTTTTTCTGTGCTTTCCCGTACCTCGTTCCTTTTCGGGGACGAAAAGTTTTGAGTGGGGGAGAGTGTAACAACCCTGTATTTCTCAAATATTTTTAAATTGATTTTTCCAGATTCAAAAGCTTTATTTATGAAAAAGAATAAATTTTGTTATTTTAATTATAAACTTTGATTTTGATGTGGATTAGAATTCCAAATATGACTAAATTTAATATTTCCAGAAATTGTGAATTTTGGTCAAATAGTCAAACTTTGACTTTTAAGTTTAAATTTTAAATAGTTTGAAATTATAAATTTTATCTTTTATTATGAAAATGGATTTAATAACTTGAACACTACTTTTCGTTTCGTTAAAAACGGAGTTAAAATGTAAAAGTTATGTACATTTCAATTTTTAGTATAATTTGTTTTATTGTGCCCTTTTGCCTATTTTAAATTTTATAAATCATATTTTCTTTCTTATATTTTGTTATAATATGTGTTAATATGTTTTTTTTTATGTATATTTTTGTCTTTTTATATTTCAAAAATAATAATAGAATTTTTCCAATGTTTACTATGTTGATTTCCTATTTTTAAAGAATGTTTTCTTATTTTCTGCTATTTTCTTAATTAAAATTATATTTAAATTAATTTTATATATTTATTTTGTGAATATATTTTTATTTTATGTTATTATTTATGTTTAGAAATATATTACAAGCTCATATGAATTTTTCTAAAATTTATTCTATTCAATTTCAAATTTTCTAGACTAGTTTACTATTTTTAGCTATTTTCTTAATTTAACTTTATATGATTGATAAATATTTATATAAACTATTATATTTTGATAAAATTTCGAAATTTTATCTGGTATTTTTTTTTTTCCAGAAATATAAAGTTATAAAAATAAATTAAAGTAATATGAAAGGCCCTAAACCTTCTATCTTCCTATGGGCTTTTATAGTCCACTTTTTTTTTACGTTTTAACCTAACCTTTCACCAATTAACCCTAACTATTCCTCATTCCTTTTTTCCAGCCGTCTTCCTCCTGTTATTCACGAATTTTCAAGCTCCAAAACCTTAAAAAAAGTCATGGCCTCCATCTTGAAAAAAAATTAGGTAAATCCCTCTTTTCTTTCTACTTTTTTTTCTTACTTTTTCTATGCAATTTTGCCTTGCTTTCTTCCTTGTTTAGATCGGCCTCTCCTCCTTGTTCCATGGCTGCCACCTCCTTCCATCTCTTCCAGACCACCACCACCATCTACCCCACAAGATCTGACCATGGCCGAACACCCCATGGCAAGAGACCACCACCAAAATTCACAAAACATCACCTATATGCCCAAATCTAGCCTAGTTTTGTTCCAACACCTCCACCTTCCTTTAGTCGCCACTTCCACCACCACCACCAGCCCAGATCTGACCACTACCCTCTGCCACATCAGCCACCAACATCTAGACCTCTGACCATGACCCTAGTGTCTATGGCCGAACCGAATTGTAGCATAGAATGTTGAGATTTACCTTGAATTTGCTTTGTTGTGTTGTTGTTCGTTCTCCATACCTTTTGCCATCAACAAACTCAAGTTAGGCCGACCTTAGCAACCCAGATCTGACCCAAAACCATTGCCTTAGACCTGTAGTTTCCCTCATGGCTGAGCCTAGTAAAGGTTGAAAGCAAGTGCAAGCATTTCTATTTGTTTCCGTGCAGTCATTCCTAACATTGTTTATTAAAATTTGGGTTGAAAACTTATATTGTTTGGATTATTTTGTCTTATGTATTCCGAGGAGTTAACCTTGTATATCTCATACTCATCATCATCATGGCTAAGAAAATGAACCCCTTGTTCGATCTTTTGAATGGTTAAAGCACGGTCAAGTAACCTATTCCGTTGTTGCTTCTTATCTTCATTGTTTCAACATTGTTTTGCGTTGAATATTTATGTGTATATTGTTTTGTTTGGTTATTGTTTACAAGATAAATATCAAGGCTCTCCATTCATTCAAATCAAAAGTCATGCTATATCGTGCTTGTTGTGCTTTCTGGAATCTATTCTATGTGTTTTGATCGCTAATCTCCAGCTTTAACAGGTGAGTTATTCTCACCAGACAATATGTACCTATATAACTGATAAACCGACACATTTGAATATGTAATGTATATCATCATGTTATATATGTTTATATTATTATCATATGATGTTCACACCTGTTATTACACTTATTATATCATATGTTACTGTTATTTCATGCTATTCTGTTATTTATATCTGTTATCACCATTGCAAGTTCCCTGTAGATTAGAATCACTATGGGTTGAAATGATACATACCCGAACGGACTTTAGAATAGGGAAAAATCGTTATGGGCTGAAATGATAGGCCTGAATGGTTTTTATTTAATTTATTTTAACTTGGGATTGCGGGTTTGAAATGATAGAACCTGGATTTTTCTTTTTAAACTGCGGATTGAAATGATACATATCCGTATCACTTGACTTAGGCTAGAAAACTATATACAGGCCCGTGGTTCTTTTATAAAGTGTTTTAAATATTTTTAAGTATTTTAAAAATATAAATTTATGAAATTTTATTTAAACAGATTTTGAATATTTTGAATTAAATAAATTATGATTTTTCGATGTGTTAAAAATGTAATTAATGAATGGTTTAACTGGATTTTTGAAATATAACTTAAGTTGGAAATTTGGAATTTTGGTTAAAAATGGTATTTAAGTTATATAAATAAAATGGATATTAAATTTTATTTGGGAATGGTAAATATGATAATTTGATTAAATTTGAATTTATGTGATTTATTAAAGTATTATTGATTTTTCTATGAATTTAAGAGGTTAAATAAATGAATGTTTAAAAGTGATCTTTTAAAATATAACTTGACTAGGAAATGTGAAATTTGGTTTTAATTAAAGGTTTAAGTTAATTAAATAAAATTGGAAATTTAGTTAAATTGTGAAATGGTAATTTAAATTTGAAGTGTTAAGTTTATTTGTTGAAATGTGAAGAATTGGACACTTTTACACTAAAATTTATTAAGTACATTGTTGAAAATTGGATTTGATTATAAGAAATTTATTATGGAAAGATATATGTTAAATGATATGTAAATGAACATTTTAAATGTTAAAATATGATTTTTAAAATGTTTATGTGTTTTAAATTAAAGTTATTTAATTGCTGGAAATACACTAACACCTGAAATTAACTTTTAATAGCATTCAGAAATGCTATAGATTCTGTTTTGAACTAAAATTGTGCAAAAAGAGCTATTACAGCATTTTTGGAATGCTGTAGTTGCTGTAGTTGAACTTATAGGCTAATATTGAACTCAGGCCTATTATAGCATTCTTTGGAAATGCTATAATGGTCTGTAGTCTATGTTGAAATCAAATTTAACCCTTGTTTTGAAATCTGAACCACCGCAGCACTTCTGAAATGCTGTCTTTTCTGTTTTGAACTATAATTCAACTAAAACTGAGTTTTAACCGCAGTTTTAAGTGCTGTCTTTGCTGAATTAAAAATGTTTTCAAATACAACTTATAGCCGTTGTTTTTAAATGCTATGAAAGGCTGAAATTTTAATAATTATGGTTTTTGACTTAGTAAACGAACTCAGAATGGTTTGAAACTTTGGAAATTGAATACTTGATTTGAAAATATAATAATTACACTTTTAAAAGGTTTAAATGAATTATTTTGATTGGAATATAAACTATTTAAAGGTGATTTGAAATGATAGTAAATGAACGATATCTTTGAATTTAAAAGGTATTTTAAGTTGAATATTTGGATTTGAACTGATATGATATTTTATTATATTAAAATGATTTGAAATGAAGTTTTGAAATGATATGAAAATTTAAATATATGGAATGGTTTGGAATTGATTTAATCTTTATTTTTATAAAGATATGGTTTGAAATGATATTTTATTTTGAAGTAAAGTATTGTTTTTAAAAGTTATAACCACGGGTTATAATAACGATTGGTTGGCAAAGAGACCGGGATCGGATATGGACATACTCTCTGTCGATACCGAAAACCACTTTGACAACCATGTACGCGGTGGAGATTCCAAAATGAAGTAGGATGGTGGCGACGTTCTTAAGGTATGTTACGTGGACCCAACTCCCGTGAGTTGGCATAAGGTGGCTAAAACAGGAGCGATCTCGGACCAGTGAGGTAGCACCTCTTCTCGGACACATTTCTTCGATATTATACTCTTACTTGTGATTGATTAGATGGCCATCCTCCGATTTGGGAGTGTTGTTCGAGGTGGACGATAGTGGCTGCTATGCGCTCCACCAGTCCGTGTGCGTAATTGGTATATCTACCCTGGCATTGCCTAGTTGTGCCGTGTCACCTACCATATCGAGCTTTACTACGATTTGTGATTTCTCCCGTAGCCTGTGGAGTATCGAGGGTAGCCCCCCATTTTGGGAGTATGCTAATACTGGATAGACTACTGGGACTATTACGTGTTAAGGTGGAAAATGTAAAGCCTTAATGCTATTTAAAAGTATGTTTAATTTATATTAGACATTATTATAATATCGAATATTACTACATAGTAGATAGTTTAACGGATCCTTAAAGAATGGGCGATCCCAAGCATTCTTTAAGTTACTTGTACCTTTATTACAGTTCACTTGAGTTGGTTTACATTATATAAGTATATATTGTCCTGACTCGAGTGTTTTGTGTTTTGCTTTACGCTCGGGTCAGCCTGAGTATTCATAGATTTGGATTTCCACCTTCTGGAGATTTGAATCGCTGGAGATTATTTGCTAGTCTTGTTCTATCAACTTCGGTTCCGTTGTTATATTCAGCCTGTACTTGGTTATTGTATTGAGACTTCTGTTGTACTTTATTTCTTATGTTGTATCTTATGTAACTCTGATATATTTACATAGTAGCTTCATGAACTACTATTTCTTCTACTTCCGCTGCATTATTTTACTATGTGTTTGTGATCTGTGATTATATTTATTTACTGTATATTCTGAGATTTGTCAAATTTTTATTTACAACGCGGTATTTTGAGCAATTCAATTCCGGCATGAGTGTCTACCTATACACTTATAATGGATGCGAATGGTTGAAAACACCGGGTCGTTACATCTGCCCTCTATTTAACTAACGTCAATGTCATCACATTTTTCGGCCTTTTTATGTGAACTCGAAACTGTTTCAAGAACTTATCCCCTAGTTCTGTCCATGTTCCAATAGATCCATTCTCTAGATGTCTGAACCACATAGCAACTATATCGGTCAAGTACAGGGGGAAACATCGAGCCATAACCTCTTTTGATGCCCCCAGCACTTCCAGATGCCTTGTGTACCTCATCATGTGGTCAGTGGTATCTGTCTTACCATTGTATACTTCCAAAGTGGGCAGCTTGAAATCGGGTGGATTCCTAGCCATCCCGATGTTACGGGTAAACGGACTTTTGTTTACTCCCTCTAAATCCTTGTTTGTTAGACCTCCGCGAATTGTTCGCCTGATAATGTCGGCTAATCCAGTGTTACCTATCAAAGTTTGCCCTATCTCCATTTTATAACTGCCCTCCAAGTCCTCGAGGGAATTCCGGCACATACTCCTCGTCACGTACTTCTGTATTCCTATTGGCGCCGGGCTGTGCAGTGTCATCTGGAATCCCTCCATGGATTGGTCCAGCATTACCTGGTGGTGTGCCTTCGAGTCTAGGTCCATCTAGATTGACAGTTGTTTGCTGGTTGGGGGCTGCCCCCTGCTGAACTACTCCATCTACTTGTTGGTTGAGTCCTTCTAATCCAGCTCCATGGATCTGAGCTCCTGCAGTTCCTACTTGTCCAAATTGCCTAAAAAGTGTCTGCATCATTTCCTCTTGCCTTTTCATCAACTGCTCCTGCATGGAACCCATCATGATCTGCATCTCGTCCCTAGTGATGTAGACGGAGACTTGATTAGCTCCAAAGGAAGCCTCTTGACTTCCCTCTTGCTGACTCCTTTCCATCCTCTATCTCTTGGTTGATTGCTTTGCCATAGTCTCTAGAATCCAAGTTCCTAAGCCTTTAAATGAAAAATCCAAGCTTTTGAATCCTTGAGTGCTAGTGTTCTCAGTGAAAGCACCAAAATCTTGGCTCCAAAATTGGTCACTAACACCCGAATCCAGATGAAAGCACCAAACTACAGTCATAGATCTCAGATAGAATGTATGTAGAGAGTATGAATGTGAAGAACAGTGAAAATTAAAAAGAAAGCAGTAGTAACATAGGATTTATAGCGGTTCGGCTGACTCCGGCCTACGTCCACTCTAGAAATTTCCTTTTTATTGATATGAGAATCGATTACGTTTACAATCCAGAGTTTCTAAAGTAATAATGGCAGAGTAGCCTTAATGGGGAAGTAGGAGGAAAATAGAATGAAGATCCCCTCTTTGAAGTCCCGCCTGATGTATTTATAGGCAAAACCCAAGTTACTGGGCTTCCTGAGTAGTCTGGGCCCATCAAGGCCATAGCCGAACCCAACTTCATCATTATGACCGACCTCAAGCTCTGAACACACCGATCCAATATCGCCTCGGGAATGACTCAAAGATGACCCGTAGCAAATCTGCTTGTGACTCGAAGTAAACCACATTGGAACTCGAAGTAAGATGAAGCCGATCCCATCCTATAACATGCTGACCCATAATGTTATTGCCGACCTACTCCCCTATGCTGACCCGGGGAAAATTAAATACCGACCCGAAGCAAAAAACCCTCACTCCATCATACTGACCGACCTTAAAACCAAGTTGACGACCCGACCTTATTCGAGTGTTGTCTCGAAGCCTACTGCCTACCGACCCATCCAAATGCCGAGCCATACCGATGCCGATCGACTTCAGTATGACTGAACCAGAACATGACGAACCACCAAGGCCGATCCCATCAAGGCCGAACCACCGATACCGAACCATATCTGGCCGACCCACCTCAACTTTCACACCATGACCGAACGTAATGACCTTCCTTTTGCCCGATCGATCCTCCTCAACCGACCCACTTCCATCACCGAACCATGCCACCAAGACCGGACCATGCCACGAAGACCGGGCCATACCATCTAGACCAAACCATGCATGATCTCCACTCCTCGACCAAGCCATGTATGACCGAGCCACCCTGACCGAACGACTGTCCCACGTGGCTGAAATCCAATGACCGAACCATGTTATGCCGAACCCCAGCTTTGTAATGATATATATATATATATATATCATCCGTGATTGATCGTCTATCCATCCAGTTGACTCAAACCCATCGTATTCCAGCCTCGACAAACGAGCAGTCGATTTAGTTAAATCCGCCTGTCCACGGCCTTGCCAAAAGGCGGGTTGACAGTACTCATCTTAAGCTTGGTACCTAGCACACCCTGTAGACTCTTCCGTAATTCACTAGTAAACAAAGCATTTCTATCACTAACTATACTAATTGGAATTCCATGCAGTCTAACTATGTTCTTCATGAACAGCTAAAACAGGTGTCGTCATAGTTGACTTAACTGGAATGAAATGAGCACTCTTGGTCAACCTGTCCACTATGACCTATATACTTTCATTTCCTCTATTCGACCTTGGAAACCCGTCTATGTAATCCATGGATATCGAACCACATTTCCAAACTGGTATCTCCAAAGGTTGAAGCAATCCACTCGGCTTTTGATGCTTGGCCTTCACTTGTTGACAGTTCACACACTACCTAACCCACAAGCCAACTTTCTTCTTCATACCTTCCCATTAGAAGCTCCTCTTCGTATCTTGATGCATCTTGGTTCCTCCAAGATGAATCGTAAATTCGGTTCGATGACATTCCTTAAGAACTTCTTTCCTTAAGTCCTCAACATTCGGAACACACAACCGTCCCTTTTATCTCAACCATCCTCTCTAGTCAAGACTAAAATACTTTAGATCTTCGATCTTAGATCAACCTCAAGCCTTTTAATCTTCTCGGCTAATAATGAATCCCCTTTCTACTTAGAAGCAATCCTTTCAATCAACACTGGCCGAACTTCCAAACAGGACAACATGGCGGTGCTCTGACTAGAACTAGCAGTTGATCTTAACTACACACTATAAGTAGTCAAAGCTTCCAGATCATTCCATTCTGCCAACATAGCTAACACCACATTCTGATGTCTTCTGCTAAGAGCATCTGCTACTTTATTTCCTTTCCCAGGTGTAAACCTTATACCAAAATCATAAGCTGCTAAAAATTCCAGCCACCTCTGCTGCCTCATATTCAACTCCTTTTGAGAGAATAAATACCTTAAGGACTTATGATCTGTGTATAGCTCAAAGCTCTCCCCTAAGAGATAATGTCTCCATATCTTGAATGTGAAGATCACCACAGTCAACTCTAAATCATGAGTAAGATATCTCACTTCATACGGTCCAAGCTGTTGTGAAGCGTAGGTAATTACTTTACCCTTCTGCATCAATACAGCTCCTAGTCTGGTTCCGCATGCATCGATATACCCCACCAAACTTTGGTTTCCATCTGGAACCACTAACACAGGCATGTTGGTCAACATATGCTTTATCGTAAGAATGCTTCCCCACATTTGTCAAACCAAGCAAACTTCACGTTGTTCCTGGTTAATCTTATTCAAAGGCGCTGCTATCCGCGAGAAATCCTTAATGAATCTCTGGTAATAGCCTGCAAGTCCAAGAAAACTTCTAATTTCCATCACCGTCTATGGTCTCTTCCAGTTATTAACTGCTTCGATCTTATCTGGATCGATTGACAAACCCTTCTATGAAATCACATGACCAAGAAACTTAAACACTTTCTTCCAAAAGTGACAATGGGAAAACTTCGCTTTCAGCTGATGCTGCCTCAACGTCTCAAGCACTATTCTAAGATGATCTTCATGCTCTCTTTCATCTTCAGAGTATACTAAAATATCATCTATGAATACCAATACGATCCGATCCAAGTACTCTCGGAAAACTCGATTCATCAAATCTATGAAGAAAGCTGGTGCATTCGTTAACCCGAATGGCATTACTAACCACTCGTAAGAACCATACCTAGTGTGAAATGCTATCAACAAGATATTGTCATCCACAACTCTTAAATGAATCCAATTGGTAAAATACTCTAGCTCCACACAGCTGATCAAATAAATCATCGATTCTCGGCAAAGGATACTTATTCTTAATCGTCTTCTCGTTCAACTTATGATAGTTGATGCATATCCTTAACGACCCATCTGGTTTCTTCACGAACACCACCATCGCACCCTAAGAAGAACTGCTTGGTCTAATAAAATTCTTTCCTTCTAGGTCCACTAGCTATACCTTCAATCCCTTCATCTCGGTCGGTGTCATCCTACTAGGTGGTCTACTTATAGGATCTGCTCCTGGCACAAGATCTATTCGAAACTCAACAGCTCGTTTCCGTGGTAGTCCTATAACCGGCTCAAAAACATCTACAAATTCTCTTACTACTCGAACCTGATTTAACTCGTCTTTTATTTCCATAGCACTAAAAAAAACACAAGCACTTTGGTCAGAATTCTCCACTGAGAATATGATATGGTTATGTCTATCAGGGTGTCTCAATGATACTTAGCTTCATATTTACCCAACCAATCCATACCCAATATGATCCCGAAGTCTACGAAATCAAAAACATACAAACTGCATGCCAAAACTTATGACCTAACAAATCAACTTCTAACCGGTCACATCTCATTTCTAGAGTTGCATACCCTCCTATTGGATTTGCAACCCTTAAGGAAGTAACAAGGTATGTGGGTTCCAAACATAACCTATCAACCAAACACTGAGATATAAAAGAACACGATGCACCGGTATCAAACTGTACCCTAACCGGTATACTCTGAATCAAAAGCGTACCTTCCATCACAGACTTTCCTTTCACAACAGCAGTTGGCTTAGCAGATGATGGTCTAATATCATAGACTTTCTCCTATCCGCCCTGATTGGTTTTGGACACTGATTCTTATAATGCTCGATCTGGTCGCAATTAAAGCACTCCACTCCCTTCTTATCTGCGGCCTTCTTCCCTTTGCTTGTCCGGCACTCATGAGCATAGTGTCCCTTTTTGTCACACTTATAACAAACAAGTTGGCCTTTGCCTTCTTGGTAGCTTCTTTCTTCTAAGCGCCCTTCTTGTGAAAAAACTTCCTCTTCTGGTTCCATCCACTTTGAGCTTCCCCTACTTTACTACCATCATAAAGAGTAAGCATCTCCTCCTGCCTCAAATCCATTTCAACCACGAATCTCGGATGTGTGCCAGAGTCACTTTAGCTAGCTCAGGTTTTAGTCCGTGGATGAATTTATCATTCCTTTTGAGAACCGTATCAACCGTAGCGTATCCATACCTCGATAGCTCTTCAAATCGTGTGGCATATTCGAGCACACTCATATCTTCTTGCTGCAACTCCATGAACTTCCAGAGCAAGTAGACTTAGCAACCTCTGACATGAACCTCTCCTCAAATCTTCTTCGGAATTCAGCCCAAGTCATGGTTTCCTCGTCGATTCCCAGTAACACTATTCCATTAGTACAGTGCTGCTCCTTGTAACTGCCTAGAAGCAAGTCTCCTTTTCTGCTCATCATTGAGCCCCAAATCAGCAAAAATCTTCTGGCAATGAAGTAACCAATTCTCCACTTCCATTGCGTCCTCAGTCCCGATAAACGGCTTTCATCTGAGCTTGGCATAGTCTCGACTCAACTCAACATAATTATTTCCAACTTGGGCCACGGGATTAGCCCCCCGACAGTACCCCTAGCTACTCCTACAGCCGCTCCATCTTGCATCAAATTGACAAAGAATTGATACATCATCCATATAGCACCTACGTTTGCATTTGCATTTTGATTAGCATTTACATGTCGACCTCTATTCCTTCTGTTGGGCCGACCATTTCCATTTGTCGTGATGCTTCCTCCACCGAGATTTCCTCTTCCGTTTCTTGCCTCCATATTTTCATTTCTCGTAAATCTGCATACAAGCCTTAGTAAGATACAGAAAAACGTTAAAAGAGAGAGGGGAATACGTACTTATATATATATATATATATATATATATATATCAAATACTAGTATGTTATTATAGCGTTAACCAAAACCCAACCTTATTTTCTGATTCATTGGATTATGTTTTCAAAAATCATTTTAAGTTTAAAATTTCTTTTAAGTTTTCATAAACCTATGCTATGATACCAAGTTGTACCATCCCGTATCTTATTGCCCGAAGCTAAGCTATACAGATGCTACAGTCGTATATAGTATTAACTTCTGGTTATAAAATAAGGTAATGTTAATGGTATCCATAATATCAGAAGTATATGAATATGAAACAAAATCACTGATTCCACAAAAAAATTACTAATTACATTTCAAATCCATGTTTCATATTCCATTACATAATTCCAAATGATTCCCTAGGTTTTGATAAAATATAATTATTACAAATGACGCCAAGAGCGACATATGAAGATGCCCCCTTGAATGATCAGATTACTAAATAGACATATCTGTTTTATATACAATATAGTGGATATAAAACTAAAAAGCTTCTATATAGCTATCTTTGCCTCTTGCACGTCTTCTGAAGCTTATTCGTCCACCCACTAAACCTGTAAAACCTTAACTCTCAATCTACTCAAATTAATTTTGAGCACCCGAGAGTTTAAGGGGAAAACATAAACTTTGAGTCAGACATAAAGCATAGTGTGAATAATACTATTACATCTCGGTTTTCTGATATTAAGTGAGACCATGCCGCTTAGTGGAACGGGTTTCCCCTTACTATTATCCCTTTTTAAAACATATCATTTGCAAATCGAAATCCTGCAATCAAACCGATTGATCAATAATAGGAAGTATATACATTTGCATAAAAATCAGGAAATCAATGGACTATCTGTCCATACTATAGTTCTGCCTTGCTGACTATTAATCACTGGCAGACTTGGGCCTTCCAGACATAACCAAAATTCTAACTTCTGTTAGACACTATTCTGGGTTGACTACCCTTAACTTCTGGAGTAATAGCCCTTAACTTCTTTTTCTAGGATCAACTGAACCTAATGGTTTTTATGGGCTTACTAATAACCTATCTTTTCCCTGTATATTCCTTTGGGTGTGTAATCTCAATTTATTCCCATCTGTGACAGGCCCTACACATTGGAATTTAGGACTTATTTTAGTTAGGGGCTAATAGCTAAATTATAGGGCATGACCCTGCACCAGTCTTGTCTGGTCTTATAATATTCGAGTCATAAATTTAGGGTTAACTACCCTTTTCATATATTTCCTGTCTTAGGGTTAGCTACCCTGTCGAAATTTTATTTCCTTGTAAACATCCTTTACAAATGATTTACCCCTGAAATCATACTTTTATAAAACAAGGAAACCATATACTTTGCTTTACTCAAAACACTTAAACCATGATACACACACACACACACACACTTTACACAAAACAATGTTGATGGAATCTATAAGGATTTTCTATCCCTCCAATGTAAGTTAAAACCCTTTTTAACTTAAAAGATCTTAGGCCATGAAGCCAGGGTAAACCATTTGAAATCGTTGTTTAAAACTTTAAACATTCCCTTTTGGATCAATTGAAAGTACCCCTTTCGAAATAAGTTAACTAATTAACCTTGAAACACTAGGCTGAAAGGCCAAAATATACCTTTCGAAACCTTTAAAAAAAACCTTTCGAAAACATTGAGAGTAAGTCTCCAAAAGCTATATTAAAACCACAGCATCCTATTTTCAGAACACTTTAAGCTTGCCATTCGAAAGCATTAGAAACCTTCCATTCCAAAACTCATGGTACCTTTCGAAAACGTTGGGGTACCTTCCTTTCGATATTATATACCTTTCGAAAGCAATAACTTCTTACTTAAAACATACATTTCGAAAGTATTGGGTTCAAGTAAAAATTTGTGGAACATAGCTTCGAAACCATTAAAAACCATTCCTTTCGAAACCTTTGGGTTTAACTTTCAATACATCTAAGGGTCTTAAAAGAACTAGGATGCATTTCTTTCAAATGCATTATTCCTCGGTAAAAGAAAGTGGATGGTTTCGAAACCAACATTTACAAAAGCATGGAGAAGCGGCTTCAAAGTTTAAAAGCAAAAGCACCCTTTTGAAAGCATTGATTCGAAAGGTTGAACGTGGTAGTAGGGGTTTTGACCCTTTCGAAAGTTTTATTTAAAAACAAAAGGAGGCATCCTATTTCAAAAGCCTTTTCTAAAACAAAGGCGTATTTGACTAAGTCGAAAGCGATTTCCTTCGAAAGCTTCATTTTGTAACCAAAATAGTTCTGAGTTTATAAAGACTATTTCTACCCCTTTGAAATTATTTTTTGACTCTATACCTTTCGCCTATTTCCAAGCCACTACGTACCAAGGCTTTGATATTATGTGTATTGGTTTCAACTAGGTTGGAGGCGGCTGTATGGGGTCGAAAGGTGGCTGCCGAAAGTGGCGAAGCAGCAATCCTTTACAAAACTTATTTTTAACCTTTTAAAGTAATATCTTTCCAACTAACTTGCCTTATTTGTTAACATATAATTGGTTGCCCACTTCTTTTCAAAAATCTTGAAAAACTCGCTATAATGTGTAAAAAAAACCCTGATCCAACGTAGGATAGAAGTACTTTAAGACATCCTTGGCACACTATAAGAAAAACTCCCCCTTGTACTTCTAATTTTCTCTCGCTTAAGTTTCTCCAAGCAGGAATCAATCTTCCCTTGAGCATCACACATGAGTTCAATACAACCTTCTCCCTTATTTTCTATAAGGTATCAATTAGCTCAGCCTTAGTCTTCTTAGTTCGCCTCGAGAAACCACCAAAAAACCTTTAGGCATCAATTCTCCATCCCTCATCCCATGAACGGGAAGACCCCCCTTGACTCCACTACCCTCATCCGATCAGTCGTCGGAGAAGACATAGAACTCGCAGGAAGAGCAGAATCTGTGTCTGAATTAGGTACCACAATTACCTTCCTGCATTCAATAGCTTCCATCTCCCCAATTCGGCAAGCAATCTCTATAGACATATCTTTAATGATTTTTTCTGTTTTGCGATCTCATTTTCATAAACAACACCATAAAGCTTTTCATCATCTTTCATAGACTCCTACATTCCTTCAAACTTTGATGCAGCTTCCCAGCCCATGCGCGCAACTTAGTGTTATATTCATGTTGGTATGTGACCGCATATATAACTTCTTTAAGTTCCTTATGAACACATCCCAACTCCTATTTAAGATGTTCAGTCTCAGCTTTGAGGAAGCTAACCTTTGTCTCAATGGCAGCAAAAGTGTCCTTCACCTTAACCCCAAGTTCAGACAAACCTGTGAAATCAGGACCTTGGAGGATGGGGAAATGTGGAATGTTAGGTTCGTAGGCTTCATTAGGTTTAAGCAAAGATTCAAGGAAGCCAACCTAATTAGTAGTAAGAAAAAATTGACCCGAATACAATCAAGATACACCGAATGAAGATATGATATTAAACATCCATTATTCACTACATTAATTCAAACAAACCCACATGCTAAAGAAGCATGTATATAATAACAAGGATATGAAGATTTCAGCCCTTTTACATATTTCTAAGCCTAAGCCTAAATCAGTCCAAGTGGGTGGCTATCAGGCACAAAAGAGCCACTTTCTAAGGTGTATTGCCGTCGGCATAGCATAAAGTTGCCGAGGGCTTCCTGTTCTTGAACTACTAGGTTAATCCTGGAAAGTAATCCCTAGGGCTCATCCCTAAGTTTTGTAAAAGACTCATCTAATATATTTTTTCACGCTTGTGAATAGCCGTAGCACTAAATCCAGGGTGATCTAAAGTCTGAGTTTCAAGCCTAGCTTCACTCTCTCTCAAAAGTTTTGTAAACATGACTTCTTCAGAAGACTAAAACAAATAAAGTAACAGAATGACATGATCATTCACAAAACAACAATTAAATAAAATAGTAATAAAAAATAAAAGACAGATCTTCATTACACATTAAAAAAGGATCTTGGAATACGCATACAAAAAATAAACATCTGTATGAGGGTTTAAAGTAACCTCATTTCCAACTGTCCCCTCGGCATCCTTAGACATTAGGTCTTCATGATCGTCCATCCCCTCCTTATCCTCAATGGTATGTACCGAACGACTAGGAGTAGTGCCCTGCCCAACAAACTCTTTATTCCATTTGTCGTAGCAATATTGTTAGACCGAGTCAACCAAAAATTGTCCTCTAGAAAGCTAAGGTCAATCTCTTCCTTAAACTAAAGTTTGGCCGAGACATATAGAATGTAAAATACTTCGAAAGTGCACATCCTAAGCTCTTCTTTCAAATTGACCGGCTCTTTTCCCACTTGGTTAGCTCCTCCCCTTTCTCCTACAGCTCACATTCTTTTGAGTTCAGGGCATCCACCGTGGACATGGACTCCCTCTCGGCCCTCTCTCGATACACCCTGAAGTCTTCCTCGACCCTAGCCTTCGCGGAAGCAAGGTTGGCTTCCTTAGCATTAGATGAAGCAATGTCCGCTTCAAGTTTAGCCACCCGATTAAGAGTGGCAGCTTGTTTGCCTTCCCACTCTGGCGCCTCTATCATTATAGCATGTTAAAAAAACATAAAGAGGATACAGTTGGGTAAATTTGACTGAAATAAGATATGAAAAAAAGAAGAAATGAGGGATTGGACGAAAGCAATAAGATGTGTAAACTGAGTGTGAATGATGACAACTCTATACCAACCTATGATCGTCACAGATTTGGAGCGCAAGTGTTAAAGCCATATTTCTCAAACTATGTTAAAATGGGCTAAGAATTGTATGAGTCTAGGAGAATTGCTCTTGTAGTGAAGGTTAAGAAAAAATAGAAAGATTTGAAGCAATCTAATCGATACTTCATGAGAAATAGGGAAGTGGAGCGAGCTATGTAAGATTTCATTCAGCTATTCAATCGAGGCCTTATTGCTGCCATCAAGACTGACTACAAAGCATGATAGCCGGCATGCAATCATGACACTTGACTCAACTAAAAGAACTGGAGTCAAAGAAGTCACAATGAAATACAATACTGCACTCGTAAGGAATGCCACAAAGATATCAGATTTGCGCTCATCCCTTAATTCTAATATTACATTACGATACTAAAATCAAAATTTGACATATGCACAAGTAGCATGCAACGATATACTGCATTCACAAGCCATAATAAATGGATGATATAACTATGCTATCAGCATCCCCAGAGCTTATACTTTTTAACACCTTCAAGAGCGGATCTGCACCGTACATATGGAGGGCTACCTAAACAGTACCGCATGGCCACTCAAACAGTGCACCAACATAGATCCACACTTACAAGTAGATAACAAAGATATAAATCGCCCTTATCAATAATTCATGCATATTAGCACCCAAAGCAACTGATATCATAGTTAGCTCAGATCACGTTCGTATGTGTATTGAACCAACACCTAGGTTAAGGCAAGGCAGCACAAATCTATTTATCCCGACATAATATCACTTAAGAAAGCACAAACTAGATCAACATCAAACGGATATGCATCTTGTAACAACAAATCATACATCCTGAAGCCTAAAGCAGCACATGACGTCACACCTAAGTATTAGGCGAGCACCACAACATCATATAGGTTCACACACCAACTAGTACAACCTCTCTCCAAATATGTTGGCAATGCTCTCAAAACCAATGTGTGACTCTTAATGTCCTTCTAAGTAGTATGCAAACCCATTCGGATCAGAATTATACGACCCATTAAGGTTTGAGTTTCTCGCTCCAAATTCAGATATCCCCATTGTAACGAATGACCTTTTCGATTCTTAAAAGTCGATACTAATACATCTACGGTATTTACGTGCTAGTATCTGAGTGCCGGAAAGACTTGTTAGGGTGAAAGAAAATAATCTCACAATGAGACGAGTAATATATAATATACCAATGTTCTTTATAGAAGAAAACTTTAATATATATATATATATATATATACACATCAATCAGAGTAACTAACCTATCATCAGCGTGGATAGTTATAACAACCTATCCTCACAACTATTGATAAGTACAAAACAAAAAATGCAGTGGAAATAAAGATATATGAATATGTCTTGGAGGCATCCAGCTCATCTCCTAAAGCTCTAAAGCATCCATAACTAAATCTAAAAATATGCTCGGACTAAATCGAGCATTATAAGAAAATGATGTCCGGATCAGTCTAATAAACCAGCATGAGAAACACAAATCAAATGGAGTTTAATGTTATAAATCTTTTAAAAATAAAGGTATCTCGTAAGACCACGGCACACATAACACGGATGGATTTTTACCTTACAATAACTAAACCATTTATAAGAAATCTTCTGATATTATAATAATGTCTAGGGTTTAAATAATTATTTAATCATAGCTTAAATGGTTACATTAATTACATTATAAATATTAGGTATACGACTAAGTCCGTAGAGGCACATATTGGAAATTGGATTCCGTCAATGACAAGGCTACTATGATATCGCATAGCGATGGTACATCTCTAGACAATGTACCGAGGTCGAAAACCTTTCGACCTTACCAACATAGAGTCGACTACCCCTTTAACATGGCATACCGGATTACATCATCCCCCGGGCACCAAGTCTACAAGTAGATGCACCAAGCCATTGCCCCACTCTTCCTATGCATACGCATACCAAAATCCATTAAATCTTGATCATGTAATGGTGCCCTTAATGGTAGAGAACCATATAGCTCTGCTGCATATCCCATGTTTTAGTCATCCCATGTTATGTGGCTTATAAGGTCATGATCACCTTTTTCCTCTCTTAGCAAATCCCACTTGAAATGCTAACACTGCCCTCAAGGTAAATGCAATGCCAACATTAATCCATACAAGTAGTTTAGGAAATGAACAAGCCAAAGGCACTACTTCTACTACATCTGTTTTGGAATCACCCTCGGGATTAGTAGCAAGTAGCCCTTGCACTTTAAGGAACTTTGTCTTCGATTCAGTTATCTCGAACCAATCACGAACCTCTTCCAAAGCATAGAACGTGTATATGGTTTTGGATTGGTTATGGTTTCGTGTCATCTTATATAAGTACACTCCCTTGCTTATCGATCACTCCAAAACTAATTGATAGATTCCGGTAAACTCAACTCCGGTTCTTTTGGAAATAAACAGACAATACATAAGAACGACACCTCTATTAACCTAAAAAATCGATCAACGCCCTAGATTGAGTGTGAAAGCACTAGCCCTGTTCTTATAGAGATATAATATAGTAAATATAAAAAGATCAGAAATAGTAAAAAGATAAGAAGATTTTTATAGTGGTTCAGCTGTTAATGAAGCCTACGTCCACTTTATAACTTTCTATTAACCGACTGCTATTACAAGTTGAATTGGATTACCATATTATTGAATCTTCCAAGTTAGATCAATTCTAAAATACAAGAGTTCACTGGAGAATAACAGTGAACTCCTAGATGACTATTGTGTAGAAGGAGAAAAGTGAAGAATAATCACTGCAGAGTTCCAGCAGCCAGTTCAGAAGATCCTCTTATGTTGCAGATAGGTGAGTATCTATAGGGGAATTCAGTAGGTATTGGACCAGAGGTCCAAGTGGAGAAGAGTCCAGTTGTTATACCAAGTCATCATCGAAAATCTAAAATCAATTTGAGTCATTTCAATAGATCGTTAACTATCCATAGGGGATGGATCACTAGCTATCCATAGGGGATGGATCATTAGCTATCCATCAAATTAGCATAGTTTTCTACTATAAGTCTTTACTTAGTGCTAAGAAGGAGCTTGGAAAGTTTAATGGTGATCCGACCTATCATGATAGATCTCTAGCTATCTATAGGGGATGGATCGCTAGCTATCCATCGACTTAGCATATTTTTGGATCAATTTTCATTAGGTCCATTCACTTGTTCTTTTGAGTGTGTTATCCAAGTATCAAGTGGTTTGGAGTTAGTTTGATCATCCGTCTTCATGGGTCATCTGGTCCAAAAGAATCATCCATGACTCACTCAAAACTTAACAAAATTAGACGAAACTTTCTAGGTACATTCTAGACGGTGTGTGGGACCTACCTTATGAATTTCAGTTGGTGGGGACCATCCTACATGGGTCGCTAGGGACCCATCAAGATGGATCACCAACGATCCATCAAATCTTATCCAGTCATGCTCATTTTTCTATGAGCCTTCTTTTATGTCTTCTAAGTGTTTCCTCATAATTTCAAGTCAATCCGATTTCGTATGAGTTCTTTAGGTCCAGTTTAAGCTAGCTACTTTGGTCAAAACTGCTTGAATCAGATGAGTCTTTACTTCTTGAACTATGCTGCTTCGAATGATATGAAACTTGGTAAGTATTCTTAGAAGAGGTAGTAGATCATGATGCAAGAGGCTTTGACAACTCATGATGCTTCCTATTGGATCGCCAACGATCCATGGATGATGATCACCAACGATCAATGGAGGATGGATCGCCAATGATCCATCTACTTAGTGGTTTTTTTGGCTTGTTTCAATTAACTTCTATTGGCTTGTTCTTTTAGATGCCTTGTTCAAGTTTCAAGTCATTTTGGCTTAGCCTGGATGTTCTAACTCCTGTTAAAATTCTGCTGGGTTAAAACCTCAGTTAACATTTACCCCCTGAATTATGCTTTTGTTGGAAACAAAGTATGCTTTGGAACAAGACAAGTTTCAGATTACTATTCTATAAATTTCAGTGAATCGCCGGAGTCCATCTCAAGATGTTCTTTTCAATTGGCCGACTTTCGATAGCCATTCGTTATTTGATTCTGATCTGAATTTCAATTCTTGGTATTGATGATGCAATCTTTGTTCCATAGTTTACATAAGGATTTAGGTCGGTAAGCGGTTGCATGAAGTAGGTTTGGAGTCGACCTATGTAGTTTTAACTCGACCGATGGTGAAGCTAAGCTTTGTCTCGAATGATTGTACATCATTCTGGAGTGAAGTCTTGCTCTTTTTCTTTAACTATTTCTTTAAAGGACTTGGTTAAGTTCCTATCACTGTTTTGAATTCCAATGTAATGATTTATTCCAAAATCGGATATAGTGGATGATTCAATCATATCGCTCTTCCCGTTTCCGTACTCCAGTGATCCTAAAAGGAAAAGCTTCCCGCATCGCTTTGGACAGCGACTCCATTATGGATCATTGATCGATAACAGGTAAGTGTGGAAAGATAATTTCAAAGGATGATATGGATTGTTTTTCAAATGTAAGCAAGCTATCTACACTAGATTGTTCGTTTACAGTATTCGAGATACTGGACTCTTCTCATGTTGATAACACAATGTATCTGCCCTAGTCAACGCTTAGAACCCGACTGGTCAATATACGCCGACTTCCCTTGGATTCTAGGTGTTGGTTATATAAGGATATTATTTAAAGTAAAACATACCCGGTGGGTTTGAATGCCAAGTTTTATTGTTGAAAATGACTTTCCGTTCATCCAATGTTTAGTCCGGTGGAGGGACTTCCACTCCTCCAAAAGCTGGGTCCTTTGTAGCTTAGGTTTCGCTTATTATTCTTGTCATATTGGGATGATTGATTACGGTTAAATTACAAGGGACAACTGCTCTTGTAGAGTTGTAGCTGATGTTCGATTAGGCATAGTTTCAGCCTTCGAAAACTAGTGCATGACTTGTTTGATTACGATTATCCTTCCTTTGCGTTTTTCAGAATTCAACCTGCACACCACCCCTGCTTCTGGGCACTATAGGTTTAATTGTTCGATTCTGAGCATTGCTTTTACTCGCTGTTGAACCTCTTGTGCTCATGTGCAGCATATTTGTTTACTGTAATTCTATACATGAAAGTAATACTTCTGCGGTCATTTTGGCATATTCTATTTCATAGCTTTGTTCAGAACTATGAGGTAGCTTGGTTTAGCCAGTTTTATAGCTAATCCCTACTTACGCTTAATTTAATTTATTTCAACAAAGTGTTGGTGTATCTGCCTCAGTCCATAGGGTTGATTTCCTTGAATACTAAGTCTATATGTTTTCGGGAGACTAGGACTCAGTCCTTATTACCCTAGTTTGATTGACACGGTAATCCTATCTTCAGAAACTAGGGAATTTGCTGCTTGATTCCAAACTCTGATTTTTTCAATGATGCATGTTTCCTGGCTGTAATTGAATTCCCCTAAGTTGACATCGTCATCCAATGTCATTATAGGTATGTGCTGAAAGACGCGTCGCCGTCATCTTTTGCTAGAGTGAATTCTTCCAAGTACGGTGTTGGGACCCTAATCATGTATCATTTTCTATCTCCAGAAACTCATGCATGGATAACTCAACTCTGTGGATTTTTCCTTAATTTTGTGAATCTTCATATAGCATGAGATGCTAGAACATAGGGTTGAAAATTCAATCAAACTCTTGCTTCTGTTTTCAAAATCCAATGTATCGATAGTTTCATTCTGGGGTTTTTTCTTAGCATCACCAAACTTCGGGTAATGGCATATTCCTGCATGTTGGAACCAAATGATCTAGTTAGACCTTAAGTAGGTCATCGATCCTTCTTGCCATTGCCAGACTACGAACGACGGTTGATTTTTGAACATTAAATCCTTTATTTCCTTTGTTGGTGATTTTATTGCTAGAATGCTCTGTTTTGCGATACAGAACCATTATCTAACCAACCTTGCGGTTATTCGTGTTTGGACTTTGCAACTTTCTTTCGATCAAGTATCTGTGCGTCTATCCCTACTCGAGGGACTAGCTATTTCGAACGCTTGTATTTAGGCGATTGTGAGAGATGGAGGTTTGAGACAAATGATTCGATTTCCCCTGGTCTTCCTCTCAATCCTATTCTAGGATTGAGGAAGTCCGGTGGGTTTAGTTTCGACCTTCCATGATTGTCCTTACATGTCCTTAGTTGTGCATGCTTTGTTTGATTGTTGTGATCACAAAAGTTCTGTTCATATGCTAATTCCTGTCTTCGGGAATTGATAAACTAGCCACTTGGTTCTAAGCAACATGTCCTTGAGGCTGCCTATCTTTTGGTCGTATCTAGATTCTTTTTAAGTTGAATTCAGGAAATTCGGTTGGGCACCAGCTTTCATCCCTAGAAATTAGCACATGAACAATTCAATCCTGGGATTTCCTTTCGACGTTGCTTTATTTCTATGTAGTGGCTGATTCTTGTAATAAAAGGTCGAGCCATCCAACTGGCTTATAAAAGGTTATGCCTTCCCGTTGTTACCCATTTTCGAGCAACGGTAATTTTCTGAAGACAAGCGCAGAATCTCAGTTGAGGACCAACTTCTATCTCCAGAAGCTAGTGCATTGATGGTTTACTATGATGAGTGTTTCTCATTGAACCTGTTGATTAGTTTTCTTGGTGTTACCAAGGCAACACCGTTACAAAGTGAATAGCAAATTTCTTGGCATTAATGGGGCAACGTCGGTACTTAGGAAATGGAGGGTTTCTCGATGTTGTCGGGGAAACACTGATACTTATGAAATAGAAAGTTTCTCGATGTTGTTGAGGCAACACCGATACTTAGGAAATGAGAAAAGCCCTTAGAGTTGCCGAGGCAACACTGACACTCAGGAGGTTGAGATTGATTTTCCCTATCGATCCGGTAATGCTTTTAATCCAGGTGGGTACTAGTTTCGGTCTTTGAAAACTTGTACTTCGTTGGTTGGATTGTAGAAGTCTTTTCTTAGTGCTACCTGTCTTCAGGCAATGTTAAAGTCATGTTGGTTAGGATTGAATCATTCATCTGATCCTGTATAGTTGAGTAGATCACTTTCAATCCAACATGGTTGTTTTTCTCAACATTGCTTAACTTTGGGATACGCCATGTTCTGGAAGGATGGGAGTCCCAGACGTTTCAATTGCATGGCCTTGTTTCTCACTGTCAAGTGTTACCCTTGGAAATGCAGCATTGTTGCTTAATCAATTCAATGGTTATTCTTATTCATGAAAAAACGAATTTCCTCCAACCGGTTTGTGTTATGATCTGACTTCTATCTGCGGAACCCTTCATTTCTAAGTGGAACCCTTTATTTCTAGGTGTCAAATTCCAAGTTCTTATAGAAAATTAGAAATTATAGTGAGAGTCGTCACATTTCCCCTAGTACGACCGCGCTCATTCCTATCCTGATCATGGACCGGTAGAGTTTGGTGGTGTTTCTCTTTAATTTGTGACACTTAACCTTGCTTGTTTCAAGCCATATGCATTATGCTGGGTTGATAGCATTATTGCAGATATCAACCTTATTCGTTGGTTCCAATCTTCAGGAATCAATTGTTTAGCTACTCGATTTTGAGCATTCTCTCTTTACTGTTGTCTGTCTTTGGATAACAGCTGGTTTTCTACAAGTTGGAGTTTAAGACCTCGGTCGAGCACCTGCTTCTGTCTTTGGAAATAGGTGCGTTGATGATTTGATTATGAAAATGCCTTCCATCATCATCTATCTCTAGAGGATGGTAGGGTCCTCCTTTTATTGCAAGTTGAAGTGATTTTTTATCCCGATCAAGTGTTAATGTGTTATGTGCCCCTTAGTCCACAGGGCAGATTATTCTAAACAATTGATATGAGACTTGATGTTTTGTGCGGCTCCTTGGATGCCTCCGGTCAAAGGTGCATCGCAGCTCCTATCTCTGGGAACTCATGACTTGGATGTCTTGAATTTAGGCATTTGTACATTAACTTTGGTTAAAGATCAGAATTCTTTGCCGACTTCTTGGTTGGTGAACTTGGCGGCACTACCAGAGCAATGTCGGTTCTGAGTTGATCCCCGTTAATCCTTCAACAGACAAGTTTCCCGGTGTTATTGGAACAACACTAGTACATAGAAAATTTTAATGGTTCGTTGTCAGAGCAACATCAAGCAATGTTTGCATGGCTGATCAAATGCACGGCTTATGAAAATGCACGGCTTACAAAATGTGCGACTTTTGAGAGTGCACGACTTACAAAATGCATGGCTTCTGAGAGTGCATGACTTACAAAATGCATGGCTTTTGAGAGTGTGTGGCTTATGAAATGCGCGGCTTATGGGATCGATACGACCCATGGATCCGTAACGGTTTGGAACTTCTTGACATTTCCAAACTTTGGGTAACGCGAGGAGTTCGTGCTTCGAGAGCGTGGTTCCACGGCTCAAGAAGTGGTGTGCGACTTATGTGATCGATATGACCCATCGATCCAAAATGGTTTGGAACTTCTTGACGTTTCCAATCTTCGGGTAAAGTAAGGAGTTCGTGCTTCGAGAGCATGGTTCCATGGCTTAAGAAGTGATGTGCAGTTTATGGGAGTGCGCAACTTATGAGATCGATATGACCTATCGATCAGGAACATTTCGGAACTTCTCGATGTTGCCAATCTTTGGGTAACGTGAGGAGTTCATGCTTCAAGAGCACGGTTCCATGACTCAAGAAGTGATGTGTGGCTTATGACAGTGCGCACTTATGGGATCGATACGACCTATCGATCTGGAACAGTTTGGAACTTATCGACGTTGCTGATCTTTGGATAACGTGAGGAGTTCGTGCTTTGAGAGCATGGTTCCATGGCTTAAGAAGTGATGTGCGACTTATAGGAGTGCATGACTTATGAGATCAATATGACCCATCGATCCAGAACGGTTTGGAACTTCTTGACGTTGCAAATCTTCGGGTAACGTGAGGAGTTCGTGCTTCGAGAGCATAGTTCCACAGTGAATAAGTGATGTGCGGTTTATGGGAGTGTGCGGTTTTTGGGATCGATACCACCCGTCGATCTAGAATGGTTTGGAACTTCTCAGTGCTGCTGGAACGACATCGGTTTTGGAGGAGACAGGGATCGAGTTCCGTCGATCCAGCGGTTTGAGTCGATTTGACGCCTTTGACTCCGCGGGTTATTTTATTAAACATTGCTTTATTGGTTCAAGAAGCTAGGTGCGGCTTATGAAAGGCGCACAATGGTTTGGACCTTCCCGATGCTAGAGGAGCGTTACTAGTTCTTAGAAGCTAAGGATCGAGTTTTCCTATCAATTTGACTTTGCTAGAAAGCGATTTCATCAGTTTTAATGGTTTTTGGATCAGGTAACCATGGGTTGGACGATCCTCCCATAGTTTGAGAAGATGTGCATGGCCAAATGGATAAGGTTTCCATGGTGGAGAGATCTATAACCGACCGCATGGAGATGGTTATGAAGAAAGAGCCTGTAGGAGTTCATGGTAGGACTCTCAATTTTTGGTGCAAAGTGCCTTTAGAGAATTGGTCTTCAACTGGCATACAGTCTAAGAGGAAAAGGAACCAGTCTCCAAGGGTGGTAAAGGAGGAGTTGGGAAGAAGTAAACAAGTATTATGCTTCTATTTAATTTGTTGCGCTAGTTAGGTTATTAAGTTCGTAGTTATCCAAATGCCAGAATCTTTGATCGGGCATAACAGAACTGTGGTATATTAGTCTTGGCTTTCCTTGTAGCTATTCAAGTATGTGTAGTGCCCCCCATGCCGTAAGGCTTTTCGTGCGCTTAAACTATATCCGGGGTTTCTCCCCAACCCGTTTGGTTGCATGTGGTCCAGTGGATGCAACCGTGTCTTCTAGATGATTAAAGGATGGGAAAGCCTCTATCTTCAGAGATTTAAACATTAGGGATTTAAGATACTTAGTTCTCCTAGTTGTCGAATCTTGGCTTGATTTGAGTCGGCCTCAGATTGATCACATGGTCGATTTAGTTT
Source organism: Allium fistulosum (assembly GCA_030737815.1). NCBI lineage: Eukaryota > Viridiplantae > Streptophyta > Magnoliopsida > Asparagales > Amaryllidaceae > Allium > Allium fistulosum. Next base: position 183,104,394 of record CM060908.1, on the reverse strand, counting down.
TGGCTTAGTTTCTTTGAGCGACTTTTAATCTCTGGAATTCAGCATTATTTGTCTCATTGGTCGTTGAAAGTGATTCTGTGAATTTTACGGAGTTGACTAATGTGATTGTAGAAATGTGGCCCCGGAGCATGACTACACTGACTTCAGGCAATTTTGGATGAGATGACCGCTGAATTTCCAGTTGGCCTTCGCGAAGCTTTAGTTAGTGAAGGATTTTTGGATCAAATGACTACTGATCTACCAGTTCGCCTTCACGACACTTTAGTTCGTGAAGGACCTTCATGATGCTTCAGTTCGTGAAGTAGTTTTTGTGGTTAGATGTTAGGCGATTAGACAGCCTTGGAACGATAATTTATCGATTCCGACAGGAATTTTAGTTGGATGTCCAACGACCAGACGGCCCTAGAGCGATTATTCATTGACTCCAAGAAGAGTTTTGGGTTGTGTGTCCGACGGCCCGACGGTCTTAAAGCGATGATTCATCGACTTCAAGAGGAATTTTGTCGAATGTCCGGTGATTAGACGGCCTTGAAGCGATAGTTCATGGACTCCAAGAATAATTTTGGGTCGTGTGTCCGACGGCCTGGTGGTCTAAAAGCGATGATTCATTGACTTCAAGAGAAATTTTGGTTGGGTGTACAGCGACCAAACGGCCTTGGAGCGATAATTCATTGACTCCAAGAAGAGTTTTGGACCGTGTGTCTGACGGCTCGATGGTTTTAAAGCGATGATTCATCGACTTCAAGAGAAATATTTAGGATTCGGCTCGTGGGTACACAGTTTTATCGGTTCTTGGAGACTACAGGCTTGGATCTATTTGTTCAACGATCCTTTCGACAAGCCTTCTCGAAGCTACCAAAGCAACGCCGGTTCTCAGAAGGGGGATCAACATGACTCTTTGAGGGCGTAGAAGCATTTCTTTTGCCATGCTATCTGCAATGCCCCTAGTGTCCCGATACGGCTCATTTAGAAAAGGAAAGTAGACAAGGATGGATGAGAAGGCATCACTTTAGGTTGTTGCCCCATTCCTTAGTAGCTAGCTAGCCAGAATGTTATTTGATAATCATCCTTTCATTTGATTTCGTTAATTAGCCAGGGTGCTTTTCTACTAGGCTTAGTGGCATTGCTTGGGCAGAAAGTGTCTAAGGTCCTGTAGCTCCTTCACCGTTTTGTATGTTCTTTGGCAATTTGTCTGGCTTTCCTTCTGCCAATTGCACTACCTAGTCTCTAGAACTGGTTTGCCTTTCCATAAAATTCTTCCATGGTAGTAGGTTGTTTCATCCTTTAATGATTCCTGAGGGCCTTGCAGTAGACTACATCCGTTGCCCTCGCTTCGTCCATATGCTAGTCAAACTGTAAAAAAAAGAAATTTCGAATGAGTTGTATAGTTGTAGGAAGGTATAGTTGGCATGATAAACTTCTTTTTATATTCTTCATGCTGAACAGATTCAATAAATGTGTTTCGATTGGGGAAGATGCTCTAATCATTGTTAGTCAGGTCCATTTTCAAGTTACGGCTATTTATAACGCTTGAGAACGATATATGCATGATTGTCCTATGTTTAAATGATTGGATATGCTAATTGAATGACAAGTCACTTAGGATGGGGTGATGGATCAGTGATGATCCCTAAAAAATTTCAAACTAGGTGAAATCGGTTTGGGCGACAAGGAGGTCCCCATAAGATTACATTCCAAATTTCAAGGCATTTGGAGTTCGCATGTTCGAGTTATGGGAAAAAGAAGATGGACCAATGTTGATGGACCAGTGGTATTTTACTTGGAGTCTGAACCGAAAAAAATTGCCATTTGCTTGGAGCCAGCACATGGTTTGCTTGGAGTCATAGAATTTAAAGTGATGGGTTTGTGAAGAATGGTGCTTGGAGTCATTTGCATGTTTGCTTGGAGAAAGTTTTGCTTTTACCCGAGTCTGAATTTGGGCCAGAATTTCCTAGGTTTTCTTCGAGTCAAACGGGTGATTTCCCGAGTTCGACATCGAGTTAGGACTTCAAAAATCTGCTTCGATTCAAATAGGCGATTACTCAAGTTCGACTTCGAGTCAACCTAGAAGTGAGTTTTTCAACAACCATTTTGACTATTTTTGATGATTTTCGACGACTGCCATTCATGATTTGACGATGAGAGCTTCATGATGGGAGTGGAAGCTGGTTAGTTGGGAGTGGTCATAATATACCAAGGGAGCTTGGCCTTGTAATCAATCCCGGTTTGTGTCATGTCTTCTTCGTTCTCCTGCCTTTGGGAGTACTGCTTGAGTAGTAGTTTCTCATCCATTGCTTGGCACTTTACTGGGGCATGGGTATTAGAGCTTCTTCTAGTGTTTTGCATGTTAGCATTTTCATCCAATTTGTCTTCCTCAAATTGTTTGTCATCTTCAGATTCAAAGAGAGAGCCATCGCTATATCTCTCCATGGGGTTTTCACCCCTAAGTTCGGGTTTGTAGCAGGTGCTTTTGTAGTGGGTGGAGTTTTAACATTTTCCTCCATCATGATTCTTGGAGTTCTTCTCACTACTTCCTTTTTCTTTTGCTTTCTGTTTCTTCTATTCAAGCTAGAAACAAAAGAATGCTCTTGCTCCGTAGCAACCACGGCTTCAGGCACCGTTTTGGGAGTAGTTAGTGATTGGAGCGCTAAGAGAGCATCTATCTTCTCCATAAGAGCCCATTGAATGTTTGTCATTTTTTGCTTAATTTCATCAACCAACTTGTTCAATTCTCCCTTAGCCACAACTTCATCCTGCGTGGAGGATCCTCCAACCTGATCTCCCGAGTTAGCTCCTAATAGCAGGTTATTGGGTTGTTGACTTCAATTTGCTGAGGGTTTGTTTCTTCTCCAGCAATGGTAGCTCCTATTGATCTTCCGAAGGCAGTTCTCTTTATTCCCGGCACCATTGATTCTCAGCATCATATCTTCCAAGCAGAGATTGAGGATCTAACTTCTGAACCTATCTGATCCAAAGTAGATAGCTAGATCTAAGCCTGAGTTGGTATCTCAATGAAAGCGCCAAAATGTTAACCCAAAAAATGGATCAACACCCTAGATTAAGCATGAAAGCACCAGCCCTACTCTTACAGAGTAATAATATAGAAAACAAATGTAAAACGAGTAGAAATAGTAAAAATACAAGAAGATTTTATAGTATTGCGGTTGTTAATGAAGCCTACGTCTACTTATAACTTTCTATTAACTGACTACTATTACAAGTTGAATCGGATTGCAATATGATTTAATCTTATAAGTTAGATCTAGTCACAAGTACAAGAGTTCACTGCAGAATTGTAGTGAACCCTTAGATGACTATTATGTTGGAGGAGAAGAGTGAAGAATAATCTCTACAGAGTTCTAGCAGCCAATTCAGAAGATCCTCTTTATGTTGCAGATAGGCTATATTTATAGGGAAATTCAGTGAGTATTGGACCAGAAGTCCAAGTGTAAAAGGTCCAGTTGTTATGCCAAGTCACCACCGAAAATCTCAAATCAATCTATGTCATTTAAATTGGTTGTTAGTATCCATATGGGATGGTTCACTAACTATCCATAAGGGATGGATCGTTAGCTATCTAACAACTTAGCATATTTTTCTACCAGAAGCCTTTACTTAGTGCTACGAAGGAGCTTGGAAAGTTTGAGGGTGATTCGACCTATCCTGATGGATTGCTAAATATCTATAGAGGATAGATTGCTAGCTATCCATCCATTTAGCATATTTTTGGCTTAGTTTTCCTGAGGTCCATTCACTTGTTCTTTTGAGTGTGTTGTCCAAGTATAAAGTCGTTTGGAATTAGTTTGATCATCCGCCTTCATGGATCATCGGGTCCAGAAGAATCATCTATAACTCGCTCAAAACTTAACAAAACCAAACGAAACTTTGCAGGTACACTCTAGAGGGTGTGTGGGACCTATAGTATGAATTTCAGGTGGTGGGGCATAACCTACATGGGTCGCTAGCGACCCATCAAGATGGATCGCCAAGGATCCATCAATCTTCTCCAGTCATGCACTTTTTTGGGAGCCTTCTTTTATGTCTTGTAAGTGTTCCCTCCAAATTTCAAGTCAATCAGATTCCGTATAAGTTTTCTAGGTCCAGTTTAAGCTGGCTGCTTTGGTCAAAACAGCTTGAATTAGATGATTCTTTACTTCTTGAACTATGCTGCTTGGAATGCTATGAAATTTGGTAAGTATTCTTAGAAGAAGTAGTGGATCATGATGTAAGAGGCTTTGCCAAGTCATAATGCTTCCTTTTGGATCGTTAACCATCCATGGATGAAGGATCGCCAGCCATCCATCTACTTAGTGGATTTTTGGCTTGTTTCCCTTAAGTTTCGCTGGCTTGTTCTTTTAGATGCCTTGTTCAAATTTCAAGTCATTCTTGCTTAGTTTGGATGTTTTAACTCCTTTTGAATTCTGCTGGGTTAACAACCCAATTAACAACCTCCTAACTGTTTAAACTGACAGATTTCCATATCATTTATCCTAGAAGAACACAACGAGTTTATACGTACAATATAGCATCATCGAAGATAACTGTACCATATAATTCTCATGTTTCTTCTAGATTTTCTAGAGTTATATTTGGTTAAGATTTGATAGTTGGTTATTTAACTATCAAATAAACAATCAAACAAATCAGAGATTTGATTTCATAAAGAACCAAGCACAATTAAACTCATAAGCAGTCCTTAGCCTCTTTAATTGATCCTTTCATTGATTAAAACCTCTTTGTAAATACTTTTATCAAAATACTTTTACAAAGCTCTACATAAGTATATTACTCATCCACTATTCATTTATACTCTTTCACTGCTTGAAAAAATATCCATATACTTATCTCAACAGTAGAAGTATATTCACAAAACACTACACTTTCAATACTTGAAAAATGTAACCATACACTTATCTCAACGGCATAAGTATATTTACAAATCTTAAGAAAGATTTCATTTCCAAGACCATACTTAATTGGGTTAAAACAAATATCATTTGAAACATTGATAATAATAAAATCCAAACCACTTTTCGCTTTGTAGTGTTAAGTAGGAAAAGAATACTTTCAATACACTATAATTTATAATGATCATTTATGAAAATCGGGTCTCATTTTTTTATAAAACACATTTTTATAAATCTCTTTTATATTTACAAAACTCCATTTTATAAATCCCCAAATTCATTTATAAAACTCCTTTTATAAATCTCTAAATTTATTTAACATATACTTATTACAAATCTTCGGTTTCAAGATAGATCCAAATATTTTCCATAAAACGATCATTTCATATATCACTATAAATTCATAAATGTGATTTATTATTTCATATTATCAAGATGGCATCATTTCCTTTTCATAAAATAACCTTTATAAATATATTCTTTTATTTATAAAATACCATTTATAAATCTTTCTATCCATACAATATTTTAAAATAACGTATTTCACAAATATTTATTCAAATATATTTCTGTCTCCTTAAAAATACAGAATCATTTTATTATAAGAGATAAACTCCATTTTCTTTATAATAAATATTTCCCAAAATATTTTAAAAACATTTCCACGCATGTTAGAAAAAACTAAATAAGAAGGTTGAAGTAAAAATAGAGATATTCAAAAACCATCTCTAAATAAAAGGTCACCAAAAATTCCAAAGTCATATTTAAAATCGTTCTCCAAATCAAAACCATTTCAAATAAAAAACAGCAAATAATAGTATTTCAAAATACTATAATGAAGCCCAGGCTACCATATGCTTAGCCAATGTTATTACCGTTTTCATTCTATATAGTTGAGCTACCAAGTTTGTAGCACCCAACAATTAACCATCAATAGTTAGCACATCATTTATCCAATATTAATTAATCTACATATTAATTGACTTCAAAAATAATCATTTTACTTTGCAAACATAGAATAAGGATTTATTCTACTCAATAGATGTCCAAACTAATCTATTCAATTTTGTTATAGAAGAACGACGATTATTTTTCCAAATAGATGTCCAAAATAATGTGTTCAATTTAATTATTGTAGAACAGTGTTTTATTCTGCCAAATAGATATCCAAAATAATCTATTCAATTTAATTATAGCAGAATGGTATTTTATTATGGAAAATAAATATCACATACGAAATATAATTATTTCAACTACGTTATTATCTAAAAACAACGTAATTATATTCAATCACTATTGGTTTATCACAAATTTATACTTCAATAAAGCTATCAACAAGTTATACCATACTATTGTATTCATTAATACTAGTCTAATGCAAAAATCCATGGGTTAATTGAATTTCATATGGATAAGTTATTAAATTTCAAAGTTTGAACTTTTATATTAACTATAAATATAACCAAATTAGTTTTAAATGATTTCTCACCCAAAAACAATACAGCCTAGGCCCACCTGTAGTCGACCCGACCCGATTAAATCAGTACGCCTCCCTAATACTTTCCCACCTTTATAAAACGCGTTCCATGAATCAAATATCAACGAGCCGCCTCGTTCATCCACCTCAACACTGATGCTCCAACCAACTATAACCACCACCGCCTTGCCATCACGATTGCCGCCCACTGCCACATGTTCGACCCCAACCACGATCGACTTGGCACTACCTAACGCCGAATGCAACCCCATTTTCAAACATAAAAGAAAAACTAGTCAAAACCCTAGGTCGAGCTTAACCGGCCACCTCCGATCACTGTTCTACCTTTGACCAGTCCTGATCCCTATGCCTTGCCTCGAGCCTCCTCCAAACAGCACCGTTGATCCCTTTGACCACCACATCACCAGAAATCAATAGATGATCGACAAACGATCATCAAGCCACCACCATCGATTTCGACCACTAAAAATCATGCTACTACCTCTAAAAATCTCATCTTGCCGCCACGAACACAACCCCACTCTCCGATCTCCATTTCATGTTCTTCAAAAAACGACCATAATTCAAAAAACACTATTATTTAGAAATTCCCACCAACACACTAAACAAAACGATGAGCAGGTATTTTTAGAAAATACTAAAGGTGAAGACAAACAATTTTACAGTTGGAAGCTTTAGCTAGAAATTGATGGTTTGAGAGATAATGATTTTTGAAATGAGGAGATGGTTTTATTTTCTTTTTTTATAGAGAAAGAAAAGAAGGAGAAGAAGAAAAGCGAGAGAGAGGAAAAAGTAAAGAAATGAGTGAAATGAGATAGTAAAGTGCTGCATATACTTATCACCAAAACTAACCACATTACTTAAAAGTTAAGCAAACCCCAAATTTCAACATAACCATCAAATCAAGAGCAAATCACATTAATGACTTGTTGGACAAAGGGTTTTGATTTGATTTGCAAAGGTTTGAAAAGAAAGTTTTGCGATACTCTGCTTATCTCATTCGAGTGCGGACTGCGAACAACAGAAATAAAAATACAATCGCTCACAAAAATGCGACACGATCCAAAACAACAATAAAATACAGTAGTTATTTTATTCTAAAAAGCTTTAAAATACAAATATTTACCATAAAATACGTCAAATGATAATTTATATATTTTTCAAATTAACAATTATAGAAAAATCCTATAAATTCTTTTAAAAATATGTCATTAAAAATCAAGTCATTTTAATAAATACTGATTTTCTTATTGTTTATTAAATTCGAATCAAACTTGAATATTTAAATAAATTAAATATTTACATTCGAAACTTTAAAAATTCCAGGTTATTACATTCTTCCCCCCTTAAAACAATTTCGTACCCGAAATTTCATCACTATCAAACCAAGAAAGAAATAAGCCTATATAATTACTTAAAATTTTCCTTAAGCCCATATGGTGTATATAGATCATCCATACGTAATATATGATTTGATCACTTACTTGAATACATAAACTTCACTTCCGAACTAGTATCCCTTACTTGATTCCCTAATGCGGACTCCAATCATGATCCTTGATTAGAAACCTCCATTTTCCTTTCATAGCCTTACACTATGATAGAAAACATCGGTAACATGTCAAGAACCCTCACCAAGTGTTCGCCCTTAAGAAACGAGTGATAAATCCTTATTCAAGTCGGTGTAAATCACCTCAAAGTCATGTACTCGAATCCTGGATCAAGAATGGTGCGAAGAAATAATCTACGTATAACTTACGTAGTTATTCTATTGGCTCTTACTTATGCCAATTTCATTTTACTTTTATAATTAATTATGAAAATATTTCATAAAAACTCAACTTAAGTTTAAAACTAGTATAATACCCTATTATATCCTAAGAGTATACATACAATATCATATTTTTTTTAGTTAACTAGGATGTTCAACAAATTAAAACTTGTTTTAACTTACTATCTTTTCATTCTAGAGTTACAATATCTACTAAAACGATCACCTTTTCAACCCTCAAAAGTCGACACTAATACATCCACAGTATTCACGTGCCGAGCATCTAAGTGCCAGAAAGATAAATTATTAGGAAAAAGAAAAAATAAGATAGAACATGATCTCACATCGTACCGAGTGATATATAATATACAACAGATCTTTACAAAAGAAACTGTAAAACACATACATCAAATTCAGAGTACACTTAATCACTAATCATCAACCTAGACAGTTATAACAACATGTCCTCACAAATGCTGACAAAAAAACAACACATGCAGCGGAATTAAAGAATATACGAGAGATACATCTTGGACATCCAGCTTGTCTCCTGCTCCAATGCATCCAAGGTAGATTTGAAAATATGCTCGATCTGACCCGAGCATTATAAGAAAAAAAATACCCGGATTAGTCTGGTAAACCAGCGTGAGAAACACACCTTAATTGAATTTTAATATTATAAAATCCTTTTCAAAAAAAGGTATCTCGTAAGACCATGCTGCACATAAACACGAATAGGTTTTTACATTACAATAACCAAAACATTTCATAGGAAATCTTATAATATTATCATAATGTCTAGGGTTTAAAATAAATATTGAATATAGCTAAAATTGTTACATTAATTGAACTCCGGCATAATAGGTAAACAAGTAAGTCCATACAACACTTATTTGAGAATGGATTCCAATAATGGTAAGGTAAGGTACTACCTTCCATATAGTACATTTCTAGATAAAATGTATAGAGGGCTACAAACGCATTTGCCCCTGTACCAACATAGGACCAGCTTACCATTTACTGGATATTACCGAATATGCCATCATCCAGGTTGCTTTCCAACCTTAATCAAGAGCTCTCATGCACAACCAAATCCATAATATAATGATCAAGAAAGGTGATGACACACTCATATGGGAGCGACCCAATAGCCCTACCGCATCTACCCTGTTTAGCCATTTTTCGGGTTGTGAGGCTTGAGGCAACGCTTTCAACTTTTTTCTTAGCAAATCCCACTTTGATTGTTAACACTGCCTTCCAAGCAGTAATGCAATGCCATCATTCATCTATACAAGTTCGCTCTGGATTTGTACGAAACCAAAGGCACTACTTCCACTACATCCATTTTGAAATCACCCTCGGGATTAGTAGCAAGTTGCCTTTGCAATTAAAAATTTTCGTTTTTGAAACTACCATCATCAAGATGTCCACCATTCGAACACTTATGTCGGTACGAGTGGATTTCAGATAACATATCTAATCTCGATCTCTCCGAACCGACAACGATAGTTTAAAACTGGCCAGATTTGATAGTCGGTTATTTAACCACCAAATAAAAACAACAATCAAATCCGAGATTTATTTCCATAGGGAAACCAACATTGGTTAAGCACATAAGCAACCATCAATCGCTTTAATTAATCCTTTCAGTAATTAAAATCACATTGAAGATACTTGTATCAAAATATTTTTACAAAGATATATTTACTAAACCCTTTATTCTCCTTTAAATACTTGGAAAAATATCCATATACTTATTTCAATGGTGTAAGTATATTCACAAAAACATTACACTTTCCCTACTTAGAAAATGTATTCATATACTTATCTCAACGGTATAAGTATATTAAAAAAACATTAAAGATTTTTTATTTTAAAATCATATCAAAAGGATTAAAACAAACATTGTTTTTGTAACAACTCGGATTTTTGAACAGTAAAGGACTAAATATTGAAATCATTTAAATAATTAAATCTTCAATTTAATGTGAATAAAAAAGATTTCAAAAGCTTATTTAAACTCTGTTTAAATAAGAATGATAATAGAAAGCTTTTAATTTTGAATTAAAAGTGATTAAATTGGTTTATTTTTTTGATAGAAATGTGTGATCCTGTAATATAGAGGAGAGCACACATGTACATATATATAACATCAACAACAAAGGAGCTGCCAACATACCTAGCAGATGACAAATCATAATACAAGAACAAATAAAAACAAACTCAGGGAACTTCTTGAATGAGCTCCGGCAAAGCCACCGCCCATTACACCTCAATATCGAACTTCGGCAGGGCCGCCGCCTAATAATGAGGTGTTAGAAGAACCCAAACGAGATCAGCAAAAGAGATCTATAAACAGCTCCACCAATAAATGGACGCCTGACTGCAAATGCGAATGAATCAGAAAAAAGGCCTCATTGTATATGCGAATGATCCAGTATGAACATCTCTCTACAAACTCGGATGATCCATAGTGTGACTCACTGCACCTATAAGCACCTCCACTAGAGAAAGAACGCCTCACTGCAAATGCGGATGATCTAGAAAGAATGCCTCACTGCCAACCCTGGAGATCCAGAATGAACGCCTCGCTACAATCTTGACGACAGCAATCCTGAAAACCTGCAAATAGCAATCTAGAACCATATCTGACCTAAACCTGTATTTGAAGATGGTAGTAAATAAAAATATAAGAATAACACACATATATTTATATAAATGAAATTTATATACATATATATGTATTAATGAAGTAAAAATAATAAAACTAAAATAAGAGATAGACTAAAAAAGAATCCAGCTCATTATACAACATTATAACCAACTCTAAAAATGTGAAATAGAGATTTCGAAGTCAAAAGGTAAACATTAACAAAATTTGAAATTAAAAACCTATAAACTATAAAATCTAAAAAATTATCCTTATGTTCCTTTAATCAAAAGAACTTTATGATAATCGGTAAAATCATCATTCAAATTTGAGAAAATGTTAATGCTATAATTATTAATGTTAAAAATATTATTATTTTGTTTAAATAGCTTAATGCTATTACTAACCTTATTAAGATTTTCTATAAAATGATTATTTTTAGCTAATCTATATTTAGGATTTGAGATCCAATTAAAACAAAATAAAGATATTATAAATATCAATCAATTAATACGACTATTATTATTATTAAAAGGTCTCTGGTTTCATTCAAACCAAATATACCAATATATTATAAAAAATAGAGTATCCAGTAAAAATCTATTTTCCTTTTTAAACTTGAATCTTAAATTATTCCAATAATAATCACAATCAGTAATTTTAGTTGTTTGAATAAATTTAAAAATTTTGAGAGTATTATTAAGAATGTAGCAAGTATCCATACAATCATAATACACATGCTTAATATCTTCAAAATACAATTTACAAAAAGTACATTTATTATCCATTTGCGTATTCTTTCTTTTTAAAAATTCAATAGTATTTGGTTTCCCATGCATGATTAACCACATATGAATCTTGGCTTTAGGAGGAGCATTTGTTTTCCAAATGAGTTTAAAAGAGTTATTACTTACGCTCGAGAAATTAAGAAGTTTATAAAAAGAATTTGAAGTGAATTTCTTACTTTTATCCCATTCCCACCTAATAATATCATTTTCGTTATCAATATTAAATAAATTTAATCTAGTACATAATAAAGAAAATTGTCTAAGAGTTGTACCTTATAATAATCTATTAAAACTAAAGTTCCAAGTGGGATCATTTTCCAGAGAAAAAACATCTAAAATTAAAGCATTCTTAAAGCTACAAATTTCTAAAGCTCTTTAAATTCTACCCTAAGAGGAATGACAGATATCCAACGATCATGCCTTAAAGAAGTATTATTTCCTAAATAAACAATCGTATTAGTACCAAGGTTAAAAATCTCATGACATTTTAAATTGATTTCCAAATATTAGACAATTTATTGGGAACAGAAGGTGTAATTTGGTATAAATTATTACTACCATTATAATAATATTTAGAAATAATTTTTTCCATAAGTTATCATTAATATCCTTAAATTTCCATAACCACTTTCCTAATAAAGATAAATTCATGTTATGTAAATTAATGACTCCTAAACCACCTTCCTTTTTCGATTTACAAACTGTTTCCCAATTAACTAAACATTTAAGACTACTATTAGAATTATCACCACTCCATAAGAAGTTCCTTCTTATTTTATCCATTTTATTAATCATCTAATCTGGAAAAAGTTGCATAGACATCCAATAGATTAGAAGAGCAGATAAAACAGAATTGATGAGAACTAATCTACCCACTCTAGATAAAAACCTCCCATTCCAATTATAAATTCTATTTTTAATTTTATCTATAATAATTAGCCAGACATCATGTATAAGTTTAGTTGGTCTAATAAAAAAACCAAGGTAATCAATAGGAAAATTCCTAGCTTTACAATTAAGCGTATTAGCAACTAAACCTTCAAACTTATCAATATCATTTAATACTAAAACCGAACTTTTATTGAAATTAATTTTTAGACCTGAAAGAAGTTAAAAGCTGTATAAAATAAATTTAAGGGTAATGACATGATAAGGCAAATGAAAGGTAAATAATAAAGTATCATCTGCAAATTGAAGAATAGAGAGACCATTGCGTGAGATTTCAGTACTAACACTCCCTAAATATCCATTACCAACCGCTTTTTTAATTATCATAACGAAAACATCTGCGGGTAAGTTAAAAAAAAGAGGCGATAAAGGATCACCCTGCCTCCTCATTTAGATTGAATCTTATTCCCTAAAATACCATTAACCATTATACTTGAATTACCAGTTTTAAGCAAAGTCATAATTCAACCTATCCATTTGCGACTAAAACCTCTAGCCAGTAACAGATCAATTAGAAAGTCCTAATCAATTGAATCAAAAGCTTTCGCAAAGTGCAGTTTTAGCAGAGCACATGTAATGTTATTTTTACAGCAATGATTAGTGTATTCTTGAACAGCAGCCACTCCATCTGTGATATTTCTATCCTTAATGAAAGAAGCTTGTGAATAATCAATTAGATCATTCATTTTTGTGCTAAGTCTATCAGCTAATACTTTTGAAATAATTTTAATTAAATAATTAATTAGAGAGATAGGCCTAAAATCTTTTAAATTATTAGCACCGATTTTTTTATGTAATAGAATGACATTAGCAAAATTAAATCTACCTAATTGCAGTTTCTCATTATATAACTCATTAAACATACTATTTAAATCAAACTTTAAAACATCGCAAAATAATTTGTAAAATAAAATAGGAAAACCATCGGGACCCGGGGCTTTATCACTAGGCATGTAATTAATAGCCTTCAAAATTTCCTCTTTAGAGAAAGGATTATCAAAACAGAAAGGTCGATTCTAGATTCAATAGGATAAAGATCATTTCATCTAACGTTATTCTACGCTTATTCTTAGTACCAAAAATATTCCTCTAATAATCAGTAAAAGCCTTATTAAGATCCTTTTAATCAACCAATTCTACATTATTCACAAAAATAGAATTTATCGTGTTACTATGTTTTCTACCATTAGCAATATTATGAAAAAAATTTGTATTATTATCACCTTCATTAATCCATTGAATTCTAGATCTCTGTTTCCACATAACCACATATTTTTTTAAAATTGAATTAAGCTCTTCTTTAAAATTATTGATAAAATTACGCTCTCTAATATTTAGTTGTCTAGTTTCTTCTATCTTGTTAATTTTAAGCATTTCAAAAAGTAAATTTTCTTTTTTAATTTTAATACTGCAAAAAACATTCTTACTCTAAATTTTAAGAAAATTACTAAGACCCCTAAGTTTTAAAACAAATTTTTTTGCAGAGTTATCTATATTTTTGATATAAAAATTCATAGAAATTCATTTATTTTTAATTAGATTAGAGAAATTGGATTCTAATAACCACATTTTTTCAAATTTAAAAGTTTTATTAATAATTTTATGATGATCGCACGTAAGAATAATAGGGCAATGATCAGAATAAGTATAAGGCAAACCAAAGTCTCTATAAATGGGAAATTTATCCTCAATTTCATCACTGACGAAAAATCTATCTAGAAGGGCCATAGACGGGGATTCTCTAGTATTACTCCAAGTGAATTCCCTATTAGAAAGTGGTAATTTTATTAAATTAGTATTAACAATAAATTGGTCAAACTCTTCCATAGAAAAGAAGTCCCCCTCTTGAGGTGAACGTTCTCCTAAAAAACGCATAACGTTGAAGTCCCCAACCATAATCCAAGATCCAGGAGCGAATGATCTAAATTCGTGACATTTATTCCATAGAACTCTACGACCAATTTGAGAGTTTGGACCATAAACATTAGAAATATTTAATAAAGAGTTATCACTAAGGTTAATGAGAATAATATGTAAAGAGTGTTGCTTAATAATAGTTTGAAGAAGTTTAAAAGAGTTATCCCGACACCCAATAAATAAACCCCCAAAAGTTCTAATAGAAGGTAAACAGGCCCAGTGTCTAAAATGATAGCCACCTAATCTTCTATAAATGCAAATATCGGGACAATCTATTTTAGTTTCTTGTAAGAGAGCAATATCAATAAAATAATCCTTAAAAAATGCTCTAATTTTATCACATTTATTTAAATCATTTAAACCCCTAATATTCCAATTGATAATCCTCATGATCCAGATGATCTAACCCTCTCTATTTCCTTACTTCTAATGCATGCAGTATCTATCTCATCATCAGTAAAAACAAAAGCAGTATCCCTAGCTAACTGACATAACTCACTAATGGATAAACTACCAAGAGCATAAGAAGAATATGAACTACCTCTATTGCTTTAATTAATAAAGCACTAAAACTAGTCTCTCCTCATTTTCCCCAACCACATTACTAGAACTGATATTGTTGATAACCAAAATAGGAGGATTGTGACGCCCCACCTCGAGAGCCACATTAACAAAGAGAATTACTAGGTAATTCTGTCTGCTAATGCGGAGAATAGGGCTGGTCAGGAGTGACCATCTATAATCTTGTCTTAAACATCTACTGCATACGTCAATAAATGCTCTATATTTTATTTTTCTATTTCAAGTGGATCGACATATCCAATAAATGCTTAATACAAAACTATAGATGGCTAATGGTTCTATCAGAATAGAATACAATAACAGAATGTATATCACATCACAAAACAATAATCATCATATATATAAATACATATACATAGATACATCCCAGTATGATACAAACTGATACACAAAAGTGGTACAGAGACCACACTATATACATCTAATCAAATACATATCAGAGTCAAGCGGAAAGAAATATAAACTACACAAAAGTGCTAGGCTGATATCTAAGCAGATGCATCAAAGCTAAGTCCCGTAACTGATAGCTAACCTGAAACAACTCAGTCTGACCCGAGTACAAAATACACGGGTCAGTCTAGCTAAAACAATCAGTTAATGAGGATAGACGATAATATGAAGCATAAGATATAAGAAAATTTTCTTTTCGAACGAGAAGAGGCAATAGAAAGAATACAACCCATGACTTAAGTGAACTAATGTCACTTAAGTATACAAAGACCTCAAAAGAGGTAAATTCAACAATAATACTCAAATAATATAAACATTCGCCTCATATCATCGGCGACATCCCAAAATGTCTACAAGGTTTCCATGAACCTTATCTCCTCAAAAGGAGAAACATCAATACAAACTCTCGCCAAAATGGAAAACATAAAACATTCCCAAATAGGATGATCCAAAACTCAAATATAGAAGAATCTCCAAATTCAATTATACCTCATCTCATTGGTATAAATGTGTATAAATCTCAATCTCAACTCGCCATAATGGCAAAACCCAGAATATCTTATAAAATCATGAAATCATCCAAACTCATAACTCAAGGAACTTGTTAAGAGTTCAAAACATCATAAATGAAATCACCATATATACAACATCTCATATAGCACTAGGCTATCGATGTAATAAAACATCTTAAAATGGTGAAATCACAATGAAACAGAAAACTCAGAAAACCCGGATTGGCCAAATCCCCGATTGCGATGACGAAGCAATGATGCACGTGCTAAACTCAGACGGCCGAAGCCTCGGACAAGGTCGTTAACACCTCCCAAAGTAATTCGTCCTCATGACAAGGTCGCTGACACCTTTCCAAGTCGTT
This sequence comes from Allium fistulosum, assembly GCA_030737815.1. Lineage (NCBI taxonomy): Eukaryota > Viridiplantae > Streptophyta > Magnoliopsida > Asparagales > Amaryllidaceae > Allium > Allium fistulosum. The sequence continues at coordinate 183,088,009 of CM060908.1, read as the reverse complement.
TTGTCAGCCCTAATAAGGTCGCTAACACCTCCCAAAGCAGTTCGTCCTCATGACAAGGTCGCTAACAGCTCTTAAAGCAATTCTGTTAGGTAAACATCGTGAATGTGTAACAAACTCACGGATATGAACCCAAAAAGTGTTAACGTGTGTCCCATACCACACGTTCGCACTTAGCGGTTTACTAGCCGCTAGTTGATGCCACACTAGGAACATCATAAAACTCGGAAAATCATATCTCACCTCGTCTCATTGGCGAGTGATAAAGAGACACCATACTCATCTCATCTCATCGACAAGTATTAAATGGCATCGTAACTTGTCTCATCTCATCGACAAGTGAAAACATCGTGATGGTTCCTCATAAACCATAAATCTCAAAATACGAAATCATATACTCAAGACTTGCCTTATATCATTGGTAAGTAAATAAAACATCGTGATGGTTCTCATCAACCATACTCCTACATAGGAGATCTCAAACCATAATACTTGCAAATATTGGCCATCTTAAATAGGAATTATAAAACTAAAAATACGCCATAAAATGGCAAAACATCTCAGAATCAATAATCTCAATTAGCTTTGATCGTACAAATCCGGAATTAACCGAAATAGTAAACGCACATGTCTCATACCACGTGTTTTATTAAATCATTTAATTCTCTTTCTCATACGTTCGAGTAGTGTACAAGTGTATGTTTTATATATAAAATAGTTTACTAGAGAAAACAAGCTTCTAAAACTTTTTCCCAAAAAGATTAATAAAACCAATATTTGAAATTCCTTTATTATAGGAAATAAATAGATTTTATATTAGAAAAATAATTTTAAAATACTATATAATAATAATCTGAAATTTCCATTTATTTCAAAAATAAATTCAAAAATGGTTTAGTGAAAACCATACTCGAAAACAATGAAAAACAAGAAAGATAACTCAAGACCGATAACTTGAGTTCAATACGAATTCAATTCAAATTTAACCCAAAATCAATTCAAATTCTATTTAAATTTGAATTTCAAATTCTCCAAATATAGCTAGCCTATTGATAGGCACCATAGCTCTCAAAACATCTCAAAAACAACATCAAAATCGAATAAGAATGAGAGCAAAAATAAGCTAATACAATTCTCAAGTCAATAATTGTTATTTCTGTTGTTTTGCTCTCGAGACAGCAACAAACAAATACAGTTTAGGCCAAGCGAACTTCGAAATTTCAGAAAACTCAAAACATAAAACTTTTAGCACAAACTCTAAGCTTTCTGAAACATCTAGAATAATTGAATTTGGATAAGAAACGTGAAAGATATGGCCAAAACAAATTACAAATCTGAAGTTCACTACAGCTGTCGTTTTAGTTTCGGGACAGTGATACTTGAATAAACTCTCGACCATGTAAACATCAAAATTTAACAAAACCCAAAACATGAAAGTTGTAGCAGATAATCTAAGCTTTCTGGAACATAAAGAATCGTCAAATTTGGACAAAAAAGGAAAAAGATATGCTCAAATTACCAACAGTATTTAGTGCAGAAAGTCACAGTTTTATAGTGACAGGGCAGTGAGTTTGAATTCTATTTTTCGACCCTCTATTTTAAAATTTATCAAATGTGTTTAACATGAAAGTTATCTCACTCTTTTCAAGCTTTCCAGAACTTCAAATAAAATCAAATTCCGATTTAAAACGAGAGAGATATGCCTAATTTATTCACGGTGATTCACAAACAAACATGCAACAAACCAAAATTGAGATTTCAATACTGAAATCTCAATCTAAGCTAGAAAATGTGAGTTTTGATACTCAACTTGCTGAAAAGATTAACCAAACCTTGAATTAGTGCCAAAGATTGCAACTTTCTGCCAAGAATAGAGCTTCTACAACCTGACAGAACTTAGAAGGAAACATGCAAACCAAACATAAAAGAAAATTAACAATTATCACTGTAAATTAGATTTTGATATGGAGAGAGGTTTTAGAAATCGATTTGAGTTTGGAGTTTAGAATCTCATTTTAAATCATCAATTTTTCTTTTAATTTGATGGATTTTTCATAAGATTTGAAGAGGAAAATGTTTCAGCCATTTGTGTTTTGGAAATTTGAGGAAGAAAGTGGAAAATTGTACCTACAGGTTCTATTTTCTCATTCTCACCTCTTAGGTTAGCAGGCTAAGTTAGGTTTAGGTAATGGGCTAAGGTCCAAATTAAAAGAAAATTAGCTTAACTTCATAATTTAGCCACTAATTACATATTAACAATGTTTTCTCACAAATCAAATTATGAATTAAAGCTAAATTTCATCTCTAAAAATTATAAAACTTTATATTCATGATAATAAAATGTTTTACACTCAAAATAAAAGATTATTTATATTTTTAAAACATTTTATTAACATATTTCCCTATTTTAAAGTAAATAAAAAATTTACATCTTTAATTACAAATCTCATTGTAATTAACATTATAAATTACACAAAAATCACATTTTTGTGTAATAAAATTTTATAACCCATTTCAAATATAATTTTACACTTAAATTATATTTTTAAACTCAATTCCATCGTTATTTTAAATATTTCTCATCTTAAAATTAATTACTTCTTTTAAAAATCATTAAAAGAAGTAAATAGCAATAATTAACAAAATTATTGCATTAACTCTAAATAAAACACATTTTCCTCATTTTATTATCTCAAACCATCTTAATAAAGTTTCCAAAACTCTATTTTCTCATTTTTATTGTCAAATATATTGTTTATTCCCAATAAACAATTTAAATTCCTTATTTATTATTAATTCACACTATTAAATTATAACTGCCGTTGTAATTTAATATTAACAGGTAATCTAAAAAACCAGGGTTGTTACAGGGATCCACTTTCAAATTGATACCATCAGCAAATGTTTTCGAATCAGTCACTGAATAGCTCTTATCATTCAAATTAAAACCATCATTCATATAACCTTCAGCTGAAATAGCATCTACTTTCACAGTGTCAGTAATAACAATGCACACACTGATATGGTGCACCACTGGAGTCAGAAAGATATTATTACCAGACAATGATCTCATCTTTAAGCCAACATAGTTGAAGAGATCTCCATCAACATCCAATTTCATATGCCCTCAGTTTAGTCATTGCATCCTTCCACAACTTGCTCATGTGCACACTAGAATTCAAAAATGAGAAATCTATATGTAAATCACCAACCATCAAGACATTCAAATTTCTCAATCTGTCATCTTTCACATCCAGGCTATCATATGAACCAATAATGACAATCTCTTTACCAACATCACAGCCATCAAACAACTCACAACAACTGTCAGAAGAAGAAGAATCATCATAGACAAGATTTGTTGAACAAGAATAAAAATCCAATGGCTCAGGAGAAGAAGAAACAACAGTAACAACATCACTGCCCTGTAAATACATATCTGCATTACATAAAGGATGAACTTCAGCAAAGCTTTCAACCTTAGACCTATTATCCACCAAGTAACTGCCTGAAAAACCACTATCAGAAACAACAACTTGAATTAGATCGGATTCTTCTTCTTTAAGAGATCCTAGATATTCAAAACTATTAGCAGTGACTAGCTTGAACTTCTCCAAGTAATTAAATCTGGCTTTAAATTTTTGTTTAGATTATGAGTAAAATTTTTACTCAACACACTTGCAGCAGAGCCCACATCACCATCTACACATCCATTATCAAGCAAATTATCCCTGGTTTCTAATGGTTGAGGAACTCTGCATCGTGAAACGGCAGGATCCAGAAGCAAAGAATCAAAAGCATTCAATTCCTCCCTATTAACATTAACAGGAATATCCGAGATATCATTAAAGCCGACATCAGTAACCCCATTATCACTATTCAAGATAGGCATCTCATCTGCAACCCACTCATAACTGTTCGAAGAAGAAGCAGAATCACCAAAGAAGTCTTTAGGATCACCAAACTTTTTAGTGTAATTTCTACCAATATTAACAGAATTTATAATGTCAAAATGCTTGAACAGATCTTCCAAGAAGTCGATGCCTTCATTTCTTAGAGTCCATAGGTTATCTAGCAGGATTCTTTTAAATTTCATACGTTTTAAAACAAATTGAAAACCATGGTCAGAGATAGATAGGTTTCTGCAATCACCAGAGATTGATTCTAATTTCATCGAACAGTTGACCATTTTGTGCCCAAACAAACCACATCCAAAGCATCTAACGGGTTCTTTACAATCTTTAGCTAAATGTTGATAATCTCCGCATCGAAAGCAAATTCTTTTCCCCTTCCTAGAATCAATCCATCTCTTTAATTTTGTCTTATGATTAAGAAACTATGGAGGAACAAACTTCGAATGCCTGACCACTTAGGCATACGTACGAAAGGGGGAAGGATTGAATTCGATAAAGGAAGGAGAATTTGAAAGACTTGAGAAACGAGGATCCACGAACGAAAAAGAAGAAGATCGAATATTTCAAACAACAGTCTCTATTTTTTTATGAAATTATTATATTAAACAGGTTTTAATAATAACTCATTTTAATTAACGTGCGAAATTCTCATTCGGGGCATTATCTCAAATTTTGATGAAAATGGTGCCATTGGATCGAGAATAATGAATTATTTTACACCGATGAGTTTCATGATGACTCGACATATTATATGGTTGTGCAAGCTCGAACGCGAAGAAATTAATTTTAGAAATTAAAATGTAATATAATTTGATTTTAAAACTAACTTCTGTATATGATGGAATTAGGTCTCGATACTAATTCCATTATGTTCGGAATAGTGGTAATTAGCTAGAAATTACAGTGAGCAAGTCTCATTTGGAGTTCGAGATTTTTTAGGGTGAATAATGTTGGAAATATTTTCTATATAAGGACCTCACTTCTATTATTTGCTCAAAACCCTAACCCTAGCCGCCCAAGATCCAATGGTCGAGATTTCTCCGGCCACTAGTGGCTGAACTAGGCGAGGGTGTCAACATGAAAAAGGTGCATAGGGCCATAGGGAGTTCATCGATGGTGTAGGATCGCCGTGGTTCGGCATAATGCAGCGCAGATCTCGGTTTGTAAGGCGGCGATTGTAACATCCCCCTACTTGGAGGCCCAAAACTAATGACTACGGATGCTGCAGTCATCCATAGTTATTAATCCTCGGTGACCAAACATGGCGATATTAGATACATTGATACACAGAAACACAAGAATATAGAAAATTTTAAACAACAAAACAAATTCCATATTCCATTTCAAAATATTCCAAACTGATTACATAATCCCAATTCACAGACCACGTTCAGATAACATATAATAATTACAAAATACGCCAAGAGCGACATATGAAGATGCCCCTTTGGTAGATCAGAGTATATAGATAGGCAAGAAAACAATTTGCCTTTACAAACAAACACACAATGGAAATAAAAGAACTCTAATAACAATATTGCCTCCTGCACATCCTCGGAAGCTTTATTCGCCTAAAAGAACACCTAGAAACCTTAACTCTCAACCTACTCAAAATCAATTGAGTACCCGAGAGGTTAAAGGGAAAACAAAAACTTCGAGTCAGACAAAAAGCTTGGTATGAATAATAATTTACCATCTTAAACCATTTAGATACCAATGAGACCACGCTGCTTAACGGAACGGGTTTCCCCCTCACTAGTATCTTAAAATTTTTACAAAACTTTATACTATGTTCCTACATCCACAATGGTTAAAACATAGTATTTCAAAGTATTATGATGGTCTGCAAAACAATTAAATCAATTCGGGATTACCCATCCCCATTCATTCTGATTGTCTATCTTAATTATAGTTTCCAGGATTACTGTTGACCTGTTAAAATGTTAAGGACTATCTGTCCAATTGCTTAGTATTCATGGGATCACTAAGAATCTATTGGTAACTCCAATATCTTATTTCTTATACTGGTTTTCATGGGCTAATTAGGAACCTATTGGCTGACTGCCAATATCTTAATCCGGATATAGTTTTCATGGACTAACTACAAACCTACTAGCCCCTGCTAGTATCAAATCATAGTTTTCATAGGTTGACTATGAACCTATTGGCCGCTGCCAATATCATACAGTTTTCATAGGCTTACTATAAACCTACTAGCCCCTGCCGATAACTTTAATTAAATTTTTAACATCTGTTAAGTTATATTCACTACTGGGTCAACCTAACTGGTTATTCTGCCATTTCCCCAAAATACAGTTATGGGTTAATAACAACGTGAATAATATTTCCAAAATATTTATTTATGCCATGGTTATTACTTTAAATTGAGATTTGGTTTATGTTTTGAAAGCATAAAAACATCTCTTTCAAAACCACTGGATAGCCTCCTTCGAAAGTAAAGACCTCTTTTTAAAACATTGTATACATACCTTTCGAAGCCCTTGATAAACCTTCTCTTTCGATACCTATTATACTTTTCGATGGTATCAAATCTTCTTTTTAAAATATAGAGCTTCGAGACAAATGAAAGTACCCCTTTCGAAAGCATTGAGTTTACTCTTTAAAAGATCATTTGGGTCAAAATGGTTATATAAGAAAGTATCTCTTTCGAAACCAATAAAAATTAGTTTGGGGAAAAATTGATGTTGTCGGAACCATCTTGGTTGAAAGCAAAAGACTTTAAAAATCAAAACTTCGAAGGACGGAGTCGAAACCCCCTTTCGACTCCATCACCTTCGAAACCCTCAACCACTTCGAAAGCATATAGGAAAAAGGCTTAAGTAAAACAGAATTAACCCCTTTAAAATCATAGATGACTTCAATGCTGTCGAAAGGGGGATTAGCAGCTTGGTTTCGACTGAGACGAAACCTATCCTTTCGAAAGCAATTATTTAAAGGAAAAATGTACTCCTTCGAAAGAAAATACATCAACACAACATGGCAACCTTCTTCGAAAGCTAATTTTAAATCCTTTTCGAAAGCATAGCTTTTGACTGTGTCAAAAGCTTCAGGTAAAATTAGGAAAGGGTTTAACTTATGAAAACATAGTAGGGTTTCAACCCCATTGGAAGCTACCCCTTCCAACACCATGTCTTCCGCCTTCCTTCCAATCCACTACATACCACCAAAGTAATATCATGTGTATTGGTTTCGACTGTAGTGATTTCAGCTATGTTAGTTTCGACCGAGACAAGGCGGAGTCAATGGAGTCGAAAGGCACTTACTAATAGAGCCGAAACACCCTTTTCTGCTTTAAAGGCTGAATTATAGCAACTTTTAGTAATTTCTTTTTACCAACTTGCCTATTTGTAAAACACTGATTGGCCGCCAAAAATCTTTTCAAATACTTTACCTTTTTAAAACTTCCGTATTTATTTAGGTCCAAATTAAAGGATTTAAATGTTAAAACCTTTCCATATAACCAAAAACCGACATTTGCTAAAAAGCCGTTCTTTTAAAATAATTTATTTCCCTAGTAAATCAATTGGGAAAAATCCCCAAAAATCACAGAGATTCAATTTCATCATGTAATCAAACATATTAAAATTTTAGACCCAATTTCTTCTTGAAATTCTCGAAATAAATATTAAACCCAATTATATCATATTTTTCAATAAAAATTCATAATAATATTTCCATAGCTGGGAAAATTCTGAAAATTAAAATCCATGTCCAAAATCATGTTTTACTTAACATAAAAAATTTCCATGGCAATCTAAAATCATATATTCTCGGTTTTATACTAAAACCGCACAAATTCATATGCTTATGAATTAAAACAAATCACCATAATATAACTCTAGCATATCATCATTCATTTTATCACAAAAATGAATTTAAATCATAAATTCGAAACCATATAATCATAGAATAAAAATAGAGATGGTAGAAGATTATTATTCACCTTGAACTTGATAAGGAATTTGAGATTTGTTGTTGATTAATCCTCCCTAGCTTTTGATCCTTAGCTTTAGATTAAAATTCCTCTTCTCCTTTTTTAATGGCCGGCTCTATTAGGGTTCTTGCGTTTGTTTTGATTTCAGAAATAAAGTGAACGTGAAATGACAAAGGAAATGTATAGCCGTGAATATAAAGTGTGGCTATTTTTACTAATAAGGCCTTATGTAAGTTAATTATCTCATAAAGCTATTTTAGGCCCATTTATTTTATCAAAAAGCACAACCCTCAAATATTTTAATCAAATCTCAATCTCCTTATCATCATTATTCTATTTAATTTATCTAATTAAATTTCCTAAATAATATTATCGAAAATTAGGGATGTTACAACAATTCTTTTATCTCGTTCATGAGATATGGTTGATGATCAGAGGCGTAGCTGGTGGCGTAGGAGGCGTCGAGGTTGGGGCTTCCTTGGGTAGGTGTATGGAAACTTCTGGTGAGGTGAGGTGGCGACAACGTGAAAATGGTGCCCTGGGGTTTGAACAAAGATGATATGTTTAAATCATGATTTGAGGAAGGTAACTAATAGATAAACCTAGTTAATTAAAGTTAATTATAATTTAATTAATTTCAAAATGTTCACTTCATATCTTGTCTATACGAGGTCGGATTGGGATGAGGTCTTTTGCATTGGACTCGTAGTGATGATATCTATGCATAGGAGTTGGATTCATCGAGTTCAAAGCTAGTTGGAATTTTAGTCAAAATTGAATGGCTTTCGATTTTGAACTATTTGGAAATGCGAAAGCATTAGCTAGAGGTTGGGTGAGATTTTCTCATCGGTTATTTGTTTATTGTTGTGATAATTATTTGTTGTGAAAAATATAATTAAAATAGATAAAAAAGCAAGTTCTTATATTTGAACCCCTTGTTGCTGATAAAAACAAATAACAATAATATATGTAGTGTAATCTCTCTTATAAATCCTCTACAACATGTATCGTGGCCAATACTTGTTTACACGTTTGATATTGCTATTTGATTCGGTTGAGAATTATATTGTGAATGTTTCAAGCATTATATTCATTATAAACGTGCATTGAAATCCCTGATAATTGAAATGTAATTAAATTGGATAAATTGTGATATATTGAGGAAATATTTATATATTGGGTTGTTTTACACGTGTTATAGCGTGTTGGACATAAATGGATAGTTTTGGGAAGTTATGTACATTGGAGAACAATAGGGGTATTGGAAATCTTTATTTTAGTAAAGAATGAAGGGCCTTAATTTTGGATATTTTCCTAATTTTTTTAAAAGAAGTTTTGAAGTTTAGAAATGTTTTATAATTATCTTTGAATTTCAAAATAAATGATTTTATATTATAAAACATGATTTTATGGATTTTAATTAAATTATGAAATAAGTATTTTTAAGTGATATTTAATATAATAATTTTAAAAGTATTTCTAAATATAAAAATAGTTTGTAAAAGTATTTCAAAGTATATAATAGTTTTTAAAGCAATAGTAAGTTTATATAATTTTTATAAAATTAGTTAAATATTTTATTAAAGTAAATAGAAGTATATATAACATAATATCCTATGTAAATAATTATCATATTTTAAGTAGTTTTAAAAGTGTTTTAACATATCAATAAATATTTTAAAAGTATTTCTATATTATATATAAGTTTTAAATACTAAACTAAGTATTTTATAAATTTAATAAAGGATGTTTGGGGTTTAACCATTAAGTTAAAATAAATGGTTTTGTGAAATTCACTAAAAGTGTATTATCTTAACTAATGAGTGTGGACATGCTTTGGTCTTTAAAATATATGTTTTTAAGTTAATGATAAGTATAGAAATGGTTTTGGGTTGTAGTAAACATTGTTTTTGTAATAATTGTTTTTAACCCTTATTATTATTTATACTTAGGATTATAATTAGATATCTACTAATGAAAATTTAGCAGATAACTATAAATAAATAGTTTTGGGTTTATCGTGACAATGTTTTAAACAACAATTTTCTTAAACCCTTAAATATAATTGAATCTTTAAAAAGGGAGTTTGAAAGAGAAATGTTTTTAAAACATGAAATAGGTTTGGATTTGTTGCGACAAATGTTTGAGTTACAATTGTCTTTAACTCTTAAATGTAGTTAAATCCTTAAAGGCAAGTTTGAAAGGAAATGGTTAAGGTGAAATGTTTTGGGTTGTTGTAAATAATGTTTAGTAACATTTGTTTTTAAACCATTAAATTATATTTTCAAATGGAAAAATATTATAAATATAATTAGAACTTAAATAATGGAACTTATAAAGATAATAACAAGTATTGAAATCTTTCACAAAAAGATAGAAAATGTTTTATGTTTAATTTATAAAAGAGAAGGAGTTTATAGTAACAATGTTTAAGTAACATTTGTTTTTAATCCCTTTGATTATATATTAAAGTAAGTAAAACGTGTTAAGTGGTTTGTGAATATACTTATACTGTTGAGGTAAGTATATGAATACTTTTTAAATTATTGAAAGGAGTATAAGTGAATATTGAAATAGTAGAAATAAGTATATATCTTTTATAAAGGGAAATTACACACACACACACACAAAGTTTATAAAGAAGGTTTTAACTGATTAATGGGTATTGATTAATAAAGGAAGTCTTGATTTATAAAAGAAGTTTCATTTGATAAAAATGTGTTTTACTAAATGAAAGATTTTTAAAAAGATAAAGGATAAATTAATTTAAAAGGGATTAAAAGTCGTTTATATGACTTGATTATGCTTTGGATGAATTGATGTGCATCTATGATTGCTTGCTTATGGACAGTATACGGGAATTAGTTCCCTTATGCGATCATTCACATTATTGTTGAATAAGACCAAATTCATCGATTTTGTCTTGGAGAGACCGGGATTGGTAAGTGTTCTACTTATCGAAAACCACTTCAAGACTGAGATACAGGTTCTTTGTTTTGGAAGTGAATGATGGAACCCGTGTGTGGTTCTGAAATCTATTGAGATGATGGAATCCATCTGGGATTCATTCTTTGTTCGAGTGTTGAAGACTCGTGTGAAGATGCCGAATGTAGCCTCGACATCGAAAAATGACTAAAAACGGATAGGATGCACAATCCAGGGGTTTTGCAAACCCAGAGGGGTGTCTCAACTATATTACCTAGAGTATGTTTATCGATATGTTGGCCAGCAGGAGTAGATGATGCTTAGGTTCCATGTGGTACGGTTCGCTCGTTCGGGCGTGGGCCTGTTGTGTTTACCTTATGGTATAGTTTATCTAGTGATATACAAAGCTCGAAAGATATTTTCTGATCCTTGTCATAGGTGATCGATCCCAATTTACTGAGTAGGTCTCCATGGAAAATCCATTTATACGAATGTCCTTTAGCGGTTCTCTTTGTATACTAAATATGTTGTTGAATGTAACAAATGTAACCATTCCAGCTATGATTTATGTTTATTTGAAACCCAACATTATTATAATATCATTGGATTTTATAATATAAATGATTTGGTTATCGTAAGGTAATAACTTCTTCGTGTTTATTTATGTCGTGACCTTATGAGATACCTTTATTTGAAAAGGTTCTATAACATTAAGTAATTCAAATGACGAGTTTCTCATGTTGGTTTAGCAGACTGATTCGCTGTTATTTTTCTTATAATGCTCGGGTCAGCCCTGTGTATATTTCCAGATTTCGTTGATGTTCACTGGAGCTCTTGGAGAGGAGCTGGATGATTACCTAACATAGTTTTTCTTTTTCTGCTGCATTATTTTGTTTATATTTATCAGCAATTATAAGGACATGCAGTTATAACAGTCCAGGCTGATGATAGGTTGGTTTGCTCTGGTTACTGTATAGATATTAAAATGTTCATTTTGTAAAGATCTATTGAGATATTATATGTTATCATTCCGCTATGAGATTACGATGTTATGTAAATTAATGACTCCTAAACCACCTTCCTTTTTCGATTTACAAACTGTTTCCCAATTAACTAAACATTTAAGACTACTATTAGAATTATCACCACTCCATAAGAAGTTCCTTCTTATTTTATCCATTTTATTAATCATCTAATCTGGAAAAAGTTGCATAGACATCCAATAGATTAGAAGAGCAGATAAAACAGAATTGATGAGAACTAATCTACCCACTCTAGATAAAAACCTCCCATTCCAATTATAAATTCTATTTTTAATTTTATCTATAATAATTAGCCAGACATCATGTATAAGTTTAGTTGGTCTAATAAAAAAACCAAGGTAATCAATAGGAAAATTCCTAGCTTTACAATTAAGCGTATTAGCAACTAAACCTTCAAACTTATCAATATCATTTAATACTAAAACCGAACTTTTATTGAAATTAATTTTTAGACCTGAAAGAAGTTAAAAGCTGTATAAAATAAATTTAAGGGTAATGACATGATAAGGCAAATGAAAGGTAAATAATAAAGTATCATCTACAAATTGAAGAATAGAGAGACCATTGCGTGAGATTTCAGTACTAACACTCCCTAAATATCCATTACCAACCGCTTTTTTAATTATCATAACGAAAACATCTGCGGGTAAGTTAAAAAAAAGAGGCGATAAAGGATCACCCTGCCTCCTCATTTAGATTGAATCTTATTCCCTAAAATACCATTAACCATTATACTTGAATTACCAGTTTTAAGCAAAGTCATAATTCAACCTATCCATTTGCGACTAAAACCTCTAGCCAGTAACAGATCAATTAGAAAGTCCTAATCAATTGAATCAAAAGCTTTCGCAAAGTGCAGTTTTAGCAGAGCACATGTAATGTTATTTTTACAGCAATGATTAGTGTATTCTTGAACAGCAGCCACTCCATCTGTGATATTTCTATCCTTAATGAAAGAAGCTTGTGAATAATCAATTAGATCATTCATTTTTGTGCTAAGTCTATCAGCTAATACTTTTGAAATAATTTTAATTAAATAATTAATTAGAGAGATAGGCCTAAAATCTTTTAAATTATTAGCACCGATTTTTTTATGTAATAGAATGACATTAGCAAAATTAAATCTACCTAATTGCAGTTTCTCATTATATAACTCATTAAACATACTATTTAAATCAAACTTTAAAACATCGCAAAATAATTTGTAAAATAAAATAGGAAAACCATCGGGACCCGGGGCTTTATCACTAGGCATGTAATTAATAGCCTTCAAAATTTCCTCTTTAGAGAAAGGATTATCAAAACAGAAAGGTCGATTCTAGATTCAATAGGATAAAGATCATTTCATCTAACGTTATTCTACGCTTATTCTTAGTACCAAAAATATTCCTCTAATAATCAGTAAAAGCCTTATTAAGATCCTTTTAATCAACCAATTCTACATTATTCACAAAAATAGAATTTATCGTGTTACTATGTTTTCTACCATTAGCAATATTATGAAAAAAATTTGTATTATTATCACCTTCATTAATCCATTGAATTCTAGATCTCTGTTTCCACATAACCACATATTTTTTTAAAATTGAATTAAGCTCTTCTTTAAAATTATTGATAAAATTACGCTCTCTAATATTTAGTTGTCTAGTTTCTTCTATCTTGTTAATTTTAAGCATTTCAAAAAGTAAATTTTCTTTTTTAATTTTAATACTGCAAAAAACATTCTTACTCTAAATTTTAAGAAAATTACTAAGACCCCTAAGTTTTAAAACAAATTTTTTTGCAGAGTTATCTATATTTTTGATATAAAAATTCATAGAAATTCATTTATTTTTAATTAGATTAGAGAAATTGGATTCTAATAACCACATTTTTTCAAATTTAAAAGTTTTATTAATAATTTTATGATGATCGCACGTAAGAATAATAGGGCAATGATCAGAATAAGTATAAGGCAAACCAAAGTCTCTATAAATGGGAAATTTATCCTCAATTTCATCACTGACGAAAAATCTATCTAGAAGGGCCATAGACGGGGATTCTCTAGTATTACTCCAAGTGAATTCCCTATTAGAAAGTGGTAATTTTATTAAATTAGTATTAACAATAAATTGGTCAAACTCTTCCATAGAAAAGAAGTCCCCCTCTTGAGGTGAACGTTCTCCTAAAAAACGCATAACGTTGAAGTCCCCAACCATAATCCAAGATCCAGGAGCGAATGATCTAAATTCGTGACATTTATTCCATAGAACTCTACGACCAATTTGAGAGTTTGGACCATAAACATTAGAAATATTTAATAAAGAGTTATCACTAAGGTTAATGAGAATAATATGTAAAGAGTGTTGCTTAATAATAGTTTGAAGAAGTTTAAAAGAGTTATCCCGACACCCAATAAATAAACCCCCAAAAGTTCTAATAGAAGGTAAACAGGCCCAGTGTCTAAAATGATAGCCACCTAATCTTCTATAAATGCAAATATCGGGACAATCTATTTTAGTTTCTTGTAAGAGAGCAATATCAATAAAATAATCCTTAAAAAATGCTCTAATTTTATCACATTTATTTAAATCATTTAAACCCCTAATATTCCAATTGATAATCCTCATGATCCAGATGATCTAACCCTCTCTATTTCCTTACTTCTAATGCATGCAGTATCTATCTCATCATCAGTAAAAACAAAAGCAGTATCCCTAGCTAACTGACATAACTCACTAATGGATAAACTACCAAGAGCATAAGAAGAATATGAACTACCTCTATTGCTTTAATTAATAAAGCACTAAAACTAGTCTCTCCTCATTTTCCCCAACCACATTACTAGAACTGATATTGTTGATAACCAAAATAGGAGGATTGTGACGCCCCACCTCGAGAGCCACATTAACAAAGAGAATTACTAGGTAATTCTGTCTGCTAATGCGGAGAATAGGGCTGGTCAGGAGTGACCATCTATAATCTTGTCTTAAACATCTACTGCATACGTCAATAAATGCTCTATATTTTATTTTTCTATTTCAAGTGGATCGACATATCCAATAAATGCTTAATACAAAACTATAGATGGCTAATGGTTCTATCAGAATAGAATACAATAACAGAATGTATATCACATCACAAAACAATAATCATCATATATATAAATACATATACATAGATACATCCCAGTATGATACAAACTGATACACAAAAGTGGTACAGAGACCACACTATATACATCTAATCAAATACATATCAGAGTCAAGCGGAAAGAAATATAAACTACACAAAAGTGCTAGGCTGATATCTAAGCAGATGCATCAAAGCTAAGTCCCGTAACTGATAGCTAACCTGAAACAACTCAGTCTGACCCGAGTACAAAATACACGGGTCAGTCTAGCTAAAACAATCAGTTAATGAGGATAGACGATAATATGAAGCATAAGATATAAGAAAATTTTCTTTTCGAACGAGAAGAGGCAATAGAAAGAATACAACCCATGACTTAAGTGAACTAATGTCACTTAAGTATACAAAGACCTCAAAAGAGGTAAATTCAACAATAATACTCAAATAATATAAACATTCGCCTCATATCATCGGCGACATCCCAAAATGTCTACAAGGTTTCCATGAACCTTATCTCCTCAAAAGGAGAAACATCAATACAAACTCTCGCCAAAATGGAAAACATAAAACATTCCCAAATAGGATGATCCAAAACTCAAATATAGAAGAATCTCCAAATTCAATTATACCTCATCTCATTGGTATAAATGTGTATAAATCTCAATCTCAACTCGCCATAATGGCAAAACCCAGAATATCTTATAAAATCATGAAATCATCCAAACTCATAACTCAAGGAACTTGTTAAGAGTTCAAAACATCATAAATGAAATCACCATATATACAACATCTCATATAGCACTAGGCTATCGATGTAATAAAACATCTTAAAATGGTGAAATCACAATGAAACAGAAAACTCAGAAAACCCGGATTGGCCAAATCCCCGATTGCGATGACGAAGCAATGATGCACGTGCTAAACTCAGACGGCCGAAGCCTCGGACAAGGTCGTTAACACCTCCCAAAGTAATTCGTCCTCATGACAAGGTCGCTGACACCTTTCCAAGTCGTTTTGTCAGCCCTAATAAGGTCGCTAACACCTCCCAAAGCAGTTCGTCCTCATGACAAGGTCGCTAACAGCTCTTAAAGCAATTCTGTTAGGTAAACATCGTGAATGTGTAACAAACTCACGGATATGAACCCAAAAAGTGTTAACGTGTGTCCCATACCACACGTTCGCACTTAGCGGTTTACTAGCCGCTAGTTGATGCCACACTAGGAACATCATAAAACTCGGAAAATCATATCTCACCTCGTCTCATTGGCGAGTGATAAAGAGACACCATACTCATCTCATCTCATCGACAAGTATTAAATGGCATCGTAACTTGTCTCATCTCATCGACAAGTGAAAACATCGTGATGGTTCCTCATAAACCATAAATCTCAAAATACGAAATCATATACTCAAGACTTGCCTTATATCATTGGTAAGTAAATAAAACATCGTGATGGTTCTCATCAACCATACTCCTACATAGGAGATCTCAAACCATAATACTTGCAAATATTGGCCATCTTAAATAGGAATTATAAAACTAAAAATACGCCATAAAATGGCAAAACATCTCAGAATCAATAATCTCAATTAGCTTTGATCGTACAAATCCGGAATTAACCGAAATAGTAAACGCACATGTCTCATACCACGTGTTTTATTAAATCATTTAATTCTCTTTCTCATACGTTCGAGTAGTGTACAAGTGTATGTTTTATATATAAAATAGTTTACTAGAGAAAACAAGCTTCTAAAACTTTTTCCCAAAAAGATTAATAAAACCAATATTTGAAATTCCTTTATTATAGGAAATAAATAGATTTTATATTAGAAAAATAATTTTAAAATACTATATAATAATAATCTGAAATTTCCATTTATTTCAAAAATAAATTCAAAAATGGTTTAGTGAAAACCATACTCGAAAACAATGAAAAACAAGAAAGATAACTCAAGACCGATAACTTGAGTTCAATACGAATTCAATTCAAATTTAACCCAAAATCAATTCAAATTCTATTTAAATTTGAATTTCAAATTCTCCAAATATAGCTAGCCTATTGATAGGCACCATAGCTCTCAAAACATCTCAAAAACAACATCAAAATCGAATAAGAATGAGAGCAAAAATAAGCTAATACAATTCTCAAGTCAATAATTGTTATTTCTGTTGTTTTGCTCTCGAGACAGCAACAAACAAATACAATTTAGGCCAAGCGAACTTCGAAATTTCAGAAAACTCAAAACATAAAACTTTTAGCACAAACTCTAAGCTTTCTGAAACATCTAGAATAATTGAATTTGGATAAGAAACGTGAAAGATATGGCCAAAACAAATTACAAATCTGAAGTTCACTACAGCTGTCGTTTTAGTTTCGGGACAGTGATACTTGAATAAACTCTCGACCATGTAAACATCAAAATTTAACAAAACCCAAAACATGAAAGTTGTAGCAGATAATCTAAGCTTTCTGGAACATAAAGAATCGTCAAATTTGGACAAAAAAGGAAAAAGATATGCTCAAATTACCAACAGTATTTAGTGCAGAAAGTCACAGTTTTATAGTGACAGGGCAGTGAGTTTGAATTCTATTTTTCGACCCTCTATTTTAAAATTTATCAAATGTGTTTAACATGAAAGTTATCTCACTCTTTTCAAGCTTTCCAGAACTTCAAATAAAATCAAATTCCGATTTAAAACGAGAGAGATATGCCTAATTTATTCACGGTGATTCACAAACAAACATGCAACAAACCAAAATTGAGATTTCAATACTGAAATCTCAATCTAAGCTAGAAAATGTGAGTTTTGATACTCAACTTGCTGAAAAGATTAACCAAACCTTGAATTAGTGCCAAAGATTGCAACTTTCTGCCAAGAATAGAGCTTCTACAACCTGACAGAACTTAGAAGGAAACATGCAAACCAAACATAAAAGAAAATTAACAATTATCACTGTAAATTAGATTTTGATATGGAGATAGGTTTTAGAAATCGATTTGAGTTTGGAGTTTAGAATCTCATTTTAAATCATCAATTTTTCTTTTAATTTGATGGATTTTTCATAAGATTTGAAGAGGAAAATGTTTCAGCCATTTGTGTTTTGGAAATTTGAGGAAGAAAGTGGAAAATTGTACCTACAGGTTCTATTTTCTCATTCTCACCTCTTAGGTTAGCAGGCTAAGTTAGGTTTAGGTAATGGGCTAAGGTCCAAATTAAAAGAAAATTAGCTTAACTTCATAATTTAGCCACTAATTACATATTAACAATGTTTTCTCACAAATCAAATTATGAATTAAAGCTAAATTTCATCTCTAAAAATTATAAAACTTTATATTCATGATAATAAAATGTTTTACACTCAAAATAAAAGATTATTTATATTTTTAAAACATTTTATTAACATATTTCCCTATTTTAAAGTAAATAAAAAATTTACATCTTTAATTACAAATCTCATTGTAATTAACATTATAAATTACACAAAAATCACATTTTTGTGTAATAAAATTTTATAACCCATTTCAAATATAATTTTACACTTAAATTATATTTTTAAACTCAATTCCATCGTTATTTTAAATATTTCTCATCTTAAAAGTAATTACTTCTTTTAAAAATCATTAAAAGAAGTAAATAGCAATAATTAACAAAATTATTGCATTAACTCTAAATAAAACACATTTTCCTCATTTTATTATCTCAAACCATCTTAATAAAGTTTCCAAAACTCTATTTTCTCATTTTTATTGTCAAATATATTGTTTATTCCCAATAAACAATTTAAATTCCTTATTTATTATTAATTCACACTATTAAATTATAACTTCCGTTGTAATTTAATATTAACAGGTAATCTAAAAAACCAGGGTTGTTACAAGGATCCACTTTCAAATTGATACCATCAGCAAATGTTTTCGAATCAGTCACTGAATAGCTCTTATCATTCAAATTAAAACCATCATTCATATAACCTTCAGCTGAAATAGCATCTACTTTCACAGTGTCAGTAATAACAATGCACACACTGATATGGTGCACCACTGGAGTCAGAATGATATTATTACCAGACAATGATCTCATCTTTAAGCCAACATAGTTGAAGAGATCTCCATCAACATCCAATTTCATATGCCCTCAGTTTAGTCATTGCATCCTTCCACAACTTGCTCATGTGCACACTAGAATTCAAAAATGAGAAATCTATATGTAAATCACCAACCATCAAGACATTCAAATTTCTCAATCTGTCATCTTTCACATCCAGGCTATCATATGAACCAATAATGACAATCTCTTTACCAACATCACAGCCATCAAACAACTCACAACAACTGTCAGAAGAAGAAGAATCATCATAGACAAGATTTGTTGAACAAGAATAAAAATCCAATGGCTCAGGAGAAGAAGAAACAACAGTAACAACATCACTGCCCTGTAAATACATATCTGCATTACATAAAGGATGAACTTCAGCAAAGCTTTCAACCTTAGACCTATTATCCACCAAGTAACTGCCTGAAAAACCACTATTAGAAACAACAACTTGAATTAGATCGGATTCTTCTTCTTTAAGAGATCCTAGATATTCAAAACTATTAGCAGTGACTAGCTTGAACTTCTCCAAGTAATTAAATCTGGCTTTAAATTTTTGTTTAGATTATGAGTAAAATTTTTACTCAACACACTTGCAGCAGAGCCCACATCACCATCTACACATCCATTATCAAGCAAATTATCCCTGGTTTCTAATGGTTGAGGAACTCTGCATCGTGAAACGGCAGGATCCAGAAGCAAAGAATCAAAAGCATTCAATTCCTCCCTATTAACATTAACAGGAATATCCGAGATATCATTAAAGCCGACATCAGTAACCCCATTATCACTATTCAAGATAGGCATCTCATCTGCAACCCACTCATAACTGTTCGAAGAAGAAGCAGAATCACCAAAGAAGTCTTTAGGATCACCAAACTTTTTAGTGTTATTTCTACCAATATTAACAGAATTTATAATGTCAAAATGCTTGAACAGATCTTCCAAGAAGTCGATGCCTTCATTTCTTAGAGTCCATAGGTTATCTAGCGGGATTCTTTTAAATTTCATACGTTTTAAAACAAATTGAAAACCATGGTCAGAGATAGATAGGTTTCTGCAATCACCAGAGATTGATTCTAATTTCATCGAACAGTTGACCATTTTGTGCCCAAACAAACCACATCCAAAGCATCTAACGGGTTCTTTACAATCTTTAGCTAAATGTTGATAATCTCCGCATCGAAAGCAAATTCTTTTCCCCTTCCTAGAATCAATCCATCTCTTTAATTTTGTCTTATGATTAAGAAACTATGGAGGAACAAACTTCGAATGCCTGACCACTTAGGCATACGTACGAAAGGGGGAAGGATTGAATTCGATAAAGGAAGGAGAATTTGAAAGACTTGAGAAACGAGGATCCACGAACGAAAAAGAAGAAGATCGAATATTTCAAACAACAGTCTCTATTTTTTTATGAAATTATTATATTAAACAGGTTTTAATAATAACTCATTTTAATTAACGTGCGAAATTCTCATTCGGGGCATTATCTCAAATTTTGATGAAAATGGTGCCATTGGATCGAGAATAATGAATTATTTTACACCGATGAGTTTCATGATGACTCGACATATTATATGGTTGTGCAAGCTCGAACGCGTAGAAATTAATTTTAGAAATTAAAATGTAATATAATTTGATTTTAAAACTAACTTCTGTATATGATGGAATTAGGTCTCGATACTAATTCCATTATGTTCGGAATAGCGGTAATTAGCTAGAAATTACAGTGAGCAAGTCTCATTTGGAGTTCGAGATTTTTTAGGGTGAATAATGTTGGAAATATTTTCTATATAAGGACCTCACTTCTATTATTTGCTCAAAACCCTAACCCTAGCCGCCCAAGATCCAATGGTCGAGATTTCTCCGGCCACTAGTGGCTGAACTAGGCGAGGGTGTCAACATGAAAAAGGTGCATAGGGCCATAGGGAGTTCATCGATGGTGTAGGATTGCCGTGGTTCGGCATAATGCAGCGCAGATCTCGGTTTGTAAGGCGGCGATTGTAACATCCCCCTACTTGGAGGCCCAAAACTAATGACTACGGATGCTGCAGTCATCCATAGTTATTAATCCTCGGTGACCAAACATGGCGATATTAGATACATTGATACACAGAAACACAAGAATATAGAAAATTTTAAACAACAAAACAAATTCCATATTCCATTTCAAAATATTCCAAACTGATTACATAATCCCAATTCACAGACCACGTTCAGATAACATATAATTATTACAAAATACGCCAAGAGCGACATATGAAGATGCCCCTTTGGTAGATCAGAGTATATAGATAGGCAAGAAAACAATTTGCCTTTACAAACAAACACACAATGGAAATAAAAGAACTCTAATAACAATATTGCCTCCTGCACATCCTCGGAAGCTTTATTCGCCTAAAAGAACACCTAGAAACCTTAACTCTCAACCTACTCAAAATCAATTGAGTACCCGAGAGGTTAAAGGGAAAACAAAAACTTCGAGTCAGACAAAAAGCTTGGTATGAATAATAATTTACCATCTTAAACCATTTAGATACCAATGAGACCACGCTGCTTAACGGAACGGGTTTCCCCCTCACTAGTATCTTAAAATTTTTACAAAACTTTATACTATGTTCCTACATCCACAATGGTTAAAACATAGTATTTCAAAGTATTATGATGGTCTGCAAAACAATTAAATCAATTCGGGATTACCCATCCCCATTCATTCTGATTGTCTATCTTAATTATAGTTTCCAGGATTACTGTTAACCTGTTAAAATGTTAAGGACTATCTGTCCAATTGCTTAGTATTCATGGGATCACTAAGAATCTATTGGTAACTCCAATATCTTATTTCTTATACTGGTTTTCATGGGCTAATTAGGAACCTATTGGCTGACTGCCAATATCTTAATCCGGATATAGTTTTCATGGACTAACTACAAACCTACTAGCCCCTGCTAGTATCAAATCATAGTTTTCATAGGTTGACTATGAACCTATTGGCCGCTGCCAATATCATACAGTTTTCATAGGCTTACTATAAACCTACTAGCCCCTGCCGATAACTTTAATTAAATTTTTAACATCTGTTAAGTTATATTCACTACTGGGTCAACCTAACTGGTTATTCTGCCATTTCCCCAAAATACAGTTATGGGTTAATAACAACGTGAATAATATTTCCAAAATATTTATTTATGCCATGGTTATTACTTTAAATTGAGATTTGGTTTATGTTTTGAAAGCATAAAAACATCTCTTTCAAAACCACTGGATAGCCTCCTTCGAAAGTAAAGACCTCTTTTTAAAACATTGTATACATACCTTTCGAAGCCCTTGATAAACCTTCTCTTTCGATACCTATTATACTTTTCGATGGTATCAAATCTTCTTTTTAAAATATAGAGCTTCGAGACAAATGAAAGTACCCCTTTCGAAAGCATTGAGTTTACTCTTTAAAAGATCATTTGGGTCAAAATGGTTATATAAGAAAGTATCTCTTTCGAAACCAATAAAAATTAGTTTGGGGAAAAATTGATGTTGTCGGAACCATCTTGGTTGAAAGCAAAAGACTTTAAAAATCAAAACTTCGAAGGACGGAGTCGAAACCCCCTTTCGACTCCATCACCTTCGAAACCCTCAACCACTTCGAAAGCATATAGGAAAAAGGCTTAAGTAAAACAGAATTAACCCCTTTAAAATCATAGATGACTTCAATGCTGTCAAAAGGGGGATTAGCAGCTTGGTTTCGACTGAGACGAAACCTATCCTTTCGAAAGCAATTATTTAAAGGAAAAATGTACTCCTTCGAAAGAAAATACATCAACACAACATGGCAACCTTCTTCGAAAGCTAATTTTAAATCCTTTTCGAAAGCATAGCTTTTGACTGTGTCAAAAGCTTCAGGTAAAATTAGGAAAGGGTTTAACTTATGAAAACATAGTAGGGTTTCAACCCCATTGGAAGCTACCCCTTCCAACACCATGGCTTCCGCCTTCCTTCCAATCCACTACATACCACCAAAGTAATATCATGTGTATTGGTTTCGACTGTAGTGATTTCAGCTATGTTAGTTTCGACCGAGACAAGACGGAGTCAATGGAGTCGGAAGGCACTTACTAATAGAGCCGAAACACCCTTTTCTGCTTTAAAGGCTGAATTATAGCAACTTTTAGTAATTTCTTTTTACCAACTTGCCTATTTGTAAAACACTGATTGGCCGCCAAAAATCTTTTCAAATACTTTACCTTTTTAAAACTGCCGTATTTATTTAGGTCCAAATTAAAGGAGTTAAATGTTAAAACCTTTCCATATAACCAAAAACCGACATTTGCTAAAAAGCCGTTCTTTTAAAATAATTTATTTCCCTAGTAAATCAATTGGGAAAAATCCCCAAAAATCACAGAGATTCAATTTCATCATGTAATCAAACATATTAAAATTTTAGACCCAATTTCTTCTTGAAATTCTCGAAATAAATATTAAACCCAATTATATCATATTTTTCAATAAAAATTCATAATAATATTTCCATAGCTGGGAAAATTCTGAAAATTAAAATCCATCTCCAAAATCATGTTTTACTTAACATAAAAAATTTCCATGGCAATCTAAAATCATATATTCTCGGTTTTATACTAAAACCGCACAAATTCATATGCTTATGAATTAAAACAAATCACCATAATATAACTCTAGCATATCATCATTCATTTTATCACAAAAATGAATTTAAATCATAAATTCGAAACCATATAATCATAGAATAAAAATAGAGATGGTAGAAGATTATTATTCACCTTGAACTTGATAAGGAATTTGAGATTTGTTGTTGATTAATCCTCCCTAGCTTTTGATCCTTAGCTTTAGATTAAAATTCCTCTTCTCCTTTTTTAATGGCCGGCTCTATTAGGGTTCTTGCGTTTGTTTTGATTTCAGAAATAAAGTGAACGTGAAATGACAAAGGAAATGTATAGCCGTGAATATAAAGTGTGGCTATTTTTACTAATAAGGCCTTATGTAAGTTAATTATCTCATAAAGCTATTTTAGGCCCATTTATTTTATCAAAAAGCACAACCCTCAAATATTTTAATCAAATCTCAATCTCCTTATCATCATTATTCTATTTAATTTATCTAATTAAATTTCCTAAATAATATTATCGAAAATTAGGGATGTTACAACAATTCTTTTATCTCGTTCATGAGATATGGTTGATGATCAGAGGCGTAGCTGGTGGCGTAGGAGGCGTCGAGGTTGGGGCTTCCTTGGGTAGGTGTATGGAAACTTCTGGTGAGGTGAGGTGGCGACAACGTGAAAATGGCGCCCTGGGGTTTGAACAAAGATGATATGTTTAAATCATGATTTGAGGAAGGTAACTAATAGATAAACCTAGTTAATTAAAGTTAATTATAATTTAATTAATTTCAAAATGTTCACTTCATATCTTGTCTATACGAGGTCGGATTGGGATGAGGTCTTTTGCATTGGACTCGTAGTGATGATATCTATGCATAGGAGTTGGATTCATCGAGTTCAAAGCTAGTTGGAATTTTAGTCAAAATTGAATGGCTTTCGATTTTGAACTATTTGGAAATGCGAAAGCATTAGCTAGAGGTTGGGTGAGATTTTCTCATCGGTTATTTGTTTATTGTTGTGATAATTATTTGTTGTGAAAAATATAATTAAAATAGATAAAAAAGCAAGTTATTATATTTGAACCCCTTGTTGCTGATAAAAACAAATAACAATAATATATGTAGTGTAATCTCTCTTATAAATCCTCTACAACATGTATCGTGGCCAATACTTGTTTACACGTTTGATATTGCTATTTGATTCGGTTGAGAATTATATTGTGAATGTTTCAAGCATTATATTCATTATAAACGTGCATTGAAATCCCTGATAATTGAAATGTAATTAAATTGGATAAATTGTGATATATTGAGGAAATATTTATATATTGGGTTGTTTTACACGTGTTATAGCGTGTTGGACATAAATGGATAGTTTTGGGAAGTTATGTACATTGGAGAACAATAGGGGTATTGGAAATCTTTATTTTAGTAAAGAATGAAGGGCCTTAATTTTGGATATTTTCCTAATTTTTTTAAAAGAAGTTTTGAAGTTTAGAAATGTTTTATAATTATCTTTGAATTTCAAAATAAATGATTTTATATTATAAAACATGATTTTATGGATTTTAATTAAATTATGAAATAAGTATTTTTAAGTGATATTTAATATAATAATTTTAAAAGTATTTCTAAATATAAAAATAGTTTGTAAAAGTATTTCAAAGTATATAATAGTTTTTAAAGCAATAGTAAGTTTATATAATTTTTATAAAATTAGTTAAATATTTTATTAAAGTAAATAGAAGTATATATAACATAATATCCTATGTAAATAATTATCATATTTTAAGTAGTTTTAAAAGTGTTTTAACATATCAATAAATATTTTAAAAGTATTTCTATATTATATATAAGTTTTAAATACTAAACTAAGTATTTTATAAATTTAATAAAGGATGTTTGGGGTTTAACCATTAAGTTAAAATAAATGGTTTTGTGAAATTCACTAAAAGTGTATTATCTTAACTAATGAGTGTGGACATGCTTTGGTCTTTAAAATATATGTTTTTAAGTTAATGATAAGTATAGAAATGGTTTTGGGTTGTAGTAAACATTGTTTTTGTAATAATTGTTTTTAACCCTTATTATTATTTATACTTAGGATTATAATTAGATATCTACTAATGAAAATTTAGCAGATAACTATAAATAAATAGTTTTGGGTTTATCGTGACAATGTTTTAAACAACAATTTTCTTAAACCCTTAAATATAATTGAATCTTTAAAAAGGGAGTTTGAAAGAGAAATGTTTTTAAAACATGAAATAGGTTTGGATTTGTTGCGACAAATGTTTGAGTTACAATTGTCTTTAACTCTTAAATGTAGTTAAATCCTTAAAGGCAAGTTTGAAAGGAAATGGTTAAGGTGAAATGTTTTGGGTTGTTGTAAATAATGTTTAGTAACATTTGTTTTTAAACCATTAAATTATATTTTCAAATGGAAAAATATTATAAATATAATTAGAACTTAAATAATGGAACTTATAAAGATAATAACAAGTATTGAAATCTTTCACAAAAAGATAGAAAATGTTTTATGTTTAATTTATAAAAGAGAAGGAGTTTATAGTAACAATGTTTAAGTAACATTTGTTTTTAATCCCTTTGATTATATATTAAAGTAAGTAAAACGTGTTAAGTGGTTTGTGAATATACTTATACTGTTGAGGTAAGTATATGAATACTTTTTAAATTATTGAAAGGAGTATAAGTGAATATTGAAATAGTAGAAATAAGTATATATCTTTTATAAAGGGAAATTACACACACACACACACAAAGTTTATAAAGAAGGTTTTAACTGATTAATGGGTATTGATTAATAAAGGAAGTCTTGATTTATAAAAGAAGTTTCATTTGATAAAAATGTGTTTTACTAAATGAAAGATTTTTAAAAAGATAAAGGATAAATTAATTTAAAAGGGATTAAAAGTCGTTTATATGACTTGATTATGCTTTGGATGAATTGATGTGCATCTATGATTGCTTGCTTATGGACAGTATACGGGAATTAGTTCCCTTATGCGATCATTCACATTATTGTTGAATAAGACCAAATTCATCGATTTTGTCTTGGAGAGACCGGGATTGGTAAGTGTTCTACTTATCGAAAACCACTTCAAGACTGAGATACAGGTTCTTTGTTTTGGAAGTGAATGATGGAACCCGTGTGTGGTTCTGAAATCTATTGAGATGATGGAATCCATCTGGGATTCATTCTTTGTTCGAGTGTTGAAGACTCGTGTGAAGATGCCGAATGTAGCCTCGACATCGAAAAATGACTAAAAACGGATAGGATGCACAATCCAGGGGTTTTGCAAACCCAGAGGGGTGTCTCAACTATATTACCTAGAGTATGTTTATCGATATGTTGGCCAGCAGGAGTAGATGATGCTTAGGTTCCATGTGGTACGGTTCGCTCGTTCGGGCATGGGCCTGTTGTGTTTACCTTATGGTATAGTTTATCTAGTGATATACAAAGCTCGAAAGATATTTTCTGATCCTTGTCATAGGTGATCGATCCCAATTTACTGAGTAGGTCTCCATGGAAAATCCATTTATACGAATGTCCTTTAGCGGTTCTCTTTGTATACTAAATATGTTGTTGAATGTAACAAATGTAACCATTCCAGCTATGATTTATGTTTATTTGAAACCCAACATTATTATAATATCATTGGATTTTATAATATAAATGATTTGGTTATCGTAAGGTAATAACTTCTTCGTGTTTATTTATGTCGTGACCTTATGAGATACCTTTATTTGAAAAGGTTCTATAACATTAAGTAATTCAAATGACGAGTTTCTCATGTTGGTTTAGCAGACTGATTCGCTGTTATTTTTCTTATAATGCTCGGGTCAGCCCTGTGTATATTTCCAGATTTCGTTGATGTTCACTGGAGCTCTTGGAGAGGAGCTGGATGATTACCTAACATAGTTTTTCTTTTTCTGCTGCATTATTTTGTTTATATTTATCAGCAATTATAAGGACATGCAGTTATAACAGTCCAAGCTGATGATAGGTTGGTTTGCTCTGGTTACTGTATAGATATTAAAATGTTCATTTTGTAAAGATCTATTGAGATATTATATGTTATCATTCCGCTATGAGATTACGATGTTTTTGTTCTCTTCATCCTTATTTCTTTTCTTTTCTTCCTTTTATTTTACCTTAACGTTCTGTCTTTCTAGTACTTGGGTGTTCGGCACGGGAATACAGTGGAAGTATTAATATCGACATTGGGGGAGGGGGCGAAAAGGCGATCTTTATAGCTTTAAAAGAAACGACGATAACGATAAACCCAAACACTAATCCTTTGGTGTTAAGCATGGAACGAATGTCCACACCACCAAAATTAAGAAGCTCGATTTAGGAAATCCAATCTCATTTCATTCTTATAAAATTAATCTTATAAATCCCTTTTAATAAATCTCTTTTATTTATAAAAGTCACTTTTATAAATTCCCAAACCTATTTATAAAACTTCTTTACAAATCTCCAAGTCTAATTATAAATTCTTTTATAAATATCTAAAATCATTTATAAAATTCCTCTTTATATTTTCAAGGTCTCTTCCAAATTTATAAAATTCCTTTTATAAACAATTTATTATAAAAACTTTTTATACAACTCAAAATCATTTATGAAACTCTTATTATAAATCTCTAAAACCATTTATAAAACTCTTTTATAAATCTCTAAATTCATTTATAAAACTCTTTTCCAAATTTCTAAAATAATTTATAAACTCTATTTTTTTTGTAAAACTCCTTTATAAAAGCCCTTCTAAATTCCCTTATAAAAATCCTTTATAAATCCAAAACTCCATTTTCATCTATAAACTCTTTTATTAAATGAAAATTCTCCTTTTGTAAATCAATATTTTTTACAAATATAATTCATCAGATAAATTAATTAACTTTAAATATCATAAATAAATAATAAATTAACTTTTCAACAACACTAATAACATAATTAATTTTCCTTTAGAACATCGTAAATAATATAATCAATTTACTCCAAACACATTAATAATATAATAATTTATAACTTCAAAGCATTATAAATAAATAGTAATTTTTACTTCAAAACATTATTATATAATAATAATTATTAACAGAAAAACATTACTCATAAATATTAAATTCAAACATTATAAATATAACAATTAATAATTCCAAACATCATTAATAAAACAGTAATAATTAATCTTCAAACATTATTATAAAAGATAATAATTAACTTCCAAAACATTATTAAATAATAATTATTAATTCCAAGACGTTATTGATAAATAACTATTATAAATTCCAAATTTTTTTTAATAAATAATAATTATTAATTATCTTCAAAAATATTTACATTTTAAATAAATAGCTTTTTACAATATTAAAATATTGATAAATAAGTTCAAAACAATTAGATGTAATAAAAAAAATTCAAATGCTATTAAATAATAGTTAAACAACTTTAAAACATTTCTAAATGGTTTAGAAAAGACAAATAGAAATTTTGGGCTAAAATGGAGAATTTCAAAATCTATTTAAATAAAAATATTCTAGAAAACCCTAAGATTAGATTTGAAATCATTCTCCAAATCAAAAACCCATTTCAAACATAATGGCAATTAACAGTATTTTAAACTACTAAATAGAGGCCAATAGCCACCAACCAATTAACCAATGTTGTTATTAATTTTTATCACTATAAGTATAAAGTCCTGAAAATAAAACAATGTCATAACTAATAGTGCTAAACAATCAAGATTTAGCAATTAACAATCCATATAACAGGGTTATAATTTAAATAAAACAATAGGAATTTAGTTGGAAATTAATAATCACAATTTCGAGAAATCCAGATTTCGCAATAAATTTTTCTGTATTTAAATTTTAAATACTAATTGCGTTTCAAAGCGAATATCTTAACCAATTAGTCAATAATTTCAACCAAACTCAAACAGTAAAAATTTATCTACTATATAAGAAACTAATTTATTTAAAAAGGTGAGTTATACTTACCAAAATTCAAATTATTACCGAAGCATTTTGATTCGGTCTTAAACCGAACGTCGTTCGATTTTAGCACAAAATTCCACAAGCTCCAAACTCTACCAATCCAATTCCAAATCATAGCTAACGTCAATACGAGTCCAATGCAATTGACTACATTTGAATTCGACAATGTATGAAATAGATAATGATTTTACAAGATCTATGAATTAAATAGTATAATAATTTTAATAATTACATCACTTAATTAACCTCAATCACGCTTTAGCCTTAACCCACTTTGTTCCAAACCCTAATCCTCTCATGAACGAGACCCAGGCCACCTCGAATGCTTCCATTCATGGTCGATCTGCCGCCACCGTAGGGCCCAAATCACCGCCTCTTGTTGCGAAAAGGAAGCCCTGCCGTAGACCTACCCAACGACACCACCCACGACGCCTAAAACCCCTTGTAACAACCCAAAATTTAAGCTATAATAATTAATTAATGAATTAATTAACTAATAAAATAAGATTGTGAAATTGTCAGAAATAAGCCATGGGAGTTGCACCATTATGTCTATGGTAATTTTTTGGTCAATTTCCAAATATAATTTGTCAAAATCCGAGCAAGTATGAAGAAGATACGCGAGAAAAAAGAAATCAAGAAAACGAAAAAATAAATAAATAGGGCTAGGTCGACCCAAGCCCATGGTCAGGTCGACCCTAGGCTCGACCCCCAAGGCCATAGGTCGACATATAGGTCGACCCACCTTTTTTATTTGACGTAGAAACGTCCAAGTTCAAGCGATGACGTGTTTTGCAATATTTCTTCAATCCTGTGCATTCGTGCTTCCATCTGACGGTTCCTAGTGAGCCTATGACGTGGTTGCAACAGATTTAATCTTCAAATCCAACGGTCTGAGATCCCCAAGCTACACTATAAATAAGACCCTAGGCTTAACTAACTTTCTCATTAAGATTTTCTCCTATTTGGGTTCATTGCCAGAGCCTGGACCCTAAATGGAAAAAATTTCTAAGGAGGAAATCTTTTTGATAAAAATATTCTACGCTCTAGGAGTGGATCAAGGAAGACCAAGGACTAGAGCTAAGGACCACAGGTGAGTGTTTTGTAATTATTTTTGATTTTTAAGTAATTTAAAATAATAGGGTACTCTATAGTTGTAGTTTTTCTGCAATTTTGAGACGTTTTTAAATAATTTGTTTATAGTTAGTTTTTAAAGTTCTTTTCAGTCTATTTTGTTCAACTATTTTTATTCAGCTATTTTATACAGTTATTTACATTTATTTACATCTATTTTAAGTTAGAATTTAGCTTGTAAATGTTAGTTTCTTTTAATTCCTTTTTACACGAATAAATTAAAAAGAATAGAATTCGCTAATATGGATCAAATAGAAATAAACACTAAATTTACAGAAATTAGATGTAAAATAAGAAAAACTGTAATATAAAGAAGATAGATTGAAATAGGAAAATTTGAGACATTTGCAAGCATGTTTATAACTAGTGATTATAACTAAAAAGAGAAAATAGAAGAGTAACAATTATAACTTAGGTTATAATTATAGGCAACAGAAAAAGGCTTATTTTAAAACTTAGATTAAGTTAATAAGAAAATATAGCAGAAATAACAAAAGAGGCTTATTTTAAAAACTTACACTAAGTTAATAAGCAAAGATAGAAGCAGGACCTATACCAATAGCATTTCCATTCAATCAGGAACTGATGGTCTCACAATAGTTAGGCGAGGCTGGGACACGCTTATACTAGTTGGGGTAAATAAGTGGCCAATAAATAGAGGCACAAATTTGGGGATTTGGACAACGGGCGCAAACTAGAATTTGTTTGTTAGGACCAGTACCGACAGCATTCCCTTTCAAATCTAGGACTGATGGTCTCACAACTCTTAGGTGAGGCTGGGCAGCATCACTTTCAGACTATGACTGATGGTCTCATGACAGATTAGGTGAGGTTGGGCATGCTTATGCTGATTAGGGTAAATAAGAGGTCAAAATAGGGAGTGACGTGTTAGTCCATAGGATAGTGGTTTTGATGACAACAACTATAGAAGTGTTATAAAATATATATGTGCAGGAAATCTATATGCAGGTATCAACAAAAGAAGACTGTACAGTAAAGAAGACAAAATTGATGAAGACAAAGATCAAGAGTTCAAGATTGAAGACTCATGAGATTCAAGATATTCAAGAGTTCAAGACAAATAATATAGTTAGGTTAGATATTTGTTAAAACTCCTTGAAAGCACTATCATTCTTTTTTATCCAATTTACTCGTGGAATGGAATCCACTTCGTTCTTGTTAAAGGGATGGAACCCTAGTGAGATGGAACTCACGAAATATCTAGTGGAACGGATAGTAGCCCTATTTTGTTATCCACTAATTTTGATTCAAAATGATTTTCAAAATTATCTCTTGTTTTATAAAATGATTTTCAAATATTCCTTTTCAAAAGAAAAACCTTCGTTCACATTTCCAAAAATGTTTTAGCCTCAAAATCATATTTATCATTTTGTTATATTTTGGTTTCAAAATTGTCCTTGATATTTTAGCCTCAAAATCTATTTTAATATTATATTTACTTTAGTTTATTTACTTTGATTTTAAATATATTTTAGTATATATACATATATACATTCATAAGTATTTCTACTTCTAAATACCTTTTACAAATACATAGAGTCCATTTGAATAAAGTTGCATATGTTTTAAATCATCATTTTCAAAGTAAAGCAAATCATCACTTTTTACTAGACCATGTCGACATCCTCTTTACTTGTCATGTCGACATACTTCCCGTTACAGCAAAGGTTGTTTTCAAAAGAAGTGTCTATTCATTTAAACCTCTTCGAATGGACACATCCATTCATTCTCTATAAATAGAGACTGTTATGGACGTTTTCCAGTAACTACTTTCTTTATTTTCTCTCCTCTTTACTCTCTTATCTTATTTTCTAATCATCCTATCCATATTCTGCCGAAATCTTAAGTGAATCAAACCAGAATATCTCTAGTTTGATTCTCTGCCACTCTCTTCAAAGAATCTCAGTGCTTATCAGAGTTATAGATACATTTGTACTCAAAGAAACTTGTTTAGGGTTATAAAGGTGTGATCGTGTCCTTGGAAATCGATCGGGTGAACTTGTGTCCTGTGAATCAAGTGGTTCTACCCAGAGACCTGAGAATCTGGAGGGTGTACCTCGTTGCCTTGGAATCGAGGGATTGTAATCTAGATTATTATTGAATAGAAAGCCGTACGAGTTGTGCGGGACTGGATGTAGGGTAACACCGAACCAGTATAAAATTCCTGGTGTGTTCTTTCCTTTACTTGCTCTTTATTTTTATTTGCATCTGTTTGTGATTCTATGATTTGATCTGTGATTGTGTATTTGCATTAAGTTAGTTAATTCAATTTAAATCAAAGAAGTTTTAAAGAAGTTCTTAAAACACTATTCACCCTCCCTCTAGTGTTAAATAGCCTTAAGATCATCTTCCGCGTCCCTTTCATTTGGTATCAGAGCAAGGTTTTCAAAAGTTTCATAATCTGAATTTTGAAAATTTTTAAAAATGGCAATTTTTTTTTATAAAATTATTAACACTGTTTTCATTTGAATATGTCACAGAATCATCATGATATTGTTGTTTAAAATTATATTTAGTTATTTTGAAAAGTCACTTGATTCTTTAAAAATTGTTATCTTGTTTTGCAGGAGAAGTGTTATGTACAAATGGATATATAATGGAAATCGACAAAGAAATTGGTACCAGATCAATTCAAAACTTTGGGTTCTCATCTACAACTTGATTTGATACTGTACTTCTCTCTATCTGCTTCGCAATGTCACTAGTTTCGTGATAATCCGTCAAGAAATGACCAAGTTATGGTCAAATGAAGTTTTGGTGAACAAAGAGAAAAAGAAGGCAAATCCGTCAAAGATATTCTTCAAAATTCATCCAAAGATTTGAATATTTTGTTCCCACTCCTTTTCAGATTTTAGTTCTTGTTCTCGTGGTCATTTCGATGGGTGGATCATCAAATTCCGATCAAAATTGAGTGAGATATGAAAGTTTGAAGTTGGCTATCCAAAACTGAAAAACTGTGTACGGGATCTTCAACATTTCATCTACTGTTCGGCCTGTTACATCACAATACCATCCAAATTCGATACCAAACTATAACTAGATCGTAGCCCTTGCCTTCCTCTTCGACTTGCCGCTGGTTTCATCCAATTCCGTTAAGAAACGAAGGAGATATGCCTTCTAGAAGTTTGATAGTATATAGAAAAACGGGAAGAAGATGAAGAGGAGGAATTTTTATGAAAAGTGGTGACCGTTGGGCTTATTTATAGTGGTTGAAGTGTCCATTCATTCAAAATTCGAATTCAAAGTTTTGGCGCCAAGTTGGTCAATCTACTAAATCATCTGTATCTTTCTCATATGGTCTTCAAATTCAGCAAATGAATATACTACACTGATCAGAAAAACGAGCCCGTCGCAATAGAACAGATTTCGTCGTCAAATTCAGAAAGATATAAATGTGTGGATCACAACAATGGAGGAACGACAAAGTTAGAAAGATGGAATGCAAAAATTGGTACGCTTTACTATTATTTCATCTTTATTGTTGCATTTAGGAATATATATATCTATGCATTTAGTTAGGTATAAAAATTTATCACTTTTATAAGTTTTGATATTTTGGTCCATATATTGACACACCATAGTATAAATATCAATATACAAGTCTAATGTTTTAAAAGTCTTTTAAAATGTGTTTTCTTTCTAATAAAATCTTACAACTAATTTATTACAACTATATTAAGAAAGTAAGCATACCTTCATTCGTAGTTTTAACTTATCTAATGTTGTTTTTATTTCTCGTACTATATTTCTTTTAAGATACTAATTTTATATTTTTAAGAAATTAGTAAAAGGAATTTAGATTGTTAGAATAAGGCTTTACTTATATATTTCTTCAATTAATAAGATTGCACCACATCACATGACCAGAATTTTAGATAGCATTTCTAAAATGCTTCTTTTCTTCTGTAATGTTTTGTAAGTACTACAAATTCGTTTTTATAGCATTTCTGTGCTTTGAAACGCTGTAGAGTTTCAGAAACTTTACACAACATTTGGTAAAAGCTACAGTTTCTATTTTATAATGTGCTGAATATATTTTAATGCAAAAACTTTTTATAGCATTCTGTAAATGCTGTCTCTTCTACTTAAAACTTTAAATTATAAAATAACGATATTTAAACTAAGTATTTTTCTCTATTCTTTTTAGAAATTATTTTCTAACTTATATTAGAATATTTAAAATTAATGTTTAGATATTCTTTAGTAATTAATTAAAATTTAAATGAAAGAGGCATTAATATAACATATGTTTATTTTAGTTTTTTTAATCTTTGTTGTTTTTAATATTTCATTATGATATATTTTTTTAAAAAAAAAATGTGTTTAAACATGTTTCTAAATATTTTAGTCAATAAAAATTTAATATAAAGGTTTTAATTAGTAAGTTAAGTATTTTATAAACATGGAAGTTTGGATTCTTAAAAATAAAAATAAAATAAAAACAATCAAGTTAAAATAATTATTTAAGTAGGCTATTAATTTTTATATTTGATCATATATATATATATATATATAGTTTAGGTCCATATATCTTAGCAATTTAATTTTGATATTGAGTTTGATTACTACCTTTCATGAATATGTTATAGTTTTAATACCATTTATTACCTTTAAACTCTTACTTTACAACTCTTTCTATCCCATTCATTAGTTTCCTTAACTTAGGTTTAGTAATTGGTGTGTTTTACCTTTGTTTGGTTGAAGTATAATAAATAGTTTGATATATGAATACATACATATATAGACACACACACACACACACATATATATATATATATGCTTGCCAATTAGATATTATTTATCACTCATGTTTACCTTATAGTCTGAATATCTCTTACCATAGTATATATATCATCATATCATTGTGCAAATTATTTTACTTCATTATCATTTTATTACATATCATTATGCATCATATTTCATATCACATTTCATTGCATATTACATCATAAATTACAATGCATATCATAATCATTTGCATCGCAAGTCGCACTTCATTTCGCATATTATCTCATGCTACATTGCATATGTTATACACTTCATACTGCATTACAAACTACATATTGCATACATGTATACATAACGAGTGTATTTTATTTAGGAGGAGTTTGTAGTATTGTCTTATAATATAGGATTATTAGTTTTTTGGTTGATTTGATTGACTTGATTGACTTGTTTGAATTGTTTGACTTGATTGACTTGTTTGAATTGTTTGACTTGTTTGAATTGTTTGACTTGATTGACTTGTTTGAATTGATTGATTTGTTTGACTTGTCTAGCATGATTGGTTTTGACGTGAGTGTTGATTGTATTGTCTGAAATATATTTATACATATTTATTGAATAATTATAGTATAATTAAGTTAATATCTTTCACAATTCATTTACTATACTTTGTTCTAGTATTAGTTTAAGGGGGAGTTTTATAGTTAGTGGTTTAGGACTAACTTTTAGTTTTAGATCTAAGTGTTGATTATTTATGATAACACTATCATATATATCATTCTGAGTATACAATATTTAGCATTGTTATATCTAGTTTCAGTATTATTAATGATAACACTATAATTAATATCATAGATTTAGGGGGAGTTAGTGTCATTTTTTTGTTGATGACAAAGGGGGAGAAGTATAAAATAGGTTAGTTAGGCATAGATTAAGGGGGAGTTAATAGATTTAGGGGGAGTTATAAGGAGAATATAAATATTTTATAAACAAAGGTTGTCATCATCAAAAAGGGGGAGAATGTTAGTCCATAGGATAGTGGTTTTGATGACAACAACTATAGAAGTGTTATAAAATATATATGTGCAGGAAATCTATATGCAGGTATCAACAAAAGAAGACTGTACAGTAAAGAAGACAAAATTGATGAAGACAAAGATCAAGAGTTCAAGATTGAAGACTCATGAGATTCAAGATATTCAAGAGTTCAAGACAAATAATATAGTTAGGTTAGATATTTGTTAAAACTCCTTGAAAGCACTATCATTCTTTTTTATCCAATTTACTCGTGGAATGGAATCCACTTCGTTCTTGTTAAAGGGATGGAACCCTAGTGAGATGGAACTCACGAAATATCTAGTGGAACGGATAGTAGCCCTATTTTGTTATCCACTAATTTTGATTCAAAATGATTTTCAAAATTATCTCTTGTTTTATAAAATGATTTTCAAATATTCCTTTTCAAAAGAAAAACCTTCGTTCACATTTCCAAAAATGTTTTAGCCTCAAAATCATATTTATCATTTTGTTATATTTTGGTTTCAAAATTGTCCTTGATATTTTAGCCTCAAAATCTATTTTAATATTATATTTACTTTAGTTTATTTACTTTGATTTTAAATATATTTTAGTATATATACATATATACATTCATAAGTATTTCTACTTCTAAATACCTTTTACAAATACATAGAGTCCATTTGAATAAAGTTGCATATGTTTTAAATCATCATTTTCAAAGTAAAGCAAATCATCACTTTTTACTAGACCATGTCGACATCCTCTTTACTTGTCATGTCGACATACTTCCCGTTACAGCAAAGGTTGTTTTCAAAAGAAGTGTCTATTCATTTAAACCTCTTCGAATGGACACATCCATTCATTCTCTATAAATAGAGACTGTTATGGACGTTTTCCAGTAACTACTTTCTTTATTTTCTCTCCTCTTTACTCTCTTATCTTATTTTCTAATCATCCTATCCATATTCTACCGAAATCTTAAGTGAATCAAACCAGAATATCTCTAGTTTGATTCTCTGCCACTCTCTTCAAAGAATCTCAGTGCTTATCAGAGTTATAGATACATTTGTACTCAAAGAAACTTGTTTAGGGTTATAAAGGTGTGATCGTGTCCTTGGAAATCGATCGGGTGAACTTGTGTCCTGTGAATCAAGTGGTTCTACCCAGAGACCTGAGAATCTGGAGGGTGTACCTCGTTGCCTTGGAATCGAGGGATTGTAATCTAGATTATTATTGAATAGAAAGCCGTACGAGTTGTGCGGGACTGGATGTAGGGTAACACCGAACCAGTATAAAATTCCTGGTGTGTTCTTTCCTTTACTTGCTCTTTATTTTTATTTGCATCTGTTTGTGATTCTGTGATTTGATCTGTGATTGTGTATTTGCATTAAGTTAGTTAATTCAATTTAAATCAAAGAAGTTTTAAAGAAGTTCTTAAAACACTATTCACCCTCCCTCTAGTGTTAAATAGCCTTAAGATCATCTTCCGCGTCCCTTTCATGACGGTTATTGTGTACCGGCGATGACCGAGCGTGTGACATCGATTAGGGTAAATAATTCACTACTGCATTCCAAGCGCTAAACAGGTGCCTTTCAACGTGGGACCAACAGGATTGGAACAGCTCACAGTGGCATAATA
Organism: Allium fistulosum; assembly: GCA_030737815.1. Lineage (NCBI taxonomy): Eukaryota > Viridiplantae > Streptophyta > Magnoliopsida > Asparagales > Amaryllidaceae > Allium > Allium fistulosum. Next base: position 183,049,773 of record CM060908.1, on the reverse strand, counting down.
GAGATTGAAGGCCGACCAACGGGTAGAATAGGGATTTCAGCCTAATTAAAATTGGATTAGGATTTCAGCCTAATCACAGCAATCTAAGACAAGTGCAAACAATCACAATCAAAGCAAACAATCAAATAGTATTTTATCCTAGTTTTAGCTTTTCTGTATTTTCCTTTCATACTAGAACTGTTGCAAAGTCTATTATCTTTATCTTGCTTAAAAATACTAGTAGTTACTTTCACAAACCAGACTTATAGTCTGACCCACTCCTTTATTTTCCCTTTTTTGCCCCCATAAGGCAGCAGAATCGAGGACAGTAGATTCGGACCGCTTGGAGATATAGCCTTGGAGTTCTTCATGTATTCTTCTTCTTCTTTTTAGTTTTCTTTTCATTTGACTTCGGATGTATTGGTACTTTATGAGAAGGATGATTTTATATACTCTGATGATGTGACTGTGATTGTATTTTTCACGAGACATGTGTATTTGGTTTTTAAGACATATTCTGTTTTTATGACTTATTTTATGAAGTAATGATAAGTATTTTAAATGTTTTCGCTGTTATTATTTATTTGTCTTGTGAATCTTAGTCTCTGTGATGCTTTAGCTATACTTATAACGTACCACATCTTTTAGTGTGCCCTTTTTGGGTGTATTAAGGAGTGTGGGGTGTTTCACTTGGTATCAGAGCCTAAGGTTACAGGATTCCTAAACACTTGTTTTAAAAGTAAAGTATTTTTCAAAGGTAACATATTCTCAAACTATTTTACAGAAAGAAACTCTTAGAAATAGTTTTCAACTATAAAAGAGTTATTATAAAAATCCCCTTAAAGTCTAGTTCAACCTTCTTTCAATTCTTTCAAGCCTAAATTATCTTTTCTTTGCATAGAATGGCGGACGCCCCAAATCTTCCAAAGGGTGCCCAAGTCCTTGGCTGGTTTCGTAGATACCTTTAAGCTACGACACTAGAGGTGCAAGGGCAAGCGCCCAATGCAGCACCGGCAGGTGGAGATCCCATTAATCCACCTGTAGCAGCCAATTTTTCTAAGCTATGCAAGGACTTCGCTAATCTAGGAGGCAAGACATTTTCTGGCATGGAGGATTTCGTGAAGGCACGAGCTTGGTTGAGGAATACAGAGCGGATATTTGGGCTGTTAGGATTGGAGGACTGACAGAGAGTTCAGCTTACATCTTGGCAGTTGAATGGAGAATCTTCTTACTGGTGGGAGATCATAGAGATATAAGGTAGAGACATTGGTTGGTTTGGATTTCAGGAATGGTTTGAGAGAAAGTTCTTATCGCAAGCCGAGGAAAGCATGCAGTTGGAGAAGTTCATTAGTCTAAAGCAAGGGAGTCTTTCAGTGAAGGAGTATATAAATCAATTTAATGAGGAATCGCGGTTCAGAATGGAGCTTGTTAATACACCGTATAAGAAGGCCATCAAGTTTGCTAAGGGTTTGAACCAGCCCCTCCAAGGGTTGGCAGTGACGCATGTACCTATAAGAGCGACGTATGAGTCACTTGTGGAGATGGCTCTCATGTCAGATGTTGCTAAGAAAGAAAAGATTAAGGAGGTTCCTAAATCAGAAAACTCTAAGAAGCAGTGGTGGAAGAATAAGAGGGATAAGGACAAGAAGAAAGGAGGAGGACCTCAAAAGTAGACCAAGAAGGGCAAAAATGTTAAAATTATGGATTGGTTGGGCATTTCACAAAGGACTATAAGAAGGACACGATGAAGGGGTGGTGTTACAATTGTGGGCAGCCTGGGCACCTTAGTAGACCTTGTCCTTAGAGGGCAGGGCAGAGCAGAGAGCAGGGGCACCTATAGTGCAAGTACAGGCTTTGGATGCAGCACCTTCTGGTAGACCGGATCGAGGTAGGAAAGTCTCTGTAGAAGGTTTGATCTCTATTTCAGATTTTCCTATTCAGACTCTTTTTGACTTTGGAGCATCGCATTCTTTAATTCTAGTTCCTTGGTTGATTGTTTGCACTTAGATATTTCTCTAGTAGTAGACCCTATAGTTGTATCAAACCCCATAGGAGGATCGACACATTTATCTATGATTTGTAGGAGTTTGAAAATTTTTATACTAGGCATAGGATTTGACTGTGACACCTATGTACTGGGATTTTCGGGATATGGGATGATTTTGGGGATGGACTGATTATCCACTTATGAAGCGATATTAGACTGCGAGAGGAGAGTCGTTAGACTAGAGACATGTTGTGGAAGGACTCTTGAGGTTTCTTGCGACCCACAAGGGTCAATCATGTTGAGCTTCCTTTATTCCCTTGATTCATCACTAGGAGAATTAGATTTCGTTCAAGTCGTTAGAGATTTCCCAGACATTTTTGAAGAGGTTAGGGGACTACACCCTAAGAGAGAGATCGACTTTAGGATCTATCTGAATGACAATGCTAAGCCAATTGCATTGCTTGTGAGACATATGGCTCCTAGGGAAAGGAAGGAGTAAAGTAAGCACATTGGTAAGCTATTGGAGAAAGGCTTCATCAGACGAAGCATATCTGAGTGGGGAATGCCAGTCGTCTTGGCTACAAAGGTGGATGGTTCCCTTCAACTTTGCATAGACTATAGAAAGTTGAATAAGCTCACGAAGAAGAACCGTTACCCACTTCCTAGGATAGACGATCTTTTTGATCAGTTGGTTGGCTCTTTAGTATTTTCTCATCTTGATTTAGCCACTGGATTTCATCAGCTTAGGGTCGCTGATGATAGCATCATTAAGAATGCATTTAGCACACCCGATGGATTCTTTGAGTAGTTGGTTAAGCCGTTTGGGCTGACCAATACCCCAGCCTATTTTTTAGATTTGATGAGCCATGTTTTTCGAGATGTCCTAAATAAGTTCGTTGTAGTGTTTGTGGATGACATTCTAGTGTTTTCCAAGAGTATGGAAGAGCATGCTATTCATCTTGAGAAGGTTCTTCGTACACTTCGTGTTCATCAATTGAGAGCAAAATTCTCGAAGTGTCACTTTTGGCATAAGGAGGTGTGTTTCTTTGGGCACATGGTCTCAGGAGAGGGTTTAGCTATGGATCCCGCTAAGATAGTAGCAGTACAGGATTGGAAGGCCCCCAAGAACGCTACCGAAGTTAGAAGCTTCCTAGGTTTGGCTGGCTATTATAGGAAGTTTATCAGAGATTTTGCTAAGATTTCAGCACCTCTTACTCACCTCACTAAGAAGAATACGACATTCATGTGGGATGTAGATTGTGAGGATTCCTTCACGATGCTGAAGAGGGCCCTTACTAGTGCACCAGTGTTAGTTTTACCCGACGGAGTTAAGCCTTTTACAGTATACACTGATGCATGTGGGACGGGTCTTGGAGCAGTATTGATGCAAGAAGGGAGGGTAGTATGTTATGGAAGTAGACAGTTGAGAACTCATGAGAAGAACTACCCCACCCATGATTTGGAGTTAGCTGCTATTGTTTTCGCGCTTAAGTCTTGGAGACATTACTTGCTAGGAGAAAGGTTCGAGCTTTTCACTGACCATAAATCATTGAAGTACCTGTTCTCACAAAAGGATTTAAACTTGAGGCAGCAGCGTTGGATGGAGTTTTTGGCATCATATGACTTTGAGATAGCCTACACCCCTGGTAAAGGGAACGTGGTTGCGGATGCGTTAAGCAGGAAAAGAGCAACCCTTAGTCCAATGTCCATAGAGTGGAAAAGCCTAGAGTTTATTTCCACCTTTGATTTTAAGCCCTCTACGGACATTACCCCTAGATTATTGGCAGTACTTGAGGTTAAGCCTACCCACATAGATGATATTGGCTCAAGGCAACGAGAGGATTCAGAGCTTATGGATATTTTGGATAGGATTAGCAGAGGAGAGGTGTCTAGACATCTCCAACGCTATTCCATTGATAGTAAAGGGTGACTAAGGAGAGATGGAAGACTTTGTGTCCCCCACACCAGTGATTTGACGAGAGCAGTTCTAGAAGAAGCACACCATTCTCGATTGAATATTCATCTGGGTGGTGATAAGATGTATAGGGACATGAGGAGAGTGTTTTATTGGAGTGGCATGAAGAAGGATGTAGGGGAGTTTGTAGCTAAGTGTCTTGTGTGCCAAAGAGTTAAGGCAGAGCAGTAGAAACCCGATGGATTGCTTCAACCATTGAATGTACCCGAATGGAAGTGGGATAATGTTTCGATGGACTCATAGATGGTTTACCCTGATCTAGAAAGGGGAATACCGGTATTTGGGTGATTGTACGTTTGACTAAGAGTGCCCACTTCATTCCGGTCAAGAGTAAGAGGACATCACCTTATTTGGCATCCTTATATGTTCATGAGATAGTCCGACTTCATGGAGTTCCCTCTAGCATAGGGAGCGATAGAGACCCTATCTTTACTAGTGAGTTTTGGAGAAGCTAGCAAGAAGCTTTAGGTACACAGCTTCGATTGAGTACGGCCTATCACCCTCAGACGGATGGCCAAATGGAGAAAGTTAATAGAGTTCTTGAGGATTTGTTGAGGATGTGCATTCTTAATTTTGGGGGAACTTGGGAGGATCATCTTCCTTTAGTGGAGTTTGCAAATAATAATAGTTTTCAGGCTAGCATCGAGATGGCACCTTTTGAAGCTCTTTATGGAAGACCTTGCAAGTCGCCTTTATGTTGGTTGGAGTCTACAGAGAGATTGCTACTTGGTCCCGACATGGTTAGAGAAACTTCGGAAAAGATTGATTTAATTAGAAGGAGAATGAAGACGACCCAAGATAGCCAGAAATCGTATGTAGATAAGCGAAGAAGGGATATTGAGTTTGAGGTAGGAGTTTTTTTCTTTAAGGTATCTCCGCTAAGAAAAGTAGTGAGGTTTGGATCAAGTGGGAAACTTTCTCCTAGATTCGTAGGACTGTTCTCCATTGTGGAAAGGGTAGGGAAGATGGAGTATCAGATAAAGCTACCAGAAAGGCTCGTAGGAGTTCATGATGTTTTTCATGTTTCGCACTTGAGAAAGTGCTTACATGATTCAGCAGAGGTAGTGGAACCTAGCCAACTTGAAGAAGTTGAAGTGGAGAGAGAAGCATCGGTTCATCACATTCCTACCAAGATCGTTGGACGTGATATCAAGAAGCTTAGGAATAAGGAAGTACCTTTGGTTAAGGTGCAGTGGGGAGATAGTGTTGAGGACGCTACGTGGGAGGCTGAGGAGAAAATACGTATCTCTTATCTGTATCTCTTCGATGGCACGTTTTGAATTTCCTATTTCCATCTTTAGTTTTGAATAGGTTCTATCCTTTAGTATCCTTTGGGAGGGTAGATCTTAGGATTTGCCTATGGATGGTAGTACTGAGTGTAAACATGTTACATGCTATGTATGTTGGATGCTAGTGGTTGCAAGTGTTTGCTAGTGGATGCTAATGGATGCATATATACACACTAGGCACTATTATCTCTTAGGGATTGGCCTAACTAGGTTACTAAAACATATGCATATGGATGTGTGTGCATTTGCATTTTTATTTTATTTCCGTGGTTGCTATAAATGGATAATTACCATATGGTTGTTGCATTTGGATGATGATTGTAGCACACATATAGAACTATCAGTTGTCATTACGGAATTTGCATTCATTTTGATACATGGCATGGACATGATTGCATAAAAGGAGGTTGACTGATTCAGTAGACCGCCTAATCTTTTTCATTAGTTAGGGACATTGACACTACACTATTGCATATAACATAAATTGCATTAGAAAGCTTATGGCCAATGGATGTAATGGATTATTGTTGAATATATGGTTGTAGAATTTGGATGAAAATATTTATTTCATTCTTCTGTCCTTGAAGATTTCGGGGACGAAATCCTTTAAGGAGGGGAGAATGTAACAACCCAAAATTTAAGCTATAATAATTAATTAAATAACAAAATAAGATTATTAAATTGTCAGAATTAAGCCATGGAAGTTGCACCATTGTGTCCGTGGTAATTTTCTGGTCAATTTCCATACATAATTTGTCAAAATCCGAGCTAGTATGAAGAAGATACGTGAGAAACAAGAAAATGAAAAAACAAAAAAAAATAAAAATAAATAATGCTAGGTCGACCGAAGAACATGGTCAGGTCGACCCTAGGGTCGACCCCCAAGGCCATAGGTCGACATGTAGGCTGACCCACCTATTTTATTTGACGTAGAAACGTCCAGGTTCAAGCGATGATGTGTTTTGCAATATTTCTTCAATCCTGCGCGTTTGTGCTTCCATTCGACGGTTCCTAGTGAGCCTATGACGTGGTTGCACCATATTTAATCTTCAAATCCAACGGTTTGAGATCCCTAAGCTATGATATAAATAAGACCCTAGGCTTAGCTATTTTTCTCATTTAGGTTTTCTCCTATTTGGGTTCATTGCCAGAGGCTGGACCCTAAATAGAAAATCTTTCTAAGGAGGAAATCTTTTGATAAAAATATTCTACGCTCTAGGGAGTGGATCAAGGAAGACCAAGGACTAGAGCCAAGGACCACAGGTGAGTGTTTTGTAATTATTTTAGATTTTTAAGTAATTTAAAATAATAGGGTTCTCAATAGTTGTAGTTTTTCTGCAATTTTGAGATAGTTTTTATATAAGTTATTTACAACTAGTTTAAAGTTCTTTTCAGTCTATTTTATAATGCTATTTTTATTCAGCTATTTTATACAGTTATTTACAGTTATTTATAGTTATTTACATTTATTTACATCTGTTTTAAGTTGGAATTTAGCCTATAAATGTTTGCTTCTTTTTATTCATTTTTACGCGAATAAATTAAAAAGAATAGAATTTGCTAATATGGTTAAATAGAAATAAACACTAAATTTACAAAAATTAGATGTAAAATAATAAAAATTGTAATAAAAAGAAGATAAACTTAAATAGGCAAATTTGAGACATTTGCAAGTATGTTTATAACTAGTGGTTATAACTAAAAAGAGAAAATAGAAGAGTAACAATTATAACATAGGTTATAACTATAGACAACAGAATAAGGCTTATTTTAAAACTTAGATTAAGTTAATAAGAAAATATAGCAGAAATAACAGAAGAGGCTTATGTTAAAAACTTACACTAAGTTAATAAGCAAAGATAGAAGCAGGGCCCATACCAATAGCATTTCCTTTCAGTCAGGAACTGATGGTCTCACAATAGTTAAGTGAGGCTGGGACACGTTTATGCTAATCAGGGTAAATAAGTGGCCAATAGATAGAGGCTCAAATCTGGGGATTTGGGTAAGGGGCGCAAACTAGAATTTGTTTGTTAGGACCAGTACCGGCAGCATTCCCTTTTAGGTCTAGGACTGATGGTCTCACAACACTTAGGTGAGGTTGGGCAGCATCCCTTTCAGACTATGACTGATGGTCTCACAAAAGATTAGGTAGGGTTGGGCATGTTTATGCTGATTAGGGTAAAAAAGAGGTCAAAATAGGGAGCGACAATTAGTGTGTACGGCGATGACCTAGCGTGAGACCAATAGGATTGGATCATCTCACAGTGGCACAACAGAGATAGAAGGCCGATCAACGGGTAGAATTAGGATGTCAGCCTAATTAAAATGGGATTAGGATTTCAGCCTAATCACAATAATCTAAGACAAGTGCAAACAATCACAATCAAAGCAAACAGTCATACAGTATTTTATCCCAATTTTATCTTTTTTGTATTTTCCTTTCATACTAGAACTATTGCTAAGTCTATTATCTTTATCTTGCTTAAAAATACTAGTTGTTACTTTCACTCACCAGACTTATAGTCTGACCCACTCCTCTATTTTCCATTTTCCCCCCGTAAGCCAGCAGAATCGAGGACAGTAGATTCGGACCGCTTGGAGTTATATTCTTAGAGTTCTTCGTGTATTCTTCTTCTTCTTTTCAGTTTTCTTTTCATTTGACTTTGGATGTACTGGTACTTTATGAGAGGGATGATTTTATGTACTCTGATGATGTGACTGAGATTGTATTTTTCACGAGACATATGTATTTGGTTTTTAAGACATTCTGTTTTATGACTTATTTTATGAAGTAATGATAAGTATTTTAAATGTTTCCGCTTTTATTGTTTATTTGTCTTGGGAATATTAGTCTCTGTGATGCTTTAGCGATACTTATAATGCACCACATCTTTTAGTGTGCCCTTTTTGGGTATACTAAGTGGTATGGGGTGTTTCACCTTTGCAGCTCCCTCGCTGAACAAAAATGTTGACCGCCTTTAAACCCCGATTCCATCCACCATATGTCGATCAACAAAGATCCCACCATCCATCCACCCCATCGCATCAAGGCGCACAATATTGTAGTTGGTACTTAAGCTTGAAACCGCCTCGAGTGGCGCCATTTAGCTTAGGCCGTAGGATGGAGGAAAGTTTACAAGCAGCTAGGGTTTTGATTTGGGAATGGGGAAAATAAATGAGAGATGGGGTCCTTATATAGGAATCTATCTGACACTATTTATGCCCAAAAATTTCTAAACTCCAATCGAGGCATGCTCACTGGCGTTCTGAGCCAAATGCCTCTATTCCGAACTCAATGGAACTATTTTCGGAACCTAATTCCAACATATACAGAAGTTAACTTTTCGAGTCGCTCGATTTTACGAACTGAACTTGACCTTCTAACTCTAAATCAAACAGTCAAACTATATCGATGCTTATACTCACTTTGGCCCGCTCAGACCATCAAGACTCAATGAAAATAATCTTGAATCCTGAAAAGTCCGCCTGTAAAAATTGATTTTTCCAGCTCATCGATAAAATAAATCAATTAAATATTTAAATATCCAAAATTTAAATAGTCTGAGCAGCCTAAAAATACGGGTTCTTACATCTACTTTTATATTTTCACAAGTGATTAGCTTCAAGTTCTCAATTAATTCGAAAGTTTTCGACCGTCCAAAATCATCAAAAATTCCATTTCATTTCAACAAATGAAAACTATCAAACAACATATCATACTGAGATTCACAAACCAAATTACCCAAATTGTGATGACCAACTTTTTCGACTCTCTGAAATCGATGCTAATACATCCACGGTATCCACGTGCCGAATATCCAAGTGCCGAAAATGCAGATTAATCAAGGGTAAAAAGAAAAATAAATGCAGAATATAATATTACATGAATGGAATAATGTATATTATTTCAATATATAATCTTTACAATGGAAATTTTAAATACATACATCAGAGTCAATCCTAATCTCAGCCTGGACAGTTATAAATCTCCATCCTTACTAATGATGAATACAAACAGTAAACAAATGCAGCGGAAATGGAAATGGATAACCATCTACAGAGGAAACTCTAACTCCTGCTCCAAGCTCCTCCAAAATGTTCCAAGCTAGACCCGAACTACTTGGCTATCCGAAAATATAGGGCACCCAGATTTCAAGGGAAAATAAACTCCGGGTCAGTCATGCGACTGGTGTGAGAAAATTCAAAACACTGATATTTTTGAAAACAAAGAGTATCTCATAAGACCACACTGCACATAAACACGGATGGGTTTTTACCTTGTGATAACCAAAACATTGCTACGTAAAATCCAGTGATATTATAATAGTGTTTAGATTACAAATACATACTAATCATACCCGAAATTGTTACATTAATTAAATTCCAGCATAATATGTATAAAACTAATTCCGAAGGCACTTATTGGAGAATGGATTCCATACAATGACATATAAGGGACTACCTTCCATACAGTACATCTCTAGAGGAATGTACTGAGGACAAACAAATGATCCTCTGCATTTGGCAAGACCGGCCTACCCCTTTCCGGTAATCAACACAATGATCATGGATAGTACCGAATAAGACATCACCCCGATCGTTCCCGACCTATCTGTGGTCACAACATACAGAACAAACTTGATATATAAAGAGTCATCTAGAAAGGCGATGACTATACCCTAATGGGTGCAACCCACATAGCCTTGCAGCATACCCTGTTTCAGCCATTTCAGGGTGTGAGTCCTGAGGTAACTTATTACCTTTTACAAAAAAAATCCAACTTTGAATGCCACATTGCCATTTCTAATAACACACTATTGATTTCCACAAAAGTACAACCCCCAAATTCATACACCCGGGGAAGGGTGTTAAGTGTAAGAGGGGTTATCTCCTACACCACCAACAAGATGTACGCTCAAAATCAATGTATGTGGTCATAGAAATGCAATGTCAAATATTCATTCATACAAGTTGTCCAAGAACAGGACAAACCGAAGGCACTCCTTCTACTCAATCCAATTTGGGATCAACCTTAGGATTAGTAGCAAGTAATCCTTGCAAAATATAATATTTTAAAACAAAGGCACCGCTGCCACCATATATATAATATGAGAATTACCCAGAGGTTAGTTGCAAGAAGCCCTAAACTATGAAGATCTTCGTCTTCAAAATCATTGTGTTCAACATATCTTCACTTTCGAATGCGTACATTGGTTTAAAGTGGTTTTTGAATAGGAATCACCCAAATCCGATTCCGTTTTCTCCGAACCAATTGTCGATAAAAGATGTCAAGTATGTGGGTGATTATTATTGTGACGACCCGGAATTTCGAGCAATAAACAATTTAATAATTTATATTAAATATTAAATTGTTTTGATATATCTTGGATTTATGAGACTTAAATGAATACTTTTCTTTAAATAAATATTGTATTGGTGAGTTTTATCTTTTAAAAACTAATTAATTATGTTTCCAAACTTCTAATATTTCTTTAGTGATTTGGGAATTATCATTTATTTAATATTAGGTCTTTTCAAAGCTATCAAATAAATAAAATATGGGTTTAAATATATAAGATAAATGTTTAAATAGTTTTAAAACTTGTTCTAGCTTTAGTATATAATATTAAGTAAGTAGTTATAGTAAAGATATAATTTCTTTTATAAATCATTTCAAATTGTTAAATATGTAATTTATTTTAAAATAATAAATAAGAATGTACATATGAAATTAATAGATGAAAGTAGAATATATGACTTCACCTATATTTTAAGGCAACTTGACTAAAGTAAAATAACATGACAAACAATAAAACTAATAATAAAATAAATATAACAAACAAGGAAATATAAAATATACATAAGTAAATTTCATAGCTTTGTAAACAATTAAACAAACACTCTACACATCTAAACAACATCCATTACATTTTATAATCAAACAACATATCAAACAATATATTAGAACAACACTCATTTACATTTCAATCACAATTCAATATAAACTACATAGCAAGTCGAGTAACTTGTTAGAAAAGCTTGCATAGGGTAAAACAAGTGGTTCGAATATATGGGTATGCAGTCTTAAGTACAACTGGATCTAAATAAATATGTAGGCTGGTAAGGTAGATAAGCACTTACAAGGACATAGCATTAAATGATAGTAAGGCAATATCTTTTCTAAGTACAAAAGCATGCAATCTCGGCCATAAGCTATAAAAAATTATCTCTGGGAATTGTACAACTTGTACACTAGTTTGCCTAAAGAAAAATGATACCCTGTTTCATAGATATCAACCTGTTTTATACTTCACCCTGTAAACTACTTTCCCCTACCAGTTTTCATTTTCCTTTCGAACTAAGTAAAACCAAAATAAAACTCCATTTCAAGACCTAAGCAAACATTCTTCAACATCAAGCAACTACAACTAGAACAAAAGCAAGGGACTTGGCAAAAGGATGTAAATGAAAACACTTTCCAGTTTTCCAAAGAATTCAAAAACTGTTGCAAACGAGGTGTTCTGTTCTTCTCTGTTAATTGGTGAGTAACAATTTTATTTAAAAACTTATAACTTAAATTTATGGCATGCTTCCTCGGTATTTGTGTGTATATGATTGTGATCTATGAGTATCTGTTTCTTGTGATACCTGTATCTGTTATTATGTCTTGTGGATATGGAAACCACACTTTATCACTTGATCCAACCACTGACTGAACTTGAGATGTGAACAAGAACTGTTTATTTTGTTGTAATCTTTATATTAAAATTGTATTAAAGCTGAAAACAATCCATAACTATCTCTGGTAACTCAAGAAACATGTACATCTTTACATATGTTTAAAATCAAATCTCCTGTTTTAAAAATTCAGTTGCATCAAGTGAAAATATATACTAAATCATGATTTTTAAAACAAGAATTAGAATTTTTAAGCATGGGAGTGAAGAGCAGTTTCGTTTTGACTGTTTCGAGCATTTTGAGTTGCCGTGGATGATCAAGTCCACTGGTGATGTCGAGTTCAGGTCAGAAGGTAGAGGAATGACCAGGGATTTGGCGAAAATTGTCGTGATGGTCGACAGAGCAACGTGGAGGCGATGGCGATGATTTCTCGTGAGGAAACCTAGTTTTTAGTGTGCTGTTAAGTTTCGTTCGTACAAGGCCATCAGGGGACCGAGTGTCATGCGACTGTGGGTTTTGGTAGAGGAGAGGTGGAAGAGGCTATGGCCGGAGTTGGGTGGCCTCTGGTGGTCGGAGCGAGGAGCGCGGGGTGTTGACAGGTATCGTGGCGATGTCGTTTTCATGTTTCCAGGCTTTGTTGGAGCAACTCAAATTCGATCTCGAGTACGTGGAGTTGATCGGAGGCTTGGGATAGGATCTGGAAGTGGTCGTCGATATGTGGAGATAGTCGTGGTCGACTGGAAGTGGTGATCGACGCCATGCACGTGCACGGTGGAGTGGTTTTGCTGGTGAAGCTGTTTTTAGTTTTCGAACTTAGGTTGGGAAAAGACTCGAGATTTACTCGAGTAAAATTCCTGGTTGGCTCGAGTAAATTCATATTTTACTCGAAGCAAAAATAAGGGGAACTCGGGTATTTGTTTGTCTTCCAGTTTTTTTCTGTAACTTGATTTTCAGTTTTAAAGTATGGGTTTAAAAATTTAAATCAAAGTAATCTGGGTCTAGAGTTAAATGTAATTTCCAGATTTTTGGGAATGAAGAGTAAGTTTAAAAATTTTAATACTATGAATAAGTTTAAATAATTTGTACTTAAGGTAAGTTTGATTTAAAAATCTCTTCATAACTAAGATTTGTTTTAACTTGGGATTTAATGTTTTTATGTAAAAGTTAGATAAAGTGATTTAAAGTTAAATTAGTGATCATTTGAACTTGGGGTTTAAAATGAAATTTAAAAAGGAAATTTGAAATAAATGTTTAAACATATTTAAGTGAAATTTAATCAATAAATGGAAAATGAGTTTTCTTTAAGTAGTAAAGATTGAAGCTTTAAATTCATTAACCATTAAAGTAATTAAAGTTGATAATTGATCATTTGTATTGATTAAATTTGTAATTATAAGATTAAATGAATTAATTAAAGTTTAAGAATGGATTAATAAATCAATATGTAATTAGAAATCATAGATTAGACTTTAATTAATTAATGAATGGTTAATTAAGCTTATAGCTTATAATGGATAATGTAATTTAATTATTTTGGAATAGTAATTAATAAATGTTAATGAAGGTTATTAACTAGATTATTTATAATTAATTAATATAATTGATTTTTAATAGTTGATTAGATTAATTAATTAAATAATCAACATTTTAATTGTTTAAGTGTAATTACTTAATGGGAATTAAGTAAGAAATTAATTACTCACTTTAACTAATTGGGTAATTGATTAATTTGGGTTAATTAATTTAGTTTAATTAATTTGGGTTAATCACTTGATAATTGGGAGATATAATTACTCAGGAAAGTAATTGATGAATAATTACAGGATGTAATTTATGGATAATGATTCGTTAATAGAAGTAATTTGGATATAATTACTTGAAATTAATCAAGGAATTAATTAAATATGTTTATTGGGAGTAATTAACTAAGGATAATTAATTACTGTATGTTATTAATCGAGGTGATTAATATATGTGATTTGGAAATTAGTTTTCTTAATAAAAATTAAGAAATAAAATAACTAATTAAAAGTTAATTACTTGATGTAATAGAATTAAATAGTAAATGTAATTAGAGATCATTTATTATAAATGCTGAAATCTTAAAATGAATTTATTTGGAATTAATTAATAAATGAAGAGATTTATTAATAAAATAAATTAAGTCATGTAATTAATTTAGGTTAATTAATAAATGAAGTAAGGTAAAGGTTATTTCCTATATTTGGTTAAAGATAATTAATTTGTAAAAATAACTAAAGGATAATTTATTTTAAATGTAATTAAAGATAATTAATCAAGGACGATTAATTAAAATGAATAATTGGATGATGATTAATTAATTGATTAATAATTAATTAATAGAAGTATAAGCAAGTTTAATAATGGTGGAGTAATTAATTTAATTTACATTAAATTAATTAAAGATTTGTAATTAGTTTAATTCATTTTAAATTAATTATAAAATGAGGTGATTATTAATCTTTGTTTATATATGATGGATGATATTGATTTCCATGATTGGTTGTGATCTCAGATATATATCTATTGTGTTATGGATGCTTGGTTAAGTATGATGATATTGATTATCTGTTTGAGTAGATAATATGGATTATCTATTTATGATGATGATGTTATTCTCCATTGTTATATTGTGTTTTATCTATCTGTGTTGATATAGATAATAAATTGAATTGTTTTAACTTTAAAACAACTTGGCCTTAAAAGATACGGTTTGGATTTCGATGAGACCGGGATCGGGTTTCCGTATACCGGGATTCTAGGTCTGGAGACCCGAATACCACATCGATCCAAAATAACGTTAGGTCGTGAAATCCAAATGGAGCAAGTGAAGACTCGAGGTATAAGAACTATTCGTCAGTATAACTCTGTGGGTGATTCCGTAATGAGTTTGACGGAGATAGTACTTATAGATTCGAGATGATGGTTCAAATTGCAAGGGTTATTGTCATTAACTCTGAGGGTGATTCCAATACGAGTGTAACGAGATAATGCCTTCGGTTTCGTTCGAACCCGGAACGAACTTATATGGATCGAATGCTTTCAGAACATCGTTAGGCGGGCGATGAGCATTCTAAGAGATGTGTTCTCTAAAGGTAATCGTGACCTCAAGCCTCATCAACCGGGAATGGCTAAAACAGGGGAGGTGCAGCAAGGCTTCGTGGGTAGCACCCACTTGAGAGCGAGATATACCCCTGTCTAGAGTCCCTTTTATTTCGGCTGTGTGGGC
Source organism: Allium fistulosum (assembly GCA_030737815.1). Taxonomy (NCBI): domain Eukaryota; kingdom Viridiplantae; phylum Streptophyta; class Magnoliopsida; order Asparagales; family Amaryllidaceae; genus Allium; species Allium fistulosum. Next base: position 183,034,615 of record CM060908.1, on the reverse strand, counting down.
GGTTTAGTAGCTACAACCGCCGGGGTTGTCTTGTTTGGAACTGTCCAGTAAGGGATGGTTCCGGTCTTGTGTTGCAGGGGACTTAGGGTGGGTCCTCGGTACGGTGATCTAGGCCACGTACTGTGACGAGCGGTACCTCAGTAGCCCTGCCATTGATGGAAACCCATTTTCCCTACGTGACCTTACGGTTTTGATTGTATACCTAGTATGCTGGAATTTAATGAATGTAACAATTTCGGCTATTTTCTATTTACTTGAAAACCTTAGACACTATTATAATATCACTGGATTTCCTATCAAATGTTTTGGTTAGTGTAAGGTAAAAACTTTTCCATGTTTATGTGTGGGAAGTCTTACGTGATACCTTTTGTTTTCAAAGGATTTTCAAAGTTAAACAACTTTAACCTGTTACTCACACCAGACCCATGTCTGACCCGGAGTTTATTTCTGTTTTTCCTAAACTCTCGGGTACCCAAATTTTTACGGGTAGCCAAGGGATTCAGGTTAGCTTTGACGTATTCTGGAGGAGCAATGGAGCAGGAGGCTTCAGCGTATAGATATATAGTGATTCCGCTGTGTTGTATCTCTGTATTGTATTAAGATGTATCGAGTTGTATTAACTAGACATGTGTTTATAACTGTCTAGTATGTGTTGTATTATCTGTGTAACTCTGATATATATGATATTATGTAATCTCTTATGTGATATATTATATTTCATTCGTTCCGCTGTTGAGATTCTGGTATGTTTTCTTCTTTCTTCTCTATCTTTTCTATTTCTCACCCTTTTCTTTCTTCATAGTGATGCGATCTTCCGGTAGTGGAAGGTCGGGTCGCTACAATTATTCAATAAATCAATATCTTTTATCCAAGTAAAATATCTTCTTAAAGATATATGTCTTTAACCCATTTTCTTTTTTAGCATTATGAGATTATTCAACCTCTTTCTAATTTTGGAAATACCAAATCATTTCTCTTTAATTACATAGGAAAACATTATTGAGTAAAAAGGGATCCATAGAAATTATGCTAATTATACTCAATTTTAATTTTTGTATTCAGCCTATACTATTCATCAAATAACGGTGAAATCACCTTTTAAATTCACACAGATAGTATGAGTTCCCTCCTTAGGATTTAATACCAAATTTATTTAGAATGTTACCTATATCACCAAACAACTTATTATTTTAAAATCTGGTTTAACCTTTGGGAAACTCCAAATCTCCTGTTCTTTTATCTTAGCAAGATGCAGTCCGAGTAAATCAAATTTACTATCCCCTCCGTTGGGCTAGTTCAGATAGCTAGGGAAAGCGTGAAACTAGTTTTCCAAACCTAAACCTAGAGACTATCTCTCTGTCACCCATGATATAACGATCTTCCTTTCTTACACCAAAAGATGACACTTAATACATCATCGGTATTCATGTGCCAATCATATAAGGATCCGAAAGACAGGTCGTTTGGGGTGAAGAAAGAAAAAGGTAGAATTGAATCTCACAAAATGTGACAAGCAATATATAATATACACAAGATCTTTAGTAAAGGAATCATCTTTATTCTATACACAACATCAACGTACACTACCCTAATATCAACCTGAATAGTTATAATAGCTTGTCCTTACAATTGTTGATAAATACAAACAAGAACAAAACAAAATAGAATGGCGTAGGAATATAAGGTACGTGAATATGTCTTGGAGAATCCAGCTCGTCTCTTGAATACTCCAAAGAAACTAGCTAAATCTTGATAATATGCTCGGATTGACTCGAGCATTACAGGAAAACAACGCCCAGGTCAGTCCGATAAGACTAGCATAAGAAAATCAAATCATAAAGAACTTTATTATAAATAAAACCATTTTAAAATCAAAGGTATCTCGTAAGACCACGCCGCACATAAACACATATGGGTTTTACCTTATGATAACCAAAACATTTTTATATAAAATCCTTTGATATTATCATAATGTCTACGATACAAATACATATTAATCATAGTCGATATTGTTACATTATTAAATTCAAGCATACTAGGCTCTATAGTCAAAACTGTAAGGCATTTATTGGAGAATGGGTTCCAACAAATGGTAAGGTAAGGAGCTACCTTTTGAAAATGGTACACCTATAGATAAAATGTACCAGAGTTGGACCCTGAACTTTGTCTACCCCTGCCAATACAGAACCGACCTACCCCTGAACTTGGATAGTACCGAATATGTCATTACCCTAGTTGTTCCCAACCTTTATCGAGATATCCCATGCACAACCAAATCCATAATAGGGTAATCTAGAAAGCTGATGACAAACCCTAATGGGAGCGACCCACATAACCCTGTTGTATCTATCTTGTTTTAGCCATTACCGGGGTATGAGGCTTAAGGTAACGATTTATCTAGACCATCTTGGAATGCTAACACTGCCTACCAGGCAGCAATGCAGCGCCAACATTATCCATACAAGTTCGTTTTGGGTCTAAACAAAACTGAAGGCACTACCACTATTACATCCATTTTAGAATCATCCTCAGGATTAGTAACAAGTAGCCCTTGCACTTCAAAAGCACCATTTTCAATTATCTTCAAGATGTCATTAATTTGAAATGCTTAAGTTGGATCGAAGTGGTTTTAGGATAATTTATATGTCCGATCTTGGTTTTTTCGAAACAACATTCTATGGTTCCGCTGAACTTAACTCCGGTTCTTTTGGAAATATTCACACAACACATAGAAGCAAGGATCACCCCCTAACTGTTTAAGTGAATGGATCTTCCTATCATTTATCTTAGAAGAAAAAAATGAGATTTATACGCACAGTACAACATCATCGAAGATGACTGTGCCATATAACTCACGTGTTTCTCCTAGATATTTCTACAGTTATATTTTGGTTCAGATTTGATAGTCGGTTATTTAACTGACAAATAAACCAACAACAACAAATTTGGAGAATTAATTACCCATAGCAAACACTAAGCCTCAAACTAAATCATTCATTTATCATAACTCTTTTCAAAAGTGTTTATAAAAAACATTCATATACTTATCTCACTGACATAAGTATATTCACAAAACATTTGCGAAAGATTTCTCATTTCCAAATCATATCAAATGATCAAAACAAAATGTTATTTAAATTATAGATAAAGATAACCTCAAACAATATTCCTTCGGTGTTAAGTGTGGAACGAATGTCTATACCACTAGAATTAAGAAGGTCAGTTAAAGAAAGTCCAATCTCAAATTCTTTTATAAATGTCCTTCTATAAATCCTGTTAATAAATCTCATTTATTTATGAATCTTCTTTACTTAAATTCCAAACCCATATACAAAACTCTTTATAAATCGCCAAGTTAAATGTACAAAACTCTTTTATAAATATCAAAACCATTTATATATCTTTTTATAAATCAAAATTATTTATAAAACTTCCTTGATTATTCCAAAATCATTTATAAAACTTTCTTATAATTATTCCTTATTTAAAGCAAAACTCCTTTAATAAACTCATTTAATAAAGTCCTTTTGGTAAATAAAACGATTATTTAAAACACCTTTACCAAAATCATAACTTAACTTGAAACCATCAGTAGAAATATGTTTGAGCTTAAAAATCATAAAGAGACTTAGTGACCATAATGGTTCTCATTTAATGGAGTTTACTTTTCAAGTTATAACATGGGTATTTACATAACTAGCAGATATATTAGGGAATCAACAAATAACAATCAATTATATAAGTAAATGTCCAAGTTATCAAAATAGCAGACGGGGATTTGTTCTGCAAAACACATGTCTAAGTTAATAAAATGACAAAGTGGGTTTTTACTTTGCCTAATAGATGTCAACATAGCCTACATGGTAAACTATGGTAGACAGTGATTTATTCTACCAAACATATGTCAAATATAAGTTAATTAACAGAACATTGATTTATTCTACTAAACAGATGTCATTGGGTTTTATATTAAATCGGGTTTACTTAAGGATAGTCGACAAAGAAATCCCTTTGGATTAAAATCTTCCATTAAAAGAAATTACTTGTCGAAAACAAAACCGATCTTTAAAAATAAGGTGGTCTAAACTTCTAAAACTTTATTTAATAATTAAATAGCATTTAAACTTTTTATTTAAAAATAACTAAACCTTTAATTAATAATTAAAAAATAATTAAATAAATAATTGAACCCTAATTAATCTTTTATCAATTATTAAATAATATTTAAACCTTTAATTAATAATTAAATATTAATTAATCTCAATTAATTAGCTAAATATTCCTTAATTAAAACTTAAATAGTAAATTAAACCTTCATTTAAAATAATTAAACCATAATAAGTTTTAGCTATTTGTTAGCTTATATTTAAGTTGATTAGAAGTGAATTAATAATTTTAAACCCTTTAACATAAATAATTGGTTAATAATTAATCTTTAAAAGATAATAATTAATCCATAAATAATTAATTTAATAATTAACTTTTATATGTTTAACTAACTATAATTAACTTACTCAATTAATAATTAATAACTAATTACTTAACTTAATTACTAATTAACTTCTACATATTCTTAATTAGTAAAATAATTAATTAAAATTTAAACTCATACTTAATTAAAACATAATTAACCTTTATACTTAATTAATATTTTGAAAATGATTTCAAAATCAATTATGTGAAAAACACCTTTATTTTAAATGTTGATTTTTCCCGAACTGCATACATAGCGACTATCGCTACGGATGTACTAACTTAAGGTTAATTTCTAAGTCACTATCTTCCAAACTCCTTTACTTTAACTTTGTTCCATTATAAAACATACGAAAAAGAGTTGGAAAACAACAAAAAAACAAAATTTAACATTGAACTTTAGTTGTTAAAAAAATACAAATCACTATTTCTCCAAGGGATTTCAAGTCTCATTTAACGTAACAAGGTTAACAAGTTCACATAGAACATCATATCCAAAGATCGCATACAACATTATACTAAAAATTCATAATTTCCAAACAATACAAAAGTTGACTTTAATTTAAGTCTAATTTCCATATCATATCAACAACATCTATACACACCCAAAAATATAATAATCTAACATAATTCAACATATTAGACAAACAATTCAATCAACTCATATCAAAGGTTAAAACCTTTTAATCTAAGAACAAAGTTTACTCATCAAAATCATCCAAACTTGCACTAGAACTAGAATAGAATCTAGATCCATGTTATATGCTTTGAAATATGAAGGTTTGGTGGACTTAAGGCCTTAAGTGGGTTCGGCCAAGGTATGGTGCACACGGCCTAATGGTGGTTGAGTTCGGCCTTGAAAGGTGAAGGGACTTTGGATTATCATCGAATTCATAAAAATCAAGCGTGAAAATGGTCGTCTTCCAACTGATTTTTAGACAAGTTGCTCATAGAATTTGGAAAAGTTTCCATGGAGAAAGTTCTTGGAAATCATTTTCTCTACAATTTCAAAAAATGAATTATTCAATTTGAATCCTTTTGGAGGGAGATATGGTCAAAAGAAGGAGAGGTATTTTCGGACTTGAAATCTGGGTCCAAAAATGAGTTTGAAAAAAAATGAGATTTAGACATGTCTAAGCTCAAAATTTAAAGAAGTGGTACACATTAAAGTTGTAGCCAATGCAATTTTCAATGACTAAAATAAACCTCAATTTGGATAAGATATGAGAAAGATATGATAGAAGGCGGAGGAGGCCAAATTGAATAAATGAAAGGGGATTTATAAGCAAGAAACAAAGCAAATTACTAAAATAGCCTTGCATTTACCCTCCACGTCCACTTGCCACATCACCATGGCACCTAACCTTCATGTACCTCATCCCACAAGCTTGTCCCCCTTACCTTTGCTTAGCCAACCAGTTTTTAATGCCTAAGTACTTATGTCCCTTAAGGCATCTTTATATTTTATTTTAATTTTTAACATCGCATCTTACTTTACGTACTTATGTATATATATACATATACAAATACACACACATATATCCTAACTAATTTGTACTTGTATGTGTATGTTTATACAAAAGAGTTTACAACCTTCTCGACTACTTTTAGCCGTTGAAAATTCAAAAATTCAAGAAACAAATTCTGGTCACATTTTTTATTTTTCTTCGAACTATATATTTTTTTAAACACATTTGGAAAAATATTTCACCATCATTATTTATTATTTTGAAAGAGTTTTATTTTAATTATAAAAATCCTTATTTTAATATTTAAAATTAATTAAATATGCTCAAATCAGAACGGTGAAATTCTGGGTTGTTACACCCTCCCCCCTTAAAAGAATTTCGGCCTCGAAATTTTAGCACTCACTCGAATACATAGCTTTACTTCCCAACTAATATCTCTCACTCGACTTCCTAGTGCAGACTCTAATTAGGCTTCTTAATTAGAAACATCTATACTCCTTACATAGTCATATACTATGATGAAACACTTTGGTTCTAAATTAAGAACCCTCATCAAGTGTTCGCCGTCAAAAATTGATTGATAGATTCTTATTCAAAACAGTGTGAAATACCTCAAGTCATGTGCTCGAATCTTGGATCTAGATTTATGTGAAAATGAAAAATGATCTACATACAAACTACGTGCTCATCTTATTGGTTCTTACCACCCAACTACTTTCTACCCTCCCCAAAATATTTATGAAAACATTTCATAACAATTCCAACTTAGTTCCAAACATTTTTAAATGATACAACTTATTTATGAAACCTATTCAAAAAATCATTTTAATTTATTAATTTGTATAATACTCTTCTACAACCTAAGAGTATATACAAAACATTGTATTTTTAATTCCAGTCACTATTAACTATTTAGATGTCGACCCAAAATAATTTGGGTCTCAAAACCGAGTCGACATATACAACTTCTTTACCCATTTGGTCTGGTAAGTAGCTAAGAAGAGTAGGATGCTGGTATCCAATCTCCATTCTAGAGTCTACATTTTCTTAGACACCTCTAAGGTAAAGACGTTTATTAGCTGGCCCAATAACATCAAATAATTTTTCACTTCCTAGATGCTTAAATCAAAAGACACATTTTAATAAAACCAAGCTTATTTAACCTTATTGTTATATTAATTTTAATTTTAACTTCATTTATCAATCCATTCTTTAACCTAAATTCCTTTACATTTTGGAATTTGAGAGCTAAATACTCGGATTTTTTTCAAAAATCCTTTGAATTGAAATTTACATATTTTAATCCATAGAAATATACATGTAGCCTGAGTAACTCCAAAATGATATCAAGGCATTGGGTACTACCAAATAGTATCATATATCCCCTTTTCAAGAAGGGTAATGCTCAAGAGAAGTGTTTACCATCAGAACACATCTCCTACCCAATTTTAGTCACTTTCGAGGCATTCCAACTAGTTAATTATTAAAATACTTCTACATTTCAAATCCCTTTTTAAAACAATACCATGTATATATATATTTCCAACAATAGTTTTTTTACAAAATAAATATCATCCACTTACTTTGGATTCATTTGGATACGAACTCTTTTCGATCATACAATGACAAAGAGAATAATGTACTAAGTGCGCTATCATATATTCCTAAGCAAACATTAGATTGTCACTTAGAAGATTATTCAGATCATCACAATTCAGATCGAGACCTATTTCCCAAACTGTCCAAAGAAAACACACCTTTCTATAAAAATTTCTTTTCAGAGTATTTATACTTTATAGTATTTTTAAGTAAAATTATTGCTGCTTTCTAAACCCTGAAAATCATTTGAAAACTTTATCAAAGTCATCGGGATTTAAATTATTTGAAAGTCAATCTTATTTTTCAAAATATATTTTATAATTCTGATTCATAAATCAAAGAAAATAAAATCTTTCCTCAAATATTCATTTTTAAAATATATTTCCTTTATTTTTAATAAACGCCCTTATATTAAAATCCAATTTTAACCCAACATATCGTCGAACGCCTTATAGTCAAACTGTAATATTTAAGTCACAAAGTGTTCGTTTCAATGTTCCCACAAATTCTATCTACCCAACCTATGATGGATAAAAGGAAAATTACCACTAAATCAGATAATAGTCAATGCCCAAAATTGGATGAGCATGACTAATCAAATCCTATGTGATAATAATTAAATATTATCAACTCCTAATAACAATCACATTATATATGACTATGCTTTAATTTTGAAAATTATTTCTTAATAAATAAAATATATTCCTAGTAAAATTATTTCATTTACCGATTTAAAACAATACTATATTGATTTTCCTAGTTTAAGTGTTTAGAAACCCCTATCGACACTGTGGTGCCCCACATCTCGACCAGAATTCATAAAGCACTCAACCGATAAATTAACACAATATAAAACATTTTTATAGCACTAATAAATACACACTCAATATATACACTCAAACTCATTCTAGGGTCTCACTTACCCTATCTCAAATGAGTAAACCCCACTAAAACCTACGTATTCACTCAAGTTAAGCTCTGATAGCACGTGTAATGATCTGCCTTTCTTATACCAAAAAACGACACTTAATACATCCTCAGTATTCATGTGCTAATCATTTAAGTATCCAAAAGATAGGCCGTTGAGGGTGAAGAAAGAAAAAGGAAGAACAGAATCTCACAAAATGTTATGAGAAGTATATAATAGACATAAGATCTTTAAATAAGGAATCATCTTTATTATATACAAACACTAGAGTATACTATCCTAATCTCAGTGTGGGCAGTTATAATAGCCTGTCCTTACATTTGTTGATAAATACAAATAAGAACAAAACAAAACAAAACAACGGAAGAATATAAGGTACGTTAATACGTCTTGGAGAATCTAGCTCGTCACCTGAATGCTCAAAAGAATCCAGCTAAATCTAGAAAATATACTCGGGCAAACCCGAGCATTGTAGGAAAACAACGCCTGGGTCAGTTTGGTAAAACCAGTATGAGAAACTCAAATCACAAGGAACTTTATCATAACTTATAAAACCCTTTTAAAATAAAGGATATCTCGTAAGACCATGCCGCATATAAATAAGGTTTTTTTACCTTACATCAACTAAAACATTTTTACATAAAATCCTCTAATGTTATCGTAATGTACAGGATACAAATACATATTAATCATAGCCAAAATTGTTACATTATTAAATTCCATCATACTAGGTTCTACAATCAAAACTGTAAGGCACTTATTAGAGAATGGGTTCCAACAAATGGAAAGGTAATGGATTATTTTTCGAAAATGGTACACTTCTAGATAAAATATACCGGAGTTGGACCCTGGATCTGGTCTACCCGAGTCAACACAGAACTGGCCTACCCCTAAACTTGGATAGCACCGAATATGTCATCACCCCAGTTGTTCCCAAACTTTATCGAGATATCTCATGCACAACCAAATCCATAATAGGGTAATCTAAAAAGCTGATGACACGCCCTAATGAAAGCGACTCACACAGCCTTGCTGCATCTACCTATTTTAGCCATTACCGGGGTGTGAGGCTTGAGGTAGCGATTTACCTAGACCATCTTGGAATCTAACACTACCCTCGAGCCAGAAATGCAATTCCAACATTCATCCATACAAGTTCATTCTAGCACTACCTCCACAACATCCATTTTGGAATCACCCTCAAGATTAGTAGCCAGTAGCCCTTTCACTTCAAAGCTTCGTTTTCAATCATCTTCAAGATATCTTCTGTTCGAAATGCTTGAGTTGGATTGAAGTGGTTTTCAGATAATTTATACTTATCTGATCCCAGTCTCTTCGAAACAACATTCGATGATTTTGGTAAACTCAACTCTAGTTCTTTTGGAAATATTCAGATAATACATAGAAGTAAGGATTACCCCCTAACCATTTAAGTGGACGGATCACTGTATCATTTATCTTAGGAGAGCAAAATGAGATTTATATGCACAATACAACATCATCGAAGATGACTAGGCCATATAACTTACGTGTTTCTCCTATATAATTTTGGAGTTATATTTTGGTTCAGATTTGCTAATTAGGTATTTAACTATCAAATAAAAAAACAACAATAAATTTAGAGATTTAATTACCCATAGCAACAACTAAGCCTAAAAAATCTTTCATTTATTAAAATTCTTTTCAATAGTGTTTATAAAAAACATTTATATACTTATCTCACTGACATAAGTATATTCACAAAAAATTTGTGAAAGATTTCTCATTTTCAAATCATATCAAATGATCAAAACAAAATGTTATTTAAATTATAGATAAAGATAACCTCAAACAATATTCCTTCGGTGTTAAGTGTGGAACGAATGTCGATACCACCAGAATTAGGATGGTCAGTTAAAGGAAGTCCAATATCAAATTCTTTTATAAACTTCCTTCTGTAAGTCCTTTTAATAAATCTCTTTTATATATGAATCTCCTTTACTTAAATTCCAAACCCATTCACAAAAATCTTTATGAATCACCAAATTAAATTTACCAAACTCCTTTATAAATATCAGAACCAGTTATACATCTCTTTATAAATCTCCAAAATTATTTGTAAAACTTCCTTTGTCTTTTCAAAATCATTTATAAAACTTTCTAATAAATATTCCTTATTTAAAGCAAAACTCCTTTAATTAACTCATTTAATAAAGTCCTTTTGATAAACAAAACGATTATTTAAAACATCTTTACTAAAATCATTACTTAACTTGAAACCATCATTAAAAGTATGTTTGACCTTAAAAATTAGAAAGAAGCTTAGTGACCATAATGATTCTCATTTAACTTAGTTTACTTTTTAAGTTATAGCATGGGTATTTACACAACAAGCGGACATGTATAAGAGAATCATTCAATAACAACCAATTATATTATTAAATGTCCACGTTAACAAAATAGCATATGGGGATTTGTTCTACTAAACACATGTCTAGGTTAATATAATGATAGAATGGGTTTTTATTTTGCCTAATAGATGTCAACATAACCTACTTGGTGAACTATGGTAGAACGGTAATTTATTCTACCAAACAGATGTCAAATACAAGTTAATTGACAGAACGGTGATTTATTCTACTAAATAGATGTCATTGGGTTTCATATTCAATTGGGTTTACTTAAGGACAGTCGACAAAGATATCCCTTGGATTAAAATTTTCCTTTAAAACAAAGTTGCTTGTTGAAACCAAAACCGATCTTTAAAAATAAGGTGGTCTAAACTTCGAAAACTTTATTTAAAAATTAAATAGCGTTTAAACTTTTTATTTAAAAATAATTAAACCTTTAATCAATAATTAACAATAATTAGCTATTAAATAAATAATTAAACCCTAATTAATCTTTTACTAATTATTAAATAATAATTTAAACCTTTAATTAATAATTAAATATTAATTAATCTCAATTCATTAATTAAATATTCATTAATTAAAACTTAGTTAATAAACTGAACCTTCATTTAAAATAATTAAATCTTAATTAAATTTTACTTATTTCTTAACTTAAATTTAACTTGATTAGAAATGAATTAATAATTTTCAAGCCTTTTAAAATAAATGATTATTTAATAATTAATCTTTAAAAATTAATTAACATAATAATTAATCCCCGAACAATTAATTAAATAATAATTAACTTTTAAATGTTTAGCTAATTATAATTAACTTACTTAATTACTAATTAACTTCTACTTATTCTTACTTAATAAAATAATTAATCAAATTTTAAACTCATGCTTGAGTAAAACATAATTAACCTTTATACTTAATTAATATTTTGAAAATGAGTTCAAAATTAATTATGTGAAAAACACCTTTATTTAAAATGTTGATTTTTCCCGAACTGCATACATAGCGACTATCGCTACGGATACAGTAACTTAAGGTCAATTTCTAAATTACTATCTTCCAAACTCCTTTACTTTAACTATATTCCATTATAAAACATAAGAAAAGGATTTGGGAAAAAATATATTTAACTTTGAACTTTAGTTGTTAAAACACTATAAATCACCATTTTTCCAACGAATTTCAAGTCCTATTTAACATAGTAATGTTAACAAGTTCACATACAACATCATATTCAAAGTTCGCATACAACATTATACTCAAAGTTCACATTTCCAAACAATACAAAGGTTAGACTTTAATTCCAGTCCAATTTCCATCTCATATCAACAACATCTATAAACATCCAAACATATAATAATCTAACATGATTCAACATATCATACAAATAGTTCATTCAACACATATCAAAGGTTAAAACCTTTTATTTTAAAAACAAAGTTTACTCATCAAAACCATCCAAACTTGCACTAGAACCAGAATAGAACCTAGATCCATGATATATGCTTTGCAAAATGAAGATTTGGTGTCCTTAAGGCCTTGAGTGGTTTTGGCCAAGGTATGGTGCACATAACCCAAGGGTGGTGGAGCTAGGCCTTGAAAGGTGGAGGGACTTCGGATTATCATCGAATATACAAAAATCAAGCCCGAAAATGGTCATTTTCCAACTGATTTTTAGACAAGTCACTCATATAATGTGGAAAAGTTTCTAAAAGGAAAGTTATTGAAATTCTTTTCTCTACAATTTTAAAAAAGGAGCCACTCAATTTGAATCATTTTTTAGGGAGATATGACCAAAAGAAGAAGAGGTATTTTTGAATTGAAAACCTTGTTCGAAAATGAGTCTAAAATAAATGAGATTTTGACATGTCTATGCTCCAAATTTGAAGAAGTGGTACATATAAAAGTTGTGGCCAATGGAATTTTCTACTGTTTAAAAAATAAAGAAAACCTCAATTTGGATAAGATATGAGAAAGATATGATAGAAGGAAGAGGAGGCCAAATTGAAGAAATGAAAGGGGGATTTATAAACAAGAAACAAAGCAAATTACTAAAATAGCCTTGTCCTTTACCTTCCAAATCCACTTTCCACATCACCATGACACCTAACCTTCATGTACCTCAGCCCGCAAGCTTTTCCTCCCTTCCCTTTGCTTAGCCAACATGTTTTTAATGCCCAATTACTTATGTCTCTTAAGGCATCTTTATATTTTATTTTAATTTTAACATCACATCTAACTTTACATACTTAAGTATGCATATACATATACAAATACACACACACAGTTATATATATATCATAACTAATTTATACTTGTACATGTATGTTTATATAAAAGAGTTTACAACCTTCCCGACTACTTTTAGCCGACGAAAAGTCGAAAATTGGGAAAACGAATTCCGGTCACATTTTTTATTATACTTCGAACTATATATTTTTGTAAACACGTTTGGAAAAATATTCCATCGTCATTATTTATTATTTTAAAAGAGTTTTATTTTAATTATAAAAATCCTTATTTGAAAATTTAAAATTAATTAAATATTTCCCAAATCAAAACGGTGAAATTCCATATCATTACACATAAGGCCATCAAATTATTTGATCAACTCTAAACACTTTATAATACTTGATTTATTATTTGGAAAACATTTATAAAGGATTTGGGAAGAAAACCCAAGTTTAAATCTTATTTCAGAAATTTCCAAATTCCTTTGTTAAATTTGCTGGTGAATAGTGTTTTTAAGGGCTTCATATTACAAATCCCATTTAAACCTTTTATATGTCCAATTTTTTCATTTAAAACTCTTCTAAAATATTTTAAAATATTTTTAGAATTTATATCATCTTTTTTAATGATTTAAAAATGTCTACTTTGAAGAGTTGAAATCCATATTTTACAAACCATCAAAACGCGATGATTTTAAAAACTTGATTTGGACGTATCTCAAGTTTTACAAAATTAAATCTAGATTTTTATCTTTCATTTGGAAACTATAGTTATAAGTGTCCGGAAAATTCTTATTTCGAATAATTCTGAGCTATATTCCACTTCATACATTGATTTAACTTTTATGGTGAAAAATCGTGAATTGCCGTTACGCGATGCGCTTACTTTGACTAATTTTTTCATATCTTTTCAAAACTTTGTCGAGTTCTAATGTTTATAAAATATTTATAAACCATTTTAAATCATTTTATACATGTTTAAAGAGGTTTAACTATTTTATAATACATAAGAGAAAGTGTTTTCTTAATGTTAATTCGATGATTTTTTACCATGAATTATTTCCATAACCAAGCAAACATATTATCACATCCGAAACATGATGACCAAACATAGAAAACACTCATAGCAAACATATCATATCATCAAATGATTTATAAAATGAACTAGTAGAATTTCTCACGATTGTAGCCTTCCTTACGTAATTTCTCCGAATTACTCTATCGGCATTCCGACAGCAATTCTCTTCGCTTTCTTCACTTCGGAGCTTTCGGATCTCCACCTTGCTTCTAGAGAAGCTCGGCTATGCCTTGGAAACAGGTGGAGCATGGCCTTCATGGTGGTGCTTAGCGGGCCGCACACTTATATAGAGGAGGGGAGTGTTTTTGACATAGTTTTGAAGTGGATTGACTTGTTAACATATGGAACTATTTTACTTTCTTTTTACCATTATTTTTCTTCATTACTTCACTAAAATAAAGAAGTCATTAAAGAGAATTAAGAAGCTCAAGAAGAAGAGTTTTGGTGTGAGAATTATGAAGTCTTAGGGTGGGTATTTATAGGAAAATTTTGCAAAATATCTTGATATTTATATTTTTTACTTAAGGTAAATGTGTAAATGCACATGGTAACTTCTTATATGTTTGTAAAAGTTATGTGCATGTATATATGCCCATATAAGTCTCATTTGACAAACCATGGTGCAACATTCGATCATAACTTTTGTTTGATAAACCGTTGAAAATCCGGAATTCGATATCCGGTCATATTTTTACTTCTCTGTTAAACTATATATATTTTTAAACAAATCTTGAAAATATATTTCTTGTCATCTTAGAATAATTAAAATGTGCTCATTTAAATTATTAAACCATATAAATTAATATTCAGACAAGTGCTGCAAAATTCTACAGTTAAACTACCAAAGTGTCCTTATAAACCAAGTTTATACATTTATAAAACTAGTATAAGTCAACTATTATCACTATATAATTAAAATGGTTATTCGTCATTTAAAATAATTATTTGGACAGTTAAATACTCAAAATACCAAAACTTTCCTTATATGCTCATTTTTTTTTAAATGATGACATCATCGATGACATCATAATTATTCTATTTTCAAAAATGGAAAAATACTTTTATTCCTTATTTTTTTAAATAGTTAAATAAGTGTATGTAAAAAATTCGTGCTCGACTTTTGATGGTTAAAAGCTATTTATTGATAAAACAATTTTCGATCATATTATCGATATTTTTACAAAGAACATATTTTTGTAAACATTTTTTTCCAAAACAAAATCATCATTATTATTTATCACATAAAATATGATTATTTATGTTTAATAAACCTATATTTGAATATTTAAAATTAATTAAATATGCCACATCAAAGTGATAAAATTACAGGTCGTTGCGCTAATGCATAGGATACATGTTTCTATAAAAATAACTTAACTAAAAACTTAAGAACTAAACACTCAGGTTTTGTTTCAAATCATTTTGAAATAATATATACTTATAACCTTTTGTATATCTAATCATACTTTTAGAATTTAAAACAAAATTTGTTGTACCAAAACATTCTATAGTAAATTACTATGGTAGCATTCCCCACTTAGGAACTCGAAAATGAATGCCGATGATGTGCAGTCATCACCAGAATTATTTTTCCACCGACGGTAGTGAGTTCAGTGCTTTCAATCTCCTTTAAAATTCTCTTTAAAATATTACTATTCATAAATACTTTCAAATAATACCATGATTATTTTTCCAAAAATCATTTAGAAAATGATTTTCAAAAACATCGGGATTTAATTCTCAATTTCTTTGTTTAAATCCTTTTTATTTATAAACCATACTTATATAATTTCACCTTATATAAAATCATTTCACAAATGTGCATCTTTGTTTAGATTAAGATAAACAACTTTATTAAAATTAAAATTTAACCAAACATTATCATCAAACGCCTATAGTCAAACTATGAAACTTAATTCACAAGTTGTTCGTTACAATGTTTTCACAATTACTATCTATCCCACCCATGCAGTAAAAAGGGTAAAACTGCTCATAAACTTGTCGAGCACAACCAATCAAATAGTAAATGATAATAATTAAATATTATCATTTCCTAACAAACAAACATATCAAAAATCTATATAAATTATTCTTAAAATATAATTCTTGCTAAAATTATTTCATTTACCAATTTTAAAACAATATTGTGTCTGTTTGCTTTATTTAAGTGTTTAGAAATTCCTATCGATAACATTGATTAGGCGCATAGACCATAACTCATAAGCCACTCAACAGATCAATCTACAAAATATAAAACTTTTTTATAGCACTTACAAATACGTGCTCACATATATAATACACTCAAACTCATTCAAGGTTGTCATTTGCCCTGTCTTAGCTTACCCCATCAAGGCCTATGTGTTTTCTCAACCTAAGTTCGATACCATGTGTAATGACCGACCTTTTCGACCATCAAAAGTCGACACCAATACATCCACTATATTCACATGCCGAGCATTCGAGTGTCGGAAAGACAGATTGTTGTGGTAAAGAAAATAAAAGACGGAATGGAATCTCACAATGTGATGAGTAATATATAATATACCAATGATCTTTACAAAAGAAAACTGTAACATATATACATCAATTGGAGTAACTAATCTATCATCAACATGGACAGTTATAACAATTTGTCCTCAGAAATGTTGATAAATACAAAACAATAAATGCAGCGGAAATAAAGATACATGAATACGTCTCTGTGGCATCTAACTCGTCTTCTAAAGCTCAAAAGCATCCATAATTAAATATAGAAATATGCTCGAGCTGACCGGAGCATTATAAAAAAATAACATCCGGATCAGTGGGGTAAATCTGAGAAACACAAATCAAATGGATTTTAATTTTATAAAATCTTTCAAAAATATAGGTATCTCATAAGATTACGCTGCACATACACCCGGATCAGTTTTTATCTTACAATAACCAAACCATTTATAGAAAATCTTCTGGTATTATAATTTTTGTGTTTCTTCCAGATAATCCTAGAGTTATATTTGGTCAAGATTTGATAGTCGGTTATTTAACTATCGAATAAACAATAAAACATATCAGATATTTAATTTTATAAGAAAATTAGCACGATTAAACACATAAGTAGTCCATAGCCTCTTTAATTAATCATTTCATTAATTAAAACCACTTTGTAAATACTTGTATTAAAATATTTTTTAAGATATACATAAGTATTCTACTCATTCACTATTTATTTATATTCTTTCAATGCTTGAAAAAATATCCATATACTTATCTCAACGGTATAAGTATACTCATAAAACAACACTTTTAATACTTTGAAAAAGCAAACATATACTTATTTCAAGGTTATAAGTATATTCACAAATCATAAGAAAGATTTCATTTTAAAAACCCTACTTAATTAGGTTAAAACAAATATCATTTAAAACATTGATAACAATAAAACCCGAACCACTTTTTTCTTATTGGTGTTAAGTATAAAAAGAATACTTTCCATACCACCATAATTTAAAATGATTATTTGTGGAAATTGGGTCTCATTCTTTTTATAAAACACATTTTTATAAACCTCTTTTAACAAAATACCTTTTTATAAATCCCCAAATTCATTTTAAAAACTCCTTTTATACATCTCCAAATTCATTTATAAAACTCCGTTTCTAAATCTCTAAAATTATTTCTCATATACTTATTAAAATCTTTGGTTTTAAGACAGACCCAAATGTTTTCCATTAAACGATAATTTCATATATTAGTATAAATTCACAAATGTAATTTATTATTTCAAATTATCAAGATGACATCATTTCCTTTTCATAAAATTACCTTTATAAATATATTCTTTTATTTACAAAACATTATGTATAAATCTGTCTTTCTATACAATATTTTACAACAAAGCATTTCACAAATATTTATTCAAAAATATTTCTATCTCCTAAAAAACAGTCACTTAATTAATAAGAGATAAACTCCTTTTTCTTTATAATAAACATTATAATAAATATTTCCTAAAATATTTCAAAAACATTTCCATACATGTTAGAAAATACTAAACAAAAAGGTTGATGTAAAAATAGAGACATTCAAAAACCATTTCTAAATAAAAGGCCATAGAAAATTCCAAAGTCATATTTAAAATCATTTTCCAAATCAAAACCATTTCAAATAAAAAACATCAAATAATAGTATTTCAAAATACTATAACGAGGCCTAGAGCATATCTACCATAACCTTAACCAATGTTATTATTGTTTTCATTTCAAAAAGAATTTGTTTTTTACGATATATCAAAGTCACATCCAATATGGCCAGGCTACCAAGCTTTTGGCACTCAACAATTAACTATCAACAGTTAACACATCATTTATCCAATATTAATTAATCCACATGTTAATTAACTTCAAAAATAATCATTTTACTTTGCAAGAGCAGAACGGGGATTTATTTTGTTCAATAGATGTCCAAAATAATCTATTAAAATTAATCATAGCAAAACAGTGCTTATTCTGCGAAATAGATGTCCAAAGTAATCTGTTAAATTTAATCATAGCAGAACGGTGTTTTATTCTGCCAAATAGATATCCAAAATAATCTATTCAATTTAATTATGGCAGATGTTTTATTCTTCCAAATAGATACCACATACGAAATATAATTATTTTAACTACATTATTATTTAAAAACTACGTTATTTTATTCAATAACTAATATTTTATCAAAAATTTATCATTCATTGAAGCTATCAACAAGTTATATCATTAGTGCTATACTCGTTAATACGATTCTAATGCAAAAATCCGTAGGTTAATCGGATTTCGTATGGATAAGCAACTAAATTTTAAGGTTTAAACTTTTTAAAACTATTAAAATAATCAAATTAGTTTGAAATGATTCCTCACCGAAAACAACATGGCCCAGGCCCACATGCAAACGGCCTGACCCGATTGGAACGGTGCTTCTCCCCAATACATTCCCGCCTTATTAAAATGTGCTCCAGGAATCAAATAACAACAAGCCACCTCGTTCATCCAGCTCAACGCCGATGCTCTGACCACCTATAACCATCGCTACCTTGCCATCACAACCGCCACCCACTGCCACACGCATGAACCTAACCATGGTAGACTCGGGGCCACCTAACGCCACTTGAAACCCCACTTACAAACCTAAAAAAATAGGTCGAAGCCCAAGATTGAGCTCAACCGACCCCCTCAGACCACTTTGAAAGTTCGGTGTGGATCGTGCAATATGGAATAGTATAAAAGCAGTGCGGAATAAAAGAACAATTAGCAGATAATAGTAAATAATAAACGAGCACACCAGGAATTTTTATACTGGTTCGAACTTCCCGTTCTACGTCCATTCCCAGATTCCTTCTGGAATTTCACTAACAACAATCCTCACTTAACCCAGAGGAACAGGTTTACAACAACCCTTGAACAGCCGAACAAGGGACCTGAGCAACAGAACAGGATTTTTCCTCAACAGCCGAAGAGGACTTCACACGCCTGAGCAGCAGAACAGGACTTCAACTTATACAAAGAATATTTGACACAGTGTGTTCTTGATAACACGGATTTGTCTCTTGATAGTACAACCTTCCTATAATCTTCTCCTTTATGATATATAGTGTGATGTGCTTTGAGAATAGTGGAAGATAGAGTGATCAACGATCAGAGAATGTAAGCAGTTTGAGTGCAGTTTGAAAATAGAGAATAGATAAGAATTCAAGAATATTAGAATTAGATTCGGTTAATTGTTTTTTGAATTCTGTAATCTATTTATAGTGAATAAGGAGTTGCAACTATAGATGAAAAGCTATATTGAAAAGAACAGTTGCAACCATTGATTTTGAAAGAGTTTCTCTTTGGTGAAGAGAAGTGTCTTTTCAGAAAAATAGCAGTTGTATAAATTCAGATGTCTGAAAATAAATTTCAGACTTCTGAAATTTGAAGCGTGCAAAACAGAGAGTAAATAGGCTATTTTTGACCTGATTCAGACGTCTGAATATTTTCATTCAGACGTCTGAATATTGTGAAACAATATTCAGGTTTCAGCATTCAGACGTCTGAATGAAGTTATTCAGACGTCTGAATTTAGCCTGTAACTAAAAATTACCATAGCTCAAATGGTTAGAGCATTTGCCTTCTGAACTAGTGACCCGGGTTCGAGTCCCGCTCCATGCAATTTTTGAAAATTTGATTTTTCATTTAAAATATGAATGTATATGTGTGTATATCATTTTGAGAAGATTTTAACATTTGTAAACTCTAGACAAGACACTCTATGACTAATAATACTTTGTTTGTCACCTTCGTCTTGTCTCTATCGTATATATCTCTTCTTGTATCTCCATATACATTCTTTCATCCTTTTGTACTGTGTATCTTCATTTTGAACGTATTTGATTATCTCTTTTTGATGCTCATGTACCTGCAAAATAGCTTAGAGATTCTTTGACATAATTGTATAGTTGTTGTCATTAAAATCCAACAATTGAGGTTCTAACATTCTCCCCCTTTTTGATGATGACAACTATACAATTTTAAAAAATATTCATTCTATATATAAAAAAAATATTAATATGTTTAAAGCTCCCCCTAAGTATAACATCTCCCCCTAAGTATAATATCTCCCTCTATTAATATGCATATGAATTTCTCCCCCTTTGTCATTATAAAAAAGAATGAGGGAATATAATAAAATATATAAAATATCTTGTAAATAACGAGATAAACTTATTATTAATTATGAAGGAAAAATAAAATAGATTTTACCATATTTGCCGAAGTCCATATTTCATTGTAAACACATAATTCTATTAAACGTATGGAACATTCTTTAAAATTCCAAAATCTATTCTTTTCCTTTTGTTTCTCCGAGTACCTGCAAAAAATAATAATCATTTTCGGTACCCTCTTATCATGTTAGGGTCCGGGGGGTTAGGTCTTAGGAAACCATACCCATTTGGGTGTGGTTGATCCTTTATAAATATAATTTTCATTATTAACTACCATATCAAAATAACCATCAATATATTTTTCTCTATTTTTCCAATTAATAGGAACCCAAATACTTAGATAATTTTTATTCATATTTCCAGTCAATGGTTTTGTACTTCTAGAATTATAAACATTATTGGTCATAGCAGTATTTGAATTTCTATAAAAATTGGATTTAGACTTTACTCGAAATTTAGTACTAGCACTAACATTTTTACTATACATGAAAGCATATCTAGTGCTATTTCTATGATCAACTTTATTATATCCTAAACCACTTTTATCATTGTGAGCTTTGGAATTCTTAACATAACCTAATCCCTTCTTATTTGAAGTAGGTCGAGAATTTTCAATAATCCTGGATAAATTTTCTCTCCCTTTATTAAAATTGGAAATATTTTTAGTAATGTCATCAAGCTTAGTTTTGAGACTAGTGTTATCTAACTCAACAATTTTAATTTTTGTTTTTAACTCATGATTCTCAGAAGCTAGAGCATTATTCTTTTCTTTTTGAGCTTCTATTTCTTGACTTAATAGAACGAGTTGAGAATTGTCAGAGAGTGAATCTTGAATTTTCTCAAGTTCTTCTTCTAATATTTTCTTCTCGTCTTTAAGCATATCTCTGTCGAATTCTGCTTTCTTCTGATTTTCCAGAGCTTCCTTATATTTTCTTTTGAGACTTTTTAAAGTGTCTAGAAGTTCTGAATTTATTTCTATCATATCATCAAAAGTTAGATCACTAACCTCATTATCTTTTGCCATGAAGCATTTGATTGTTTGCTCCTTTGATTTTTCTTTATTGCTCTTCCTCTTCTTATTGCCTTGACTAGATCTCTTTGTAGCCATTTATTCTAGGATGTTGTTACGATCTCTAGAATACCAGGTTATTAGATTATCAGATAACTGTGTTACGGTTATATGATGACCTTGCTCTGATACCAAATGAAAGTTCGGTGTGGATCGTGCAATATGGAATAGTATAAAAGCAGTGCGGAATAAAAGAACAATTAGCAGATAATAGTAAATAATAAACGAGCACACCAGGAATTTTTATACTGGTTCGAACTTCCCGTTCTACGTCCAGTCCCAGATTCCTTCTGGAATTTCACTAACAACAATCCTCACTTAACCCGGAGGAACAGGTTTACAACAACCCTTGAACAGCCGAACAAGGGACCTGAGCAACAGAACAGGATTTTGCCTCAACAGCCGAAGAGGACTTCACACGCCTGAGCAGCAGAACAGGACTTCAACTTATACAAAGAATATTTGACACAGTGTGTTCTTGATAACATGGATTTGTCTCTTGATAGTACAACCTTCCTATAATCTTCTCCTTTATGATATATAGTGTGATGTGCTTTGAGAATAGTGGAAGATAGAGTGATCAACGATCAGAGAATGTAAGCAGTTTGAGTGCAGTTTGAAAATAGAGAATAGATAAGAATTCAAGAATATTAGAATTAGATTCGGTTAATTGTTTTTTGAATTCTGTAATCTATTTATAGTGAATAAGGAGTTGCAACTATAGATGAAAAGCTATATTGAAAAGAACAGTTGCAACCATTGATTTTGAAAGAGTTTCTCTTTGGTGAAGAGAAGTGTCTTTTCAGAAAAATAGCAGTTGTATAAATTCAGCCGTCTGAAAATAAATTTCAGACTTCTGAAATTTGAAGCGTGCAAAACAGAGAGTAAATAGGCTATTTTTGACCTGATTCAGACGTCTGAATATTTTCATTCAGACGTCTGAATATTGTGAAACAATATTCAGGTTTCAGCATTCAGACGTCTAAATGAAGTTATTCAGACGTCTGAATTTAGCCTGTAACTAAAAATTACCATAGCTCAAATGGTTAGAGCATTTGCCTTCTGAACTAGTGACCTGGGTTCGAGTCCCGCTCCATGCAATTTTTGAAAATTTGATTTTTCATTTAAAATATGAATGTATATGTGTGTATATCATTTTGAGAAGATTTTAACATTTGTAAACTCTAGACAAGACACTCTATGACTAATAATACTTTGTTTGTCACCTTCGTCTTGTCTCTATCGTATATATCTCTTCTTGTATCTCCATATACATTCTTTCATCCTTTTGTACTGTGTATCTTCATTTTGAACGTATTTGATTATCTCTTTTTGATGCTCATGTACCTGCAAAAT
Source organism: Allium fistulosum (assembly GCA_030737815.1). NCBI lineage: Eukaryota > Viridiplantae > Streptophyta > Magnoliopsida > Asparagales > Amaryllidaceae > Allium > Allium fistulosum. The sequence goes on along the minus strand of CM060908.1, from coordinate 183,011,301 downwards.
AGCTTAGAGATTCTTTGACATAATTGTATAGTTGTTGTCATTAAAATCCAACAATTGAGGTTCTAACACTATCTACCTAACCCATGTAGTAAAAAGGTAAACTACCCATAAACTAGTCAAGAACAATTCAAAAATCAACAAACAATAGTCAATGCTAATAAATTGGCCGAGCACAACTAATCAAACAACAAATGATGATAATTGAATATTATCCTTTCTTAACAAACATCATAAATAACTATATCAATTTTTTGAAAAAAAAATTCTTTTATATATAAAATACAATCCTAGGTTAAATTATTTCATTGACCAATTTAATAAACAATACTATGTCTATTTGCTTTGTTCAATTATTTAGAAATCCTCATCGATCCCATGTACCGACTAGAAATCATAAACCACTCAACGGACCAATTAACACAATATAAAACATTTTTATAGCACTAATAAATATCGGCTCTCATATATATAATACACTCAACACATAATAAGGCATTCCATTACCCAATCCCTTAATGCATTATACCCCACCAAAGCCAAAGTTCTTGCTTAACCTTTGTTATCCCGCCTTTTGGTTAAGCCGGGATATCACGGATTTGGCTAAAGTGGATGGATTGGAAATCGATTACATTGGAAACTATGTACAATAGTTGAATGGATTCGAATGGACAATGCTCAAAAAATTGATAAGTACCCAATCAAGGTGTAATCAGTATAAAGTGACAAGGAAGATCCATGAGGCCACATTTCAAATTTCAAGTCAATCTTAGTTCGTATGCTTGAGTTATGGAAAAATGAAGAATTTATATTGATCGATTTAGAACAATCCATAAATCAACGTAAATCGACGAAGATCAATCAATATCTCAAGATCCGCAAGATCAATTTTCTTGAAACTTTCAGTGCGTCAATAAAATAAGGAGGTAAGCCTACAAAAATGATCGCAAGTCAAAACATTGAAGTTCAATGTAACAACCCGCATATTTGTTGATTTTATATTTAAATACTTTATTTAAATATTTTATCATTAGTCGGATGTTAGCCCGAAAAGCTACTTTTTGCATACGGTCAAATTAGGACTCGAGACCACTTCCATTGAGTTCAAAATGACGTTTGCGATCTTTTTGAGTGTAAACTTTGATATGTTTAGAGTTAGTGAAATTCTCGCTACTTTTTCCCGCTTGTGACTTTGGTTTGGACTGCACCTTCTTTAGTTCAGCCCAACCCTCTTCCTCACTTCATTCACCATTTGTTTTAACATTCAAGCTTCATCAAAAATGGTGGTGGGAAGTGGAAATTAAAACTACAAACTCAAATTCTATTGCAAATCCAACATTCAACTCCAGATTCAAGAAGAAGATATTGGATTCGAGCTTTGGATTGCTTCTTCTTGCTTTCAAGCTTCTTCTTCATCCATTTTAGTGAAAAAGTGAGATTTTTAATCTCACATCTTGCATATATCTGTCATTGGACTGTTGGGAATGATTCCCTATCACTTGTGCATATGCATTAGCTTTTGGTTTGGATCGAATCGGCGAAAAACTTCAATTTTCAGTGTTTTGGCAAAAATCTGGGCTTAGGTCGTTCTGACCTGTTAGGTCGCTCACGTGGAAAAGTCTCTGCCTACGTATAGCTCGTTCTGGGCTTAGGTCGTTCGCCTCTTAGCTCGTCTATTCTTTAGGTCGCGGCAAAGATAGGTCGTAGGTCGCGGCAAAGATAGGTCGTAGGTCGCTCGGCTTGTTCGCATGGAGTTAGGTCGCGCACCCCTTTAGGTCGCATACCAGTTAGGTCGCGCACCCCTTTAGGTCGCGTACCAGTTAGGTCGTGCACCCCTTTAGGTCGCGTACCAGTTAGGTCGCGCACCCCTTTAGGTCGCGTACCAGTTAGGTCGCGCACCCCTTTAGGTCGCGTACCAGTTAGGTCGTGCACCCCTTTAGGTCGCGTACCAGTTAGGTCGCGCACCCCTTTAGGTCGCGTACCAGTTAGGTCGCGCACCCCTTTAGGTCGCGTACCAGTTAGGTCGCGCACCCCCTTAGGTCGCGAACCATGTTAGGTCGCGAAACTCGTTAGGTCGCGTACCCCTTAGGTCGCGAACCTCGTTAGGTCGTGTACCCTTAGGTCGCATTCCCTTAGGTCGCACCATGCTTAGGTCGCTCGACACTATTCCCTTAGGTCGTTGGACCTCACTGCCCCTTTCGGTCGCGTACCCAGTTAGGTCGCGTGCCTCTTTGCTGTATCATGTTAGGTCGCTCGTCCTGTTGACTTGATAGGTCGCGCCCCTTTAACCACTTAGGACGTTTGCACTTAGGTCGGCCATGTTAGGTCGCGAGTCTTCTTTAGGTCGCACCTTCTTGGTCGTAGGTCGCTTGGCTTCACTAGGTCGTTTGTCTTCACTAGGTCGTACCGTAGCAGGGGCGTTGCCCCCGCACCCCCACCTAGGGGGTTGCCACCCCCTTGGACCCCCCTCCGTAGGGGATCTTATCTAAAAAACATTCAACAGAACTTCCACTTTGATGCATTCTGAGCTGATTTCCTTGGATTTTGTTCACGTCTTCGAATGTGAATTTTTGTGATAGATTGTTTCTACAATCATTTTTGTGATTTGTCACTTTAAAAATATAAAGGTTTCAATACTAGTAGTAAATATCAAAACTCTTTCATCAAAGCGATTTCAACTCTATTTTATTACAAAGCTCTTTTTCCTAAACCGTTTTCCAACCTATTAGTATATACAAGCCTTTACTTCACTCAGATGAGAAAATCAAATTAAACGACTTAGTAAAACGAGTGGTATGAAACGCTTGCGTTCACTTCGTCGGTTAGCTCTTGGACTTGTTCGATTGAACCCTTTTGTGACAATTTTCTAGTGAAGATCTACAGTTTGTTCGTAAATATTTAAGTTAAGCTAGTGGTTATGGGACATGAAGCTAAACTCATATATTTACTGTCTTAGTGTAATTGACACTTCCTAATGATCATGACGATCATTTTTGTGATTTAGACTAGCGATTGAGCGATGTCTCTTTTCTGCGAGGGAGACTAGACCCCGCTTTTGTGATGTTTCGCCATCACATATATGGGATAGCACCCCATGGTCTTCGGGCCATTTCTGTGTGGAAATTTAATGGATAGCTTCCATGAGATAGCTTCTCGTTTATGTGTTTCACGCGTTGGTGAGTTTTCATGCTCCCGTTCATGTGTTAGGCCTCCCCCTTTTTATGTGTTTTTCTGGATTTCTTGTGATGATTTCTGGAATTTGTGCTTCACCAATTTTCATGATTTTCATTGATATGATATCAGCTTTTGTGCATTGGTTAATTCATGTGTTATTGACTTGTTATGAATACAAGTTTAGGGTATGACACCCTATTTTATCTTTGAGAAAATTCTTGTGATATTGATTAATCTTTTGTTGATTATCATTTACATACTTATAGTAGTATGCCGTTATGGGTGTTACATGTTCATGCCATATTATTTATCCTATACCTTATCATCTGATATTTATAGCTAGACTGATCCGTTTATTATTTTCTTATAAATAATACTCGGGTCAGACCGAGATGTTACAGGTGCTTCTGCTTGACTTCTCTTCAGGATTATTCTGACTTTTGGCTAACTACATAGATTAGTAGTTTTTGGGTGTACACATTTGAGATATAGACTCTATGTTGTGTACTTATTCTTTTGTATAGCACGTGTTGCTATTCTTTTGTATTATCGTGGATCTTTTTGACCACTACTCTGATGTACACTTTCATGTGTTATACATTTATTCATATCTTCTTCCGCCCTTGTGATATGGATGTTTGTGACTGATTTATGTTATGTTTATTTCTATGTTTGTTTCCGAAGATTATATATAGCCACCGTGTGATAGCTTTGAGTTTGTATCGGTATGTCGGATTTCCTCCTTAAACGATATGCATTCTATTCTATCTGACATATCGGTGCTCGCACAAAGAAGTTACATGGATGGTCGCTCCTCCACAGCCTTATTCTCCGTGCTAATTGACAACACTACATCATAATGTTCTTGGTTAGCATGGGTATAGAGGTGGGGCGTCACATTCAAGGATGGCCGATCATTGTAGGTCGATCGTTTTTGCCGATCCTTAAGAATGATCGGTACAACTCAATGAATGGTGCAACGTTCAACCAAGATTCATCCATATCTCACAATCAATATCCCAGATTGACTTCATATTTTAGGGACAAGTTCAAGAGGCATGTGCGACCCCCTAAAATGATCGCACAAAAATTGGAGACAAAAATAACGATCGGCTAAACTTTGACCGATCGTTCCAGAATATTGAGTTAGGTCCACCGATCGTTATGGTGGGCCCCTATGGATCTAGAGAGCCTTCTGTCGAAACCTTAGTAAAATATCTCATCATCTCTCCCTATGAATATAGGCCTCATGCTTCATTTTTGGGGGCTAGACGCTGTTGGTTACAGGAGACTTCATTGTAATCAAGTGTATGTTTATTTCTCCATTGTAATCGGATTCATAAGTGATTAATAAAGGAGAAACTTCAAAGTGGACGTAGGCATACAATGCCGAACCACTATAAATCTTTATGTTTCTGATTATAGCTAATTCTCAGTTGTTTGTTAATTTATCTTGTCATTTTAATTTTGTTTTCCTTTATTTATTTCTCTACTAAATCTATTCCTAGGTGGTTGTGACCAATTTTGGTGCAAACAACCTTCAACTCTGATACCAAATTCTAATGATCGCATTTCAACCCTCGAATGTCATCATTTAATACATCCACGGTATTCGTGTGCCAAATATCCAAGTGCCGAAAAGAAAGAAAGTTAGGGTACAATAAAGAAAACGAACATAACAAGAAAGAAGAACACAATATCAAAATTTCACATGCAAAACGAAAATATATAATATCAAAAGATAATATACAGTGTTATTCTAATATACGTAGCATTTTAGAGTTACTAATCTAAGTACTATCATCAGCCTGGACAGTTATAACACCATATCCTTACAATTGCTAATATATACATAAAGTAATGCAGCAAAAATAAAAAGAACGGTAGGTAATCCTCCAGGTCCTCTCCAAGAACCCAAAGCATCTTTAACTAAATCCGGAAATATACTCAAGACTAACCCAAGCATTATAAGAAAATAACAATCAGATTAGTCTGGTAAACTAGCATGAGAAACTCAATCTTAAGGGTTTTTATATTTATAAAACCCCTTAAAAATAAAGGTATTTCATATTACCGTGCCGTAAATAAACATGGATAGGTTTATACCTTACGGTAATCAAAACATTTTATAAGAAAATCTTGTGGTATTATAATAATATCTAGGGTGTAGAATATAAGTAAGAAATAGCCGTGCTACGTGTGAGCGTACCAACAATAATAATAGGTATACAATCAAAACCTCTAAGGCGTGTTTGCTAATTGTGTAGGGTTTCCATGGAGACATCCTTAGTACTTCGAGGCAGATCTCCAATGACAGGGGTCAATGAATTCTGTAACGACCCGACTTTCCAGCCCCGGAAAATCGAACCATTTGTGTTAAAGAAGAAGAGGTAGAAGAAGAAGAAACAGAAAATCAACAACAGAATCTCACACCGCAGCGGAATAAAATATAATATATACAAAACAGATCTTTACTCAAATCAAAACAATATCTGTTTACACATTACATTCACAGAGTACATCATC